>CM019066.1:378275365-378875365 GCA_009667805.1 Leptobrachium leishanense
AAGGAAACCCAGGGGGCCTGACTTGATTTCCTTCCTGCTGCATATGAATTATACTTGCTGCAGGGCAGCACTTTTCCTTGTGCTCTCCCTGTGCGTAATACAGTAGAATGTGTCCAGGAAAACATGGCCGACCGGGCAACGCTAGACTCTATCTCCCAAAAATTAACGTATAGAAAATAAAATAGGGTTTAATCCCTTAATGACCAAGACAATTATCCAACTATAAAACAAAATCAGAACCTGGAATTTCTGCTGTGAACGTTTATCCACATTTTGTTCTCTCTCCTTGAAGAGCAGCCATACTTATTACATATACATTTATTAAAGCACGGATTGGGATCTCCTCCATTTAAAAAAAATACCAAAACCCTAAAATCACCTCCAAAAAATACAACATCTGCCTGGTCATATATATACATATTTGCCTGGTTATACAGTTGTGTTCAAAATTATTCAACCCCCAATGCTGTAAAGGGTTTTAGGGAATTTAGTGACATTTGTAATTGTATTCAGAATGAAATCCTACAAGGACTTTTTAAAGAACCATATGCAACTAAAATGACATCAATTGGTTTTGTAATACAGTAGTAAATGTTTCTTTTGTGAATTCTTCATTGACACAATTATTCAACCCCTTAAAGACTACCACTCTGAAGAACAGAGGTTCATTCAAGTGTTTTCAATCAGGTATTGAAAACACCTGTGGATGTCACGGAGCAGCAATAAAGCATAATAAGCACCAATTAGGCAGCTTTAAAATGACTGTGATACTCAGCTCCTTCTAGACATTTACTGGTGTGGTTACAAACGTGGTGAAGTCAAGAGAATGGTCCAGGAAGACAAGAGAAGAGGTGATTACTCTTTACAGGAAGGGCAATGGCTTTAAGAAGATTGCAAAGATGTTAAACATACCAAGAGAGACCATAGGAAGCATCATTCGCAAATTCAAGGCAAAGGGCACTGTTGAAACGCTACCTGGTCGTGGCAGAAAGAAGATGCTGACTTCGACTGCTGTGCGCTACCTGAAGCGTAGAGTGGAGAAAAGTCCCCGTGTGACTGCTGAGGAACTGAGAAAAGATTTGTCAGATGTGGGTACTGAAGTTTCAGCTCAGACAATACGGCGCACACTGCGTAATGAAGGCCTCCATGCCAGAACTCCCAGGCGCACCCCCTTGCTGTCTCCAAAGAATAAGAAGAGTCGACTGCAGTATGCCAAAAGTCATGTGGACAAACCACAGAAGTTTTGGGATATTGTTCTGTGGACTGATGAAACAAAATTAGAACTGTTTGGGCACATGGATCAACGCTATGTTTGGAGGAGGAAGAACAAGGCCTATGAAGAAAAGAACACCTTGCCTACTGTGAAGCATGGCGGGGGGTCAATCATGCTTTGGGGCTGTTTTGCTTCTGCAGGTACAGGGAAGCTTCAGCGTGTGCAAGGTACCATGAATTCTCTTCATTACCAGGAGACATTGGATGACAATGTGATGCAGTCCGTCACAAACCTGAGGCTTGGGAGACGTTGGACCTTTCAACAGGACAATGATCCCAAGCATACCTCCAAGTCCACTAGAGCATGGTTGCAGATTAAAGGCTGGAACATTTTAGAGTGGCCATCGCAGTCACCTGACTTAAATCCGATTGAGAACCTCTGGTGGGACTTAAAGAAAGCAGTTGAAGTGCGCAAGCCTAAGAATGTGACTGAACTGGAGGCTTTTGCCCATGACGAATGGGCGAAGATACCCGTAGATCGCTGCAAGACACTTGTGTCAAGCTATGCTTCACGTTTAAAAGCTGTTATAACTGTAAAAGGATGTTGTACTAAGTACTAAGATTGAATGTCACTTGGGGGTTGAATAAAACTGATAATGATGTGAGCACAGAAAAGACATTTGTGGTTATTTCATTATAAATGTTATGTTATATTTGTCTGACCTACACGTGCCTCTTTGATTTAATTGTAAGCAAGATGACTGGATGATCAAAATCAATATCAAACTGGCCAAAACACTCAATTTCAGTGGGGGTTGAATAATTTTGAACACAACTGTATATACATATCTGCCTGGTTATATATATACGTATCTGCCTGGTTATATATACATATCTGCTTGGTTATATATACATATCTGCCTGGTTATATATACATGTCTGCCTGGTTATATATATATACATATTTGCCTGGTTATATATACATATCTGCCTGGTTATATATATACATATCTGCCTGGTTATATATATACGTATCTGCCTGGTTATATATACATATCTGCTTGGTTATATATACATATCTGCCTGGTTATATATATACATATCTGCCTGGTTATATATACATATCTGCCTTGTTATATATATACGTATCTGCCTGGTTATATATATACATATCTGCCTGGTTATATATACATATCTGCCTGGCTATATATATACGTATCTGCCTGGTTATATATACATATTTGCTTGGTTATATATATACATATCTGCCTGGTTATATATACATATCTGCCTGGTTATATATATACGTATCTGTCTGGTTATATATATACATACCTGCCTGGTGATATATACATATCTGCCTGGTTATATGTACATATATGCCTGGTTATATATATACGTATCTGCCTGGTTATATATATACATATCTGCCTGGTTATATATATACGAATCTGTTATATATATACGTATCGGTAAATCAGGCTAAGAGTCGATGAAGGGAGTCAAAGGTTAGGTACTGAAGGTCTTTGAAGAAGGATCAGGTCCCAGGTAGGAACTATGGAGCTTGCTTGTGTCTATAGGCAGGTTAGACAACAACTAAGCAATGATATGATTGTGTTACTGGTTTATATAGTCAGAGCCCCGCCTCCTTGGTCCACCCCCTCTGGAGGTGGAGTGTGACTCAGGAGACAGGGAACCCCAGTCAATCATGCTGAGGTCATAGACTCATGGCCCAGCCTCCCAGCCGCTGTCATCACTTCCCTGTCCAATCCCTGTGGGGGAACTCCCCAAACACAGGCGGGGCAGGGCCTGGTTGCTGTGCTGGGGAAACCACGTTTATCCTGTTCCTTCTACCGACGCCGGGGCTGTGTCTCCCAGCCAGCATCTTCCCCCACCATGTGGTTCCATTCTGAGGTGAGTCCTGACATAATCCCCTCCCCAGGCGGCCCCTCCGGGGGCGACCAGGGGCAGGCTTGGTCAGATGAAGGAGATGGAACCGTCGGACCAGACGGGAAGCTCTGAGGTTGGAAGCGGGTTCCCAGGATCATTCCTCAGGACCGTAGCCTTTCCATTGGATGAGGTATTGCAAGGAACGTCCATGCCAATGAGAATCGATTATGGCCTGGACTTCGAATTCGGGATCTGAAGTGACAGTTATAGGAGGCGGAGGAGTCGTCTTACGAAACGGATCAGGAGTCCATGGCTTCAGAAGAGACACATGAAACGTAGGATGGATCTTGAACCTTGAAGGGAGCTGGAGATGAACGGCAGAGGGGTTCACCACTTTGTCGATGACATAGGGCCCTATGAATCTTGGTCCTAGCTTTTTTGATGGGCATAAGAGCCGTATATTGCGCGAGGAAAGCCACACCTTTTGACCGACTTGATATGACGGTGCTTCCCTCCTCTTTTTGTCCGCTTGACCCTTGTGGGAATCTTTGGCTCGTGCTAAGGTGTGACGAAGCAGCTGTATGCAGCGTTGACGTTCACGAAGGAGAGTGGTGACATTGGAACCGGTGTCTGATGAAGTGTACTAGGTAGGAGAACAGGGTGGTATCCATAAGTAGCATAAAACGGCGTGGTTTTGATGGAGGAGTGGTATCCGCTGTTATATGCGAACTCGGCTGTAGTAAGGAGGTCTATCCAGTTGTCTTGAGATTGAGTGGAGTAGCATCTTAAATATTGCTCAAGGGTTTGATTGGTACGTTCGGTTTGACCGTTGGTTTGTGGGTGGAAGGCTGTTGAGAGACGACTGGATATGTGAAGGGTGTCACGGAATGACCCAAGAGGCTCGGCAGCAAAACCCAGGACTCTCAGCCAGGGACAGTTTTAGTGGCGTTTGGGTTACTGTGGACTCTTCAGTGCCGTTGCACCATAGGAACCCCTTGATTCCTTTATTAGATGTGGTTGATATTGCGTGATGTAATAAAAATGTCCCCTGTATGTATAACCGTGTAAAGTATGTAAGACACCTATTGTATGATTCTGCCCGTCGCCATTGCCCATCCCCTCGTGGGTCTGGAGAGGACAAAGGGATTCCAGGCTCAAAATGGGGGCCGAGCTGGATCCGGTCGGAGTGGCCGAAACGAAAAGTGTCCGAATCGTAAAATGGCCGATTCGGAATGTCCGGTAACGAATCGGCACCCCCTCGATTCGGGGACGACCAATCTGAATCGGGACCAATGTCCCCAACTCGAGAAAGGGCCAATGAGACCCATGGGGGGCGGGCAGGGATCCCATTGTCTTGGCTCTGTATGATTGTTGATAAATACATGTGGAGTTTTCAGTAAAGTTCAGTTCAACCTGTACATACAGCTTCGCCTGGTGTCTTCCTTGAGCCTTTACCACATGAGATTCCCCGCAGTCTCTTGTGCACCCCATTGCCCAGGTACCGATCCCCGAATCGGAGCGGCGGCGCTTCCTCCGCGCATCGGCCCAACGAACCGCCGGATCCACTGATCTCCGCATCCCCGAATCGGGGCGGCGGCGCTTCGTCCGCGCATCGGCCCAACGAACTGCCGGAACCACTGAACTCCGCATCCCCGAATCGGAGCGGCGGCGCTTCGTCCGCGCATCGACACATCGAAATGCTGCACATCCGAAACGTGTCCCTCTAGAGTGGCTAACCCAGCAGACGGTCCCATCTCTCCCAAGGTCAGTGGATCAGCCGCTCGAGACGCCGAGTGCCGTGACGCTCGGTAGTCGGGCTGGTCTCTGCAGGGGTCCCTCCCTGTATCCCACCAACCCTTCCCCAGGGTCATTCCGGGCCGCTCGAGACGCCGAGTGCCGTGCCACTCAGTAGTCGGGTCGGGCGGTGAGAGCACAAGGAGGGGCAGATAGGAGCACACCCGCAGGCGGACAACACCCATTCCGTCACAAAGGGATTTGCAAAGGGCCTTCCAGAATCTTGAGGTAAATTGCGAGCCTCGGTCGGAGATGATGGACGTAGGGGTGCCATGCAGGAGGAAAAGTGTGGTCGTGAAACATGGTCGCGGTTTGTGCTGCAGTAAGCAATCCTTTACATCCTACAAAGTGGGCCATTTTAGAAAAATGATCTACCACTACCATGATAGTGGTATGTCCTTTTGAAGGGGGGGATCTGTAATGAAGTCAACTGATATTTCTGCCCAAGGACGAGAGGGTACCGGTTGGGGGAGACTCGACGTCTTCCCCGTGGTATGTTTCGATCGTGCACAGGTGGGACAGCTATTCACATATTCTTCTATGTCTTTCTTCATATTCGGCCAGGTATCATATCTGCGTATAAGATGTTCAGTTTTCTTGACGCCTCCGTGACCAGCCGATGGGGAGTCATGGCAGAGTTCGAGTAGTTCTCTGTGGGAAGGTGTGGTGGTCATAGCGGAGAGAAAATGATCAGTGCGGAGTATGGTATCAGAGCAAGGATTCTTGGTAGGTGTGGGGGTAGTCGGGAAAGCGTATCTGCTTTAAGGTTCTTGTGTCCCGGTCGATAAGTAATGTGGAAATTGAATCTGGAGAAGAATAAGGCCCATCTGGCCTGGCGAGGACGGAGTCTTTTTGCAGAGCGCAGATATTCGAGATTCCTGTGGTCGGTATATATGGTTACCGGATGGAGGGCACCTTCTAATAGATGTCTCCATTCTTCTAACGCCTTTTTTATTGCCAACAATTCCTTGTCTCCTACATCATAGTTTAGTTCTGCTGCTTCCATGATTTTGCAGTGATATGCTACGGGATGAAGAATATTGGTGACTTTATCACATTGGGAGAGGATGGCACCTGTGGCATACCCGGAGGCATCAACCTCTAGGATGAAGGGTTGGTTGGGATCCGGAAGAGAGAGAATGGGTGAAGAGGAAAATTGCCTTTTCAATGCTCTGAAGGCAATGTCTGCTTCTTGAGACCAACAGAAGCTTGTCTTGGTGCTGGTTAATGTCGTGAGTGGACGTGCTAGTTTGGAAAAATCTCGTATGAATCTGCGGTAAAAATTTGAAAAACCTAAAGATCGTTGGACCTCTTTTCTGGAGTCGGGTTTTGGCCACTTAGTGATGGCAATGATTTTTTCGGGATCCATTTGTACATGTCCTGGAGATAGTATAAAACCTAAGAATGATATCTTTTGGGAATCAAATATACACTTCTCGATTTTAGCATACAACCGATGTTTTCTGAGTCTGAATAGGACTTCTTTCATATGTACTCGATGGTCCTCTATGGATTCTGAGTAGACAAGAATGTCGTCGAGATATGCCACAACATATTGGTTGAGTAGGTCCCTAAATATGTCATTAACAAAGTGTTGAAAAGTAGCTGGAGCATTACAGAGCCTGTAGGGCATGACGAGATATTCATAGTGTCCATATCTGCTTCTAAAGACTGTTTTCCATTCATGGCCCATTTTTATTCATACAAGGTTGTAGGCTCCTCGTAGATCTAGCTTGGAAAATATGGTTGCCCTCTCAAGAGGCGATCTACCTCACACATTAGAGGCACTCATGCAATTAACCCTAACGATCGACCGACGTATGAGAGAGCATCGTCTGGAAAGGAATCCATTCCCCCCTGTGGCGGTACGCCGCCCTCCTCGACTACTCCCAGCTGACTCCACAGCCATTGTCCCATATCATGGTGGGGAGATAAGAGAGGAACCTATGCAACTGGGTGCCACCAGTCGCCGTCTTCCACCAGAGGAACTCAACTGTCGCAGAACCCAGCACCTATGCCTATACTGTGCCAGTCCCAACCACCTTCGTGCCGCCTGCCCTGAGAGAAGCGACAGGGGAGGTAAGGACACACCATCTCTCCATCCAGATAATTCATGTCTTTTGTCCCACTTATCCCTGCTCATCTCTTTGCAGTGGAACAATAAGACGATCTACACCCGAGCCATGGTGGACTCCGGAGCCAGCGGCAATTTTCTGGATGTTGAATATGCACGACTCATTAATGTACCGAAACAAAATAAAACCACAAATTTTCAGCCCCATTGATTTGCATGGGGGTTCGGGTTCGGGTTCGGTCCCGAACAAATGGGAAGTTCGGTTCGGGCTCGAACCGAACTCCGGGAGTGTTCGGCTCATCCCTAGCGGTGATGAACGAAGCCCACGTCTCCAGGGTAGGACTATTTGTGAGGAGTAAATGGTGTGCCCAGGCTTGTGGTTCTCCAGAAAGTAGTGATATGATTGTTTGAATCCTTATGTCTTCAGAGTGATAGGTTCGAGGTTTTAGAGAAAACATAATTTGGCAGGCCGTACGGAAAGTAATATACTTGCTACGGTCACCTGTGAATCGTTCAGGTAACGGTATCAGGGGTTCTGGAACATGTTGGTTCTGTGCTTGTGGGGGTTCCAAGGGACCTTGGTAAGGTGGTGGAGCTCCCTGTAGTTCTCTTATGTGGATACGAAGTTGATCCTGCCCAGTCTGGAGGCCTTGGATGGTCTGAGTGAGAACCCCCATTTGGTGGGTCAGGGCGTTGAGAGTCTCTGTTATACCTGCGAGGCCCATGTCCAGGCTTAGTTGTAATGTCAAGAGTCTCTAGGTTGAACCTCGATATGCAGGGTTGGTTGGCGAAGTACAATATCGGCAGGCAAATCTCGTGGTCGGTAAATCAAGCAAAGAGTCGATGAAGGGAGTCAAAGGTTAGGTACTGAAGGTCTTTGAAGAAGGATCAGGTCCCAGGTAGGAACTATGGAGCTTGCTTGTGTCTATAGGCAGGTTAGACAACAACTAAGCAATGATATGATTGTGGTACTGGTTTATATAGTCAGAGCCCCGCCTCCTTGGTCCACCCCCTCTGGAGGTGGAGAGTGACTCAGGAGACAGGGAACCCCAGTCAATCATGCTGAGGTCATAGACTCATGGCCCAGCCTCCCAGCCGCTGTCATCACCTCCCTGTCCAATCCTTGTGGGGGAACTCCCCAAACACAGGCGGGGCAGGGCCTGGTTTCTGTGCTGGGGAAACCACGTTGTATCCTGTTCCTTCTACCGACGCCGGGGCTGTGTCTCCCAGCCAGCATCTTCCCCCACCATGTGTTTCCAGTCTGAGGTGAGTCCTGACAATTATAGACAGGGTTACAATACATTGAACAACATTTGATAAACCAGTACAGGAGGAAACAAGGGCCCTATTCCTGTGGGAACTCACAATCTAGAAGGGCTGGGGGGTGGAAACAGGAGATGACTGCCAGGTGGGAGTGATGGACTGCAAGGTGAGAGGGATGTACTGCAAGGTGAGAGGGATGGACTGCAAGGTGAGAGGGATGGACTGCAGGGTGAGAGGGATGGGCTGCAAAGTGAGAGCGTTGGACTGCAAGGTGAGAGTGATGGGCTGCAAGGTGAGAGGGACGGAACTGCAAGGTGAGAGTGATGGCTGCAAGGTGAGAGTGATGGACTGCAAGATGAGTGGGATGGGCTGCAAGGTGGGAGGGATGGGCTGCAAAGTGAGAGGGTTGGACTGCAGGGTGAGAGGGATGGGCTCCAAGGTGAGAGTGATGGGCTGCAAGGTGAGAGGGACGGAAATGCAAGGTGAGCGGGATGGACTGCAAGATGAGTGGGATGGGCTGCAAGGTGGGAGGGATGGGCTGCAAGGTGAGAGGTACGGACTGCAGGGTGAGAGTGATGGACTGCAAGGTAAGAGGGACGGACTGCAAGGTGAGAGGGACGGACTGCAAGGTGAGAGTGATGATCTGCAAGGTGAGAGTGATATTTATATATACACCTATCTGCCTATTATATAGAGTGAAACATGTTTTAATTTTTTGCAATTCCACAAATAGACCCAACAAAACCTTTAGCTCCCGGCTCATAGACATCTTAATCCGACCCTGAATGTAACACATCCAGCCACCAGCTTAATGGTCCGAGCTGCTATTCCAACCGAGCCACACGTTTGCTACAGCACGGACATTACGTCAGGTCACTGTAAGTTACCGGCTCCTATGCTTTGTATACCTTGTGAAGGAGCTGCTACTTTGTGACGAGAAGGAGACGAACAAGCTATTCCATGGTATCACGTTCTTCTCTCGATTTCTGCAACGTTTGCAGGATTATTCAAAGAGAATCAAAAAGTCACTGCACGTTCGGTGACTTTTTGTTCTCTTCAATTCGGTGCGATTTGGCGATCCCATTTCGGTGACCCTGCGGTGTATTCAGCAAACACCACAGGGCCGTCGTAGTCCAGGGAAAAGCTGCCGCAAACCCGACGAAAACTCATCTCTAAACGAAGGCGAACGCACACTGAAACCCGCAGAAAATCTGGATTAACCCCGCCGAAAACGCCAGAAAAACCCGAGCAGGAGCCGATCACACGCAGCGCAGCCGCCGTAAAAACCCGACACCGCAGACGTTTGGAGTGAATAAATTAAAAAAACTGTTTGCTTGAATGTTTGAAAAGTGAAACGTTGTTTGCAAAGAAACTACTGAACGAAAATGTCTGGAATTTACATATAAAATCCAATGAATGATAATAAAAAGGGCTGTTACAGAGAAAATAAGTAAAGTTATAAAAAAAATCTGATTTTTTAAAAAAAAAAAAAAGAATCCTGAAAAATGCTTAAACTATCATAAAAAAATCTATAAATAAAGAGACTCTTTACTGCAGAATATTATAATCAACGGTTTATTAGATATTTAATTAAAACAGGAATATTTTTAACATTGAAGCCTATGGGATTCGCCTGAATAAATCTGTCGAATGAAACCACTGAATGGCAGGGCAATTCGCCAACTTTTCACTGCTGGTTTGTGTTCTCGGAATAGACGAAGCATTGCTTCTCTATGGGGATTCACTGCCCTCGAACAGGCACCGAACAGGCACCGTATGTGCAGGCAATTCACCAGGATTTGGCGAACTGCCTGCTCTCTGAATAGCCGAATGGCCAGGAAAGGTAACTGTACTCTGAATTTCACTGTTCGGTTCCCTTTCGGCCACAATTCGGATCTCTTTGAATAACCCTGCGTCTGTCTCTCAAACTCTTCTCTGAAGTGTTATTGATTTTGGTGGACTACAGCTCCCAGGGCTCTTTTGAATGGAACAGATGGCCAGGGAATCATGGGATTTGTAGTTCAGAAGCATCTGGGGGGTGGAATTTGTAGAAACCAAGGAGGACAGTGCATGTGATTAATGTGTGCAAAATGTATCATGCACATATGACAATGCCAAGAGATGGCAAGCGAATGGTTATTTACAATGATTACATGCCTCGTTCGGTGGGGGGTTAATTATGCAAATTACGCATCCTTCTAAATAGATTTATGGTGAACGCGGATTAACATAAATACACAATGTTCTGAGGACGCTGCCGGTGTCGCATCGCTGTGTAATTGCTTTTTTGTGTCTGCAATTATCCCATTTATTATTATTATTATTATTTATATTTATTGTTATTTATTATGAAAATGTATTTCACAATCCAGCGTGATGATCCAGCGTGATCCTGACAAGCTGCGGCCTCTCGACCCGCGTGCACCGTACAAGTTCTCTTTATACGATCAAGCCGGTGTCTGGGGAAACGGATTCTTACCAATGTACGTGTTTTGATTCACTCCTTATTATTTCTCTTTCTTATGAAAGATGCCGGTGCCTGACCCGCTCTGTAACATAATATATTATTATCTCGTTTATCGTGTCGGCTGCGCCTTGTTCTAAATTGTATTTCGCGAGGGTGAGAAGAGAATTCCTTGTTTGCGAGTTACAGGGAGAATGATCCGAGGCAAACCCTCCCGAGACCTGCGTTTATTGTTAAATCGATACATACCCGCACCGTCTGCTTTCTGGATGTCAATTTAAATCTTTTACTTTTTAGTAAAAACATAGAAACAAACTGAACACAATAAAACATTTACACATTGTGACGAGAGTCACTTTCAACTGGCGGTAACTGGACTTGGCATGACTGTCTGGAGGTGCGGGACTACGGGCAGAGGTTGTACTTAGGGTATTCGGCACCCAGGCCAGATGCTCCTACAGTGTTTGTTTGTATTTTTTTACCCATTCGTCGGCTTGTCAGATTTTTCCGTCAGCTGGTCGGTGCTCTGTTTGCCGGGTCGACTGCTTTTATTGGATCGATTCAGTATTTTTTCGGTGGGTTTTCTAATTGATTCCATGAGTTTTCGGCGGTTTTTATGATCGATTCAGTGATTTTTGCAGCAGTTTTTCAGATGCGTTCGGCGCCTTTTCCCTGCACTTCGGTTCGGGGACCCTGCGGTGAATGCTGAGTTTGACTCCCTGAAGACGAACGAAAGAGCACTGAAATCCTGGTGGAGGTCCTTCAAAGTTTGTGTGTCAGTGTGTGTGTTTGTCTATGGGGGTGCCTGTGTGTTTGTGTGTGTTTGTCTATGGGGATGTGCCTGTGTATTTGTGTGTGTTTGTCGATGGGGGTGCCTGTGTGTTTGTTTATGGGGGGTGCCTGTGTGTCTGTCTATGGGGGTGCCTGTGTGTTTGTGTGTGTCTGTCTATGGGGGTGCCTGTGTGTTTGTGTGTCTGTCTATGGGGGTTTGCCTGTGTGTTTTGTTTGTGTCTGTCTATGGGGGGGTGCCTGTGTGTGTGTCTGTCTATGGGGGTGCCTGTGTGTTTGTGTGTGTCTGTCTATGGGGGGTGCCTGTATGTTTGTGTGTGTCTGTCTATGGGGGGTTGCCTGTGTGTTTGTGTGTGTTTGTCATAGGGGGTTTGCCTGTGTTTGTCTGTCTATGGTCTATAGGGGGTGCCTGTGTGTGTTTGTCTCTGGGAGTGCCTGTGCGTTTGTGTGTTTGACTATGGGGTGCCTGTGTGTGTGTCTGTCAGTGGGGGGGTTGCCTGTGTGTTTGTGTGTGTTTGTTTATGGGGTGTGCCTGTGTGTGTTTGTCAATGGGGGGTTGCCTGTGTGTTTGTTAATGGGGGTGCCTGTGTGTTTGTGTGTGTCTGTCTATGGGGGGTTGCCTGTGTGTTTGTGTGTGTCTGTCTATGGGGGGTTGCCTGTGTGTTTGTGTGTGTTTGTCTATGGGGTGCCTGTGTGTTTGTGTGTGTTTGTCTATGGGGGGTGCTTGTGTGTGTGTCTGTCTGTCTGTCTATGGGGGGTGCCTGTGTGTTTGTGTGTGTTTGTTTATGGGGTGTAATTGTGTGTGTTTGTCAATGGGGGGTTGCCTGTGTGTTTGTTTATGGGGGTGTGCCTGTGTGTTTGTCTATGGGGGTGCGTGAGTGTTTGTGTGTTTCTGTCAATGGGGGGTAGCCTGTGTGTTTGTCTATAGGGTGTTGCCTTGTGTTTATGTGTGTTTGTCTATGGGGGGTGCCTGTGTGTGTCTGTCTATGGGGGGTTGACTGTGTTTGTGTGTCTGTCTATGGGGTGCCTGTGTGTTTGTGTGTGTCTGTCTATGGGGGGGTACCTGTGTGTTTGTGTGTTTGTCTATGGGGGGTTGCCTGTGTGTTTGTGTGTGTTTGTTTATGGGGATGTGCCTGTGTGTTTGTGCGTGTTTGTCAATGGGGGGTGCCTGTGTGTTTGTTTATGGGGTGTGCCTGTGTGTGTTTGTCAATGGGGGGTTGCCTGTGTGTTTGTTTATGGGGTGTGCCTGTGTGTTTGTGTGTGTTTGTCAATGGGGGATTGCCTGTGTGTTTGTTTATGGGGGTGTGTCTGTGTTTATGTGTGTTTGTTTATGGGGAGTGTCTGTGTTTTTGTGTGTGTTTGTCAATGGGGCGTTGCCTGTGTGTTTGTTTATGGGGGGTGTTTGTGTGTGTTTGTCAATGGGGGGGTGCCTGTGTGTTTTGTGTGTGTCTGTCTATGGGGGTCACTGTGTGTGTGTGTGTTTCTGTCAATGGGGGGTGCCTGTGTGTGTGTGTGTTTGTGTTTCTGTCAATGGGGGGTGCCTGTGTGTTTGTGTCTGTCTATGGGGGTTGCCTGTGTGTTTGCGTGTGTCTGTCTATGGGGGTTGCCTGTGTGTTTGCGTGTGTCTGTCTATGGGGGGTTGCCTGTGTGTTTGTGTGTCTGTCTATTGGGGGGTTGCCGTGTGTGTTTGTGTGTGTTTGTCTATGGGGGTTGCCTGTGTGTTTGTGTGTGTCTGTCTATGGTCTATGGGGTGGTGCCTGTGTGTTTGTGTGTGTTTGTCTTATGGGGTGCCTGTGTGTTTGTCTATGGGGGTGCCTGTGTCTTTGTCTATGGGGGTACCTGTGTGTTTGTTTATGGGGATGTGCCTGTGTGTTTGTGCGTGTTTGTCAATGGGGGGTGCATGTGTGTTTGTGTGTTTGTTTATGGGGTATAATTGTGTGTGTTTTTCAATGGGGGTTGCCTGTGTGTTTGTTTATGGGGGTGTGCCTGTGTGTTTGTGTGTGTTTGTCAATGGGGGGTTGCCTGTGTGTTTGTGTGTCTGTCTATGGGGGTGCCTGTGTGTTTGTGTGTGTCTGTCTATGGGGGTTGCCTGTGTGTTTGTGTGTGTTTGTCTATGGGGGTGCCTGTGTGTTTGTGTGTTTCTCTATGGGGTGTGTCTGTGTGTTTGTGCGTGTTTGTCAGTGGGGAGGTGCCTGTGTTTTTGAGTGTTTTTGTTTATGGGGTGTGCCTGTGTGTTTGTGTGTGTTTGTGAATGGGGGTTGCCTGTGTGTTTGTGTGTTTGTCTATTGGGGGGGCTGTGTGTTTGTGGTTTTTTGTCTATGGAGAGTGCGTGTGTGTGTGTTTCTGTCTATGGTGGGTGTGTCTGTCTGTCTATGGGGGGGTACCTTTGTGCTTGTGTGTGTTTGTCTATGGGTGGTGCCTGTGTGTTTGTTTGTGTTTGTCTATGGGGTTTGCCTGTGTCTTGTGTGTGTTTGTCTATGGGGTTCCTGTGTGTTGGTGTGTTTGTCTATTGGGGGGCTGTGTGTTTGCGCTTTTTTGTCTATGGGGGGTGCCTGTGTGTGTGTTTCTGTCTATGGGGGGTGCCTGTGTGTGTGTGTGTGTGTCTGTCTGTCTGTCTATGGGGGGTGCCTGTGTGTGTGTGTGTCTGTCTGTCTGTCTATGGGGGGTGCCTGTGTGTTTGTATGTGTTTGTCTATGGGTGGTGCCTGTGTTTTTGTCTACGGGATTTGCCTGTGTGTTTGTGTGTGTTTGTCTATGGGGTTTGCCTGTGTGTTTGTCTATGGGGGTGCCTGTGTGTTTGTGTGTGTCTGTCTATGGGGGGTACTGTATGTTTTGTGTGTGTTTGTCTATTGGGGGTTGCCTGTGTGTTTGTGTGTTTCTGTCTATGGTCTATGGGGTGGTGCCTGTGTGTTTGTGTGTGTTTGTCTATGGGGGTGCCTGTGTGTTTGTCTATGAGGGGTGCCTGTGTCTTTGTCTATGGGGGTACCTGTGTGTTTGTTTATGGGGATGTGCCTGTGTGTTTGAGCGTGTTTGTCAATGGGGGGTGCATGTGTGTTTGTGTGTTTGTTTATGGGGTATAATTGTGTGTGTTTTTCAATGGGGGTTGCCTGTGTGTTTGTTTATGGGGTGTGCCTGTGTGTTTGTGTGTCTGTCTATGGGGGTGCCTGTGTGTTTGTGTGTGTCTGTCTATGGGGGGTTGCCTGTGTGTTTGCGTGTGTTTGTCTATGGGGGTGCCTGTGTGTTTGTGTGTTTCTCTATGGGGTGTGTCTGTGTGTTTGTGCGGGTTTGTCAGTGGGGAGGTGCCTGTGTTTTTGAGTGTTTTTGTTTATGGGGTGTGCCTGTGTGTTTGTGTGTGTTTGTGAATGGGGGTTGCCTGTGTGTTTGTGTGTTTGTCTATTGGGGGGGCTGTGTGTTTGTGGTTTTTTGTCTATGGAGAGTGCGTGTGTGTGTGTTTCTGTCTATGGTGGGTGTGTCTGTCTGTCTATGGGGGGGTACCTTTGTGCTTGTGTGTGTTTGTCTATGGGTGGTGCCTGTGTGTTTGTTTGTGTTTGTCTATGGGGTTTGCCTGTGTCTTGTGTGTGTTTGTCTATGGGGTTTCCTGTGTGTTGGTGTGTTTGTCTATTGGGGGGCTGTGTGTTTGCGCTTTTTTGTCTATGGGGGTGCCTGTGTGTGTGTTTCTGTCTATGGGGGGTGCCTGTGTGTGTGTGTGTCTGTCTGTCTGTCTATAGGGGGTGCCTGTGTGTGTGTGTGTCTGTCTGTCTGTCTATGGGGGGTGCCTGTGTGTTTGTGTGTGTTTGTCTATGGGTGGTGCCTGTGTTTTTGTCTACGGGGTTTGCCTGTGTGTTTGTGTGTGTTTGTCTATGGGGTTTGCCTGTGTGTTTGTCTATGGGGGTGCCTGTGTGTTTGTGTGTGTCTGTCTATGGGGGGTACTGTATGTTTTGTGTGTGTTTGTCTATTGGGGGGGTTCCTGTGTGTTTGTGTGTGTCTGTCTATGGGGGTACCTGTGTGTTTTGTGTGTGTTTGTCTATGGGGGGGTTCCTGTGTGTTTGTGTGTCTGTCTATGGGGGGGGGGTGCCTGTGTGTTTTGTGTGTGTTTGTCTATGGGGGGTGCCTGTGTGTTTGTGTGTGTTTGTCTATGGGGGTGCCTGTGTGTTTCTGTGTGTTTGTCTATGGGGGTGCCTGTGTGTTTCTGTGTGTTTGTCTATGGGGATGTGCCTGTGTGTTTGTGTGTGTTTGTCGATGGGGGTGCCTGTGTGTTTGTGTGTGTTTGTCTATAGGGGGTTGCCTGTGTGTGTCTGTCTTTGGGGGATGCCTGTGTGTTTTGTGTGTGTTTGTCTATGGGGGTGTCTGTCTATGGGTGTGTCTGTTTATGGGGGGTGCCTGTGTGTCTGCTATGGGGGGTGCCTGTGTGTTTGTGTGTGTCTGCCTATGGGGGGTGCCTGTGTGTTTGTGTGTCTGTCTATGAGGGGTGCCTGTGTGTTTTGTGTGTGTTTGTCTATGGGGGTGTCTGTCTATGGGTGTGTCTGTTTATGGGGGTTGCCTGTGTGTTTGTGTGTGTCTGTCTATGGGTGTGCCTGCGTGTTTGTGTGTGTCTGTCTATGTGTGTGTTTGTATGTCTGTGTGTGCCTTTCTATGTGTTTGCATGTCTGTAATTTTGTCTGTGTGTGTCTGATTTTGTTTGCGTTTTTGTATGTCTCTGTGCGTATCTGTGTGTGTATCTTTTGTGCTTGTCCATCGATGTGCCTCACTATCTTTACACCTGTGTGGCCGTCTGTCTGCTGCCTGTGTGTGTGTGTGTGTGTGGTGTGTGTGTGTGTGTGTTAAAGCTGGGAATTTTCTCACATACCTGCACGGGTTTATCCTTGTTCAAGGCTGTGTGTGAAGCTATATCGCTCAGTACATAAATCCAAGCCAAAAAGCCGTAATGGATGTGCGTTCCCAGGTAGCGCGTGTGAACCCGGCAATACGACCGCCACTCGATCACCTCCTGCTTATAAAGAGAAGGAATGAATTTCCTAGAATACTTGGAACTCGCGCCGTCATCGCTTTCCAGGAATTATCTGAGGAAGTCAATGAACATCATGTTATCGTCTGCCCATCGCCCGGTTACAGCAACAATATATCAAAACACGCGAGAAAATCACTATCGCGCCACTGAGACATATATGTATTGTTTGTTTAGCAAATAACCTTGAACGAGATTCTGTTAATATTCAGTCAATTGTTCAGAGATTCCTTCAGTCCTGCCTTTGTGTCCTGGAACAGGATTACGAGGATCGACTCGTCACCCTCCAATGATAACGCAAGCATTATCAGGGTTATTCAGAGAGAGCCCGACTGGCCCCGAAACCGCACCGAACAGTAAATTTCCCCATACGGTGACCTTTCGGGGCCATTCAAAAGCAGGCAGCTCACCGAATTTCATTCGGCAGGTTTATTCAGGCGAATCCCATAGGCTTCAATGTTAAAAATATTCCCGTTTGGGGGGCGTGGCTACAGGCCGATAATGGTGGACGTGTAAACGCTCGGCTCTGCACCCATAGAAACGGTGACCACGGACATCGACAAGCACGGACACAATAACACCCTAGAAAAGGTGCCTACCCTGTCTCAGACCCCAATGGCCACTCCAAAAGCGAAGAAAACGGGAGGAAAAACTGACTTTTTCGCGCCGAAATCTAGCAAGCGCAGAGAGGGGACAGACTCGCAAGATGGCGGCGGCGGCTCCCCCCTCCCTCCCAGGAAACTCTGAGTGGAAGAGACCCTGCGGATTTGGCAATGTTCGCAAACCGCATGGAAGGTATGTTGCAGACCCTGTCCTCTACCCTAACAGCCAGACTAGACGCTGTTGCAGGGGAAATTAGGAAAGACATAAGGGAGATCGGGGAACGCACCTCCAGATTAGAGACCAAAATGTCAGAGACAGCGGAGGCTCACAATGTTATGGCCATGAGGGTGGAGGAACTGGAAACTAATTTACTACTGTACGCCAACAAGTTGGCAGATTTGGAGGACAGATCCCGCAGGCACAATCTAAAGATCAGGGGGATACCGGAGACAGTGCACCCGAGACAATTACAGGAATATGTAACAGAGTTATTTGTACACCTTTTACCGGATGCCACGCTGGAGTCCTTATTACTAGACCGCATACACCGTCTACCCAAACCTCCCTCGGCTCCAATAAAAGCCCCTCGTGATGTCATTCTAAGGATGCATTATTATAAACCGCGTGAGGATCTGCTACAAGCCCTGAGGAAGCCAGAAGCACTAGGCCACGATTATGCCCACCTAAATATATACCCAGACCTATCGAAGGCTACCCTGCAGCAACGCCGACAGTACCGACCACTAACCCTGGCGCTGCGTACTGCGGGGGTGACATATCGTTGGGGATACCCCACCAAACTCATCGTTACCAGAGAAGGCAAGGTCACGGTGCTAACCTCCCCGACGGCTGCTCGAAAAATCCTGGAGAATTGGGGCATCCAGATCGCTGAAGACAAAGAAGCGACACGCTCCTCACCCAAACGCTTGAATCAAGAATGGCATAATCGCTGAAATGCAAGCTCCTGTGGATTACAATCCTCCGATGGTTCCCCCAACGGTCGAGGTTGAGGTACAAGGATAGGATAGCTTATATACATTTAGATGACTCTACGCACTGAAACAAAAGTTCTTCCTTTTACCCACTGACTGTGAGGTTATCGATCCGCACTTTGATCTACGATATGTAATGTTATTGTTTAGTACACAATGTTCACCGTGTTCTGGTTGCAGAAGTTGTTCCCCCCCCCTTTTTTTTTTTTTTTCTCCCTCTTCCTAGAAGAGCGCAGGGCTATTCCCACCCCGGAGGCCCCGCCGGAGAGACGACAAACGTTGTTTGTAGATAGTCACACCGACTCTGGTGCCTTATCTCTTTTCTTTTATTTTCTCTTTTTTTTTTCTTTTTCCTTTTCTCCCTCTTTACTCTCAGGGTATAACACACGTATACACTAAGACGATCACTTGTATCGCCGATCACCGTAGTGGCTACACCTGTTGATTTATACAACCACCATAACTCCTCAGTCACACCATATTCGATACTCCCTAATGAAAATTATTACCTTTAATGTAAAGGGACTAAACCTCCCGATTAAACGTCATTCTCTCTACAGAGATCTTCATTCTTATAATACTGACATAGTGTGTTTGCAGGAGACCCACTTCCGCCGTCTGGACCACCCTAGGCTGTATCTCCCTCAATACTCCCAACAATACCACTCCACATACAGAGCAAAATCCCGAGGGGTCACCATCCTAGTACACAACAGGGTCGCGTTTCAATCCCACCGCATCATCACTGACCCACAGGGCCGCTATATCATTTTAATATGTACTATCAATGACCGCACATACACACTAGTGTCGGTTTATGCCCCGAATTTATCCCAAAGTACTTTCCTAGCGACACTCCTTGACAAGGTCTCGGATGTCCTCACAGGCACATTCATTTTATGTGGAGATCTTAACCTCAGTTTGGACCCGGACAGGGACCGTTCAGGCCCTGACAATCCTCTGCGTCCGACGAGACCACCGCGACTCCTGTGCTCCATTCTAGAGAAATATCAACTTTACGACGTGTGGCGACTGCTTCACCCCACTGAACGTGACTACACGTTTAGATCACAGGTTCATAATAGTTACACACGAATTGATTACTTTCTTGTGGCTGGGGGGACACTCCCGTACGTGACGGATTGCGACATCAAACCTTTTACATGGTCTGATCACTCCCCAGTACAATTGACTCTTAGCGATACATATCAATATCACACGAGGCCCCCGTGGCGACTGGACCATTCTCTTCTTAAACATGAACCGGTGACTGCGGCAATACGAGACGCTCTAACGAATTTCTTCGCGGAAAATGTAACCCCTGACATGTGCCCAATCACAATTTGGCAGGCCCATAAAACGGTTATTCGGGGGGTGTGCATCCAATGGAAGTGTAGATTGAGAAAGGAGTATATGTCTAAACGTTTAGATGCACTGACAGACATCCATCCCTTAGATTGCCGTAACAAAATCTCACCATCTTCGGAACTGGCCGCAGAATTAGACTCCAAGTTGGGAGACCTTAAGGCGTTGGAGGCGGATGCCTATTTCGCAACTTTGTCACGATTGAAAATGAGACACTACACATTCATGAACAAACCAGGCAGATTACTAGCCAGGCGCCTGAAACCCACCAAGCCCCAGACGAAGGTCACAACCCTCAGGACACCACAAGGCCCTATACACACACCTACAGCCATAGCCAACGAGTTTGCAGCATATTACGAGAAGTTATACAACCTCGCCACTGATGAGACACGGACGCATCCCACGACGGACTCAGTCGAGGCCTATTTGAAGGCCTTACACCTGCCGACCCTGTCGGACGCCCAATCGACTCTGTTGTCATCCGCGCTATCCATAGAAGAAATTTCTGACACTATCAAATCCCTCCCACGTCACAAAGCCCCGGGCCCTGACGGCCTGACAGACCTCTACTACTCCAATTTTGCTTCACTTCTATTGCCCCACCTCCACAAAACGTTTGAGAAGGCCTCGGAACTGGGCTCCTTCCCGGTCGACATGTTACGAGCCCACGTTATCACGCTCCCTAAGCCGGGCAAAACGCCAGACTTATGCCCGAACCTAAGACCCATATCCTTATTGAATGTAGACCTCAAGATATACAGCAAAGCATTGGCGGCCCGATTAAAACTGATCTTACCATCCTTGATAGGACAAGACCAGGTGGGATTTATACATCGACGCCAAGGCCCAGATAGTACAAAAAAACTGCTGAACCTGATGGAAGCGATGAGGAGACTCGAGCAGCCTAGCCTTGTGGTCTCTTTAGATGCGGAGAAGGTGTTCGACAGGGTCGGCTGGTTATTTATGCGCTCAACTCTTTCTAAGTTCAAGTTCCCACCCAAATTCCTCAATGCCATACAGGCGATCTATGACGCCCCGTCAGCCAGAGTCCTAAACTCAGGATTCCTCTCCGATGAGTTCGCTATCTCGAACGGGACCCGACAGGGTTGTCCCCTCTCACCTCTTCTGTACGCCCTAGTCCTAGAGCCATTGGCGCAAGCCATCCGACAAAATGATTTGATCCGGGGGGTTTCGATAGGCCCAACTATATACAAACTAAACCTATATGCTGATGACATTCTCCTGACCCTGACGGACCCTGACGTATCCCTCCCGGCCCTCCAGACAGAACTCACTTCATATGCTGCGGCGTCCTATCATCTTGTTAACGCTCAAAAGACACAAGCCCTCCCCATAAACATATCTCCCACACATTTGCAGGCACTTACGAGACGGTACCATTTTGACTGGCGCAGCTCATTATTGACATATTTGGGGGTACGGATTACTAAAAAGGCATCGGACCTGATACCACAGAACTACACACGGCTTATGTCCAATGTAAAATCCCTGTTGGGGACCTGGCAGCGGGGGGAGGTCTCTTGGTTGGGTAGAATGGCTGCTGTAAAAATGTCGATCATCCCTAAACTTCTGTATATCTTCCGAACCCTTCCAGTTAAATTACCCAAATCGTACCTAGATTCCTTCCAATCACTTTTAATGTCATACGTTTGGAATCATAGGCGCCCTAGGGTGTCTAGGAGACTGTTGTATTATCGCCACAGAGATGGGGGCCTCAACCTATTTCACGTCCACAGGTACCACTGGGCCTCATGCCTGGCATCCCTTTCAGAAGTGTTTAGACCTTCCCCGATGCCTCAGTGGCTGGCGGTGGAGGCGGCTTACATGCAGGGTCATTCACTGAGCGACTTGATATGGATACCTCCGACCCTGAGACCCAATATGAGAGAGATGCACGCTTCCACTGTTTTTCACTTATGTGGCTGGGACCGACATATGTCACTATTCACAAACTACCACCCCCTCGCGATGGCCACCCCGCTGCAGGCCTTGAGGTATCTACTCCCGCATGTTGCTATAAGACCTTGGCTCAAATGTGGAGTAACGCACGTACACCATTTATTTGGACAGACAGCCATCCTGCCCTTCGGAGACTTACAAACACGATTTGGGGTGCCAAATAATATGTTTTTATCATACATGCAACTATATTCCTACCTAAAACGGAACCCAATCTCCTCATCCCTATCCTCCCTTCTCCCTCCACTCTCCGAGACAGAACTGTTTTGCCTAGACCCGTTGTCCACGATTAACCGATCTCAATGTTCTACCGAGTGCTTAACACCCCCAAAGAGCGGAACGATGGCCCTATCAACGACAATGGGAACACGATCTCTCACTCACTTTAACCCCAACTCAATGGGCAACTGCACATATGTTTGCGGTGGGAGCATCGAGATGTGCGACGCTGGTGGAAACACAGAGGAAGATTCTGTACCGCTGGTACATGACACCGGACAAGATACACCGCTTCTCGCTGCTCACTTCAGATACATGCTGGAGGTGCGGACAGGCAACAGGAACAATGGGACACATCTGGTGGCTCTGCCCCACCCTATCCCCGCTGTGGAAAGACATAGCTAAACTGGCGACGGAAGTCTTGGGCACTCCGATTCCATGCACGCCAGAAGTTCTGCTGTTGGGCGTTATACATCTCCCTCGCACTCATACAAAAATGCTTTTTATAATCATTTCAACCACAGCTTTGCTAATCGCTCGACAATGGAAATCTGCAGTGATTCCTACGCAGAAACAGATCGTGGATACATTAGACCAATACCGTCAATTTGACTCCCGAGCCTCATTCCAGTGTGGCCTTTCCCCACCTGCCAAAGACCCCTGGTCGTTATGGGATATCCACAAGCTCTATAAAGCGTGCGGTCTATAACTATGCTATATTCCTGTCATGAACTTACAAAGTGATGTATATCGTGCTCTGAGATCCCCCTCCCCCTTTTTTAGACAGTTGATATTATTTTTATTTTCCTTTCCTGCTTGTTTGTGTGTATATGTTTTGTATTTTTCTGAAAACACTAATAAAAATTTAAATTTAAAAAAAATAAAATAAAAAAAAAAATATTCCCGTTTTAATCGAATATCTAATAAACCGTTTATTATTTTAATCTGCAGCAAAAAGTCTCTTTATTTAATTTTTTGGGGGATTTTGTAGACATTTTTCTTAATTTTTTTAACCCTTTCGCTGCTGAGGCTTTTCACGCCTGTGTGCTGAGCTCATATTTACCGGTTTCGCTCATCATGTTTAAACGCGATTTGAAGCCTTATTTTATTATATGACCCAGACATATTATATATCGTTCTTTCCGGCAGACTCGGCAGATTCATAATATATCATTATTATATGTATACATCATGTCCTATCTGTATATTATAACAAAAAATGCAATAAAATTTAAAATTTCAATAATTTACAACGTGTAAAGTGTTTTTTTTTCACATTTTAACATGCGAGCGTTTGTGGTTATATTTTCTATGGGGTGCGCTTGTTAAAAAAATTAGAAATGGGGTCTTGTTACATTTTTTTGGGGGAAAATCACGTGATTTTTAACAAACGCACCCCATACAAAAATCGTTAGTGCAGCATCATTGTTCACATTATAATTGAAATGGGAACAATATTGCTGCATTAACAAAAAAAAAGCTGTTTATTTTTTTTTTAAATATTTTTTATTTACATTTTTATTGGTAACTTTTAAGATGGTCATGTTTGGTATCGTTGGAAAGGCCATGCTCCAAGGGATCGGGAGATAGGGGGCTACAATACAAACGATGCCTGCCTTTAATCGCTGGCCCCCCTCTTTTCAGGCACCTCCTCCGCACTCGCGAGGGGGCACCTGAAATAGATGTCACCGCGCTAGCCCGATGACATCTATTGGTCCCGCCGGGGTACCCGGAGTGCCGGGCTGACATCCAAGATTTCAGCCTGCACCGGGGGGGCGCAGCAATCAGCAGGAGTCCTGGCCGATTGCTTCCTCCTGTGCTAGGATGCGCTCAGCGCGTCCATAGCACAGGAGCACTTGGCAGGACTGAGCGTGTTCTTAGCAGCCAAGTGGTTAAATAGTGTTTTATTTCTGTAACAGACCTTTTTTCAATATCATTCATAGGATCATATATGTTAATTCCAAACATTTTTGACCAGTGTTTTTTTTTCAGACATAGTACAGGAGGGGTGGGGGTCGCGCCTATTCCCCGATGGGGCGGCTCCAACCACCAAATGCATCCAGCCCAACAACATGTGTGAAACATAACAAAGAAAAAGATGTCATGTGTTCGGTGGATCGTCAGCTTTTTTCAGATGGGTTTCGCGGCCCGGGTTTGCCGCGGATCGTCGGATACGTTTGTGAGCACTGCTTGTCCCTTTCGGAAGTCCCAGCAAATTTTCTGCGCAGTTTGTGCTCCTACACAACTTGTGTAGCGCAGGAACTGCAAATTGTACAGCGCAACGAGACTCGCACACTTTACGTACACAAGTTCCGTAGCGCCTGCGCAGAGCGATGGATCGGAGCGGCACGCGCATGCACAGATCTGATCCATCGCTGCCTCTCTGGGAACGTTCGCTACAGCGATTGGTCTCACAGGGTGACGTCACCCAATCTCTGTGTGTGACATCACTAGTGACCAGCACCCGAGAAATTCAATATCCCGGCTGCTAGTGATGTTGGGTGGGGTGGAGGAAACTCCTCCACTTCACTGAGCGTTTTCTACCAATCCAGGCATGGTGGGAGGGAGTACACTGCACACATCCTGACCACTTTAAAAAGCTGAAGTGGTCAGGATGAGCAGAGCGTACCTGCATCAACGCGGTGAGTAGTTGGTTACATATATAAATGGAATCCTGAAAATGTGGAAAGCGTAGCAAAAGCTGCAATAATTTAATTAACAACCAAAGAAACGCCAACGCTCTTCGAGTGGCCCATCATCTCCAAAATCATTATAATGCCGCAATAACCGAGCAAAACGAAAAAGATAAAACTCGAAATTAGTTGATCGCGCTGGGGGGTCTCCTTTAATGGCTCTGAAAATAAATATTTTAATTGCTTTCAAATTTTAACACATCTCCAAAACGCTAAAGTGTGTAATTAAGCAGCCGCCATCCGACGTAATGCAACAAAACACCGAAAAATACAGGATTCTGCAAAGACGCGAGCAGGACTACTTCAGTGGAAATGTCCTCACAAGGGTCAGACACACAAATTTTATTACGATTCCGGTGGTGATTAGATTTTGGGATTTTTTACAAATGCCCCCCCCCACCTTTCTACAGATGTTGCCATGGAAACAGGTAGATTGTGTGGGATTTTATAAAAGGAGACATTAAGGTAAGAAACAAAATATACAGAATTATTCTTTAAAAATACAAAGCTAAAACAGTATTTTTTTTTGTTGTTGGAATTCAAAGGTTTTGTTTTTGTTTAAGATTGTTTATTTATATTTTGTTAAATTACATTATGGAGTTTACATTTAAAGGGACATTACCACTTCCACGAGCTGTGACTACATTACTTGTGCATTACAAACATACTTACTCACCCTATAAAACACTTTACAAAATACATTATAAAACACATGCTGCTTTTTTTATCTTTGTTTGAAGTAATTCCATGTAAACGGGAAAAATAAAGTTTGTTTTTTATCTCCTGTTTCCATTTTGTGGATTTTTCCCGAGATGCAATATTTACCAAAATCTGTGCAAAAGTTCCACTCTACTGCTGTGGTTTATATAGTACAGTATTTAACAATTGATGAGGCGGAGGACGGAATGTTTAGATGATGCAGGAGGAGGTTTGTTGTTCTCCAGGCTACCTGAGATAAGACACAAAGGGCCCTATTACAATCCTAACGCAAAAACGCTTGCGCAGGATTTTTTGCGCACAGCATTAAGCGTTGAAGCGCGAAAATTAACGGTGGTATTACAATCCTCGCGCATTTTTTTATCCATCAAAAAATAACGTTCGTAAAAGCGACGCACAACAATGCGCGCAAAGCACCGTTGCGCGTAGAAATCAGTGAGCGCAATGTAATTTTAGATGCAAATCTGTTCATTTTTTTGACGCGAGTCCGTCATTTTTTGACGCAAGTCCGTCATTGTTTTGTGGGCTGCGCACAACAGACGTACGTTTTGACGGAAGACAAGGTAGTGGCCGTCTTTTTTGACAGAATTAGTAAAAAAAACGTGCACATCGACGTTCTCCGTTGTGAATCCGCAGTTTGGTACGGTCAGGTTGTTTCAATTTGCCGTTACCACCAGCTTTTCAAAGACGTTAAAATTATGCGCGCAAACGTTGTCTGTTAAATTTTGCGCTAAGTTTGTAATACCATGCGCTCACCTTCGCACAAACGCATTTGCGCTCACAGTTCACCAAATTTTGGCAAATTACCTGCAAGTACGGTGTCTGTTCGACGGCAGTCAAAGAGGAATGTCAGTAAAATGCTCTGTTGTTTGGTGGTTTCATTCGGCAGGTTAATCAGGTTTCAATGTTAAAAATATTCCCGTTTTATTCAATGTCTAATAAACTGTTTATTATTTTAATCTACAGCAAAAAGTCTCTTTATGTATAGATTTTTTTTGGATCTTTTAGACATTTTGTGGCAAAAAAAAATCCTTTTTTTTTTTAATCGTTTTCTCATTTTTCTGTAACAGACCTTTTTATTATCATTCCTTGAATCTTATATGTTAATTCCAGGCATTTTCATTCAGTAGTTTTTTTTTGCAAACAGTGTTTCAATTTTGAGAGTTTCAAGCATATTGTTTTTCCTTTTTTTTACCCCCGTTCTTCAGCTTGTCGGCTTTTTCCGGCAGCTGCTCTGCGCTGTGACCAGCAGCTCGACTTTTTAAGTCTTAAGTCTGAGTATACATGCTCTTACATTTTGTGTTTTATCTATATATTTATTACGCTGTAAATCGATTAATAAATACTATCAGGGTTATTCAGAGAAAGGTGTAACTCTGGAGAACTTTTGGAGAAGTGAAAATTCTAGGTCAAAATAGCCGATTTGGAAAGTGAGATAAATGGGAGAATTTTTTGGGTTTGGCTATTTTGACTGAGAATTTTCACTTCTCCAAAAGTTCTCTATAGTTTCACTTTTCTCTGAATAACTCTGTAAATATATACAGCTTTAACCCTTGGTCGACCTCATCTCAACTCTCCATCGGGTGAACATGTCCTGACAGTTGAGGACCACAAACAAAAGAGGGTTTGGGCATTTACCCATAAAAATGCTAGACGTGCTATATATGAGCTTATGATACTCAAGGCTCCATACTCGGTGAGTGCAATTTACTATCATGTTACTGTGCTGGAAGTTTTTACAGATTAGGCTGGGGTCAGACGAACGCATTTTGAACGTGCGTTGAGCTGCACTTTATCAAGGCCGTAGTAGCAGCAAATGACGGCCAATGACAGGCAATATACAAAGTACGGCCGCACGAAAGTTCGGCCGTGCAATGCAAGCAGCAAACAAACGCATTTTTGCAAGAACGTCGAACCGCTAGTACTGACGTACAGAGTGCGCTGCGGCCACATAGCGGCGTGTGTGCATGATTAGGAGACGTCAGATGCTGCTAATGTCCGGCCAACATAACGTCCAGACGCAAAAAGTGTTTTATTGATGATTCGTAAAAAATCACGCACGAAAATGCGCATCGTTTGACCGCTTTCGCGTCCACCGTAATAAAATACGTCAATACGTTCGGACCAGGGCTCGAGTCGAGCGGGAACGCGCAGGAACGGCGTTCCCGCACTTTTCCCACAGCGGGAACGCTGCGGGAACGCAGTGTTCCCGCTGTGGCCCGAGCCCGGCCGCCGCCGCCGCACATTGCCGGCGGCCGGCGTGCTTCCTGTTACAAGGGCCGGTGACAGGAGGTGGAGCCGCTCGCCTGGCTGTTTCATAGTTCCCAGGCGAGCGGCTGCACTTCCTGTCAGCGGCCACTGAAGCAGGAAGCACGCGGCCGCTGGCAATGTGGAGCAGCAAAGGTGAGCTGGGCTGGGGGCAGTATCCATGAGACCAGGGGGGCATTATCCATGAGACCAGGGGGGCATTATCCATGAGACCAGGGGGGCAGTATCCATGAGACCAGGGGGGCATTATCCATGAGACCAGGGGGCAGTATCCATGAAACCAGGGGGGCAGTATCCATGAGACCAGGGGGCAATAGCCATGAGACCAGGGGGGCAATATCCATGAGACCAGGGGGCAGTATCCATGAGACCAGGGGGGCAGTATCCATGAGACCAGGGGGGCATTATCCATGAGACCAGGGGGGCAGTATCCATGAGACCAGGGGGCAGTATCCATGAGACCAGGGGGCAATATCCATGAGACCAGGGGGGCAATATCCATGAGACCAGGGGGCAGTATCCATGAGACCAGGGGGGCAGTATCCATGAGACCAGGGGGGCAATATCCATGAGACCAGGGGGGCAATATCCCTGAGACCAGGGGGGCAGTATCCATGAGACCAGGGGGGCAGTATCCATGAGACCAGGGGGGCAGTATCCATGAGACCAGGGGGGCAATATCCATGAGACCAGGGGGGCAATATCCATGAGACCAGGGGGCAATATCCATGAGACCTGGGGCAATATCCATGAGAGCTGGGGCATTATCCATGAGAGCTGGGGCATTATCCATGAGAGCTGGGGCAATATCCATGAGAGCTGGGGCATTATCCATGAGAGCTGGGGCATTATCCATGAGAGCTGGGGCAATATCCATGAGAGCTGGGGCATTATCCATGAGAGCTGGGGCAATATCCATGAGAGCTGGGGCATTATCCATGAGAGCTGGGGCAATATCCATGAGAGCTGGGGGGGCATTATCCATATGAGCTGGGGCAATTATATCCATGTGAACTGGGGAAAATATATCCATATAACCAGTGCTGTGTATATTATTCTTGGGGTTCAGTGCTGTGTATGTTATTCTGGAGGCTCCGTGCTGTGTATATTATCCTGGAGGCTCAGTGCTGTGTATATTATTCTGGGGGTTCAGTGTTGTGTATGTTATTCTGGGGGCTCAGTGCTGTGTATGTTATTCTGGGGGCACAATGTTGTGTATATTATTCTGGGGGCTCAGTGCTGTGTATATTATTCTGGGGGCTCAGTGCTGTGTATATTATTCTGGGGGCTCAGTGTTGTGTATGTTATTCTGGGGGCTCAGTGCTGTGTATATTATTCTGGGGGCTCAGTGCTGTGTATGTTATTCTGGGGGCACAATGTTGTGTATATTATTCTGGGGGCTCAGTGCTGTGTATATTATTCTGGGGGCTCAGTGCTGTGTATATTATTCTGGGGGCACAATGTTGTGTATATTATTCTGGGGGCTCAGTGCTGTGTATATTATTCTGGGGGCTCAGTGCTGTGTATATTATTCTGGGGGCTCAGCGCTGTGTATATTATTCTGGGGGTTCAGCGCTGTGTATATTATTCTGGGGGTTCAGCACTGTGTATATTATTCTGGGGGTCTGTGCCTGGAGATATATATATATATATAATGCGTTAGTCCAGTTGCCACAATCACGAGTATACCTGTACGTAGTGATACCTTTCACTGATCAGTATAGTTTCCAGTTTACACTCTTGAAAGCTTGTCTTTTAAATGTAAAGTTAACCCAATAAAATGGTATCACCGACACGCACTGCTATACTCGTAATATATATATATATATATATATATATATAATTTTCTTCAGGTAATGGGGGTTGTGGAATTCGTGGGTGAGTTCCCTCACTTTTTTTCCCAGGACTTGACCCCTGGTTCGGACGCACTTTTTGACGGTCGATGCGAAAAAAGCATTCGTTTGACCCTGGCCCAAAGGCCCGTGTCAGACGAACGCAGTGATCACGTCTGTGTTGCCGCACATTTTAGCGTCCGTCGTAGGATAGAATCATGATCAACAGAGACCCGCACACAAAGTACGTGCGCACTGAACTGCGCATGCACAACGCACGTGGCAAACGGATGCAAGTTAGACAAGAACTTAAAACCGCTAGACACGCGCGCAGAATGCGCCACATCCGCGTAGCATTCTGTGTGAGTGATGATGAGATGTCAGACGCAGCGCATTTGCGACGTCCAGCACCTTGACGCACACAATGACTTTTCATATCCTTTTCAAATTGTTATCATTTTTCATATTCATTTTATTTCCCATAGTTCCCTTTTTTTCCTACGTGTCTACCGTATCTTCCGTCAGTGCGTCTGTCCGTTGTGCGCGCACGCAGAGTGCGCTCAGACTGCGTTCGTCTGACATTAGCCTTATACTATGAGATCGCTGTATCTCCTTTTCTGTTCTATATCCCTGTGAGGAACTCCTCATCGTAAAGAAGGGCTGAGCCACCTTCTAGCTGGCCAGAGAAGAGACATCCCAATGGCTCTGTGGAATGTGAGTAGCATTCTTACAATCTCAGCACTTGTTTTGCACTATAGCAGTCTGCATTATTATTTTTTATTTGTTTTTCTGTTTTTGAGAATGTATGAAAGGACTAACAAGTGTTTCTTCCTTTTACTTTTCACAGAAATTGCACTATTGTTGTGAGCTTGCATGTAATAATTCTATATCACGATTATACACAGTTGCATGATACTATTTCTGAGTTACTTTGGATAGTTTTGTTGGTGTCACGTTTTATGACACAGTTTTGGATGTTTTTTTGTGTGTTTTTAACCTATCGGGCAGCAGTTTTAGGATATTTATTATTGTCACATAGACACACGTCGCACCAAAACATTCCTTTTATATACCTGATGTGACAGATGGCAGTACCCCAACAGGGTCACATCTGCCAGTGCCAATGCTGCTTCTTTGCTGGACCCCCCATGTTCTCCCTCAGCCAGACTCTCGTGACTTTCTCCAGGCCTTAGATGAAGCTCAAAGACCGGGACACGTAGAGAGTCTGCTAGCATCCCCCAGAAATAAGCCATAAATAAGGCTGTAGATCTGGAGGTTTTTGTTGGAACAGCTACCACTGCATTCATCTGCTATCCACACTATGAGTTGTGACTGCATGCGTGGTCAGAATGGAACTCTTTTAATCAGAACAGACACATATTTATACAGTCAACCTGGGTTATTTACATAAACAATACCTCCACTAGAAACTGTTGGGAGACATAATTAACTAGGACAAATAATGGAAGAAACATTGCGTAACATTCCTAGAGAGACAGGACAATGTCGCTCGTGATTGACAAACAAACTACAGTTTAAAACAACAGATAATGCGGCAGTGTTTGCCTGACACAGAACATTAACAACTCCTCAAATATACAGCAGATAAACAGATTCACATTGACCATAACAACAGACAATAACATTATTCATGCATTACTCAGATTACATGCACAAAAGAGAGGGCAAGGAAATGACACATTACATCCAGCCTGTACCTCCCAAATACATCCCCAGGTCTATGCACCTCAAGTCCAAATGACACACGTCACACCTGAGATAAGAGCTGGCAGGTGAATGAGATAAAACAGGGAGCTTAAAAGACTTCTAATCCACTCCCTGCCGATGTCCTTTGAATACATCCCAAACAATACAATGATGTGAGTCTGTGACTGACCCATTCGCTCCATCTTATGGCCAAAGCCACACAGGAGCAAGTGATGGAAAGATACAACACAAAATATCATACAATGGATGCACCAAGTGACACATATAGAGGAAAATATCACACAATGGATGCGCCCAGTGACACATATAGAGGAAAATATCACACAATGGATGCACCCAGTGATACATATAGAGGAAAATATCACACAATGGATGCACCCAGTGACACCAGAGCCGGTGCTAGGCTATTTTGCGCCCTAGGCCAGACCAGCTACGTGCGCCCCTCCCCAAAAAAACGTGACACGTGTTAACGTATCACAGAGCCCCACAGCAATAAAACGCACAGCAACGGGCGGTGTGTATGAGCGTATCACAGAACTCCACATACCCCCACCCAATGTCACACACACAAACCCACACACACACACACACACACACAAATCCACACACACACACAAAAATCCACACACACAAATACACACACAAATACACACACACACACAAATACATAAACTTACCCTCACAGCCCTGGTTGAGGCCTTGCTGAAAAGCTTGTTAGAGGCCTGGCTTCGGGCCTGGTGTGGTGTCCCCAGGCTTCGGGCCTGGTGTGGTCTCCCCAGGCTTCGGGTCATCCAGCAGGATGATGTTGACCAGCACGCCGGCCCTGAGTGACACATATAGAGGAAAATATCACACAATGGATGCACCCAGTGACACGTATAAAGGAAAATATCACACAATGGATGAGCCCAGTGACACATATAGAGGGAAATATCACACAATGGATGAGCCCAGTGACACATATAGAGGAAAATATCACACAATGGATGCACCCAGTGACACATATAGAGGAAAATATCACACAATGGATACACCCAGTGACACATATAGAGAACAATATTTTCTAAACAGACAAGAGAAAAACAAACACATATAAGATATCAGCGACATCAAATAAACACAATAAGGACATGCCGTTTTGATGGTACTGGCCCTTTAAATTAATGTTAACTGCTATATATTTCTATGTCTATATATGTATATATGTGTGTACCATGGCAGTGCCAGTTTATTTTTACACAGATGCAGGTAAAACGCTGAGAGATACTTTGCACGGTGTTTTTTCCCTTTTTAGGGCACGTTTCCAGCATAAACATAAAAGAAACAAATAATAAACCGACCTGCTCGGGCCCTCTGTCTCAACAAGCTTCCAATATGCACGCCGTTAATGCTGAGAAAACAGAAACAGGTTAGAGCAATAACCCAGCGAGCTTCCTCTGAGTGTTATTGCCAGTCTATTGCATAGTGAAATTACATTAGTATGAATTATATCACAGCGCCGCGGCAAGCCGTGAACCTCTTAATAGATCAACATATCACCTTTACTAAGCATTCCGCTGCTTAAGCTTTAAGAACTGCAAGTATGTGCGCGAGATTGATCGTGGGCTGGTGCGAGCACGCCTTGGCAAAGCCACACGGAACGAGCAGACATTAACCAGGGTAGAAATCATTATCAGTGGAAGACGCGCGTCCTTTCATGGATACAATGTATAAGGTACTTTGTACACATGCTGTAACTTCTGCTGGGGATAGGTCACATCCAGCGACAACTCTAGGAACAATATATAAGGGGGCACCATAGATACCACAGTCAAAACTGGGGTCACTAATAATTTTCACCACCGAAAAAAACTAAATAAGTATAAATAAAGAAGATTGCCAAATCCCAGAGTAACGTGATGCAATGATACCTTTTTGTTGTAATAACCTGATACTTAAATTCAATCAGGGTTATTCAAAGAGAATCGAAAAGTCACTGCACGTTCGGTGACTTTTCGTTCTCTTCAATTCGGTGCGATTTGGCGATCCCATTTCGGCGACCCTGCGGTGTATTCAGCAAGCACCACAGGGCCGTCGTAATGCAGAGAAAAGCCGCCGCAAACCCAACGAACACTCACCGAAACCCGCAATAACATCTGGCCGAAACACGCAGGAGAAACCCGAGCAGGAGCCGATCACAACACAGAGCAGCCGCCGGAAAAAGCCGACACCGCAGACGAATGGAGTGAACAAAAAAAAAACCAGTACACTAGAATGTTTGAAAAGTGTAACGCTGTTTGCAAAGAAACTACTGAACGAAATTGTCTGGAATTTACATATAAAATCCAATGAATGATAATACAAAGGGCTGTTATAGAAAAAAGTAAAATCGCTTTTAAAAGAAATGAAAAATAAATTTGCTAAAAAATACCGAAAAATGCCTAAAAGATCCTAAAAGATCGATAAATAAAGAGACTTTTTACTGCAGAATATTATAATGAACGGTTTATTAGATATTGAATTAAAACTGGAATATTTTTAACATTGAAGCCTATGGGATTCACCTGAATAAACCTGCCGAATTAAACGACCGAACAGTAGGGCAATTCGGCAACTTTTCACTGCTGGTTTTTGTTCTCTGAATAGACGAAGCATTGCTTCTCTATGGGGATTTTACTGCCCTTGAACAGGCACTGAAGAGGCACCATATGTGCAGGCAATTCGCCAGCATTTGGCGAACTGCCTGCTCTCTGAATAGCCGAATGGCCAGGAAAGGTAACCGTACGCTGAATTTCACTGTTCGGTTACCTTTCACCCACTATTCTGATCTTTTTGAATAACCCTGAATATTTTACTTGTCGCAATTGATCGGTTTTCGCCGACGTCCGATAATTGCTTCAGCGTCTCCAATTTTCGCAAATTACGGTGACCGTTCTCTAAATAGGGATTTCCCCATATTTTCGGTGAAATGGATTCCCCAAAATGTGATGAAAAGCAAACGGTCTAAGACCCTTTAGATTCTAACTTCCATAATAACCCCTAAAATACCTAAAACCTGGGAAATACAATAAAAATAATAAACAGTGTGGTATGTACCCTATCCATTAACCCTTAAAATGCCATTAATCAAGGGAAAACATGAAATGAATACATTTTGAGGCATGTAGCCTACCCATTAACCCCTAAAATGTCATTAATCAAGGGAAACATAAAATGAATACACTGTGAGGCATGTAGCCTACCCAATAATCCATAAAATTCCATTAATTAAGGGAAAACATGAAATTAATGCACTGTGAGACATGTAACCTACCCTGTAACTCCTAAAATGCCATCAATCACAGGAAATTATGAAATTAATACATACTAAGCCTACCCATTAACCCCTAAAATGCCATTAATCAAGGGAAAACATGAAATTAATTAATTGTGAGGCATGTAGCCTACCCAGTAACCCCTAAAATGTCATTAATCAACGGAAACATGAAATGAATACTCTGAAGCATTTAGCCTACTCATTAATCCCTAAAATGTCATTAATCAAGGGAAAACATGAAATTAATACATTGTGAGGCATGTAGCCTACCCATTAACCACTAAAATGCCAGTAATCAATGGAAAACATAAAATGTATACACTGTGAAGCATGTAGCCTACCCATTAACCCCTAAAATGCCATTAAGCATGGTAAAACATGAGATGTATACTGTGAGGGATGAAGCCTGCCCAATAACCCGTAACATAAAACTAAATAAAGGCAAAACCAAAAGTAATACACAATGTGATATATAGTATGACCATTATCCCTTTCACTTCTGAGTGAATTTCAACCCTGTGGAGAAAAATAGTTAAGATTTTATTTTATTATTTAGGATTTTGTCTTTACATTGAATATGGTCATGCTCCAACCACCATCCAAATGAAAAGTAAAGAGATATTGGCTAAAATATGTTCTATAAAGCATTCATCTGGGCAAGGATTGCAGAAACCACACCAAGAAGAGGAGCCCCACATTGTATAAATAGCTAAAATGAGAACATAAAACATGTCCACGAGTGCACTGAGAACGGGCAATGGCACCAGTGGCCTGCCCAACAATTGTGTCCCCACTCAGATCTCATAGGAAGGTATACAAGATACAACAGGAGAAGCACGACAGGGAATAGCAGCAACAGGGATCTCGGTGGGGAGCACAGGAAACAGGATCATGGAAGAAAACAGCTAGCAGCTCACAAAGCCAGATAACACTATGACCAGTCTGATGGAAAGCCACCCAGTCTCTGAAGCACAAGTCTATGGAACACCAGATGTTCTGCTGAGTATGGATCCATGGAAAACCTGGACTGGAGCAGGGTTTGAAAGGAGTTGCCTGGGTTAATTTACTGCAGGGATGGCACGGGTCTTTTTATGGACATTGTGCACCCCTGGAACAAGTGCATATAGGGTACTTGGAGAGGTATTTGCTATATCCTCTTGTTGGAGACTAAGTAAGCCAAACCGTTGGTCGAAGGTTGCTATATCTATCATACAGAAGGGACTGGCTTTGGTAGAAGCTGCTGATTTGTATATGGTGACATTTCGGTGCTCTCTGAATAACCCTGTAAATAACTCACTCGTTACTCACAACGCCTCGCTTGGAATATGTTCCCTAAATGAGCATTGTTGTGTTTGTCTTTCGTATCTGTTGACAAACATCGACTGATCCTAATTTTTAAGCAATAAAAAAAGTGTTAAATGCCATTTGAGAGGGAATTCTTTTCGGTGGTTTCATGGTTAAGCTGCTAAAAGTCAGAATCCTGCGTGACGGGTAGAACGGCAACCTGTGTTAATATTCCTGTCTGTGAGATAATCAGACACCTGCAGCAGTGATCATTCCGTGCGCGGTGCAACACAAGCAATGGGAGGTGCCTGTGATTCATGTTTCTTTGAGCAGACCCAGGGAGGAATCTGTGAGCAAAGAACCAGAGGGGGGGTACAGTAATCATGCGGAACTGCGTGAACCGGCGCATTTCGCAGCGACACATTATTAATGGCGGGGTGAAACCTAGGCTGGGGTCCAAGGAGAACTCATACTTTACTAGTGAGGTTTAATATGGAAATGACACAGTCATTTATTAGAGGCAGAGCAGAGACCCCCCTGCCCCCGCATGTTTATTAGGTGTGCCGTTAATTTGCTTAGACAAGATTTATCGCTGCTGATACGGCATTATTGGAGGATGGGCAGAGGAGCTTATACGGCATTATTGGAGGGTGGGCAGAGCTTATACGGCATTATTGGTGGGTGAGCAGAGGTGCTGATACGGCATTATTGGAGGGTGGGCAGAGGAGATGATACAGCATTTATTTATTTATTTATAAAGGATTTTACCAGGAAGGCATTATTGGAGGGTGGGCAGAGGAGCTGATACGGCATTATTGGCGGGTGAGCAGAGGTGCTGATACGGCATTATTGGAGGGTGGACAGAGGTGCTGATACGGCATTATTGGAGGGTGAGCAGAGGAGCTGATGCGGCATTATTGGAGGATGTGCAGAGGCGTTGATACGGCATTATTGGCGGGTTGGCAGAGGAGATGATACGGCATTTTTGGAGGGTGAGCATAGGAGCTGATACGGCATTATTGGAGGGTGAGCAGAGGTGCTGATACGGCATTATTGGCGGGTGAGCAGAGGTGCTGATACGACATTATTTGATGGTGAACAGAGGTGCTGATATGGCATTATTGGAGGGTGAGCAGAGGTGCTGATACGGCATTATTGGAGGGTGAGCAGAGGCGCTGATACGGCATTATTGGCGGGTGAGCAGAGGTGCTGATACGACATTATTTGAGGGTGAGCAGAGGTGCCGATACAGTATTATTGTGGGCAGAGGACAGGCATGTACTGGCCATCAGGAGCACCGAGAGAATCCAGAGGGGCCGATGGGTCAGTGGGCCAGCTGAGCCTGGGGATGTTTGTTTTTTTTGTTTTTTTTTAAACTTAGTCCAGCACTTAGTATAACCAGGACTGGATAACACTAGTGTGGAATGTCAGCACTTGTTTCAGAGGTCTTAAGGATTTCTGCATTGCAGGGGAGGGTTAGGGGGCTTCCTTGGACACCCACACATGGATTCTGGAGTTGGCTATTGCTTTCTGTGTGTAAAGGAGCGGAATCCACAGAGACTGCAAGGATTCCGCTCTACATTTTACTTACAGCTTCTCCTTCCAGTTACTGGCGGCTTCAGAGTTTCAAGCCAGCAGCAGCCAGAGCACCACATGTTGCTACAAACCTCTCCTGTACTGTGACCAGGAGCCATCCCTAAAATGTCAAAATACGTAAGATATTGACTAAACATGCCAAGTGAGGGTGAATCCCACCCTTATGTCTTATACCTCGGTACTGATGCGTCTCACAGCTAGGTATGCAGGGAGCCGTAAATCTGACAGAGCCTCTGATCTGACAGTCCCTCTCCCCTCCCTTTCTATAACCTACAAAGCCGGAGCTCAGTGTGGCAGCGCTGTGCTTTCTCTATAGGAGCACTCAAGGTGTTAATTATCACAGGAGTCTGCACAGATCAGAAAAGTAATTGCTAATCAGCCATAGCCATATAGCAGGGAGACATGCCCAAATTCTAGGTCAAAATAGCCAAACCAGAAAAATTCTCCCATTTATCTCACTTTCCAAATTGGCTATTTGGTCTAGATTGTTCATTCTCCTGGCAATTATCAAGGTTTTCCCCTCTCTCTGAATAACCCTGCATGTCACAGTTCTGAGCCCCTTCTTAGAAGTGTACCTGAATTACATTTTATTAAAGTATATTTTAATATTTATCATGATTTATTTTTTATAAAATAATTTAATCAATATTCTAATTTAAATTATGTATATTTTAATGCATATTTATTTTAATTGTTCAAATTACATTTACATGAATATATAATTCATATTAAAATACAATTTATTTTAATAATCCATAATAATTTTTTAATTCTATTGCTGTGGAGCTCTGTGATACGCTCATACACACCGCACATTACTGTGAGTTTTATTGCTGTGGAGCTCTGTGATACGCTCATACACACTGTACATTACCGTGAGTTTTATTGCTGTGGAGCTCTGTGATACAGTAATGTACAGTGTGTAAGAGCGTGTCACAGAGCTCCACAGCAATAAAACTCACAGTAATGTACAGTGTGTATGAGCGTGAGTTTTATTGCTGTGGAGCTCTGTGACATGCTCTTACACACCGCACATTACTGTGAGTTTTATTGTTGTGCCACTCTGTGATAGCATCAACATGTTTTGGTGGGCATGGGGGGGTCAGTATTTCATCCTTGGATCCAGGCAGCACAATGTCTTGTGCTGGTCCTGCTCCAGTCCATATCAATATATTAATCCGGCCCTGCGTGTTTGCATGTCGGAGTGGGCCGGTCTGGATGAAGTCCAGGGCTGTTTTTTTGTCTCAGTCCAGCCCTGGCAGAGGAGATGCCACGGCATTATTGGAGGGTGAGCAGAGGTGCTGATACGGCTGTAGTGCTCACCCCCGGAGGAGCCGCTTAATAAACCCGGGATAGTCTCACCGCACTAGGAATTACTATACACCAGCACACTGTTGTGGATTTTCGAAGTTATATACTTTACTGGAGCAATAAAGTGGCATATAATACACATATACTTTGAGACGTAAATCAATTAAAGGGAATAAATGACGTAATGCGCAACGCGGGAAAAACACTTGGCGGAAAAGAAACGGTTCATGCCCCCTCAGTTCTTGAGTTTAAGTCCCGCTCAAAAAGGCTTGTATATTGGTGTCTAGGGTACCCGGGTAATAGATTCAACTGGCCAGTGAATGAACAGAATAATCTTCAAATAGTCAATGTTGGGGCCCTGTGAATTGAAGCAATTAACCAAGTGCGCACTTTCGTTTCGGAACCGTGGGCCTCGAGGCCTCTCACCCATCTGGCAAACGAAGTGTCCAGAACCGATGACTCGACCAAAGGATCTCTCTCCGCGACTGGAACTCGGTGCCAATGAATCTGCTCCTCCGATGCCGTATCTCCGCAATTGGAACCGATCCGCCACCTGCACTCCCATACGATCTGCGGCTCTCCTTACTCGAGGTCCTTCTGGAACCTGGTTGTCCTCCGAGCTGCTCAGCGGAATGTGGTATGCAGTTAGGCACACTCTGTCCCCGATCTCCAGCACTGGATAGGTCTCGCTCCACACTCCGGCCTGGATGTGATCCCGGACGATGTGCTGCATGCGTCTTACTCTTTCAGCTGCTCTGCCCGCTCTGCCCATGCCCTGCACGAGGCTCCTGATGTCTTTCCTGGCGCAAGCACGCCCCTTCCTGTACACTTCGTAAAGGTCTCTGGGAGGTGTAGTTCTTAAGTCCAGCATAGTTTCTTTCATATATTATACACTGGCTCCCCCTAGAGGTGCTGATACAGCATTATTAGAGGGTGTGCAGAGGTGCTAATACGGCATTATTGGAGGGTGGGCAGAAGAGATGATATGGCATTATTGGAGTGTGAGCAGAGGAGATGATGCGGCATTATTGGAGGGTGAGCAGAGGCGCTGATACGGCATTATTGGCGGGTTGGCAGAGGAGATGCTACGGCATTATTGGCGGGTTGGCAGAAGAGATGATACAGCATTATTGGAGGATGAGCAGAGGAGATGATACGGCATTATTGGAGTGTGGGCAGAGGAGATGATACAACATTATTGGAGGGTGGGCAGAGGCGCTGATACGGCATTATTGGAGGGTGAGCAGAGGCGCTGATACGGCATTATTGGAGGGTGAGCAGAGGAGATGATACGGCATTATTGGAGGGTGGGCAGAGGAGATGATACGGCATTATTGGTAGGTGAGCAGAGGCACTGATACGGCATTATTGGAGGGTGGGCAGAGGAGATGATACGGCATTATTGGAGGGTGAGCAGAGGATGATACGGCATTATTGGAAGGTGAGCAGTGGAGCTCATACGGCATTATTGGAGGGCAGGCCAGCCTTCAGAAATTTTGGGGCCCCTTACTGACCCTCAGAATAGGGCCCCCCCTCTCCCCATAGGAAATAAATTTTTAATGTGAATCGTGATCACATTACAGAGTGTTAGTCCCAATATCTTAAAATCACACATATTGTTCGCACAACAGCACATTTAACATAAAAAAGTATCTATCTGGTTCAAATAAGTTAAGACAGTAAAAAATTCAATTTCTTATTAAAAAAAATATGAATCAAGATCGGATTACAGAGTGTTGCTCCCAATACCTTTAAAACCACACAAAATGTGTATTTGTGCAAACAATGTAGCATAAAAGTATAATTAAATAATTCCACTGGCAAAGCACCACAGCAACAGAACTCTCAGTAATGTGCAGTGCGTATGAGCATATCAGAGCACCACAGCAACAGAACTCTCAGTAATGTGCAGTGCGTATGAGCATATCAGAGCACCACAGCAACAGAACTCTCAGTAATGTGCAGTGCGTATGAGCATATCAGAGCACCACAGCAATAGACCTCCAACAGTAAAGGCAGGGAGTATGAACGTACACAGGATCCACAGCAATAGACCTCCAACAGTAAAGGCAGGGAGTATGAACGTACACAGGATCCACAGCAATAGACCTCCAACAGTAAAGGCAGGGAGTATGAACGTACACAGGATCCACAGCAATAGACCTCTAACAGTAAAGGCAATGGGCCACATTACATACTTGGTGCTAACGTTTACACTCACCTGAGTGAGCATTAACGTTAGCCCAAGTATTTAACGGATATTTCAATCCAAACGCTAATGGGTTAAGTAACCTGTTTGCGTTTGGTTCCTTGTGCTTTTCAGTGCGAGGTTACTGTACTTTCGCTCCCTATACTTAACATGGGGAGCACAAAGTGTTAATCAGCATTAGGATTACAAAGTCCCAGCGCTGATTAACGTCCGGCTCTGGTTAGTGGAAAGTTAACCACAGCCAGAACCTGGTGTTAACGGATTCCACTTCTGCAGAATCCGTTAACACCATCCAAAAAAATAAAAAAAAGTGAGCAGATACTCCCCTCCTGTGCCACGGTGAGGACCACCTCCTCTGGCCGGTGGGAGCAGGTTAAGACTGGGGAAAAAGTCCCCGCAGTATCCCACTGAGTATCACTGCACTCACCGTCCGGATCTCGCAAGGCGAGATCCGGCTGCTCATGTGACTGCCGGCGTCTGCTTCATTGGAGTCCTGTGGACTCCATTGAGAGAATGCGCGCAGCTGCGCTTAATGCTGCCGCGAGCATCCCGGGTGTTAACGCGCAGTAACAATGCAAGCAGCATTTTTTTGCACCTGTATTGTAATCTAGCATTAAAACGCGGGCGCAAGGGGGAAAACTGCGGGTGCAGTTTTTCCTCCCTAGCGCCCACGTTTTAACTCTAGGAATGTAGCGTTACATCCAGAGGGATGGATGGATAGACAGTGGGATGGACGGACTGGTATGGATGGACAGATAGACAGACAGGGATGGATGGAGGGATGGATGGACAGATAGACAGACAGGGATGGATGGAGGGATGGATGGACAGATAGACAGACAGGGATGGATGGACAGATAGACAGACAGGGATGGATGGAGGGATGGATGGACAGATAGACAGACAGGGATGGATGGAGGGATGGATGGACAGACAGACAGGGATGGATGGAGGGATGGATGGACAGATAGACAGACAGGGATGGATGGAGGGATGGATGGACAGACAGACAGGGATGGATGGAGGGATGGATGGACAGATAGACAGACAGGGATGGATGGAGGGATGGATGGACAGATAGACAGACAGGGATGGATGGAGGGATGGATGGACAGATAGACAGACAGGGATGGATGGAGGGATGGATGGACAGATAGACAGACAGGGATGGATGGAGGGATGGATGGACAGACAGACAGGAATGGATGGAGGGATGGATGGACAGATAGACAGACAGGGATGGATGGAGGGATGGATGGACAGACAGACAGGGATGGATGGAGGGATGGATGGACAGATAGACAGGGATGGATGGATAGACAGTGGGATGGATGGATGGATTGACTGACCTCTCCCCAGCCCCCTGTGTTCTCTCTATCACCCCCCCCCCAGCCCACAGTGTACATTCTGTCACCTCTCTAGCCCCCCCTCTTCTACCCTTCCCAGTGCAGCATCTGTTACCTGCCTCTGTCCAGATCCAGCATGTGCAGGGTGTCAGGGCAGCTGCTCCTCAGCATGGCTTCTCTCCTTCTCCCATCCACAGGCACGTGCTTGAGGTGGTGCTGTGTGAGGAAGGGGCAGGGCAGGCAGTGTGCAGACTCCAGAGCCAGGGGAAGCAAGGGGCAGCCATGATGGTGGAAGGGCTGCTCCCCTCCTCTCCCAGACCCACGGCTGTCACATGGAGAGGCGGGGCTTGTGCCGGCCGGGGGCGGAGTTTCTCAGCACAGCTTTGATCTCTCCCCACAGAGACACAGCGCTGGATGAGCACACAGAGAGGATGATAACAAAAGGCTGGCCCTGAGTGGTGTCACCCTCCAAGAGGGTGTCACCCAGTGTGGGCCTGGGCCCCCTCCCCACGTGACTCGGCGGCCATCTTGCTGCTCACAGGGCAGCCAGGCCCAAGTAGGCCGCAGTACCTCCTCCAGAGGCCTGCGGCCTAAAGTAATCAAAGCTACCGATGGCGGGCCCCCCCAGTCGGCCGGGCCCCTTACTGCAGCATGGGCTGTAATGCCCTGATGGCGGCCCTGTTGGAGGGTGAGCAGAGGAGATGATACGGCATTAGTGGAGGGTGAGCAGAGGTGATGATACGGCATTATTGGAGGGTGAGCAGAGTAGCTGAAACAGCATTATTGGTGGGTGAGCAGAGGAAATGATACAGCATTAGTGGAGGGTGAGCAGGAGAGATGATACGGCATTATTGGAGGGTGGGCAGAGGTAATGATACGGCATTATTGGAGGGTGAGCAGAGGAGCTGATACGGCATTATTGGAGGGTGAGCAGAGGCGCTGATACGGCATTATTGGAGGGTGAGCAGAGGCGCTGATACGGCATTATTGAGGGTGAGCAGAGGATGATACGGCATTATTGGAGGTGGACAGAGGAGCTCATACGGCATTATTGGAGGTGAGCAGAGGAAATGATACGGCATTATTGGAGGGTGAGCAGAGTAATGATACGGCATTATTGGTGGGTGAGCAGAGGAGCTGATACGGCATTATTGGAGGGTGAGCAGAGTAGATGATACGGCATTATTGGAGGGTGAGCAGAGGCACTGATACGGCATTATTGGAGGGTGAGCAGAGGCGCTGATACGGCATTATTGGAGGGTGAGCAGAGGATGATACGGCATTATTGGAGGGTGACAGAGGAGCTCATACGGCATTATTGGAGGGTGAGCAGAGGTAATGATACGGCATTATTGGTGGGTGAGCAGAGGAGCTGATACGGCATTATTGGAGGGTGAGCAGAGTAGATGATACGGCATTATTGGAGGGTGGGCAGAGGAGATGATACGGCATTATTGGAGGGTGTGCAGAGGCACTGATACGGCATTATTGGAGGGTGAGCAGAGGAGATGATACGGCATTATTGGAGGGTGAGCAGAGGAGATGATACGGCATTATTGGAGGGTGAGCAGAGGAGATGATACGGCATTATTGGAGGGTGAGCAGAGGCGCTGATACGGCATTATTGGAGGGTGGCAGAGGAGATGATACGGCATTATTGGAGGGTGAGCAGAGGAGCTGATACGGCATTATTGGAGGGTGAGCAGAGGCAATGATACGGCATTATTGGAGGTTGAGCAGAGGTGCTGATACGGCATTATTGGAGGGTGGCCAGAGGAGATGATACGGCATTATTGGAGGGTGGACAGAGGAGATGATACGGCATTATTGGAGGGTGGACAGAGGAGATGATACGACATTATTGGAGGGTGGACAGAGGAACTGATATGGCATTATTGGAGGGTGAGCAGAGGTGCTGATACGGCATTATTGGAGGGTGAGCAGAGGATGATACGGCATTATTGGAGGGTGGACAGAGGAGCTCATACGGCATTATTGGAGGGTGAGCAGAGGAAATGATACGGCATTATTGGAGGGTGAGCAGAGGAAATGATACGGCATTATTGGAGGGTGGGCAGAGGAAATGATACGGCATTATTGGAGGGTGGACAGAGGAGATGATACGGCATTATTGAGGGTGAGCAGAGGCGCTGATATGGCATTATTGGAGGGTGAGCAGAGGAGATGATACGGCATTATTGGAGGGTGGGCAGAGGAGATGATACGGCATTATTGGAGGGTGGGCAGAGGTAATGATACGGCATTATTGGTGGGTGATCAGAGGAGCTGATACGGCATTATTAGAGGGTGAGCAGAGGAAATGATACGGCATTATTGGAGGGTGAGCAGAGGTAATGATACGGCATTATTGGTGGGTGAGCAGAGGAGCTGATACGGCATTATTGGAGGGTGAGCAGAGTAGATGATACGGCATTATTGGAGGGTGGGCAGAGGAGATGATACGGCATTATTGGAGGGTGTGCAGAGGAAATGATACGGCATTATTGGAGGGTGAGCAGAGGAGATGATACGGCATTATTGGAGGGTGAGCAGAGGCGCTGATACGGCATTATTGGAGGGTGGGCAGAGGAGATGATACGGCATTATTGGAGGGTGAGCAGAGGAGCTGATACGGCATTATTGGAGGGTGAGCAGAGGCAATGATACGGCATTATTGGAGTGTGAGCAGAGGAGCTGATACGGCATTATTGGAGGTTGAGCAGAGGTGCTGATACGGCATTATTGGAGGGTGAACAGAGGTGCTGATATGGCATTATTGGAGGGTGGCCAGAGGAAGATGATACGGCATTATTGGAGGGTGGACAGAGGAGATGATATGGCATTATTGGAGGGTGGACAGAGGAGATGATACGACATTATTGGAGGGTGGACAGAGGAACTGATGGCATTATTGGAGGGTGAGCAGAGGTGCTGATACGGCATTATTGGAGGGTGAGCAGAGGATGATACGGCATTATGGAGGGTGGACAGAGGAGCTCATACGGCATTATTGGAGGGTGAGAGTGAGCAGGAAATGATACGGCATTATTGGAGGTGAGCAGAGGAAATGATACGGCATTATTGGAGGGGACAGAGAGATGATACGGCATTATTGAGGTGAGCAGAGGCGCTGAGATATGGCATTATTGGAGGGTGAGCAGAGGAGATGATACGGCATTATTGGAGGTGGGGCAGAGGAGATGATACGGCATTATTGGAGGGTGGGCAGAGGTAATGATACGGCATTATTGGTGGGTGATCAGAGGAGCTGATACGGCATTATTAGAGGGTGAGCAGAGGAGATGATACGGCCCTGTATGTGAAAAACAACATAAAAACGAACCAAATAAAGGTGAGCAAGGTGAACATAGAGTCAGTTTGGGTTACGCTAACATTTGGCAATCATACAGTAGCTCGTGTAGGTGTGATCTATAGACCCCCTGGACAAGTAAAAGAGCTAGATAATCTGCTGTTTGAGGAAATAGCCAAAATGGCAATGAAGGGGGAAGTTATTATCATGGGGGACTTTAATCTTCCTGATGTGAACTGGAAAACCAAAATAGCTGGGTGCACCAGGAGTACAAATATTCTAAACTCCCTACTGGATTATCTCTAACACAAGTAGTTGAGGAGCCGACCCGTAAAGAGGCCATATTGGATTTAATACTCACAAATGGAGGTTTGGTATCGGACATGTTGTAGGTGAAAATTTGGGATCTAGTGATCACCAGTCAGTGTGGTTTAATATAAGAACAGGGATGGAGCCGCACCACACAAAAACAAAAGTTTTAGACTTTAAAAAAACAGATTTTTCTAAAATGAGATTTTGTGTGAAGGAGTCATTATCAGACTGGAGGAGTTTAAAGGGAGTCCAGGAGAAATGGGATTATTTAAAGGAAGCATTATTGAAGGTCACAGGAAATTGCATTCGGCTTGTTAGCAAAAACAAAAAATGGAAGAAACCACTGTGGTACTCTGCAGAAGTGGCCAAAATAGTGAAGAACAAAAAGACAGCATTCAATAATTATAAAAAAACTCTGAGTGAAGAAGATAGGCAAACCTATAAAATTAGGCAGAAAGAGGCAAAGCAATTTATAAGAGCTTCCAAAGCACACGCAGAAGAGAAAATAGCTCAGTCAGTAAAAAAGGGGTACAAAACATTTTTTAGATACATAAACGAGAAAAGAAAAGTAAAACAAGGATTAGTTAGATTAAAAACAAAGGAAGGAAGGTATGTAGTAGAGGATAAAAGTCTCGCTGACTGCCTCAATGAATATTTTTGTTCAGTCTTTGCAGAAGAAAAGGAAGGGAAGGGACCTCAGTTAGGAGAGAACACTAAAGAGACATTTACATATGAGTTTACAAAGGAGGAGGTTCTACAGCAGCTGTCTAAAGTAAAGACAAATAAGTCAATGGGGCCTGATGGGATCCACCCGAAATTATTAAAAGAGCTCAGTGATGTAATAGCAAAACCGTTAACAAGGATTGGTTAAATAAATCTGTTAACGGGAGTCGTCCCAGAAGACTGGAAATTAGCAAATGTTGTGCCCATTTACAAGAAGGGTAGTAGGGAGGAATCGGGGAACTATAGGCCAGTTAGTCTTACGTCAGTAGTGGGGAAATTAATGAAACCATGTTAAAGGAAAGGATTGTTGAACATCTAAAAACACATAGATTACAGGATCAGAAACAACATGGTTTACCTCAGGGAGATCATGCCAAACTAATCTTATTGATTTTTTTGATTGGTAACAAAAATAATAGACACAGGTGGTGCAGTAGACATTGCTTATTTAGATTTCAGTAAGGCTTTTGATACTGTTCCGCATAGAAGGCTTATCAATAAATAGCAATCTTTGAGCTTGGATTCCAATATTGTTGAATGGATTAGGCAGTGGCTGAGTGACAGGCAACAGAGGGTTGTGGTAAATGGAGTTTATTCGGCGCAAGGTCTTGTTACCAGTGGGGTACCTCAGGGGTCAGTACTTGGACCCATTCTCTTTAATATTTTTATTAGTGATATTGCAGAAGGTATTAATTGGAAAAGTATGTCTTTTTGCTGATGACACAAAGATTTGCAACAGGGTTGACGTTCCTGGAGGGATCAGCCAAATGACAAATGATTTAGGTAAACTAAAAAAATGGTCGGAGTTGTGGCAATTGAGTTTTAATGTGGATAAGTGCAAGATAATGCACCTGGGACGTAAAAACCAAAGGGCTGAATATAGAATATTTGATACAGTCCTAACCTCAACATCTGAGGGTTGGGATTTAGGGGTCATTATTTCAGAGGATCTAAGGGTAAGTAGTCAATGTAATAGAGCAGCAGGAAATGCTGGCAGAATGCTTGGTTGTGTAGGGAGAGGTATTAGCAGTAGGAAAAGGGAAGTGCTCATGCCACTGTACAGAGCACTGGTGAGACCTCACTTGGAGTACTGTGTGCAGTACTGGAGACCGTATCTCCAGAAGGATATAGACATCTTAGAGAGAGTTCAGAGAAGGGCTACTAAAATGGTGTACGGCTTGAAGGAGAAAAGTTACCAGGAAAGGCTTAATGATCTTAACATGTACAGCTTGGAAAAAAGACGAGACAGAGGAGATATGATAGAAACATTTAAATACGTAAAGGGAATCCACAAGGTAGAGGAAGGGAGTATATTTAAAAGGAAACAAAATAGCAAAACAAGAGGACATAGTCTTAGATTAGAGGGGCAAAGGTTTAAAAGTAACATCAGGAAGCATTATTTTACTGAGAGGGTGGTGGTTACATGGAACAGTCTTCCAGTAGAAGTGGTAGAGGCCAAAACAGTGATTGAATTTAAGCAAGCATGGGATAGGCATAAGGCTATCCTAAACAAAAGATAAATCCAGGTCAAGTATCCATGTAATTGGGCAGACTAGATGGGCCGAAAGGTTCTTATCTGCCGACATTTTTCTATGTTTCTATTATTGGAGGGTGGGCAGAGGTAATGATACGGCATTATTGGAGGGTGAGCAAAGGAGATAATATGGCATTATTGGAGGGTGAGCAGAGTGTCATGCCCCAACCCTTGGAGCCTGCCGTAGCTAGTCTGGGAGACTGTTTGCATCTACTCAAGGGTTAACTTTTGCTCTGGATACCTGAGTGATTGCTTAAAGCCTGGTCACGCCCTTTCCTCTACGATCTGGCATTGTTCAACTTGCATTGCTTCTGAGAGGATCCCCCTCTTGAGCTCCTGCACATCTCTGCAAGCCTGATCCGGTTGCTGCTGTTTATTTTCCTGGACTATTCCTTCTAGTATCCAGTTTCTGAAGTAAACCACTGTGTTGGTTCCAGGTACCATTCTGCTACCAGAGACTGCTTATTCCTCTATTGCTGTGTGCACTCCATTCTGCAGTACCTGGAGAGACCACTGGATTACTGTGCTGCACATTCACCATATCTGCTGTACCAGAGACCTGTGTGTTATTCAGCTGTACCTATTCATCGCTGTGTCCTGCATATTGCATTATCTGGATTTTCATATTGCCACAGATCACTTGTGCTTATTGGTTTACAACCTGCTGTTTCAAGCCCTGTGTGTTCTTCATCTGCCACAGTTCCAATATATCCCTATTTACCTGCTTCATTGTATCCAGTGTCTTCATTAACCTGTTCAACCCCAGCGCCTGGGATTTATACTGCACTTTGGGTCCCACCTCGGCTCACGCCTGGTGCCACCCTGACACAGAGGAGATGATACGACATTATTGGAGGGTGGACAGAGGAGATGATACGGCATTATTGGAGGGTGGACAGAGGAACTGATACGGCATTATTGGAGGGTGGACAGAGGAGATGATACGGCATTATTGGAGGGTGAGCAGAGGAGCTGATACGGCATTATTGGAGGGTGAGCAGAGGAGCTGATACGGCATTATTGGAGGGTGAGCAGTGGTGCTCATACGGCATTATTGGAGGGTGAGCAGAGGAAATGATACGGCATTATTGGAGGGTGTGCAGAGGAGCTGATATGGCATTATTGGAGGGTGGTCAGAAGAGATGATACGGCATTATTGGAGGGTGAGCAGAGGTGCTGATACGGCATTATTGGAGGGTGAGCAGAGGCGCTGATACGGCATTATTGGAGGGTGAGCAGAGGCGCTGATACGGCATTATTGGCCTGTTGGCAGAAGAGATGATACGGCATTATTGGAGGGTGGGCAGAGGAGATGATACGGCATTATTGGAGGGTGAGCAGGGGAGCTGATACGGCATTATTGAAGGGTGGGCAGAGGAGCTAATACGCCATTATTGGAGGGTGGGCAGAGGAGCTGATACAGCATTATTGGAGGGTGGGCAGAGGAGATGATACGGCATTTCTGGAGGGTGAGCAGAGGAGATGATACGGCATTATAGGAGGGTGGACAGAGGAGATGATACGGCATTATTGGAGGGTGAGCAGAGGTGCTGATACAGAATTATTGGCGGGTGAGCAGAGGTGCTGATACAGCCAGTGGCGTCACTAGGGTTGGTGTCACCCGGTGCGGTAACTTATGGTGTCACCCCCCCCCCCGAGTTTTCCGGATTCTTTTTTTTTAACTACACTTACTCCTAAATCAGTACTCCCATATAACACTGAATGCTCATACACACAGCACACATTACTGTGAGGTTTATTGCTGTGGAGCTCTCTCATATACTCACAACTTTTTGCCAACTGCCAGCAAGTACGGTGCCTGTTCGAAGGCAGTAAGAGCACACATGGATATATATTGCCCCCAGCAGCTCTGGATATATTGCCCCCAGCAGCTCACCCATGGATATATAATGCCCCCAGCTCACCCATGGATATATATTGCCCCAGCTCACATATGGATATATTGCGCCTCAGCTCACATATGGATATATTGCGCCTCAGCTCACATATGGATATATTGCGCCTCAGCTCACATATGGATATATATTGCGCCTCAGCTCACACATGGATATTGCCCCAGACCAGCTCACACATGGATATTGCCCCAGCTCTCATGGACATGCCCCCAACACACATGGATACTGCCTCAAGCACACATGGATACTGCCAGCAGCACACGTGGATATGCCCCAGCAGGTCTCATGGATATTGCCCCAGCTCCTCTCATGGATATTGCCCCAGCAGCTCTCATGGATATTGCCCCAGCAGCTCTCATGGATATTGCCCCAGCAGCTCTCATGGATATTGCCCCAGCTCCTCTCATGGATATTGCCCCAGCTCCTCTCATGGATTTTGCCCCAGCTCCTCTCATGGATTTTGCCCCAGCTCCTCTCATGGATATACTGCCCCAGCTCCTCTTATGGATATACTGCCCCAGCTGCTCTCATGGATAATGCCCCAGCTCCTCTCATGGATTTTGCCCCAGCTCCTCTCATTGATATTGCCCCAGCTCATGGATAATGCCCCAGCTCATGGATAATGCCCCAGCTCATAGATATTGCCCCAGCACATAGATACTGCCCCAGCTCATGGATATGCCCCAGCTCATGGATATGCCCCAGCTCATGGATAATGCCCCAGCTCATAGATATTGCCCCAGCACATGGATATACTGCCCCAGCACATGGATATACTGCCCCAGCTCATGGATATACTGCCCCAGCTCATGGATATGCCCCAGCACATGGATATGCCCCAGCTCATGGATATGCCCCAGCTCATGGATACTGCCCCAGCTCATGGATACTGCCCCAGCTCATGGATATTGCCCCAGCACATGAATACTGCCCAAGCTCATGGATACTGCCCAAGCTCATGGATACTGCCCCAGCTCATGGATACTGCCCCAGCAGCTCATGGATTTGCCCCAGCTCATGGATACTGCCCCAGCTCATGGGATATTGCCCCAGCACATGAATACTGCCCCAGCTCATGGATATGCCCAAGCTCATGGATACTGCCCCAGCTCATGGATACTGCCCCAGCAGCTCATGGATATGCCCCAGCTCATGGATATTGCCCCAGCTCATGGATATTGCCCCCAGCTAATGGATAATGCCCCAGCTCATGGATACTGCCCCCCAGCTCATGGATATACTGCCCCAGCACATGGATATACTGCCCCAGCACATGGATATACTGCCCCAGCTCATGGATACTGCCCCAGCTCATGGATATACTGCCCCAGCTCATGGATATACTGCCCCAGCTCATGGATATACTGCCCCAGCACATGGATATACTGCCCCAGCTCATGGATATACTGCCCCAGCTCATGGATATACTGCCCCAGCTCATGGATTTAATGCCCCAGCTCATGGATTTAATGCCCCAGCTCATGGATTTAATGCCCCAGCTCATGGATTTAATGCCCCAGCTCATGAATATGCCCCAGCTCATGAATGTGCCCCAGCTCATGGATATGCCCCAGCTCATGGATATACCTCAGCTCATGAATTTGCCCCAGCAGCTCATGGATTTGCCCCAGCAGCTCATGGATACTGCCCCAGCTCATAGATACTGCCCCAGCTCATGGATATAGTGCCCCCAGCTCATGGATTTGCCCCAGCAGCTCATGGATATGCCCACCTCATGGATAATGGCCCAGTACATGGATATGCCCCCGCTCACCTCCTGGCCGAGTGTTCGCTCCCTCTTAGCATCTGGTGGCGTGCAGCTTGTGTGCTCGCCTGGGGGAGCCTCGTGACCAGCCGCGATTGGCTGGTGACGTGTTTCCCCCAGGCGAGCGCCGAAGCTGCACAGCTTCGGACGCTCGCAGGGAGCAAACACGCGGCGGAGGGTGAGACACCCGCCCTTAGGGTGACGGTGTCACCCTAAGGGCAGGTGTCACCTGGTTCGGGCCGCACCCCCCGCCCCCACGTAGCGACACCACTGGATACGGCATTATTGGAGGGTGGGTAGAGGAGATGATACAAAAACAAAAAAAATACTGTAATTCTTTATTTATAGAATTATAAAACAGTCTCACGTACTCAATCGAGGATACGACCCCACTGGGCCTGCAAAACAAGTAACCAAATACAAAGCAATATCACATGTGATAACTAGGTACAAGATGGCAAAAGAGAGGACTCTGGACCACTCAGAAAAACAAAAATACCTGAAGCGAGATAGAAATAAAAAATAAAAATCAAAAAGGAAGGGGGAGGGTAAGAGGGTGTGTGGGAGGGGGACAGGGAGGGAGTGAATAAGATGGGGGGGAAGTTAGGAGGGGAACTCCTCACATCCGTGGCCCCAAAACGTAAGCATGAAGGGTATATAGTAAGGTTAATCCTTAACTCCAGATGCACGGGGAGACAACAGCAAAAACAAGCCAAGAATCCATATCAAATGCAAAATAAGGGGAAATGGCAAAATGTGGAGGAACTGTCCAAACATTGAAAAGCACTGAAGACAAGGATTGTCCAGAGCTTAAAAAATAAAGGTAGCGACATGTCTCAACCCGGCCGGGCTTCTGATGGGCTTAGTGAGACGCCCGCAGCCGCGAGGTCAGCCCAGGCTGATTCGGGATCAGTAACCGTATACGGTATATTATTGTGGGTCACCACTAAAGAGCCAGCCAGGCCCCAGCGATACCGAATCCCCTTACTGCGGAGAACAGTCGTCACGTCATGGAACCTCCGGCGGGCCATCAAGGTCAAAAACGGTAGGTCGTGGTATAATGCTAAAGTTGTTCCTTCAAATAGCACGGGATCTCGGGCGCCGGGGGAAGACATAAGCTTTGCCTTCAGGGCAACATCTTGGAAAACAACCACCACGTCCCCAGGAACCCCTCTGGGTGTCGCCGCCGCCTTCCGGACCCGAAACGCCGCTCCAACTAGCTCAGGTGTCGTAGAGGGCAGACCTGAGACCTGAAGCGCCAGTCGTTCCACGTAGGGCAGCAAGTCATTAGCTAATACTGAGGCTGGGATGCCTCTGACCCGGACGTTTCGGCGTCGGTGACGAGACTCCAAAGTTTCCACCGAGCGAGTTAGGGTTTCCACCTGGGAGTGGAGGACGGTTAGCTGGTCAGAAAGGTGAGACTGCTCCTGAGCTACCCCATCAGTCTTCCCTCTCACCTCCGCTACTTGCGCTCGGAGCACCTCCACCTCCGCTCGTACTGCCGCCACCTCCGGTCTCCACATGCCTCTTATTTCCTCCAGAATCCGACGGAGGTCCCCCTTCATAGAGGGGAGATCGTCATCCTCCTCCGCAATCTGTGTAACACTGCCAGATCCAGGAGGTCCCACCAATGTTCCCGGTTCCCGGGTCCCTGTGGCGGAGCCGTCACCCACGAGGCCTCGCTACATGCGGCGGAGAGTAGCTGCTCTACTGCCGAGTCTCCTTCTGAGGAATCATGCTGGGTCACCAAGACCTTTGAAGACGCCGCCAACGCGGCCTTCTGTTTTTTTTGCGCTCTTTTTTTGGGGCCGCAGTAGGAGGGAGCGATCCCAGTGACTGAGATGGTGGGGTAACCCAGGACATGCCCACTCCATCTCCCGTGGGCCAGGAGGGGTCCTCGTCCCCCATGGAGTCATAGCCGGACGGGAAAGAAAGTGAGGCCGTTGCCTTCCGGGAGACAGGTCCTCCAGCCATCGATTCCCTTATGTCCCTTTGGCCAGGGCCACCCGTCTGGTGTGGGCATTGGGGTATTTTCTTACCCATGTGAGCAGCAGAAAGACACCGGAAAACACCACCAAATCCCACAATTGTAATGGTTAGTCCCTGCTTGGGCCATCGTGGTGGCTTGGAACATGAGATGAAGCCCTTAAGGCAGGTGAGTAACTGACTGGACACAAGGACAGATGGATATCTCCAAAACCAAGGAGCACAAAAAACAGAACAGAATTGCCACTAAGCTCCGAAGGCTTCAAGACCGACAGACAACTTAGGACACTCAGAAACACAAATATACACTTGACAATCCGTGAAGGGAGCAGGCTGCAGGACAGTAAACAAAACATACAGACTATACTAAAAGAGGTCCTTATAAGCGGCCTCTGAATATAATACTAAACTAAGACAGACAAGGTACATAAAACATGAAACATACAAGAATCGTCAATCAGGCAGAGGTTGGCAACAGATCAGAAATATACGGTACCAGGGGGGAGTAGAAGGGATAGTCAAAAATAAAGCCGAGGTCAGAACCAGAAAACACTTGAACAGGAATGCTTTGCAGCAACTCAGGAAGCACGAACCAGACAGCACCACCATCAAACTCCACAAACAGTCAATGAGGCTCTGTGCTGCTGGGAATATATAGGGAGTGGGTCTGTGTGATTGGGCCATGTGACCCCAGGCCAGGAGATCACAACAGAACCCCAGATCAGCCCTAAATAGCACAGCCAGACACACCATAGGGGAAAAACAAACATGAATACCCTTCACCACCAGGGGGCAAGGCCGAGACGTGACATCAATCGCTTCTGGTAAGGTCAGGTAGAATAGGCCCGAAGTATAGGCCCCAACTCTCCGTGTCAAAAATTTCCTCACTGGGTGCACAGAAATGTCCACCCGGGTTTACTAGGCAGTCCGGTAGTAGGGGGGAGCAATTCTGAAGCAATACGAGTGGAAAAAATTGAGAAAAGTCGTTAATTAAGCAGGAGCTCAGCAGCATGCGTCCACTCGCTAACACAGCTAGCCACGCCCCCATGATACAGTATTTTAAGTTAATGGCAGATGAAAAGAAAATTATATTATTTTGCTCACGTGAGCTTACAATCTAAGGGGAAAGAGGAGCCTGCTTGGTCCAGCTTGTCCATCTCCTAAATTACTCTCTAGACATTTTGGATGTAGCTGAGTGGTTCATGATCAGGAGTAGGGATGGGCCAAAAACCCCAGTTCAGTTCGAACTCGAACGGCCGAAAAGTTCAAATTTGAACTCGAGCGTACTGCAAGTCAATGGGGGTCGAACATCCGAAAATCAAAGTGCCCTCCAAGAGGGTATATAAGCAAGATATTGGTCATAAAAGGTGTATGGGGGTCCTGGTACTGCTCTAGGGGACAGGAAGCAATGTTGTTGTTTTTTTAAGTTTTTAACCCTTGCACTGCTGAGTAGACATGTGCACAGCAGAAAATTTTGTTTTGCATTAATGGATTAGTCCTAAAATGCAATTTATTTAGTTGCTAAAGAAATTCGTTTTCAGTTCTTTAGTATGAAAACTAATTTCATTCATCCGAAAACCAATGGATACATTTACTATTGTAGTGGCTCCTCAGAGGGCTGAGATTGCTGCTTGTTACAGTATCTCTCACACTCAGCACAGTGTGGGCCATATTACATAGTTGGTGCTAACTTAACCAGAGCTGTTGTAAACTTCCCAGAGCCATTATAGCCTATGGAGGTTTTCAGTTTACAACAGCTCTGGTTAAGTTAGCACCAACATTGTAATACTGCCCCGTGTCAGGCAAAGCTGTTACAGTAACTGACTGCTGCTCATCACAGCGCTCAGAGTTTCAGTAAAACTAGTAAATAATATTTTTATATATAAGAGGTTAGAACAATATTATTTCCTTGTTTTACTGAAACTCTGAGCGCTGTTAGTTACTGTAACAGCTGAGCCTGATACATTGTACTGAAAGATAATGTAACAAGCAGTCGATCTCCGCGCTCACAGCCACTGGATTTAAAGGGCTGAAAAAAATATGATCCTCTCTGTATAATGTTTAGAACATCCTCCTGCATTAATTAATACCCCTCTCTGTATAATGTATACAACATCCACCTGCATTAATTAATACCCCTCTCTGTATAATATATAGAACATCCTCCTGAATTAATGTCCCTCTCTGTGTAGAACATCCTCCTCAATTTATATATTTCTCTGTATAATGTATTTAACATCCTCCTGCATTAATACCCCTCTCTGTATAATGTATAGAACATCCTCCTGCATTAATTAATGCCCCTGTCTGTATAGAACATCCTACTGCATTGGCATGTGGAGGGTGCAGAACTTCGGATGTTGCGCTCTTCATTGCTGGTCTCCTTCACTCATCAATGTAATATCACAAAAAGGACTGAAACTAAAATGTAATGCATTTTATTTTAGTTTCTTTCATTTTTTGTACTGAGCAGTTTCATTTCTCTTGAGTCATACGAAAAATAAATTATCCCAAAATTCGGACTAAATTGTTTTAGTACTAAAACGAATGCACATGTCTACTGCTGAGTGCTGAGTCATTTTACAGCTGTGCGCTGAGCTCATTTATACCGCTTTTGCTCATGTTTAAACGCGCTTTGAATCCATGGAAAATGTTTTATCACCAACGAGTGGGAAATGTTTGACCAACAATGAGTGGGAAATGTTTGACCAACAATGAGTGGGAAATGTTTGACCCACAATGAGTGGGAAATGTTTGACCCACAACGAGTGGGAAATGTTTGACCCACAACGAGTGGGAAATGTTTGACCCACAACGAGTGGGAAATGTTTGACCAACAACGAGTGGGAAATGTTTGGCCTACAACGAGTGGGAAATGTTTGATCAACAAGGAGTGGGAAATGTCTGACCAACACACAGGACAGGGTATACCTGAAATAGATCATCAAACAAAGTTCTTAGAACCACTAGATGATACCAATGGCATAGATCCAAATGGGCCTAACACTCCTATGTTACGAACCAAAAACTAAAATAGAGCACCTATGCATCCACAATGGTGCTCACAAAAGTAAAGGATACAGTATATGTCCCCAGTGTATACACAGATGTACACCTTTATTAATACATACAAATTGACAAGTAGACAAATAAAACCACATAAATATTGTATAATGAGTAGTCGGAGTACCTGGTTCATATCTTTATGGCAGTGGGAACAATGCCACACCTGTGGGGTGTATGAATTTGAGGAGTTCAAACCAGCATCATGGGTATGTTACCATACCATATGTGACCATTAAAAGAAACCAAAGCCTCTAATTGTGTTTTGTTTCACACGGTATAATGGGAATAAGCACAGATGACACCTTTTTTCTTGTTATGTTTTATACATGTTGCTGGGCTGGATACATCTGGTGGTTGCAGCCGCCCTATCGGGGAATAGGCGCGACCCCACCCCTCCTGTACTATGTATGTTTAATTGTACCTCCAGCCAGGTCATCATTGCAGCATGATTCCCCTCCGTGCCTTTGTTTTTTTGATCCCAAGGCGGATTTGTGTCTGGGGGGGGGGGCATAAATAAAAGCCCACCAGTCTACCTCATGACTGAAAAGCAGCATGAGCAGTTATGATTCGCTACACAGCGGTTTGTGGCTTCATTTTGGATAGGACTCATCCCCATTAGAGGTGCCGTGACGTTGGCAGGTGAGCTTACTCTCGTAATGGCCATTAATAGAAACCAAAGCCTCTAATTGTGTTTTGTTTCACATGGTATAATGGGAATAAGCGCAGATGACATATTTTTTTTCCCTTGTTATTCATATATTTAAGTATTTTACACAACTTTTTAATATTTTTTTATTAGATGTATAGATAAAGGGCACACCTGATTTCTATGGCTGCAGACACCCGAGATGTAAATCCGGCCCTGGATACACCTATAGCTAGAGGCTGGTGAAAAGCTGGTTAATGTTCTAGATTACTTGTGAATCATAGAGAACGTGATATGTTGCCTCTCCATTAATATTGTTGTGACAGATAAATAAAAAATTTAAAACATGCAAACCATCGTTATTATAATCTTTTAACTAAGAATAAAAATTTCTGTGCAATACGGCTGTTTTACCCTATATTTAAGTGTAAAGGAGTTATTCAGAGAGAGCAGATCTGGCCCCGAAATATCACCGAACAGTGAGTTTCCCCGTACGGTGACATTTCGGGGCCATTCGGCTATTCAGAGAGCAGGCAGTTTGCCAAATTTTGGCGAATTACCAGCAAGTACGGTGCCTGTTCGTGCCTGTTCGGCGGCAGTGAAATCCCCCATAGAGAAGCAATGGTTAATCTATTCACATTGAACAGCAGAGAAATGTCAGTGAAATGTCCTGCTGTTCAGTGGTTTCATTCGACAGGTTTAATCAGGAGAATCCCATAGGTTTCAATGTTAAAAACATTCCCGTTTTAATTCAATATCTAATAAACCGTTTGTTATTTCAATCTGCAGCAAAAAGTCTCTTTATTTATTGATATTTTTTTAGGATCATTTAGGCATTTTTCAGTTTTTTTTCAGCAAATTTATTTTAGTTTTTTTTTCCTAACAGCGTTTCAATTTTGACTCTTTCAATCATACAGGGTTATTCAGAGATAGGTGAAAACCAGGAGAATGATGGGAGAAGTGAAAATCCTAGGTCAAAATAGCCAAACCGTAAAAATTCTCCTATTTATATCACTTTTCAAATCGGCTATTTGGTCTAGATTGTGGACCTGCCAGTTCTTCTGGTTTTCACCTCTCTCTGAATAACCCCATTGCTTTTTTTTTTTTTTTTTACCCTGTTCGTCAGCTTGTCGGCTTTTTCCAGCTGCTGCTCTGTGCTGTGCTCGGCAGATTTTTTCGACATGTTTGTCGTGTTTTTTGCTGTGGTTCCAGCGGGTTTTTGGTGGGATTTTGACAGGTGTGCGGCGGGTTTTCCCTGCGTTGAATGCTGAATTCACCGCAGGGTGGGGAACTTTGATTCCTCGAGGTGCAGGGAACGAGAGAGCACCGAAATGTCAGAAATATTTCTGTGCTCTCTGAATAACCCCCTTTATTTTTTCCTTTTTTTCATGGAAATTCAGGCTAGTTTTTGTTTCAGGTGATTTACATAAGGACAAACCAGCCTCTCAATTCCTGTAGAAGATGTGACTCGATTAGCGACACTCGCACCTAAACTCGATGATGGAAATTTCAGCTTTAGTGATTCAATCACAATTTATCGGTAAACCAATATATAAAAATAAAACAAGTTATGGAAAAGGTTAATAATTTTATTTTCAGGCAAGAAATCTGAGAAAATCAGACTGAAACATTGTTTAACCACTTCGATGCTGAGGACGCGCTCAGCGCGTCCTCAGCATTCCCGCTGGTATGCGGAGGACGCGATGAGCGCGTCCTCCCATTGGGGTCAGCGTTCGGCCGGGTTCCGGCCGATCGCTGGCCCCCCCGGTGCGGGCTGACATCCTCGATGTCAGCCGCGCATCCGGAACCGCAGCCGCCGGTATTAGGTGTCATCGCGGCGTCGCGATGACACCTAATTCAGGCGCCCCCCCCGCATGTGCGGAGGAGGCGCCTGAAAGGGAGGGGGGGAGGTCCTTCGGACCTCTCTCCCTCCCGATCGGCGGCTCTGCGGGGGTTAACCCAGGCATCATTTGGAAGGGCACAGCCTGCCCTTCCAAATGGTGCCTGGCATTAACCCCTGGGGAGCTGGATCGCGAATCAGCGCTGAAAAGCGCCGGTTTGCGATCCTTTCCCGGAGCTGGCCGACATCTTGGATGTCGGCCAAGCCTCCGGGAACTCCCCCTGAGGACTGGCGTCATCGTGCGTAGCACGATGACGCCAGTCCTGGACTTAACCCCTAACTGCCACCAACTGTGGAGATAGGGAGTTCCAATGAACTCCCTATCTCCCGATCCGTGGCAGTTAGGGGTTAATGTTTGGTATGGTTGGATCGGCCAGAGAATGGCCGTTCCAACGATACCAAACACTACTGTGAAAAATGTTGTAAAAAAAAAAAAATTAAAAAAAATTAAAAAAAAAAATTTAAAAAAAAAATTTATAAAAAAATAAATAAACACTTTTTTTTTTTCTTTTTTTTGGTTTGTTAATGCAGCAATATTGTTCCCATTTCAATTATAATGTGAACAATGATGCTGCACTAACGATTTTTGTATGCGGTGCGTTTGTTAAAAATCGTGTAATTTTCCCCAAAAAAAAATGTAACGAGACCCCATCTCTAATTTTTTTAACAAGCGCACCCCATACAAAATATAACCGCAATTGCTCGCATGTTAAAATGTGAAAAAAAACACTTTACACATTGTAAATTATTGAAAATACATATTTTATTGCATTTTTTGTTATAATATACAGACATGACATAACGTATACATATAATAATGACATATTATGAATCTACCGAGTCTGACGGAAAGAACGATATATAATATGTCTGGGTAATATACTAAAATAAGCCTTCAAAACACGTTTAAACATGATGAGCAAAACCGGTAAAAATGACCTCAGCACAGGGGCGGGAAAAGCCTCAGCAGCGAAAGGGTTAAAACATTGGGTTTTCAAACAGGAAAATCAATGTAATGCGGCCGAATGTTTGTTTTTTTCGGGTGTTTTACCAACTAGCATCATTTCCAGTTTCCGTCAGTAAATGAATTTTCAATTGAATCAGTAAAATTTTTTAAAAAATAACAGTCAAAATTCGATAATTTTTTTTTTAATTGCTGAAAGTATGAAATTGATCCCAGTTTTTAATATTTACCGTAAGAAAAAATTAGACTGCAAAGCTATTACTCGAATATGAATATTATATAGAAACACTGACTTTATACTGGTTTTATGCACACTAATCTTGTTATTATTATTATTATTATTATTATTATTATTATTATTATCTTTGTTATTATTATTGTTTTTATTTTAGTATTGTTATTCTAATTGTTGTTGCATGACTTATTATTATTATTTTTGCTAATTTTATTGTTGCTGTTATTATTGTTATTTTTTATTATTATTATTGTTATTATTATTATCATTAGTGTTGTTCATTTTATTGCTGCTGTTATTATTATTGTTATTATTATTGTTAGTGTTGTTCATTTTATTGTTGATGTTAGTATTGTTATTTTTTATTATTGTTATTATTAGTGTTGTTAATTTTATTGTTGCTATTATTATTGTTATTTTTTATTATTATTGGTATTTTATTTATTATTATTAGGGGTTTTAATTTTGTTGCTATTATTATTATTCATGTTGTTATTTTTTTGTTGATATTAGTATTGTTATTATTATTATTATTAGTGGTTCTAATTGTATAGTTGCTATTATTATTATTATTGTTGTTAATTTTATTGTTGCTGTTATTTTTGTTATTTTTTATTATTTTTATTATTGTTATTATTATTAGTGGTTTTAATTTTATTGTTGCTTTTTATTACTACTATTACTATTATTAGTGTTTTTAATTGTATTGTTGCTATTATTATTATTATTATTATTATTTCTATGTATTGTAATTTTAAATGCAATCATCACAACACAATAATTGAATCACATAAACATAAAAAATAACCTATTTTGATTCTCATATTTCCTAATTTAAATTCTCTAATATAATTATAATTCTATTTCCTATTGATATTATTATGAGCAGAAAACTGAAAAAGAACACAGGTAATTTAAATCTAATTTATGCATAATGTTATCCATTTTAATTGTAAGTGAAACCTCGGTGATATTGTCATTAAACGGGGTTACATTAGGTGAAACACTGAAAAATGCCAATTTACAGCTTCGCAAATTTACTTACAATTAGCATAGAAGTTAAACGATTATTAATAGTAAACACTCCGCGCGGCAGCCAAGGTGCTGATAACCTTAAAAATCACATCCAGATGCTTCCATGTCTTCAGCTGGCGAAGGTTCAAGAGACCTTGTCTAAGCAGCGAACACAAGAGGTTCCGCATGGCTATAATGTAACGGAGATCATTACTGTGCTTTCCATGCACTTCAATATGTGTAGAGTGCTGTATTGCAACAACAACATCCGCGCTGCTTTTATTATGGGTTTTGTAAATTGAATCAGGTTATTAAAATGCAAACACGACTATAAAGGCACAAAATGTAACTGTGCAGGAACACGGGGAACAATCTCATCAGAAGATTCAGAGAAAAAAAACTCGTCCATATGAAACACTCAAGGCCCCAATATTCCGACATGTTCTCTGACAAAAAAGAAAAAAATTAACCCCTTCAATACCAAGGGATTTTCAAGAAAACCACTGTCAGGAACCAATGATCTTTTTTGTTTTTCGATATGAATTTCCAATCAATAAAAACACAATGAGAAATATTGGGGAATATTTCCATTGTTTTCATTACTGTAATGGTCTATTTTGCAGGGAGATGTCTCCATCTGCTGGCTAAAAGGAGTTTCTGCAGTTCAGGTCTCTGTGCAGGATCAGCGGGGGAGAAGTCATTATGATACATTCCCAGCTTTTTAGGTTTTAAAAAGTCTTAGCTCCTCGGGCGTCATGTCCACGCTGCTAAAACTTTAAGGGCATGTTCTGGGGTCCAAATGCAAACAAAATTAATTTGTTATAAAGAAATTTCCTTTGCATTGCTCCGGTGTAACGCCATATCGACTGCATTGATCGGGAGGATTCTTGCAGATCAAGTATAGTTGATCTTGGTAGTGAAGGGGCTAATAATGAACAGTTAATGCACTAAGCATATTTTAATGCAGTGTTAGATCAGAATCAGTGTGTCTACTTTGATGTCTCCCAAGCAGATGTCAAGGCAAATGGAAAGCAGTCCCCCTACTGCTATTCCAGGGGGAACAGTGTTCCCATTCACGCCATACCAATAACATACACAGGCTTGGTTCTAGGGGATCAATAACACAGTATACAGTTGTGTTCAAAATTATTCAACCCCCAATGCTGTAAAGGGTTTTAGGGAATTTAGTGACATTTGTAATTGTATTCAGAATGAAATCCTACAAGGACTTTTTAAAGAACCATATGCAACTAAAATGACATCAATTGGTTTTGTAATACAGTAGTAAATGTTTCTTTTGTGAATTCTTCATTGACACAATTATTCAACCCCTTAAAGACTACCACTCTGAAGAACAGAGGTTCATTCAAGTGTTTTCAATCAGGTATTGAAAACACCTGTGGATGTCACGGAGCAGCAATAAAGCATAATAAGCACCAATTAGTCAGCTTTAAAATGACTGTGATACTCAGCTCCTTCTAGACATTTACTTGTGTGGTTACAAACATGGTGAAGTCAAGAGAATGGTCCAGGAAGACAAGAGAAGAGGTGATTACTCTTCACAGGAAGGGCAATGGCTATAAGAAGATTGCAAAGATGTTAAACATACCAAGAGAGACCATAGGAAGCATCATTTGCAAATTCAAGGCAAAGGGCACTGTTGAAACGCTACCTGGTCGTGGCAGAAAGAAGATGCTGACTTCGACTGCTGTGCGCTACCTGAAGCGTAGAGTGGAGAAAAGTCCCCGTGTGACTGCTGAGGAACTGAGAAAAGATTTGTCAGATGTGGGTACTGAAGTTTCAGCTCAGACAATACGGCGCACACTGCGTAATGAAGGCCTCCATGCCAGAACTCCCAGGCGCACTCCCTTGCTGTCTCCAAAGAATAAGAAGAGTCGACTGCAGTATGCCAAAAGTCATGTGGACAAACCACAGAAGTTTTGGGATAGTGTTCTGTGGACTGATGAAACAAAATTAGAACTGTTTGGGCCCATGGATCAACGCTATGTTTGGAGGAGGAAGAACAAGGCCGATGAAGAAAAGAACACCTTGCCTACTGTGAAGCATGGCGGGGGGTCAATCATGCTTTGGGGCTGTTTTGCTTCTGCAGGTACAGGGAAGCTTCAGCGTGTGCAAGGTACCATGAATTCTCTTCAGTACCAGGAGATATTGGATGACAAAGTGATGCAGTCCGTCACAAACCTGAGGCTTGGGAGACGTTGGACCTTTCAACAGGACAATGATCCCAAGCATACCTCCAAGTCCACTAGAGCATGGTTGCAGATTAAAGGCTGGAACATTTTGGAGTGGCCATCGCAGTCACCTGACTTAAATCCGATTGAGAACCTCTGGTGGGACTTAAAGAAAGCAGTTGCAGTGCGCAAGCCTAAGAATGTGACTGAACTGGAGGCTTTTGCCCATGACGAATGGGCGAAGATACCCGTAGATCGCTGCAAGACACTTGTGTCAAGCTATGCCTCACGTTTAAAATCTGCTATAACTGTAAAAGGATGTTGTACTAAGTACTAAGATTGAATGTCACTTGGGGGTTGAATAAAACTGATAATGATGTGAGCACAGAAAAGACATTTGTGGTTATTTCATTATAAATGTTATGTTATATTTGTCTGACCTACACGTGCCTCTTTGATTTAATTGTAAGCAAGATGACTGAATGATCAAAATCAATGGCAAACTGGCCAAAACACTCAATTTCAGTGGGGGTTGAATAATTTTGAACACAACTGTATATATATATATATATATTTCAAATGTAAGTGTTGGGTAGTGAGTTAAGTGCGAGACGACATTACATAATTAGTGCACAGACATATTTATGAGCTCCCACGTTATTTCTTGTTAGAGCTTGTCCCAGGAACCTATTAAGACCTGGCCGCTAAGTTAACCCCTTCAATATCAAATGCTTTTTGTTGAAAAAAATATTCTCGTAATTTTGCCAGCTCTTATCTCAGGTAGCCTGGAGAACACAAGACACCCCCTGCAGCCTTATCCAAACATTACCTCCCCCACCTCATTAACTGTTATATACTGTAGATTGAATAAACCACAACCACAAAGGAAAAATTTTGCATGGACTTTGGTAAATGTTGCATCATGGGAAAAATCCACAAAATGGAAACAGGAGATGAAAAGCTAACTTTATTTTTTTCCTTCTTTTTACATGAAATTACTTCAAACAAAGCATAAAAAAAATCAGCAGAATGTGTTTTATAATGTGTGGTAGCGTGCTTTTAACTAAGAGTAACACAAGTAATAACGGTTTCCCATTATCATGAGGTTGTGCGCTCAGTCATTCTGACTCTCACGGTAAGTCTCAGGCTATAATGTCTAACGTGTCTAACCTGGGTGACTTTTTTAGTCGGCAGTTATGTCTATTAGCAGCTGGTTTGTATTTTCTTGCAATGTAATGCATGGGGGACTCTGCTCGTACCCGTAAAGTCCAGTAAAGAATCCAGGCCTGGGTCTCCTGTGCAGGAATGACCCCAATAAAAGGCATCTTCAAAAACAAGTATAACTAGAACTGGGAATAAATCCCAGAATGCAACAGTAACATTCTTACTCTGCTTCTGGAAAATGTGTTTACAAGGTTCGCTGTTTATTCGGCGTTATCGCGGTTATACAATGTTTCATAAAAAGGTCAGCGTTGTAAAATGAGACTGTTTGTGCCGATGAAATGATTTTATTCTGGTGTCTCGCTGAGACTATTTACATTCACTCAGGTGTGCACATCTGGTCACCAAAATATTACTCTGGCTTCGAATGGGTCGATCTCTGCTGGACGGCTTTTTATTAATTAACGCTCGGGTTTAATTCAATTAACACCCAATATGTTCCTGTAAAAGAAGGTAAAAATAAACATGGTGTTTTTGTAATAAAAGTCTACTGGACAAACTGTATCTTGGGAATTCAAAACTAAATGTAACCTGTTCACTGTATGTTGGTTTGTTATATATCTTTATATACATATCTGGGGTTATTATCAGCACTCAAATTTCAACCACATAAAACATGATGCCTCGACCTGCTGTCAGAAGGTACAACCAAACAACACCATGACTGAGCCGCAGTCTCAGCTTTTTCATAAAATGTAAAAGATTTGTGAGATAATAAGTTAATAATATAATTTAATACATATGAATTTTAATGGATCCACTATGAGTGTCTTGGACATATCTGAAAAAGTGTAAGATTGTGTCCAAATAAATTTTTTGAGAGGGAGAGAGAGAGATAGGGGAACATATGGATTGCAAACCGTTACCCCCTGGCCCCTTCCCTGTTTATAGCCCACTTCCCCATAAAAAAGACTGTGTCCCTGTGACGTGCGTCATTTGGGCTTGGGGTGCATGGACATGAAGATGTGTTTGGACTTAGATTGCAGGCCTCTCTTTTGTGCAGAATGTTTGGGTTATCTCTGATTATGCAAGAATGCTGTTGTCTGTCTATTGCTTGGGCAATGTGTATCTGTTTATCTGCTGCATATTTGAGGAGCTGTAAATCTAAGGAGTTGTAAATGTCAGGCAGATACTGCCCCGTTATCTGATTCCCTTTACAATGGTTTATGTAAATTACTGTGTGTGGTCACTGATTGCTAATTTGTGGACTACACTCTGTTATCTAATATATTCGGACCAATCCGAATCGAGCCTGATTCAAGACTTCATCTGCATAAACCCAGTGGACCTAAGTGATGCCTGCAGTGGACTTAAAACCAGCCAATGGGAACTGTTGTGGTGGGCGGGAAGTTTGAATGTTGTTACCATAAAAACCCTGTGTGTGTCCCTAGAAATCAGACCAGATCTCCTGTTTGAACCTACATACAGCCTGCCTGGGGACTGTTCTTGGGCTACAACCAGTTCTCTGCTTGAACTTACATACATCCTGCCTGGTGATTGTTCAAGATACTAAGCAAAAAATACACAAGTAGAATCTTTCCCACTGCAGCCTCTTAACGAGGGTACCTTGTTAACCCTTAATTGACAGAATAAAGACAAAAAAGAAAAGGGCGCAAGATAGGTGGAAATTGAAAAAATAGCTCTGGAGCACCCCAGATACAGTTAGGGTACTCCTAGGGTTCACAGTAGATTGATATCTTTAAAGAGCGCTTTTGCTTCTTAGTTGGTTAATATAGCATGCACTGAAAAATCAAAAGAGAGCATATATTGTGCAGTATATTTAATAAAAAAATTAAAAAAAAAATCACAGTGTTAAAACAAACTCACAAGAATAGAGCACAAATAAATGTGCAAAACAGCATTTGTCACAATGGCCAGAACCTCCCGATTTCTGTACCCCAAATCTCCGGTCTGGAGTCCATCAACATATAGATCGAAGCCCGTTGGAATGGAATGGAACGCTGGCTCAGCATAAACTGGAATTCGTTAGAATGGAACACTTGCTCAGCACGGATGTTCGGCTTGGTCTCTGGCTTAATTTCTGGCATACAGGACTTTGCTCAATGCATTTCATGGGGCACACCCACTTCCTCAGGAGCTCCAAGATACTAAGCAGCCAGATTTGGAAGGCACTCAGCGGCCGTCCAAATCCCTTCCAGCAACAGAGAATCACATCGGCCACAGAGATCGAATTGGAACTGCGAGTCGAAGGATTGTATCGGCCACTCAAGGCATCAGCCGGCTGCGTGGAGTAGAGGTAACATCACTGCTCTATAACCGTGGAAACACGGGCTCGATCCCGGCAAGAGCACCTCTCCAGTAAGTGTCCTTGGGCAAGACACCCAACGATACATACTCGCCATCCAGGACATACTTGAAAAATGGGAGAATGTGTCCTTCCGGGAAAAATACTTTCTAAAAAAAAGAATCGGAGCGATTTGAAGGCCGGGCCGATCTCTGTGAATGGGTGTCTGGAGAGCCGGACAGGCAGACAGAGGGGTCCGTTACACTTTGTTTATGCCATTTTCCCCCCTGTGGTGCACTTAATTTAATATCCAATAATCGGGAACCGAGGCAAACACTTTTCCATTGGACATTTAGGTAAATAGAAAGAATCTTGCAGATAGACAGACGGACAGGCCACGCAATGTGTTTGAGTCTCTGCTTGGGTATATATAGATTGTCAGTTGACTGGTATTGATGGAGCTGGAAGCACTCGATTGACGCTCTGCCCTCTGTCAATGGCTCCATGTCACTCTGTCAGCAGTTTTACAGTCACTGCATTATACCTGGATATTTAGTGACAAGCAGTTCATTTAGCGTTGATGGGAATTTATGTATCTCTTCTGGGTGTTTTATCCAGCAGTAACAACCGATTTACATTACTGGTTATTTTCTCAGTGAGATGTTTCTTTACCAGTGACTCTATGAGACGTTTTTGATCCTTCACAAACATTTTAAAGAAATTATGAGGTTCAGTTGAGGACAATTTCAATCCCTATAAATAACATTGATAACTGTGTTTGCTCTAAATTAAGACGAGATAAAAATATAAAAATGAAATCGTAAGTTATTATTTGAAGATTTTTTTCCCCCTTTCTTTCTTTCCAGATATGTTTACCTACCTGTATATTCTGATTTTGTGTAAGTATATTCTAACAGATTTCAGAACCCCAACTGGGACACTTATGTTGTCTCCACTCCCTTGTGGAACATTAGTTCTTCCACCAGCGATCTTTCATGTTTCTCCAGCCCTTAGCCAAAGCTTTAGGACCGGTACAATGAAACAGTGGTTAGAGCATTCCCCAGAAATGAGGCAGGACCGGTTCTTTGGGTAAACCAGACAGATAGACTTTAATGAGACATATCAGCCAAATATACAGTATATAGTGCATAGAGGAACCTGGAGACCAATGGAAGATGACACCCTGATGCCTCCCCACCTCCTCAAGTGAGCCAGTCCTTAGCCATACCCCATTGTGATCTTCTGACATTATACAACAGGGCAGAGTGTAATCACAAAGTGTACATGAATTAAGTAGATAACAGATAACACAAACACACAACAGTCTGATAAAGGAGCAATGCCTGGCAAACTAAGACCACTCAAGCCTGTCACAGCTGTAGAACATATTCTATGTGGGGGGGGGGGTGTTGGAAAGGGCTGCAGCGGCACACACAGTAATAAAGATATCATAAATAATATCAGTAATATATAAAACACAGACAATAACGATATTAACAATATCCACACATAACAAACACACCCTGTACCCTTATAGGCAGGCACAGGGTGACTTGGACATAGGAGAGGGTTTGGGAATAAAATGATGTGTTAGACTCCCCAGAACCCATAGTCCCACATCTCCAAACAGTAATGCCAAGTCCGGGTACCCCCAGTCCAAAGTGACTCGTGTCACGTATATAAACTCAGAAATGGGGAAAACAATTATAAATCAGGGTGTGTCTCTTCTCATCAAAACTTCTACAGTTTATCTTGTGTAGATTCCTGTCTTAACTTCTTCTTTATTATTCTATATTTGATGCATAGTCTTTTTTATTTCAAATTCTGGATACATTTGTATTGAAAGACGTCCATATGTCTTGTTTATTTAACCCCTTCCCACCAAGTGCTTGTTGTTAAATAATATAAACATAGCATTTATTTGACACATGGGATGCAAAGTTAACAAATTACATGTAAGGGAAAATTATAATTTTGACTTAAATTATTAAAGTAATGTAAATTTATACATTTTTAGTTTTTCATAAGTTTGTTTATGCTTAACATAAAAGTGAAAGGTTGCTGACCCCTGGTTTAACCACTTCACTACCAAGTACTGTTTGCTGTATAACATTTTCATCATAATATTTATTTAAAACATGGGATGCAAAGTTAACAATGAAATATAGGGTAAAAGACTAAGGGCTCTATTACATTCTTCGTGCAAAAACACTCATGCAGCGCTATTTTTTGCGCGCAGCAATAAACGTTAACGTGCGGAAATTAACACTGGTATTACAATCCGAGCGCATTTTTTTCATCCGTCAAAAAATACCGCGCGCAAAAACGTGCGCGCAGAAATTGGTGGGCAGACTGTTTTTTAACGCGATTCAGCCAATCTGAATTAAGAACCACAATTGTCTCCCGTTAAATGTTTGGGCCTGTCAAAATCAATCTGAGTATATATGTTGCAGCAATAATAAAAACACGCACAACCTCTCTATTTTATTGTTTGGGTATGTGTAGAACGTGTAACTATACTGTGCTGTATTTTTATTTTCGTGCTGGTGTATTTGGTTTCGGCCAGAATGTTCAGATTTGCCGTTACCACCAGCTTTTAAAAGACGTTAAAATTATGCGTGGAAACGTTGTTTGTTAAAATTTGCGCTAAGATTGTAATGCCATGCGCGCACCAGCGCACGAACACATTTGCACTCACAATGTTAAATATGGGATGCGCGCACGAATTTGCGCTCGCGCAGGATTCGCGCAGGGTCACTCGCGTTAGAAGTTAACGCGCATTTTTGGCGCGGACATTGTAATACGATGTTCTGCGCAAAGGGCTTTTCCCCTCGCATTAATGCGTTTTTGCGCACGCATTAACGTTTGCGCGAAGAATGTAACAGTGCCCTAATTGTTCTGAAAGTGTTGAAAATATTTAAATAACATAAATGTGCTAGTTTTTTAGTTTTACAAGTTTTTGTTTATCCTTTACAAAGATATCACTGGTTTGAGAGGTTGTAAACTCTAGATGGCGTCCCTTATCTGGCACAGTGTCACACTAGGTGTGCATTAGTCAGCATACAGGCAGAAATGGCCTTTGTGTCAGTAAATGTGCCGCAGACCAGTGGCAGAACCACCAGGGTCGCAGTGGTCGCACTTGCGACCGGGCCCTGGAATTCCGCCATTTATGGGGGGCCCAGAGCTCAGGCAGTCATCACGTGACAGGGGGTGGCACCAATGCAACATCTGCTTGCTCCAGTAGAATGTGGGAAGCAGGGCAGGCACGCTGTAGCGCCGCCGCGGCAGGTTAGAGAGAGTGCGCCACTGGAACACACATGACTGCGTGCTGCCTGTACCTGGAGCTGAGGGAAACCGGCGGGGCCCCACTGTGCCTGGCCAAACCAGGCCCCTATCCCAGCGCTTCCTGTGAGTTACATTGCTGTGGATTCTGTGCCTGCTCAAACCCCCCAGCGTTCACTGTGAGTTACATTGCTGTGGAATCTGTGCCTGCTTAAACACCCCAGCATTCACTGTGAGTTACTTTGCTGTGGATTATGTGCCTGCTCAAACACCCCAGCGTGTCCTGTGAGTTATATCGCTGTGGATTATGTGCCTGCTCAAACACCCCAGCGTTCACTGTGAGTTACATTGCTGTGGATTATGTGCCTACTCAAACACCCCATTTTGTGCTGTGAGTTACATTGCTGTGGATTATGTGTCTGCTCATACACCCAGCGCTTCTTGTGAGTTACATTGCTGTGGATTATGTGGCTGCTCAAACACCCCAACGTTCACTGTGAGATATAATGCTGTGGATTATGTGCCTGCTCATACACCCCAGTGCTTCCTGTGAGTTATATTGCTGTGGATTCTGTACCTGCTCATACACCCAGTTCTTCCTATGAGCTTTATTGCTGTGGAACTCTGTGATATGCTCATACACACTGCACATTACAGAGAGTTTTATTGCTGTGGATTCTGTACCTGCTCATACACCCCAGTGCTTCCTGTGAGTTTTATTACTGTGGAGCTCTGTGATATGCTCATACACACCGCACATTACAGGGAGTTTTATTGCTGTGGAGCTATGTAATGTGCAGTGTGTCGGGATTGTCAGGATTACCGGGGGATTTAAATATGCTGGTGACCTATTTAATGACCTAATTCAAGTAAATTGAACTAATTAATATAAATGGTGTACTACCGGTATCTTTTTATATTTCAGGAAAAAAAAGTGTTGGTTATTTTCATAGAAAAACAAAATGGATCCTGTTCCTGTAGCCATTTTGTGTATATTCATTTTAATCCATTATTTCTTCTAATACAATTTTTTTGAATTACCTTTCACGACTGGAGTCATACAGAGTTGAAATGAATATTATTGTGAAGACATGAAGACGCTATAGAGGCTGTTCCATTTGATATATGTGGTAGATAAGTGCTAGACATGGCAAGGGTATAATTGTCTGCTTTATCAAGAAGTCCTTGAATAAAATGTATTTTTACTAAGGTTTCTAAAAACATATCTATGCACCTATATATTATGTATCCAACATATATTTATTAGCAAGAGAATAGATGCTCCAATATCTTGTAGTGTATAACTATGTTGGTTTATATGTCGAAGGTTTAGAAATGTAAGTAGTTTAAAAGTAGAAACAATTCATTTAAACTGAGCAGATTAAATTGTTTTGAAATAGGGGAGTAAATGTAGTATCTGTGATACTAAATTTAAAATTGACAGGCACAGACAGAAGTCTGAGAAAAAAATAAGATGTTCTTTGTTTGAGTACATGATCTAGATAAGGGATGATGTGACTTATGACCTATGTCAAATAAATAAGAAATAGATAGTGGAAAATAGTTTAATTCCATTTTTAAATCAATATTGCCCTCTAGTGTCATATTATGAGTTGGCAGGTATCATTGAATCTATAGGAACATATAGGTATATGCTAATGAGCAGTCATGTGAGAAGTGATGTCATACACCCTATATCTGTCTAACCACAGAGAGCATTGAGGCATTCATTCATTTCATCTCTTCCTCTCAGGCATTCTTATTCTTCTTTCCCCACACGCACTCACTCGTCCTCTCACTCACTCATATCATGAACAAAAAACATGCAGAAATAAGTCATGCTCAAGGAGAGACTCGGAAAGATAAAGAGACTTAGAAACATTTCTATAATATTCTCACAAATTCTTACACACTCTCCATTTAACTCATTACATCCACTGATATCACTTAAATTATTGCTACATTAACTACAAAGAAGTTCACAGAAAGGATTGAATCCAGAGTTTTAACAGGTGAAGTATGAGAGCAATTTAAGTTGAATTGATGTAGAGATACAGTATATATATAACTGTCGTATATTGTAATGGATATAGACTGAGATTTATCTCTGATATTGTTAGATCGGACCTTTTATGTATTTCTAACCTGCATTATAGAAATATAATATGAGTCTGATAAAAGGATATTAATGTATCCTAATTATTTGTTGCAATGTATACCTATATATATAGAAAATGGAAGAGCTTATGTGATTGAATTATTAAGCAGGGATTTTCTAATCTACAATTTAAAAAGCATAAGAATAGAAGCTTAATTCTTGTTTATTAGGGGAGGATTCACAAAATAAGTTTTTCTTACTTATTATTCTAAATAGAATAAGTGATAGGTTCATCTATTTGTTGATCCAGGTAGCACAGAGATATATATGTGTTTACATATATGTGTATATATATATATATATATATATATATAGAGTTGTGTTTATTATTGCAGAAGCCACCTGCACATCATAGCAATTCAAACAATTGCATCCCAGAGCTCCTGTGCCAAATTCCCAATATGCAGCAAGGAACTCTGGGAAGGATATGCAAATGACCTATGTCTCACTTTTATGCATCCTGGATCTGTTATTACACAGAACCCTAAAACCAATGCTATGCCAAACCATGGCTTTCTAGCAGAGATAAGGTTATGCAACTGGTCAAAGCCACTCCTAGGACAACGCTGTTTCGGGTTGTTTCAGGTTATATATATATACAGGATACTAGCTTTTGTTTTGAATATATGTTTGCTGGGAAATACATGTTTTCTTTCCAGAAACGTTTATTAAGTTGTGCTAATCATTTATGATATTACTAACATGTTCTAATTAAAAGTTAGAAACCTATGTGCTGATGGTTATTGTTTTTATAAATCCTTGATTTCTTGAAGAATAAGTCATCTTTGCATATGTAAGAAATATATATATTTTTACCTAGTTTGGTTGCGGTTGTATTTTTAAATGAGCGTACAATTACAAACGAACTCAGGATCTGTTTGTGAGAATTTTTTTCTAGTTTATTATTGTTTATATCTCAGATTAATTTCTTATTTGAATAAACATTCCTGACAAAAGTAAAAACATGGATTTTTTTGAGGGTGAGGGGGGCCCTTCATGGATTCTCGCACCTGGGCCCTCAAGTTTCTAGTTACGTCACTGCTGCAGACAGATAATAAAATGGTGAGATTTCCTGCTTAGGGGGGTTTGTAGTGATCAGAATAAGATTATTAGCAATGCAATATCTGTATGTGCTGCATAATGCCTGTATATGGCAATTACAGCAACACCTTGTATCTGTATGTGCTGCATTATTCCTGTGTATCAAAATTACAGCCACACCTTGTAGCTGTATGTGCTGCATAATGCCTGTGTGGCAATTACAGCAACACCTTGTATCTGTATGTGCTGCATAATGCCTGCGTATGGCAATAACAGCAACACCTTGTATCTGTATGTGCTGCATAATGCCTGAGTATGGAAATTACAGCAACACCTTGTAGCTGTATGTGCTGCATAATGCCTGTGTATGGAAATTACAGCAACACCTTGTAGCTGTATGTGCTGCATAATGCCTGAGTATGGAAATTACAGCAACACCTTGTAGCTGTATGTGCTGCATAATGCCTGTGTATGGGAATTACACAACACCTTGTATCTGTATGTGCTGCATAATGTCTGTGTATGGCAACTACAGCAACACCTTGTATCGGTATGTGCTGCATAATGTCTGTGTATGGCAACTACAGCAACACCTTGTATCGGTATGTGCTGCATAATGCCTGTGTATGGGAATTACACAACACCTTGTATCTGTATGTGCTGCATAATGCCTGTGTATGGGAATTACAGCAACACCTTGTATCTGTATGTGCTGCATAATGCCTGTGTGTGTCAATTACAGCAACACCTTGAACCTGTATGTGCTGCACAATGCCTTTGTATGGCAATTACAGCAACACCTTTTATCTGTATGTGCTGCATAATGCCTGTGTATGACAATTACAACAACACCTTGTATCTGTATGTGCTGCATAATGCCTGTGTATGGCAATTACAGCAACCCTTTTATCTGTATGTGCTGCATAATGCCTGTGTATGACAATTACAACAACACCTTGTATCTGTATGTGCTGCATAATGCCTGTGTATGGAGAATACAGCAACACCTTGTATCTGTACTGTACAGGGATTTTCACTCATTATAACCTCCTGAATCTTATCACTGTACAGCAGTGAGTGACCCCCACAGCTCTCATTGTATTCTGCCAAATCCCTGGCTGCTGGAATGCTGCAGTAAAGTTTGTTGAGCTTTTTTTTCAGTGAGAGTGGGGGCTGCTCCTTGCGGCTTCTTTACAGTAATGCAAGGGGACAGGAGTGAGGTCTCATTGGGAATTTTATTTCTCCCCAAGAGGCAAACTAATCCTGCATTAAAAAAGCTATGTAAAATGGGTAGTACAGTATATGCTATTTTTTGGTATTTAGTTTACAATGCAAAATTGAATTTACATGTATTTGGTAGTGAGAGTGTTAAGTATAAATACTTTTACGTTTTTGGACTTTTCTTACTTTTTTAGTAATATTTGTGTCTTTTCTTCTTTTTTAATGATAATCATGATATATATTCCATGTTTGCATCGCGCCTTCTTCTCGTGTAGCACCCGTCATTCTAAAACCTATAATACAGCAGGTTCCACATTTCATAATCTGTTTTATGTCTCTTCATTTTTCTCTTTTAGTGTCTAATATAGCATCTAATTTCCCTGTTTTATCTTGTATTTCTCTGTTTTATCCTTTTATACCTTTTTAGTATTTATTTTATCTTTCCCACCTTGAATCATCCATTAATTTTCTTTATTTTTCATAACGTTGTGACAGAATCGGATTAATAATGGTGAGCATATGTTTGAAATATTGTTCTGTTTTCTCAGGAAACACACACCTCACAGTCCACAAGCTGTTTGTTTTTGTATCCGCAAACCTCTAGGGACAATATTTACTTTGACGCATCAATCATTATATACATCTTACCACCACTTACACATATTTCTGTGCCAGCTCCTGTACGGTATTAAAATGCTGTTTTCTGCCGTTAAAGTTATAATTGTCTTCATAAAGTAAACATAGTAACACAATACTTTTATCATTTCTCTTCCCTTACGTTCTCTTTGATATACTAGTCTCTTTCTTTGATGTTGGGTCAAAGCTGGACGAGAACCACAGAATGGGCAGTGGCTTCTGAGTATTCAAGATGTTGGGTGGCTGTTGAGTGGATCATTGGGGGGACTGGTAGGTAGTGATGGGCCGAACACCCCCCATGTTCGGTTCGCATTCGAACTCGAACATCGGAAAAAGTTTGAACGCGAACGCAATTCGAACACAATGCAAGTCATTGGGGCTCAAAAGTTCCAAAATTAAGGTCCCCTCCAGAGGGCATATGTGCAAGATAATGGCCATAAAATGTGTATGGGGGTCCAGGTACTGCCCTGGGGGACAGGAAACAATGAAACACAAATAAAATTTAAAAATTTTTTTTTTAACCCTTTCACTGCTGAGTGCTGAGCCATTTCACCGCTGTACACTGAGCTAATTTTTACCGCTTTTGCTCATGTTTAAATGTGATTTGAAGCCATGGGAAATGTTTTATCACCAATGAGTGGGAAATGTTTTAGCACCAATGAGTGGGAAATGTTTATGAATCCCACAGGCTTCAATGTTAAAAATATTTCTGTTTTAAATCAATTTCTAAAATACCATTTATTATTATATTCTGCAGTAAAGAGTCTCTTTATTTTTAGATTTTTGGGGATTTTTTTGAAAACTCTTTTTTTCTCGAACTTTCCGCTAACGTCCCGAAAAGTCCGACGTTCACAAACTTTCGAACAACCGATGTTCGAATCGAACTTCGAACAGATTCAAGCTGGCAGCCCATCCCAAATGGTAGGTGGTGGTGATGGAGCTCTGGACCTGTAGTCACAATAACGACCATCTGTAATGTATCAGAAAGTTGCCCGGGTAAAACAGGGTAAACTTTATGATAGATTCAGGATCAAACTAATTCTCAGTGAGACACTGAAGAAGGCACTAAGCTTTTTCCATAAAGTTATCTTGATCATTCCACCAATATAGGAAGTGGAAATCCCTACTGGGAGATTCTACAGTAGCTTTGATTTAACCAGTTTTTAGTTGACCTCTAACCTCACTGCCCTCCAGCTATTTGCCTGACTATGGTCAGTCTGGACCTGGCTGTGGTCATTAGTCTAAGTCTTGACTATGGAAAATGGCCAACAGTCAATAAGCATTGAGTTGCCACCAACAAGTGCAACCTGCCTGTAATCTGTGTACTGTAGACATGTGCAGAGCCAAATTTTGCTTTGGTTCTGAATATTTTGGAACACAAAAATATCCGATTGTGAAATAATCGGAAACAGCAGATTCAGAAAATTGGAGGCTTTCAATATTTTGGTATTGGACCTATTGGGAATCTCCGAAGTGTCAGATATACTGTAGTTGGGCGTTTTTAATATTCAGGACCACAATGTCCTTAGTTACTGTTAGGTTAACGGTTCTGCTTGTTTTATAGTTAGGGTTAAAGTTACAGTTTCTGCTTGTCTTATAATATTCCATGCGCTTCCCTGCACTTCAGGGAATCAAAGTTCTCCACCCTGCGTTGAATGGAAAACCCACTGCAAACCAGCCGCAAACCCGCCGAACACCCGCTGAAATCTCACCGAAAACGTGCCGGAACCGCTGCAAATAAACGCGCCGAACATGTTGGAAAAAGCCGACAAGCCGCTGATCGCAGCACAGACCAGCGGCCGGAAAAAGTCGACAAGCTGAGGAACGGGGTAAAAAAAAATATGATTGAAAGTGTTAAAATTGAAACACTGTTTGCAAAAAAACTATTGAGCGAAAATGCCTGAAATTTACGTATAAGATTCTATGAATGATAATAAAAAGGGCTGTTACAGAAATAAGAAAAAACGCTTTTAAAAAAAAATGAGAAACGATTTTTTGCCAATAATAATCCTGAACAATGCCTAAAAGATCTTTAAAAAAATCAATAAATAAAGAGACTTTTTGCTGCAGATTAAAATAATAAACAGTTGAATAAATATTTAATAAAATCGGGAATATATTTAACATTGAAACCTATGGGATTCGCCTGATTAAACCTGCCGAATGAAACCACCGAACATCAGGGCATTTCACTGACATTTCTCTGCTGTTCAATGTGAATAGATTAACCATTGCTTCTCTTTGGGGGATTTCACTGCCGTCAAACAGGCACCGTACTGCTAGGCAGTTCGCCAAAATTTGGCGAACTGCCTGCTCTCTGAATAGCTGAATGATCCTGAAATGTCACCGTATGGGGAAATTCACTGTTTGGTGACATTTCGGGGGCCAGATTGGCTCTCTATGGATAACCCCTTTGGTAGAGAAGAGGTTAATGAATGGAACCTTATGTATCAATTTTGTAAACCAACAGATTGACAACACGATATCACTGTAACGTACAGATATGAACGGAACTCCAGAGCAATGTCTCGTGCTACGCCTGTGATTATAAACTGCATATAAACACTTTTTTTTAACTCAAGGCCGTTGCTCATCAAATTGCTCACCGATGCGGTTTTGCAGATGTTAAGGTAATTATTAATTTATTTAGCAGCTTATTTAGGTGGTAATCGACTTAATTTCAGGATCTCTATCAAAGTTCAGGCTCGAGGTCAGAATTAATGGAAGTGGCCACTTCGTAATTAGCGTTTTTCATTACGGTGACAAATTATTGGTGGACCTTCTTGAACCTTACAGTGTTTATTATGAGGAGGATACCACGTAATTCAGGCCCCCCTGAATCAGGCCGTATCATCCATGTGTGGTATTCCAATGTATCGACCCCTTGTACACTGATCTTGTAAAGCGCCGCGGAATATGTGGCGCTTTATAAATAAAGAATATATATATTATGCCTTTATTATAATATGAATTGTCCAACTTGACTCTATATCTCCTTGGTTTCCAATTAACCCCTTAATTACCAAGTGATTGTCCAGAAATCCACTTCCAGGAACCAGTGAATTTTTGAATAGTTAGTTTTTATTAATTCTAAAGCTTGGAATACTCCCTGTATGTAATATAAGGCATGCTTTACTGTACTAGTCCCATGTGGCAGATAAATGTCGCCATCTGCTGGCCAAAAGGAGCTATTTCAGCTGGAGCTCCGCGCTGCAACATGTAAATATCACTGTGTCACGGAGATATTCACGTGTAAAAACTGTTGCAGCATCACAGGTGTCATGCCTGGGGCAGCCAATGAATCGGCAGCCAACAAAAAAAAAGGTTTTATTTTTTTAATTTTCGTATTTTTTTCTTTACATTTTTAATTTTTTTCTTTACTTTTAACATGGTCATGTTTGATATCATTGGAAAGGCCATGCTCTGGACGTTCCAATGATACTTAACATTAACCCCTAGCTGCCACGTATCGGGAGACAGGGGGTCATTGTACACCCCTATCTCCACCATAGGTGGCAGCTAGGGGTTAACTCCCGAACTGACATCATCGCGTCCATGCGCGATGACGCCACTAGGCAGGCGGAGATCCAGGAAGCTTGGCTGACTTTCAAGATGTCAGCCAGCTCCAGGAGGGGACCGCGATCCAGTTGGCGCCGAATCATGATCAAACACCCAAGGGGTTAAAATGCAGCCACTGCTTGGAAGGGCAGGCTGTGCCCTTCAAAGCGGTTCCTGACTTTTTTTTGCTGCCCCCAAAAGACACCTTCCCTGCTCTGAAAGGGACGGAGCAGCGGTGAAAGTCAGGCTGGCTTTAACCCCTTGAGGACTGGATCACGATTCGGCACCGAAAGGCGCCAGATCGTGATCCTCTCCTGGAGCTGACCATCATCTTGGATGTCGGCCAAGCATCCGTGAACTCCCCCTGATGACTGGTGTCATCGTGCGTAGCGTGATGACGTCAGTTTTGGAGTTAACCCTTAACTGCCACCACTGGTGGAGATAGGGGGTTCCAATTAACCCTTTATCTCCCGATCCATGGTAGCTAGGGGTCAATGTTTGGTATCGTTGGATCGACCAGAGCACGGCCTTTCCAACAATACTAAACCTGACCATGGTAAAAGTTAAGAATAAAAAATAAAAAATTAAAATTAAAATAAAAAAAACAAAAAAATATATATTTTTTTTTTATTTTGTTAATGCAGCAATATTGTTCCCATTTCATTTCTAATGAGTGCAGTATCATTGTTCAAACGATTTTTGTATGGAGTGCATTTGTTAAAAATGGCATAATTTTCCCCCCAAAAAATTGTAACGAGTCCCCATTTCTAAAAGCACAACTCATAAAAAATATAACCGTAAACGCTCGCATGTTAAAATGTGAAACAAAAACACTTTACACGTTGTAAATTATTGAAAATTCATATTTTATTGCACTTTTTGTTATAATATACAGACAGAACATAACGTGTACATATAATAATGACATATTATGAATCTGCCGGGTCTGCCTGAAAGAACGATATATAATATGTCTGGGTCATTTAATAAAATGTGGCTTCAAATCGCGTTTAAACATGACGAGTGAAACCGGTAAAAATGAGCTCAGCACACAGCGGTGAAATGCCTCAGCAGCGAAAGGGTTAAAGTCAATGCATTTATGATGTAAACGTTACGTCATTGGTTTTTAAGGGGTTAAAAACAACCAGAAAGTCCTCATAGGAGCTTGTTTAATAATCAGTTTTATTTTTGCCTTTTATGTGAAGATAACTGCATTTTGATAAAGGCAATTTGCATACATTACAATTACCATCTGCTTGCTTTTCCCTAAAGATCCCGTTCTCTCAGTTATGGATAGATGCTTTATTCCACAGCAACGGCCAGGTTACACGGGTCATTTAATATCGGCCAGCTCCACGAGTGTCGGCAGATCCCTCCAAAATATTTATCCTCCGCTGATGCACCAATGTAATTTCCAGCACTTCGTTTACGTTTGTAAATATTCCAAGCACGTTACACAATGTAACAACGAGAGGGGATATTCCTATCATAATAATGTACAAAAAAAGGAGATAAATCCACGGATCCGAGCATTAATATTAAATCATATAGATTACAGGCCATCTGTTTCCATTTTCCTCAGTTTGTCCATGCTCCTGTAGGTGCCTGTGTGAACCGAAAATGAATCTGAAGCCGTCACTTTCACGCAATGATTGAAAAGTCTCACCCGTCAGGAATTAATACGCGGATACATTTTTTCCATTTTCGGAATCTTTCACTTCTATCTAGAGGGAAAATGAAAAATGTATTTTATTCAGAGGAAATGTGTCAAAGGCGCATCGACAGATTATACGCCGAGGAGGCTTGTAAATAAAAACGGTCAATGCGACCGGCACGGAAAATAGCAGATTTTGCCCAAAATGTTTTTTTAGATTACATATCAACAGTGTCCTGTGTGTTGTTTCTCGGTGACAAACAGGAGCATCGTAGACATGTGCATGGACAAAATTTTTGTTTTGTGTCACTTCGGATTTTTTCGGAACGTAAAGTATAATTTCGGATCGATTCGTTAACAACATTAGGACCGATTTGATAATTTCGACGACGATCTGTATTTCGTTTTCGAGTCGATTCGCTTTCTGTTTTATATCTGTTTTTTTTATAAGAAAAAAAAAGATACAGGGGACCCGGTGAGATGTCCCCATTAACCCTTTGCTGGGACATAAGCAGTGCCTTGTGAGATGCCCAATGCCCATTAACCCTTTGCTGGGACATAAGCAGTGCCCTGTGAGATGTCCAATGCCCATTAACCCTTTGCTGGGACATATGCAGTGCCCTGTGAGATGCCCAATGCCCATTAACCCTTTGCTGGGACATAAGCAGTGCCCTGTGAGATGTCCAATGCCCATTAACCCTTTGCTGGGACATATGCAGTGCCCTGTGAGATGCCCAATGCCCATTAACCCTTTGCTGGGACATAAGTTGTGCCCTGTGAGAGGTCCAAAGCCCAAGTCTTCCAACTTGACTATTGCAATAATCTCTTATCTGGCCTCCCTCTCTCCCACCTCTCCCCCCTACAATCCATCCTGAACGCCTCCGCCAGGTTAATCCACCTCTCCCGCCGCTCTGTCTCTGCCGCTCCCCTCTGCGAGTCCCTTCACTGGCTCCTCATCCACCTCACCCACTGCTCTGTTTCTGCCACTCCTATCTGCGAGTCCCTTCACTGGCTCCCCATCAACCTCACCCGCCGCTCTAACTCTGCCGCTCCTCTCTGTGAGTCTCTTCACTGGCTCCCCATCCACCTCACCCGCCGCTCCTCTCTGTGAGTCCCTTCACTGGCTCCCCATCCACCTCACCCGCCGCTCCTCTCTGTGAGTCCCTTCACTGGCTCCCCATCCACCTCACCCGCCGCTCCTCTCTGCGAGTCCCTTCACTGGCTCCTCATCCACCTCACCCGCCGCTCTGTCTCTGCCGCTCCCCTCTGCGAGTCCCTTCACTGGCTCCGCATCCACTGCAGAATTAAATTCAAAATCCTTATCCTTACCTACAAAACCCTCACTAACTCAGCTCCCCACTACCTGTCCTCACTAATCACCAAATACACCCCAGCCCGCTCCCTAAGGTCAAACAGTGACCTGCGCCTAGCTTCTCCCCGCATCACCTCTTCCCATGATACACTGCAGGATTTCTCACGTGCAGCCCCCACTCTCTGGAACGCTCTCCCTCGTACTGTCAGACTTTCCCCTAACTTCTCTTCCTTCAAACGCTCCCTTAAAACATTCCTATTTAGGGAAGCCTACCACCCAACTCACTGACGCAACCATCAATCACTCTCACCTTACAGTCCTCTCCTCCTGTTTCCAACCCCAACCCTCCCAGATTGTGAGTTCCTACGGGAATAGGGCCCTCATCTCCTCCTGTACTGTTTGTCAAATGTTGTTCAATGTATTGTAACCCTGTCTATACTGTGCTTATTGTACAGCGCTGCGGAATATGCTGGCGCTTTATAAATAAATAATAATAATAAGAATAAGAATAATTAACCCTTTTCTGGGACATAATCTGTGCCCTGTAATATGCCCAATGCCCATTAACCCATTGCTTTGTCTTGAATTACTTCGATTTTTTTCTCCGTTTCTGTTCAATTTCGTTTTTCATTGTTACCGTGATTCGGATTATCAGATCGATTCGAATTATCGGACGGACGATTTTCATTTTCAGAAATGCTTCCGAAAACGAAAAAAGGTGTATTCTCAGACGAAAATGATTTCAGACTAAACGAAACACACATGTCTAGAGCATAAACTTTTCATTAAAAGAGTGAAATTTGCAGCCGGTTAATCTAATATTGCCGACCAAAGGGATTAGCTTTGATTGGTATTTAACCCCTTCACTACCCAGGCTTTTTTGAGAAAACCACTGTCAGAAACCATTTTTTTGGGGGAGGGGAGATTGTTTTAAATTAATGATCCAGTAAGAAATAATTGGGAATGTTCCCAATGTATTCCTTACTGTAATAACCTATTGGGCAGGGAGATGTCACCCTCTGCTGGCCAGAAGGAGTTACTGCAGTTCTGGTGTCCATGCAGGATCAGCTTAGGAGATGTCATTCAGACACATTCCCAGCTGGCTTTAAAAAGTAGTAACACCTCGAGCATCATGCTCCCGCTGCTAAAACGTTAAGGACATGTTATTAAGCCCAAATGTAAATTCATTTTGCTTGCAATTAACAAAATTCCTTTGCATTGCTCTCGTGGAACAACATATCGACTATACTTGATGGGCTAAATTACAATCTTGACGCAAACGTTTGTGCCGGCGCAAAAAACATTAACGCGTGGGGTAAAACCATTTGTGCCGAATCTCGTATTACATTGTCAGCGCAACAACCGCGCACAATCGTTTACCGCGGATGAACCTGCGCGAAACCTGCACAAGCTTACTGTACTGTGCGCGTCCTATACTTAATATTGTGAGCGCAAAAGCGTTTGTGCGCTGGTACGAGGATGGTATTACAATCTATGCGCAGGAATTAATCGCCTTTCCGCGAATAATTTTAGCAACTCCTAAAAGCTGGTGGTAATTGCAAATTCTATCAACCTGGCCGAAACCAAATACACCAGGCCAAAAAAAAAAATGCAGCAAAGTATAGTTACACATTCTACACATACCCAAACCAATAAAATGGAGAAGTTGTGTGTGCTTGTATTATCGCAGCAGCATATATGCTCAGATTGACTGTGACAGGTGCAATTTCTTAAAGTGAGATAATTGTGGTCCTTAATTCTGATTGGCTGAATCGCGAGAAAAAAACAGTGCGCACACTGTTTTTTGCGCGCGTCGGTACTGCGTGAGCATTTGGGCACGTCCTGTTTGTGTGTGCGTTACTGATCGCCGGATGAAAAGACGCGAGAGCATTGTAATTCCAGCGGTGATTTGCACGCGCAAACGTTTAACGCTTGCCGCAAAAATTCAGGCTTTGCGCGAGGTTTTTTGCGCGAAGATTGTAATATAGTCCGATATCGGGGCACCAGGAGGTGCCTTGCAGATCGAGTATAGTCAATGTTGGTAGTAAAGGGGTTAAACTATTGTCTTGATTTTATGTGAACTCAACTGGTTTTGAATGAAAGGATTAAACTCATTAAATTTAACAATTATCCCCATTTGCTAGCACAATCATGTCAACGTGATCTGTCCTTATTCAGGAGAAACACAAACAAATTTAATTCACCACAAATGATATTATCTTGAAAATGAGCTCCAGAATTTGCTCCTAAAGTTCCAGTACACCAGGCACGACAGCCCATGTGCTGGAACTGTTATAAGCAAGTTGTACTTACTTTTTTCTGCCAGTAGAAACACAGAGCCCCAGCTGAATTATACATGTAGTAAAACGTATTGGCCAGCAGAGGGAGCCTGTCGAAGGAGCTTATTGGCTGAGCTTAAATGTGTATTGTATGGATGCTACAGATATTATAATGGTGTGGAAAATATACAGTGGTTTTACATTAAGCCACTGGGTCCTGGCAGGGGTTAAGGAAAACCTCTTGGTCATGAAAGGGTTAAGACTAGAGGTGACTGATCTTTTTCTGGAGCAACACACATAAATTCTGTTTACTGCAAATGGGCTCCAAAACGTGCCCGTAACAATACAGTACATGCAGCATGACAGCAAAAACCTGGAACTTTTTGAAGTTTATGTCTCAATCCAAGATGTGTGGCAGTCCCAGCTGCATTACCGCGATTGACCAGTAGTGGGAGCCCTCTGCCTGTCGAATACTGCATACAGTCTTTATACTGACTGTAAAGATATCATTACAGCGTATTTAGACTGTGTGTAGGGTTGTGTAAATTTGTGCGTTTGTGGTGGTGACTGGATTAAGGGTTACTGTAATGTGATTTCCATAAAATTACTGGTGACTGTCAGTTGTTTTATGGAAAGCCACTTGGTAGTGAAGGGATTAAGAAGTGTAAAGGTATTTCCCCCTTTACATCGGAAATCATGCAAAGACTGGCTGTTAGATGAAAAGGAACAAACTTCCATAAATAGCACAATACAGAAAAGTAAAAAAAATCACATAACATACCTTGTGCTTTTGAGCTTAAACGGCCAGTACCAACAAAAAATGAAATGTCCTTATTGTGTTTATATTATGTTGCTGATATTTTACATATGTTTGTTTTTCCCTTGTATGTTTAGTTAAGAAAATATTTTCATCTATATGTGTCACTGGGCGCATCCATTGTGTGATATTTTCCTCTATATGTGTCACTGGGTGCATCCATTGTGTGATATTTTCCTCTATATGTGTCACTGGGTGCATCCATTGTGTGATATTTCCCTCTATATGTGTCACTGGGTGCATCCATTGTGTGATATTTCCCTCTATATGTGTCACTGGGTGCATCCATTGTGTGATATTTTCCTCTATATGTGTCACTGGGTGCATCCATTGTGTGATATTTCCCTCTATATGTGTCACTGGGCGCATCCATTGTGTGATATTTTCCTCTATATGTGTCACTGGGCGCATCCATTGTGTGATATTCTCCTCTATATGTGTCACTGGGTGCATCCATTGTGTGATATTTCCCTCTATATGTGTCACTGGGCGCATCCATTGTGTGATATTTTCCTCTATATGTGTCACTGGGCGCATCCATTGTGTGATATTTTCCTCTATATGTGTCACTGGGTGCATCCATTGTGTGATATTTCCCTCTATATGTGTCACTGGGTGCATCCATTGTGTGATATTTTCCTCTATATGTGTCACTGGGTGCATCCATTGTGTGATATTTCCCTCTATATGTGTCACTGGGCGCATCCATTGTGTGATATTTTCCTCTATATGTGTCACTGGGCGCATCCATTGTGTGATATTCTCCTCTATATGTGTCACTGGGTGCATCCATTGTGTGATATTTTCCTCTATATGTGTCACTGGGCGCATCCATTGTGTGATATTCTCCTCTATATGTGTCACTGGGTGCATCCATTGTGTGATATTTTCCTCTATATGTGTCACTGGGTGCATCCATTGTGTGATATTTTCCTCTATATCTGTCACTGGGCGCATCCATTGTGTGATATTTTCCTCTATGTATCACTGGGTGCATCCATTGTGTGATATTTCCTCTATACAGTATGTGTCACAGGTGCATCTGTTGTGTGATATTTTCCTCTATATGTGTCCCTGGGCGCATCCATTGTGTGATATTTTCCTCTATATGTGTCAGTGGGCGCATCCATTGTGTGATATTTTCCTCTATACAGTATGTGTCACTGGGAGCATCCATTGTTTGATAGTTGTAAACTATCCCCCCCCTGTATCTTTCCATCACTTGATCCTCACTGTGTGGCTTTGGCCGTAGAATGGAGTGAATGGGTCAGTCACCGACTTGAAAAGTTAAAAAGGATCATTTCATACAGGGATACAGGAGAGAAAAGGCTTCAGAAAAAAAGCGACTTAAGTGGGAAATTATCGTAACACAACTAGGGATGGGCTGCCGGTTTCAAATCGGTTCGAAGTTCGATTCGAACATCGGCTGTTCGAAAATTCAAGAACTTTGAACTTTTCGGGACGTTAGCGGAAAGTTCGAGAAAAAGAAACGTTTAAAAAAAAATGCTTAAAAGATCCTTAAAAAATCTATAAATAAAGAGACTTTTTACTGCAGAATCTATCCTATAAAAGGATAAGGTCCGGCGTGTCCGTCGCTAAAAAACGGACTGCGCATGCGCGACTGACATTTGAAACTGGCCGTTTAAACAAACAGGTAGCTGCGCGTGTCGGCCGCCTGCAAAAAAAAATAAAAAATCGGCACGAGCCGCACGCAGCTACCCGTTTGTTTAAACGCCGCAAGCCCCGATCCTCCAGCGGTGACCGTCCTCCGGCTGTGGCAGGCTGCTCGGCCAGCATCCAGGCTCAGGCGAGCCCCCGGCTTGGTTTGGGCCTACAGGCCCAGCCGAGCCGGGGACTCGCCTAAGCCTAGAGGCCGGCCGAGCAGCCAGCGACAGCCGGAGGACGGTCACCGCTGGAGCTCAGGGCCGAAGTTGCCAAAACATACTCCCCTACATTGGCCCTGAGCTCCAGCGGTGACTTCCTCCGGCCGAGCAGGCTGCTAGGCTGGCCTCCAGGCTCAGGCGAGCCCCCGGCTTGGTTTGGGCCTACAGGTCCAGCCGAGCCGGGGACTCGCCTAAGCCTCGAGGCCGGCCGAGCAGCCAGCGACAGCCGGAGGACGGTCACCGCTGGAGCTCAGGGCCGAAGTTGCCAAAACATACTCCCCTACATTGGCCCTGAGCTCCAGCGGTGACCGTCCTCCGGCCGAGCAGGCTGCTAGGCCGGCCGAGCAGGCTCAGGCGAGCCCCCGGCTTGGTTTGGGCCTACAGGCCCAGCCGAGCCGGGGACTCGCCTAAGCTTAGAGGCCGGCCGAGCAGCGAGCGACAGCCGGAGGACAGCCACCGCTGGAGCTCCGGGCCAATGTAGGAGGATGTTGCCTACACATACTCACCTACATCGGCCCTTAGCTCCTCCAGCGATGGCAGTCCCGCTTCCAGTGTCCTCTCTCCGTTGGTCGCCGGTATGACGTCACGAAAGCCTTTGACCCAGGGTCAAAGGCTTTCGTGACGTTATACCGGCGACCAACGGAGAGAGGACACTGGAAGCGGGACTGCCATCGCTGGAGGGCCGATGTAGGTGAGTATGTGCTCTCCACACCCACCCTGCTTGCTCGGCCGGTATCCAAGCTTAGGCGAGCCCCCGGCTTGGCCTGGGCTTAGAGGCCCAGCCGAGCCGGGGACTCACCTAAGCATGGAGGCCGGCCGAATTGCCTGCTCGGGCGTCCTCCAGGCTCAGGCGAGTCCACGGCTCGGCTGGGCCTCTAGGCCCAAGCCAAGCCGGGGGCTCGCCTGAGCCTGGATGTCGGCCATACACACACACACTGTAAAAACCATATATGTGTGTGTGTATATATATCCACATGGGGTTACAGTGTGTGTATATATATATATATATGTGTATATATATGTGTATATATATAGATATGTGTATATATATATATATATATATATATGGACTGCGCATGCGAGCAGCCCACGGGGTGCTGTGGCGGTTGGATGCGCGCGCAGCCGGGTGCGCGCGCGCCACCCGCCGCAGCACGCCCAAAGCGTCCTACGGAGGTTTGCTGCGCAAGGATCCAACCTCCGTTGGACGCTTTGGGCGTGCTGCGGCAGGTGGCGCGCGCGCATCCAACCGCAACAGCCTGTTACGGAGGTTGCCACGCGCCTCCCGCCGCAGGACCTCCAATGTTGGAAGGGCGCAAAAAGAGCCCAGAGCCCAGCACCGAGCCCATCACCGAGCCCAGAGCCCAGCACCGAGCCCAGAGTCCATCACTGAGCCCAGCGCCTGAGCCCAGCGCCTGAGCCCAGCGCTTGAGCCCAGCGCCTGAGCCCAGCGCCTGAGCCCAGCGCCTGAGCGCAGAGCCCAGCGACTGAGCGCAGAGCCCAGTGCCTGAGCGCAGAGCGCAGAGCCCAGCGCCTGAGCGCAGAGCCCAGCGCCTGAGCGCAGAGCCCAGTGCCTGAGCGCAGAGCCCAGCGCCTGAGCCCAGCGCCTGAGCGCAGAGCCCAGCGCCTGAGCCCAGCGCCTGAGCGCAGAGCTCAGCGCCTGAGCCCAGCGCCTGAGCCCAGCGCCTGAGCGCAGAGCCCAGCGCCTGATCCCAGCGCCTGAGCGCAGAGCACAGCGCCTGAGCCCAGCGCCTGAGCCCAGCGCCTGAGCCCAGCGCCTGAGCGCAGAGCCCAGCACCTGAGCCCAGCGCCTGAGTGCAGAGCCCAGCGCCTGAGCGCAGAGCCCAGCGCCTGAGCCCAGCGCCTGAGCGCAGAGCCCAGCACCTGAGCGCAGAGCCCAGCGCCTGAGCGCAGAGCCCAGCACCTGAGCCCAGCGCCTGAGCGCAGAGCCCAGCGCCTGAGCCCAGCGCCTGAGCGCAGAGCCCAGCGCCTGAGCGCAGAGCCCAGCGCCTGAGCCCAGCGCCTGAGCGCAGAGCCCAGCGCCTGAGCCCAGAGCCCAGCGCCTGAGCGCAGAGCCCAGCGCCTGAGCCCAGCGCCTGAGCGCAGAGCCCAGCGCCTGCACGCCCAGCGCCTGAGCGCAGAGCCCAGCGCCTGAGCCCAGCGCCTGAGCCCAGTGCCTGAGCGCAGAGCCCAGCGCCTGAGCCCAGCGCCTGAGCGCAGAGCCCAGCGCCTGAGCGCAGAGCCCAGCGCCTGAGCCCAGCGCCTGAGCGCAGAGCCCAGCGCCTGAGCCCAGCGCCTGAGCGCAGAGCCCAGCGCCTGAGCGCAGAGCCCAGCGCCTGAGCCCAGCGCCTGAGCGCAGAGCCCAGCGCCTGAGCCCAGAGCCCAGCGCCTGAGCGCAGAGCCCAGCGCCTGAGCCCAGCGCCTGAGCGCAGAGCCCAGCGCCTGCACGCCCAGCGCCTGAGCGCAGAGCCCAGCGCATGAGCCCAGCGCCTGAGCCCAGCGCCTGAGCGCAGAGCCCAGCGCCTGAGCCCAGCGCCTGAGCCCAGCGCCTGAGCGCAGAGCCCAGCGCCTGAGCCCAGTGCCTGAGCGCAGAGCCCAGCGCCTGAGCACAGCGCAGAGCCCAGCGCCTGAGCGCAGAGCCCAGCACCTGAGCACAGCGCAGAGCCCAGCGCCTGAGCGCAGAGCCCAGCGCCTGAGCACAGCGCAGAGCCCAGCGCCTGAGCGCAGAGCCCAGCGCCTGAGCACAGCGCAGAGCCAAGCGCCTGAGCGCAGAGCCCAGCGCCTGAGCAGAGCCCAGACCCCAGCGCCTGAGCCCAGTACCTGAACACAGCCCAGCGCTGAGTGCAGAGCACAGAGCAGAGCGCCAAGCAGAGCACAATAGATGGCACAGAGCAGAGCACAACCCATTAAAGGCACAGAGCCGAGCACAATAAACGCCACAGAGCCGAGCACAATAAACGCCACAGAGCCGAGCACAATAAACGCCACAGAGCCAAGCACAATAAACGCCACAGAGCCAAGCACAATAAACGCCACAGAGCCAAGCACAATAAACGCCACAGAGCCAAGCACAGCACAATATACGGCACAAAGCACAGCACAATAAACGGCGCCGAGCACAGAACCAGGCACAACACAATAAACGGCGCAGAGCACAATAAAAAGCAGAGCACAATATACGGCACGGAGCAGAGCACAGAGCCGATGTGCAGAGCCCAGCACAGAGCCGAGCACAATAAACGCCACAGAGCAAGCACAATAAACGCCACAGAGCAAGCACAATAAACGCCACAGAGCCGAGCACAATAAACGCCACAGAGCCGAGCACAATAAACGCCACAGAGCCAAGCACAATAAACGCCACAGAGCCAAGCACAGCACAATAGACGCCACAGAGCCAAGCACAATAAACGGCACAGCGCCGAGCACAGCACAATATATACGGCACAGAGCACAGCACAATAAACGGCACAGCCAATCAGCACAATAAACGGCGCCGAGCACAGAACCAAGCACAACACAATAAACGGCGCAGAGCACAATAAAAAGCAGAGCACAATATACGGCACGGAGCAGAGCACAGAGCCGATGTGCAGAGCCCAGCACAGAGCCGAGCAAAACAGAATAAACGCCACAGAGCCGAGCACAGTACAATAGACGGGACAGAGCCGAGCACAACAGAATAAACGTCACAGAGCCGAGCACAGAGCCAAACACAGCACAATAAATGGCACCGAACCAAGCACAACGCACCACACTTATCAATAGACTGCCCTCTGGGCAGGCTTTACACCTAGTATAATAATAAACAGTTTATTAGATAATGAATTAAAACGGGAATACTTTTAACATGGAAGCCTATGGGATTCATAAACATTTCCCACTCCTTGTTGGTCAAACATTTCCCACTCCTTGTTGGTCAAACATTTCCTACTCCTTGTTGGTCAAACATTTCCCACTCATTGATGGTCAAATATTTCCCACTCCTTGTTGGTCAAACATTTCCTACTCCTTGTTGGTCAAACATTTCCTACTCCTTGTTGGTCAAACATTTCCCACTCCTTGTAGGTCAAACATGTTCCACTCCTTGTTGGTCAAACATTTCCCACTCCTTGTTGGTCAAATATTTCCCACTCCTTGTAGGTCAAACATGTTCCACTCCTTGTAGGTCAAACATTTCCCACTCATTGTTGGTCAAACATTTCCCACTCCTTGTAGGTCAAACATGTTCCACTCCTTCTTGGTCAAACATTTCCCACTCCTTGTTGGTCAACTATTTCCCACTCCTTGTAGGTCAAACATGTTCCACTCCTTGTAGGTCAAACATGTTCCACTCCTTGTAGGTCAAACATTTCCCACTCATTGTTGGTCAAACATTTCCCACTCGTTGTAGGTCAAACATGTTCCACTCCTTCTTGGTCAAACATTTCCCACTCCTTGTTGGTCAAACATTTCCCACTCCTTGTAGGTCAAACATGTTGCACTCCTTGTAGGTCAAACATTTCCCACTCCTTGTTGGTCAAACATTTCCCACTCCTTGTTGGTCAAACATTTCCCACTCCTTGTTACATAGGCTGAAAAAAGACATGCGTCTATTGGGTTCAGCCTCTCACACATCACCTATTGCTGTTGATCGAAAAGAAGGCAAAAAACCCAGTCTGAAGCGCTCGCCAATATGCAGCACACTGGGGAAAAAATCCCTCTTGACCCTAGAATGGCAGTCAGATTTCTCCTTGAATCAAGAAGCTTACCGACATATTAAATATTATAACCCTTAATATTTTGTGTCTGCAGGAAGTCATCCAGCTGTTTTTTAAAAGTCTGTACAGTCTCTGACCCAACCACCTCAACAGGCAGAGAATTCCACAGCTTTATTGTTCTCACCGTAAAATAACTTTTCCTATGCTTTAGGCTGAATTTCCTTTCATCCAGTCTAAATGGGTGACCTCGTATCCTGTGTATAGTCCTGTTAATGAATAGGTTTCCAGACAATGGTTTTTAATGGCCCGTATATATTGATATAAGGTTATCAGATCCTCTCTAAGGCACCGTTTCTCTAAACTAAACAGGTTTAAGCTTGTTAGTCTTTCCTCATAACTTAAACCTTCCATTCCCCTTATTAATTTAGTCGCACATCTCTGCACTTTCCCAAATCCTTCTCCTGCTTGGATTTCCCTATCTCTGTACCATTTAGGGTATGCGTTGCTTGTGTATTCTTCATTCCAAAGTGCATAACTTTGCATTTATCTACATTAAATTTCATCTGCCATTTAAATGCCCAGTCCCCCAAACTATCTAAATCCCTCTGCAGCAAAGTAACATCCTGCTCCCATTGTACTTTTCCTAGTTTTGTGTCATCTGCAAACACTGATACATGACTTTCAATGCCTATCTCAAGGTCATTAATTAATAAATTGAATAGAATTGGTCATATAACAGACCCCTGAGGGACACCACTTACCACTGATGTCCATCTTGAAAATGTACCATTTATGACCACTCTCTGTACCCTATCTTGTAGCCAGTTTTCTATCCAAGAACAAGTATTTTCATCTAGACCAATTTTTCTTCATTTAAATAGTAACCTCTTGTGTGGAACTGTGTCGAAACTTTGGCAAAATCCAAGTAAATCACATCCACTGTGACCCCCTGATCTATACTTCTACTTACTTCCTCATAGAACGTAATTAGGTTAGTCTGACATGATCTGTGTTTCATAAAACCATGCTGATTTTGCCAATTACATTATACCTCCCAATAAATTCCTGAATATTATCCCTTAGTAACCCCTCAAATACTTTCCCAGCCACAGATGTTAAACTTACAGGTCTATAATTCCCAGGCCCAATTTTTAAACATTTCTTAAATATAGGGACCACGTCAGCTTTTCTCCAATCTTCTGGTAAGATTCCTGAAAGAAAAGAATCTTGAAAGATTAAGAACAGAGGTTTACATATTTCAACACATAGCTCCCTCAGTACTCGCAGATGCATTCCATCTGGCCCTGGGGCTTTATTCACATTCACATTGTTTAATTGCTGCAAAACCTTGTCCTGAGTCAACCAGTAACTTTTTATTAGTAAGTTTTTATCAATGAATTGCATGTCTCCTGTTATAGGTTTCTCTTTGATAAATACTGAAGAAATAGTATCATTCAAAATTTCTGCCTTATCTTGATCTTCAGTTAACAATACCCTTGACTCAGATTTTAGTGAACCTACATTTTCACTCTTGGGTTTTTTAGAATTTATGAACCTAAAGATTCTTTTATGGTTGGTCTTACTCTCTTTGGCAATTTATTTTTCATTTTCTAGTTTAGCCCATCTAATCGCTTTTTTATATGCTTTATTGGCTGCCTTTTATGCTTTATAAGATGCCTCAGATTTATCAGATTTAAAAGCTTTAAATGCCTTCTTTTTATTTTTAATTTCCTTGGTTACATTCCTACCTTCCTACTAAGCCAAATAGGCTTTAGTCTGTTTCTTTTATATTTATTAACCAGTGGAATATATAGTGACGTGTACTTTTCTAGTGTTAGTTTAACGATATTCCACTTATCCTCATTGTTTTTCCCATGAAAGAGTTTCTGCCAGTCAATGACATTGACAGCTTTCTTTATTTTAATAAAGTTGGCCTTTTTAAAATTAAATGTTTTAGCATGACCCTATGAATGTGTTTTTTTTAGTTTATTTCAAAAGACACCATATTATGGTCACTGTTTCCCAACTGTTCCCTTACATGAATATTTGAGAAAAGATCCACATTATTTGTTATAACCAGATCCAGACAGTTATCCTAAATCCAGGTAAAGTATCCGTGTAATTGGGCAGACTAGATGGGCCGAAAGGTTCTTATCTGCCGACATTTTCTATGTTTCTATGTTTCTATCCTCTCTAGTTGGTTTTTCTACCAGTTGTGTCATGAAGGTATCATTTAAAAGGTTCAGAAACGGGATTCCCTTCACTGAATTACTAGTCCCACTATCCCAATTAATGTCCGGGTAATTAAAATCTCCAATAATTAAAGTGCTATCCCAATGTGCAGCCTTCCTAATTTGCTCTAACAGTTTTTCTTCCTCATCATTATCTACATTAGGTGGTTTATAGCATATGCCAACCAATAGTTGACTTCCCTGTTTATTCCCAAAGAAATATTAACCCATAAGGATTCCACATTTCCCTCATCACTTTCCAGGTGTATAATATTTGGCTTCAAATCCTGATTTACATACAAACATACTCCACCCCCTTTCTTATGTTTCCTATCCCTTCTAAACAATGCTTAACCATTTAAGTGGACAGCCCAGTCAAGTCCTTGGTACTGAATAGGTTTCAGCACCATAGACAGCATGCTCCAAATACAGCCAGACTGAAGAAAAAAATGCTGCGTTTGTCAAAGAAAAAAAGCCACATTGCTTTAAAATAAACTAGGAATTCAAAAATTTCACCAAAACAAATCCTAAAAAATAAATATAAAAAATGATTTTTGCTGCAAGTTAAATAAATATTTAATAAAAAGGGGGAACATTTTTTTCATTGAAACCTATAGGATTCGCGTGTTTAACCACTTGAATGCTAAGGACGCGCTCAGCGCATCCTCAGCATTCCCGCTGGTGTGCTGAGGACGCGCTGAGCGCGTCCTCACATTGGGGTCAGCGTTCGGCCGGGTTCCGGCCGATCGCTGGCCCCTCCGGTGCAGGCTGACATCCTGGATGTCAGCCCGGCATCCGGACCACCAGCCGCCAGAATTAGGTGTCATCGCGGGGGCGCGATGACACCTAATTCAGGCGCCCCCCCCGCATGTGCGGAGGAGGCGCCTGAAAGGGAGGGGGGGAGGTCCTTCGGACCTCTCTCCCTCCCGATCGGCGGTGCACAGGGGCTTAACCCAGGCATCATTTGGAAGGGCACAGCCTGCCCTTCCAAATGATGCCTGGCATTAACCCCTGGGGAGCTGGATCGCGAATCGGCGCTGAAAAGCGCCGGTTCGCGATCCTTTCCCGGAGCTGGCCGATATCTTGGATGTCGGCCAAGCCTCCGGGAACTCCCCCAGAGGACTGGCGTCATCGTGCGTAGCACGATGACGCCAGTCCTAGACTTAACCCCTAACTGCCACCAACTGTGGAGATAGGGAGTTCCAATGAACTCCCTATCTCCCGATCCGTGGCAGTTAGGGGTTAAATTTTGGTATGGTTGGATCGGCCAGAGCATGGCCGTTCCAACGATACCAAACATGAAAGTGTAAAATTTTGTAAAAAAAAAAAAAAATTAAAAATAAAAATTAAAAAAAAATAAAAAAATAAAAAAAAAATAAACACTTTTTTTTTATTTTTTTGGGTTTGTTAATGCAGCAATATTGTTCCCATTTCAATTATAATGTGAACAATGATGCTGCACTAACGATTTTTGTATGCGGTGCGTTTGTTAAAAATAGTGTCATTTTCCCCAAAAAAAATGTAACGAGACCCCATCTCTAATTTTTTTAACAAGCGCACCCCATACAAAATATAACCGCAATTGCTCGCATGTTAAAATGTGAAAAAAACACTTTACACGTTGTAAATTATTGAAAATACATATTTTATTGCATTTTTTGTTATAATATACAGACATGACATAACGTATACATATAATAATGACATATTATGAATCTACTGAGTCTGACGGAAAGAACGATATATAATATGTCTGGGTCATATACTAAAATAAGCCTTCAAAACACGTTTAAACATGATGCGCAAAACAGGTAAAAATGACCTCAGCACAGGGGCGGGAAAAGCCTCAGCAGCGAAAGGGTTAAAGCTGTCGAATGAAACCACCGAAAATCAGGGCATTTCCCTGACATTTTGGTGCTGCTTGGCATTCTCTGAATAGATTAACCAATACTTCTCTGTGGAGAATTTCACTGCCGCTGAATCACACCGAATGGCACCATGGCACTGTCCATGGCCTGTGGTGCTAAATACAACAGATTCAGCACCACGGCAAATGAACAGGGACGCGGTGCTGAGTTTAAGTGAAACGGTATAACGAATTGATCAGTAAAAACAAAATCAATTTGTTTTATCTCGTTTTGTTTTCCTTTAGTTTCAGTCCAAATCGATTAGTTTTCATTCTGTTTTTGTTCCGTTTCCGTTCTGTTTCAGACGGAACCGATTCGTATTTCGGAAGCTCTTCCGAAATAAGAAATCGGGAAAATTTTGTTTGAATTTTGATTCGGAACAAAACGCACATCACTAGAACACAGTAGTTACAATGTGCAGTAACCGTTTGTTGATCCTAGAATACATTTATCTTCTGTTAATTTTTTGATACAATTAGGAATCGCTGTTTTTAATATTTCTCTTTTCTCTCATTTGTCCCAATAACGTGAACACAAATGTTGTGACATTATGATTCAAGCGGACATACTTAACTGGATAATTGAACTGTGGATCAATCACATCCTGATCCTTCCTTAATCTGTAAAGACAGTAACACATGACTCTTAAGTCTGTGATTCTATGCAAATACCTTAAACTACAGTATCGATCCTGAAGCTTTGTGCAGAAATGGGAATCACAGATCGAACATCCCGGTTTTTAACAATGAACACATTGGACTCGAATCACTAAGCCTTGAAAATCTAATGATGCGAGAGCTGCGGGTTCCCACGAGTAAACTACTGCTCAAAAAACCCAAAAGTCACTATGTACGACAAATCTGCGATCTCCACCGTTATACATAGAGCACGCCACATCTACATTACTTTTTCTGCATTGGTCCTTTATATCCACGTGTAACTCCATCAGGGGTTAATTTAATTGCCTGCTATAAGGATCTCTCTTTATACAAAGTCACAACCCCTCATGAATATATATTGGTTATATAATAATGAGGAGTTGTGACTTTGTATCCAAGGAAAGTGGGTAAATCTTTTGATCAAGCCTATGTGTTGGCCAATTTTTAGACTGCCCAGGACTTACGGCATTTTCAGTCCTCCCACTTCCATATGGATACCACATCCATAGCGTGACACTTCTTGAAGCTTTTTCCCCTACCTGAAACCTGCAAAATCCCTACTAGATGGAGAGAAACGAGTCAGTTATGCAATGCAATGCAGCAACGTCTAGGGCATCCATATGTCATTTTGAGAATTTTGATAGGTCACACTGAATCAATTCACTAACATGGGGTGTCATTTTTGAGTTCTTTATAGCTCTGATCCAGAAAGTCCCAAGCTCATTGTTCAGGGTGGTGGCTCTGCCATAAAGGCATCTGGATCATTTTGTGGTCCATCGGACATTTGCAAGTAGTCCAGAAGAAAATTCTCAGACATCGTACTTGTCTGTTCTTACAAGTATGATGCTGTGTGTCAAAAAGTGGCATGTGCAGTGTGCATTGGTGGCTTGGGCCACGTTTGTCAGTTATGCTCACATTCATTTATTCTGCTCTGTGTATTTTATTATTGATTGCAGATGCCAGAACTCCATCCTTGTTGACCTGTTGATGTGCGTTCTACCAAGAACTTAGGCCTTCCATCGGCATTCCTTCATTTTTTAGAACATTACACAGACTGGTCCAGTATTCACTAAAGTCTGCATATGTCTTGTGATGGGGTTGGCCCCACAGTCAGTGCTCGGCAATTTTGAGATGATGCTTGCTCAGTTTGATACATATGTTTCTCATCACTTTTGAGGTTATTTGCTCGTTTCAGTCACATTGGCTAATTCTATCATTATTTTCAGGATTTGCCCAAAACTTCAATTTGGCAGGCACGCCAACTCGAACCCACTGGTGAGTTGGGGTTCCTTTGCTTTAAACGGAGAGGAGATTGAGACTCAGATGTGCTGCCACATTTTTTTTTGGAGTGATTTACTTGCAGGAGCTCACATTTCTATCTTCATTACAATTTCAATGCTTAGTGAATTTGGCAGTGGTCAAGACCTAAAAAAAAAATAACGTTGGGAACTCACCAAGATTTGTTTCTAAATTTTATTTATTAATTTATTTATTTATAAAGGATTTTACCAGGAAGTATACATTGAGATTTCTCTCGTTTTCAAGTATGTCCTGGGTTCGAGAACATTGAGTGGTTACAAATTATCACTGATCATCTCACACTTCATAGTGTGGGAGACCAATCGGAAATCAGTTCGCTCTACAAAAGGACTGGAGGAACTGCGTTACTTGACCCCTGGAATGTAGACCATAGTTTTATGCTGCATTTAGGGAAAACAAACTGAACCCTTTGTATTGGAGACAACTAGGATTTTAGGGAAGTTTACTGTATCCGCAACCCTCACCCAAAGGAACACAAGCACTGATCTCTCTAGTCACACAGCCCTATTGATTTCTTTGTTGTGTACGTAATAATATATATATTTTTAACATAAAGTAGTTTGTGTAATTTGTGTATATTGCAGTTATTAGAGGTGTGCATGGCTGAAAAATTTGTTTTGAATCGTTTTATTTTGGATCGATTTGAAATTTGATATCGATTCGATAGTTGGTATAACAATTCAAATTTTGGATCACTAAATAAACCCCTATTAATCAAATTTTGCTGTTAAAAGACAAACTTGGGTTAAATATTAAGCTGTCACACAGATTTAGTGCCAGAGGCAAATTAACCCTTTTGCTGATGAGGCATTTCCCGCCTGTGTGCTGAGGTCATTTTTACCAGTTTCGCTCATCATGTTTAACCGCGTTTTGAAGCCTTATTTTATTATATGACCCAGACATATTATATATCGTTCTTTCCGGCAGACTCGGAAGATTCATAATATGTCATTATTATATGTATACGTTATGTCCTGTCTGTATATTATAACAAAATATGCAATAAAATTAGAATTTTCAAAAATTTACAACGTGTAAAGTGGTTTTTTTCACATTTTAACATGGGATCGTTTGCGGTTATATTTTGTATGGGGTGCGCTTGTTAAAAAAATTAGAAATGGGGTCTCGTTACATTTTTTTTGGGGGAAAATTTCGCTATTGTTAACAAACACACCCCATACAAAAATCGTTAGTGCAGCATCATTGTTCACATTATAAATTAAATGGGAACAATATTGCTGCATTAACAAAACAAATAAAAAATAAAAAACTTGTTTACTTTTTTTATTATTATTATTTTTTATATATTTTTTTATTTTTAATTTTAAAAAAAAAAAATTCACGGTCATGTTTGATATCGTTGGAAAGGCCATGCTCTGGCCGATCCAACAATATCAAACATTAACCCCTAGCTGCTACAGATCGGGAGATAGGGGGTTCATTGGAACCCCCTATCTCCACCATTGGTGGCAGCTAGGGGTTAACTCCAGGACTAGCGTCATCGTGCTATGCACAATGACGCCAGTCCTCAGGGGGAGTTCCCGGAGGCTTGGCCGACATCCAAGATGTCGGCCAGCTCCGGGAAAGGATCACGAACCGGCGCTTTTCGGTGCCGATTCATGATCCAGCCCCCATGGGGTTAATGCCAGGTACCATTTGGAAGGGCAGGCTGTGCCCTTCCAAACGGTGCCTGGCATTAAGCTCAGGACCCCCACGATCGGGAGGGAGAGAGGTCCGAAGGACCTCTCCCCCCTCCCTTTCAGGCTCCTCCTCCGCACACGCGGGGGGCGCCTGAAATAGATGTCATCGCGCTGCCGCGATGACATCTATTGTGCCCGCGGCGGTCCCGGATTGATGGGCTGACATCCAAGATGTCAGCCCGCACCGGGGGGCACAACAATCGGCCGGAATCCGGCTGATCGCAGGCTGCTTCGGGAGGACGCGCTCAGCGCGTCTTCCGCAGCCAACCCTTCCTGCGGCAGGACGCGCTTAGAGCGTCCTCCGCAGCGAGGTGGTTAACAGGGACAGGTGTTTGTGAAACAGTGAAACAAATTAATTTGTTTCATAAAGTCGTTTGTTGACTGTAGTACTTGTATTGTATGTATTGTAATTTAAAATCAATTCATTAGTTGATATATCAATTCGATATCGATCCGATATTTGATATGTCAATTTGATATTAATTCGATAGTTGATATATCGATTCAAATTATGGATTACTAAGTAAAACCCCAATTAAATAAATTTTTCTTTTACGATGAAACAGTTCAATGAATGAAATTCATTAGATATCATTTCATTTAGTTTCAAATTCGGATCAAATCGATTTGTTTTTTTGGAACTACTTCCAAAATCCGAATTAACGAAATTCGTTATGAATCCCAACTCGTTGCGACACTAATGCACACCTCTAGTAGTTATAACAGATCCAGCTATAGCTAGAGGTGCACAATGACTAGGTCTGATCACAATTTGGACGTTAAAGGCAAGATGCAAATGGTAAACGTTTTCTACAATTATCCATTTGCAGCTCACCTTTAACAGCCGTATTACAACCGAGCCACTTTGCCTGCAGTTTAAGTGGAATTACATCCAAGCCACAAGAAGATAAAACTAGCAGTGCTTAATACCACACGGTCAGCTTCAGGATTCCATTGGACTCCATGGAGACGGATGCAAGGGAAGGATACACTGAGGAACAATGGGAAATATTTGTTCTCAGTGTTCCTCTGCCCGCGGAGCGAGGAAGCATCGGGGTCGCTCCCCTCTCTGCACAGAGGGATGTTTGAGTATGGGATTTTTGGGTGGGTTTAGTTATATGTGCTATGTGATTGTACAGAAGCGAAATCACTTAACACCAGGGTGTGAAAGACATTATTCAAACTTGAATAATGTCAGATGCAGATGGAGAGCTAGGTGGATGGAATAGCTGTGGATGGGGCCACATTGTAAAGGAGTAGGGATGAGCCGAACACCCCCATGTTCGGTTCACATTCGAACTCGAACAATTTCAAAAGTTCGAGTTCGGACCCGACCACGATCCGATCTCAATGCAAGTCAATGGGACTTAAACGTTATATTTTTAGAGTGCCCTGCAAGAGGGCATATATGGAAGATATTTGCCGTAAAAGGTGTATGGGGGTCCGGGTAGTGCCCTGGGGGACAGGAAACAAGGAAAAAAAGTAAAAAAAAAAAACGTTTTTAAAGGACCAGTGATTTTTCCATGAAATAAAGGTTAAGAATAAAAACAAAAAAATCCTTCAAATATCATGCCTAGGATATCCCCATAACCTGCCCGTGAAGTGGCGGATTTGTCGGATGTATAGAAACATTTAAAGAGAAAAAAATGACATTTCAAATGGCGGTAAATGGTTTTCCTTTAATCTATTCATAAACAACTGCTTGGGACGTTTTAGGACACGCAGAACAAGTTTAATGATTTTTTTGGCTAAATTATGGTGAAACTTATGCAGGCTTTGGATGAAAGTAACAACAGGTGCATTAAAATTGTACCTTTGGTGGCAGCTAGTGCCTTCACACCTTAACCCCTCTGATGTATTGTGGAAGAGTGCAGGGGTGGACTCTGCATTCAGATATTAAAGTGATTGGAATCTGGTACATGCGTCAGTGCACCCAAATATTGGGCCTTTGGTGCCAGCTAGTGCCTTCACACCGTAACCCCTCTGAGGTATTGTGGAAGAGTGCAGTGGTAGAGGTAACGGGAATGCAGACGAGAACCCCGATCTATTCAGTTACATCAGCATCAGGGGAGTGATAGCTGCTGATCCAGGACTGATTCATTGTTATAAATGTCAGCCGTTCTACAGAGTCGGTGGACAGACGCACTCTTTTGTCTGTGACAAAACCTCCAGCAGCACTGAACGTCCTTTCAGAAAGCACGCTGGATGAAGGGCAACCTAGTAGCTCCATAGCATATTGTCTAAGTTCTGGCCAGTGATCCAATCTCAACACCCAGTAAGCCAGTGGATCATCTGCTGTAAAGGTATCCAGGTCTGTCCGTGCCCCTAGATAGTCCTGCACCATATGGTGAAGACGCTGGCAATGGGTGCCTACATTTGACGTCCCTGGGCGTCGTGGACTAAAAAAATTGGAAAAGGCATCAGTCAAGCGGCCCCTTTCACCGCTCTTCCTCTGATGAACAGCAGCCTCAGAAGCACCTGGGTCATCAGTTGGTAACCTACCAGTGCCTGGAAAGGTGTTACACAAGTGTCGCTTTAGAGCGTCCTCAAGTTGTTTCATCCTGTGCTCCCTCTGTGAGGGTAGGATGAGCTCTGCAACCTTACCCTTGTATCGTGGATCAAGAAGGGTTGCCAACCAGTAATGATCCCTCTCCTTGATAGCATGAATCCTGGGGTCCTTTAGCAGGCTTTGCAGGATAAGGGAGCCCATGCAGCATAGTTTGGAGGTGGCATTAGCTTCAGAGTGTTCCTGGTTGCTGAGGATGACCGTATCGTGCACTACCTACTCCAAGCCACGTACTAGTCCTTGGGTTTCTGGGGACACAAAACCCTCCCTTGAGGAATCCCCACCTTCAATGCCCCCACAACTTAAATATTCCTGCTCCTCCTCCTCCTCCTGTCTGTTTTGAGGACCCACAGGAATACTGTATGCGTAAAGACTGGGGCCTTGAGAGCTAGGGAAGTCCTCCTCTTCCTCCCGCTGCTCTGCCTCTCGTGGCACATCTATAATTCCCCGCAGAGTGCGCTCCAGCAGGAACACTAAAGGAATTGTGTCACTGATGCATGCACTGTCCCTGCTCACCATCCTCGTTGCCTCCTCAAATGGTGACATTACAGTGCATGCATCCTTGATCATCAGCCACTGCGGGGGGGAAACAAGTTGACCTGAACCTGTCCTTGTGCCATACTCACACAGGTACTCATTGATGGCCCTCTGCTGCTTGTGCAGGTGCTGCAGCATTGCCAATGTCGAGTTCCACCTGGTGGGCATGTCACAGATCAGGCGGGTTGTGGGAAGGTGGAATTCTCTTTGAATTTATGCCAGGCGAACACTTGCTGGGATCGACCGTCTGAAGTGGCTGCAGACTTCTCTGGTCTGGCTGAGAAGCTCTGCCAGCCCTGTGTACCTTGTTAGGAAATGCTGTACCATCAGATTTAGGACTTGTGCTAGGCATAGCACATGCGTCAGCTTTCCCAGGCGTAGGGCAAAGAGAAGGTTGCTGCCATTATCACAGACGACCATTCCCAGCTCAAGCTGGCGTGGTGTTAACCATCTCTGCTCCTGCCCCTGCAGAGCTGACAGAATTTCTAGCCCGGTGTGGCTCCTGTCCCCTAAACAAACCAGCTCAAGCACAGTATGGCATCTTATTGCTTGAGCCATTGCGTAGCCCCTGCCATGTGTCGGTTTAACTGCCACTTCATCAGAGACATTGAAGGAGGAGGAGGAAGAGGTGGGGGAGCAGACAGACCTCATATAAGCAGCTTTCTGGAGGCGTGGTGGATGAGCAAGCTCCAGCACAGAGCCCCGTCCTGGATCCCTCCCAGCTGCAAGCAGATTTACCCAGTGTGCCATGAAGGAAATGTATCGGCCCTGTCCATGCTTGCTGGACCACGTGTCTAAAGTAATGTGCACCTTGCTGCTGACTGCCTTTCCCAATGACTCCATAATATTGTCTTCCACGTGCTGGTATAGTGCTGGAATGGCCGTCCGTGAAAAGAAATGGTGTTTTGGAACCTGCCACTGTGGTACAGCACATTCAGAAAATTCACAGAAGGAAGCAGAGTCCACTAGCTGGAAAGGCAGCAGCTGTAATGCGAGTAATTTTGCCAAGCTGGCATTTAGACGTAGTGCATGTGGATGGCTGGGACAATATTTTTTCTTCCGCTGCAGCAGCTGGGGCAACAAAATATGACTGCATAAATCTGCAGCTGATGGGATGCTGGCAGATTAAGAGGAAGGACGTGGTACACCCATTACTGTAGCATCATCCCTGTCAGTGGAGGTTGTAGGCAATGATATGGCAGGACAAATAGTGGGGGTAGAGACAGATGAGGAGGAGGACGTATGCAAAGTGTTGTGCCAATGGGATGCGTGGCAGGTGGTCATATGTCGCCTCAAGCACATGGTACCCAAGTGTCTGATGTTTTTCCCACACTTGATCCTCTTCCGACATAGTTTACAAATAGCAACCCTGCAGTTTGGTGCACATGTCGTGAAGAACTCCCAGACAGCAGAGATCCTGGACGTGTGCTGCGAGACAACAGCGCTCTGCACCTGAGCAGCTCTGACATCTGATGCCTTGGACTGGCTACGGTTGCTCATAGAGGACGTTCTGCCTCGTTTTTGTTGTGCCTCCTCCTCCCTTGACTCCTCTGTTCGATCAGGCACCCAGGTGGAGTCAGTGACCTCATCATCATTTTCATCACTCCCTATCTCTTCATCACTGGAGCCAACCTCGCAATATGCTGCAGCTGCTGGGGGAACATGAGTGCCAGTTCTTTGTGTGTCACTAGCACCCCCTCCCTCTAGGCTGATTATACTCCCTTCCTCAACCTCAGAGTTTGAATCAGAGCACTGGAGTTGCTGCGCATCCTCAAGCAGAACGTCACTGTCACTGTAGTCAAACAATTCAGCTGACTCCTCCGTGTATGATAGTGAGGCTATGGCAGGAGTAGTTGTGGACATGGAGGCTGAATTAGATGTTTTGGCAGCTGAGGTGGACTGTAAACCACTACAAGCCTGGCTGGCAGAGGATGAGGATGGCCTGATTAGCCAATCCTGCAAATCCTCTGTATGTTGCTGCTGCTTAAAGGGACACTCTAATAAAAAATCACCCCCCCCCCGTTTTTTAATCTTAATCTATCCCTACTCCCTTAATAAATCGTTCGTTTTTTTTTTTTTTTGTAACTGTAATACTTACCCTAAAATCCTCTTGTTTCCAGCGGTGTCTTTTTTTTTCATACTCACCTCCCTCCTCTTCCGCTCCCGTCCTTCTTGAGTCTTCTTGCATTCTGGTTTACGTGAGAAGCGCGCATGCGCGCCTCTCACGTAAGCCAGCCAATCGGCAGGCTTCCTCCCGGCTCCCTCTGACGATTAGTGTTGCGCGCAAGAGGATGCGCGCAACACTAACCCTCTGAGGGAGCCGCCAGCTTCTGCAGTGAGTTGGAGACGTCATCGCGCTGAAAGCGCGATGACGTCTCCTACTCGGCAAAAGTCAGCAGAAGTGGGAAATATGATTCCCGCTCTGCTGACTGACAGCTGGGAGGGCGGAGTAAAGTTCTCCGCCTCTCTCAGCTGTTTTCAGCATTTACAGCTGAACCGCTGAGCGGAGGGAGGGGGACAGAGGGCAGCATACTCTGGGCATCATGACCACCTAAAAAAGCTTAGGTGGTCATGTTGCCTAGAGTGTCCCTTTAAGACGGCCAGCACCAGTTAGAAACAAGGACAAGCATGCTCCTGCAGAGGATGCACCACGTCCACGATGACCAGGGGCACAGCCTCCCGACACAGAGGCTGCTTGCCCTCTTATCTGTGTCTGGGAGCATCTGCCTGTCCTTTTTTGACTTTCTGACATGGTGAGTGATATATAGATTAAAGATATACAGATTTTCCAAAATGTCAGTGATACACCCTGATAGCTGGCAACATCCAGATTCTACTCTGAATAGATAAATAGATGAACTCTGACTAAACTGTGTTATTGTATGGTATCTAGAATTAGATTAAAAATGTACATATTTTGCAGAACAATGCTATACGTCAGTGATACAGCCTGGCTGATAGCTGGCAAAACCCAGATTCTACTCTGAATAGATAAACAGATGAACTCTGGTTAAACTGTGTTATTGTATGGTATCTAGAATTAGATTAAAGATATACAGATTTTGCAGAACAATGCTATATGTCAGTGATACAGCCTGATAGCCTGGCAGCAGCTGGCAGTGCCAACACACAGATTACAATTCCCAGATATCTGCTAGAAGTATGTGGGACCCTCTGATAGCTGGCAGTGAGAAGACACAGATTACAATTCCCAGATATCTGATAGACGTCTGTGAGACCCCAATAGCTGGCAGTGAGAAGACACAGATTACAATTCACAGATATCTTCTAGAAGTCTGTGAGACCCCAATAGCTGGCAGTGAGAAGACATATATTACAATTCCCAGATAATTATCTGCTAGAAGAAAGTGAGACCCCAATAGCTGGCAGTGAGAAGACGCAGATTACAATTCCCAGATAATTATCTTCTAGAAGAAAGTGAGACCCCAATAGCTGGCAGTGAGAAGACACAGATTACAATTCACAGAAATCTGCTAGATGTCTGTGAGACACACTGAAAGAACAATCTCCTCTCACTCCTGCAAAAATACACGCGCTGAGGCTGCAGGGAAGCCTTATATAGTGTGCTGCGGGTCTTAGCTCTGTGAGCCCATGATTGGGCAAAATTTGCCCAATCAGGACTCTGAGCCCTGATTGGCATAGTCTTGCACCTGACCTGTGGTCAGGTGCAAGGCTGTAGCCAATTACAAGCTTCAGGCCAGTGGAAAAGTGCATTGTGGTCCATTGTGGTGCATTGTGGTCGAACACGCGGAAATGTTTGATGTTCGCCGAACGGCCGAACGGGCAATGTTCGATTCGAACTCATGTTCGGATCGAACCGCCAGCCCATCCCTATATAGGAGACAGTAATGTACATTAACCAAGTGCTCATTCCAAGAAGCAACCTCAGCTTGTGTCTCAAATGGAATAGGACGAGCTCAAAATAACAACGGTGGACGAACTCTTTTTCTTTTTATTAAGTTTGTTTTTTAACTGATACATTGATAGTTTTCTTGTCCTACAAACATCCAAGGCTCACTTCATCTACATACATGTTTTAGAATTTAATGCAAGGTCTCCCCCGGTCCATTCTGATGACATTTGCCAAATCTTCCAAACCGTAGCGATATTATTATTATCCTTTATTTATATAGCGCCACATATTGCTCAGCTCTTTACAAGATCACTGTACAAGTAGTAGATACATTGGAATACCACACATGGATGATGACCTGATTCAGGGGGATCCTGTTCCCAAGGGAATTTACAATCTATGAGATGTACAAGTATTTTGTGAGGTAGGCGCATCCATATCGTTAGGTGTCTTGCCCAAGGACACTCGGTGGCGGCGTCTTCTGAGTGGGATCGAGTCCTCTTTCCATGATTGTAGAGCAGCGACCTCGTGGTTAGGTTGAACCCACTTCTCGTAAGTCGAGACTTGCTTCACCACAGTTGTATTGGAGGGATGTGCTTAATGGTATTTTGACTTTCTTCTCCATGGTCGAAGGGTAGAGACGTTACCACTGGACTCCACAGCCGATATTGTGTGGTAACGAGTATGCACCGTTAAGTGTCTCACCCAAGAACACTTACTGGAAAGGTGCTCTGGCCGGGATTCCAACCTGTGTCTCCATGGTTATAGAGCAGTGATGTTACCTCTACTCCATCCAGCCACTACTATGTTGTATGAAAGCCTAGGAGAAGGGCACATAGATACAGTTACAGCCACATATATAGTGTCAATAGAATCTGCAGCTCTTCATAATGGGACTCATAATTCTAAAGCTTCTCCTGCGCTCAATCAAAACATTTCACGAGCAAAAAGGACAAAATGATTTTTGTATAATTACAGGAACCTTTACACAGTTCCAGCTTTTTATTTATCACTGCCTCTGCTTTATACGGACTGAACAACACTTTACATGACATTAATAACTCATTTTCTCTTTTATATTCAGTGTTGGAGTGGCTGGTATGAGTTGAGCGCTTTGCGCAACTCTTCTGTTCTTTACATACATTTATTTCAATCGCTTTGCCGACTAGCGAGGTGAGATCCTGCAGGTCATGTGACCAGTAGCGTTAGCCTCAATGGAGTCCTGAGGCTTATTAACCCCTTCACTACCAATATCGCATATACTCCATCTTCAAGGCACTAGCTGGTGCCCCGATAGCGAGTCTAGTCGATTTGGTCTAATTCTGAAGCAATTCAAAGGTATATTGTTTATTGTAATCAAAATCCATTTGTTAATGGGCTCCAGAATTCACCCCCCCATTGTTTTAACACCTCGCACGTAACACCCAAGGTGCCAAAACAGTTTGAAAAGCTGTGACTAATACATGGACCCATCAGCTGATTCACCACAGAGCTCCAGCTTCAGTAGCTCTTTTTGGCTGGCAGGTGGTGACTGCCTATCAATAGGACTACTGCATTAAAAATTACATTGTGGACACTCTTAATTACTTTTTTTTTTACTGTTTAACTGATGAAAAGTGATTAAAAAAAAAAACACTTGGTACTAGCAGTTTTGTCCACATTTACTTGAATGTGAAGGAGTTAATTAGAGAAAAAAAATGAGTAAACGTTTAATTATTTCTTCCTTAATTCATAATTTTTGTATAAACACAAGCAGGTACTTCTTGAATTGGTTCATTCAATGTGTTTACTGGCGATCCCAGTGAATAAAAATATAAACAGAATAAAGTAAATGTATTACAATACTACTGCCAAATGTTAGGCTACAATTATTATACTTTATTTATATAGGCCAATATATTCTGCAGCCCTGAACAATGAACACAATATAGACAGGGTTACAATACATTAAGACCAATCAACATTTGACAAACCAACACAGGAGGAAACGAGGGCCCTATTCTCGGAGGAATTTACAATCTGCAAGGGTTGAAGGGTGAAAAACAGGAGGAGAGGACTGCAAGGTGAGAGGGATGGACTGCAAGGTGAGGTTGATGGGCTGCAAGGTGAGAGTGATGGGCTTGTCAGAGTTATTTATTATGACGTGTATTTACTTTTACTATATATATACAGTATATATAAATATATAAGAAGAGAACAATCACTAGTCCCAAATCTGGGAAAGTGAAATAGAATTAAGGGCACCCCAACAGAAAATGGGATTGAACCCTCTAGAAATCATATAAATAAGAGGAAGGGGGTACAAATGATAAGTGGACAACCACCATCATAGAACCCCCTGAGAAGTTGGGGTTAAAATTTTTTCTTTATTTATGGACATTGCCAAGTACTGGATGTGTAAACAATTATGTGACAATGGCAGGTTGTCACATATAAAAAACAAACAGTGTATATAGCACTATGGACTAAATAGTGTACAATAATAGAATATTCTGTATAATGTTAGGTGAGTCAACAAATTGCCAGTTGGTAGTAAATAACATGTAGCCAATACTGGTGCCTAGCCCAAAGTGTTTAGTAAACACGCTCATAAAATAGTTGGTATATAATACATTTGTGTCATATGGATAATACACAGACCAGTAACTAGAGGCAACAATATACAACCATTAGTGTAGTTAGTGATTTTGGACCCTTGTAATTATTAATAAGATGCTAATATTGGTAAAACCGGAGATTGCTCCAATAATATCAGATAGTGATTGTCACAATTAGAGCGATAATATGATTAGGCAGCTAGTAATTTACACTGCAACAGGTTGTTTGATGTAAAAAATGTGGATATTGATATAAACAACCATGTAAGTGTAACAGATTGGATTAGTCACAATAGGCAAAATAATTTTTTGGAAAAATCATAAATCGCATGCGGGAATAGAGATCGAGCTTTCTAAACGACACAATCATCTGTTTAAATAAACAATGAGCCTCTATAATGGTGACGTAGGATTATAATTAATGACACTTGGTTATGTGTATTGAACCTTTAAATGGCTCGTATGACAAATAAACATATATTAGAATAAGAACAGACAACCTAGTATTTTGCCACTCGAACAAAGCCGCGTCTGTATTGATCGAAGAATAAACCATATATCAGATGAAACAGATTGTATATAAGGCTAGAAAAGATAGCATTAGCATAGAATTACTAATTAGCACTCAATAATATATATAGCCTTAGTTTGATTAAAGTAGCAAACATGTGTATATTTGAAGGAGTAGTCGACAATTGGCCTATATTAAATGTATCGGAACTGAATTCTCATATAGATTGATCATCGACCCCATGCCAAACAGAAATTAGTTGTATATTACTTCTAGTCAACAATCATACATCAGGTGGAAGAAATGTTTTGGTTGTAAAAAATACTAGTAACCAAATAGCATTTCGGATATGCTTATATATATTATCAGTACTAGGCTGTATATATAACCTTAAGTATGATGTGAATATAAATATATATGTAAAAAACAAATCGGCAGTCACCTAACCTTGATGTGGTTTAATTATTAAACATGCATATATTAGGAAAGTAATTTGGCAAATACCTAATGTAGATATACATATATTTGAGTAAGATTTAAACAGACAACCCGATATATGGTAAATTGAGTTAAATTCTCATTTGGAGTTTTAAGAGCTAGACCCACACCGGATGGAGATTAATTGCCACTCGGACAATGCCGCGTGTGTGTTTATCGAAAAAACCAAATATCAGGTGAAAAAATTGTTAGGCTAGAGAGTATAGCATTAGCATAGGATCATACTAAAATACTAATTGGCACTAAACTTTGTATATAGCCTTGATTGAATTCAAAATACAGACATACATATATTTCAGTAAGATTTGAACAATTAGCCCAATATATGGAAAGAGGCGTTAGATTCTCATATGGAGATTTAAGAACTAACCACACACCAGGTGGAAATTATTTTACCACTCGGACAATGTCACGTATGTGTTTATCAAAAAAGCCTATACCAGGTGGAAAAATTGTTGGGCTAAAGAAAAGGGATTTCATTGGCATAGGATCATACTATAATACTAATTAGCACTCGATTTGGTATATAGCCTTGATATATTCAGATAACAAAAATGCATATATTTGGAGAAGAATCCAACAAATATCCAGTATTAGATGCATAGAACTAAATTGAGTATTGACATAAAGTCATGTAGTAATAGCTATAGAGATACCGAGCACTGAATAATATATTTGATCGTGATGAGTTTAGGATTGCAAACGTTCGTATATATGAGAATAGTAAATAAGCAATCGCCTAATAAGCAAAGCATAACGCTATACTCAACATCGACCACACACCAAGTGGAAGTTGTTTGCACATCCAGTACTTGGCAATGTCCATAAATAAATAAAAAAATTTAACCCCAACTTCTCAGGGGGTTCTATGATGGTGGTTGTCCACTTATCATTTGTACCCCCTTCCTCTTATTTATATAAATATATATATCATTAATGACAGTGCCTCCAATACCAATGGTATAATTTGGTTATTTACCCTTAAAAATAAAGATTCATAACCAATCAATGAATAAACGTCGTAAAAAAATATATATCGCGTTATCCCACGTTCTTTTGAGGCTATATAGATATTTTTAGACACGATAAAATCATTAAAGATGATATGAGACTACATAACAGTAAAATAAATGAAAACTTTATTCACACCGTCAAGTTTCATACAATCATATGGTATCAACTGATCAGAAAGATACAATTTTAAAAGTAATTATAGGTAGTGATTAGTAGCAATACTGTGACATGCAATAATCTAATGGGCAAACAGCTTAGGTTTGTAGACCTCATCCCACATATGCACGAATGAATTCTTAAACACCAAGTTCTATTCCACCCACTTAAACATCTCCCATTATTAAACAATCCTCAACCTGGCTAAAAACACACAGTTACTGGGGCATCACCTGCAGCACAATTTAGTATTGTGGGGACCGATTCACTAAATGAAACTTCCTTCAGGGAGATACATAACACACTCGATAGGTAGACTATCTCTTCCACAGATTAATCACAGCTTCAATAGTCGGTTTACAATATCGTTCACTGCAGTTACTCTGTAACACATATGATGGACCAAGGAAGATAACCTGTATATTTAATCACTTGCAATCTAGACTCAGCAATTTATTCAGCATGAGTTAACAAAAACTTCCTATTGACTTAACATACATTCAATAGTCGCGGTTGCAATGTGTGGAATCGGGTAATGTTCGTTATTCTAATGGGGCTGATGGCAACTTGATATGTAAAAGCTATTTCTCAGTTCTAGCTTATCTCACTATGGGGACAAGAATTATCTTTAGATGTCCAAACACAGTATTCTTGGAATACAAATAAATTCACTAAATTAGGGGAAAGCAACAAGGCCACCCGTAATAGTTTTCCTTAGAGTTCCGCTGCAGCAGGAACTGAAAGCTGATAACTATTCTACGGTTTAGGATTCAACAGCCAAATAATTCATTTATATTCCTTTAATAGGTGATGGACATATAAAACAGTGACAATGCAATTAGGAAATAGATATCAATTTAAAATTATTCAATTATACTTTACCAACTGGTAGTGAAGATAGAAACTGGTAAGAAGATTCGGGCGGGTCTTATTGTATTTGGTGTCTGGCGTCTTGTGGCTCTGATGGTATCTGGCCCTTTCTTTCCTTTCTCCTTTTCTATCTGGTGTATCCCCTTTTTATAGCTGTCTCCCAACCAGTTTAGCTCTAGCCCATCTAAATGTAGTCATCAATATGTGGCCTCATTTGATTGGTGGATATATATTGATTAACTCCAGGGATCTGTCCAGGTGTTATACTACCTGGCCAGTAGATGGCACTCTCAGATCAAACATCCTAACTGGAGTTTCTCAGATCTTAGCAACCAACCTAAAGGAATTATATATATGACCAAGCAATAATGTATATTTAATGGTTTGGGGTCACTTTATACTATATATAGGGATCCCATGGGGTTATTTACCAGTATTAATATTATTACTATTTATGAAGCGCCAGCATATTTTGCAGCGACGTGCATGCATAAAACACATCGGCATAAATATCTAGAGATATGTGTGTATGAGATAATTCTGCAGACAGGCATACATGTTTCGTGTATATTCCTTAAAATTAATTTGTGATTTAACAGATTTAATGTACTGTTTTATAAATATTAATAAACGAGACACTCGTTATGTAATTATCAATTAAATGTGGTATGACCTCTATCTTTTATAAGATACCATGATTATCTATTATAACTCATCACATAGATTAAATATTCAAATACCACCAAGGAACCGTGTATAATATAATGTTACAGATCATATTGCCTATAGTGTCATAATATGTCTTTACAAACTTGATTTGTAGGTAATGTCACTGCTAAAAAAAATCTCTAACCTTATTTTTTTCCTACATTTTATGCAATTCACCATTGTCCAAGGTTTGCATGACTAGAGAGCTTAGATGTGACCAAATTAAAATTCCCTTGAATATACAATGAGTTTCAGTTCTATGTACTATCCATTGTACTCTTCAGCTTCAAGACAATATCTCCTGCTGGAGATCTGGTTTTATGGCCAGGGTGCTTCAGAATCTTTGGTTATGTTGACAGGTTTAGGAGATCCATTGTCTGGGAAGCTCATTCTGTTTACCAAGTGTTAAACAGTAATGAATTTGTCTGCTTGAAAGAAATTCCAGGTTTCTCTGTGACCTGTCTTCCTAAAATATGAAAAATTATCGAAATTTTATATCTGAACTGACCTGACAGGCTGCATGGCGAGAGCGATGGACTGCAAGGTGAGAACATTGGGCTGCAAGGTGTGAGTGATGGACTGCAGGATGAGAGTGATGGACTGGTTGGGGAAGTGTATTACTGAGCATTTTTGAAGGAAGAGAAATTAGGGTAAAGTCGGACAGTACGAGGGAGAGCGTTCCAAAGGATGGGGGCTGTGCGTGAAAGTTCCTGCAGTCTATCGTGGGAAGAGTCCTCTAAGGACTGACTACTAAAATGTAACATTCTCTCTGGGAGCCTGATTTGTGAGATTTAAAGTTGCAATTGATAAAGATTTTTCCAAGGAAAGTCAGGATTGTCTGCACAGCTAATGTTTGCTTTAAATCCCTGCATGTTCACACAGTAAGCAAAAATGGAAAAAAGAAATAAAATCTATACACAATCAATGTAAAACTGTTGTCAAAGGTAATTGCCATTGACTCAACTTTACTGAATATTCTCGCATGAAGCATTAACATTAACTCATTTATAAATGAAGAAATATTTATTCTGAGAATAACATTATTGTTAATAATAATCATAATAATAATCATAATAATAAAATTCTCATCATCATAATCTTTTATTTGGAGCCAATAGTTTCTGCAGGGCTTTACAATAACCAACGGGGAATTCGATAAAATTACAACAACAAAAAACATGTTTATATAAAGAAAAAAGCAGGTGGCACTGGAGGACTTGGATAAAGATAAACAACAATTTTTTTTATTAACTAATCATATTAAAAATTCCTGTATTACATGCCTGTAGAACCTTGAACAAAGGTTCCTGTAGAACCTTGAGAAAGGCTCTGAGTGAGCCGAAACGTCGGGCATGTTTTACAAGAATTTTTAATATGGTTATTTAATAAAAAAAAAATGTTGTTTATTTTTATCCAAGTCCACCAGTGCATCCTGCTCTTTTCTTTGTGTATTCATTGAGGATTTTGTGCACAGAGACTCTTCTGATATTTTGGAAGCTACCATGAGCTCCATATGGGATATATACATATATATATAGGTTTATGTAATTGCTGAGGTAAACAAGTTATGTAAAATAATTTATATTCACCTTAATACATTTACATGTTTTGCTTTTAATAATGAAGCACACAAAGTACCACTTTGATATTAATTTATGCAGAATCGATATTCCATATTACAGATTAAATCCCAGTCATATTGAAATGAAATTCACTCCCGCTGTATTTCTACAAATGAGATGGAAGCAACTTCTCCCAATGTACAATTTTTTTTAACAAACTTTATTGCTGCATTATGACAGCCAGGTAAAAGAAACAAATGGGATAGTCTGGGGTATTTTTTCTGTTGATGAGGGAATAAAGGAAAATGAATTACTTTATATTATGTTAAACTCTTTATTTTATTTTTTTATTATCATCATTTATATAGCTCCAACAGTTTGAGCAGCGCTTTACAATTTAAAGGGAAACAAGGAACAGATAAACGGGCACAGGATGGAAACAAGACGTGTAGAAGGCCCTCTTTCATCCTATGATTGTGTCATCAAGGCATCCCAAGTTTTAATACATTTTATACTAATATTTTAAAGGTAATAAATTATAAGGGAAAACAAAAAAAAACAACATTTTATAAACTGTTGCAATATCTTGTGAAAAACAATATTCTTGCTCTCACATTTTTCCGAGCCCGTCTGAAACAGCTCTGTTTTTTTCTATTTGTACTGATTGTAATAAAGGAAAGGTCCACTTCTTTTTCAATCTCTACTATTCTCTTACAAAATATACAAACAGACCCCCCTCCCCCATGATGTAGTATCCTCATACATTTAACTCCTTCACTTCAAAGGCGCCATCATGTGCCTGATATCGAGTTATCTCGATCTGCAGCTGAGCAGGACAAAAGCAAATTAAATTCAGATGTTACAAAATAATGTTGTTTGCTTTTGGACTCCAGAACATACCTCTAAAGTTTTAGGACTATGGACGTGTTGCCCAAAGGGGTTATTCAGACACAGCCGATTTGGCACCGAACAGTGTGTTTCCTCGTACGGTGACATTTTGCGGCCATTCGACTATTCAGAAAGCAGGTAGTTTGCCAAATACAGGTGAACTGCCAGCAAATACGGTGCCTGTTCGGCGGTCGAGAAAAAAACCCCCATAGAGAAGCAATGGTTAATCTATTCACATTGAACAGCAGAGAAATGTCAGTGAAATGCCCTGATGTTCAGTGGTTTCATTCGGCAGGTTTAATCAGGCGAATCCCATAGGTTTCAATGTTAAAAATATTCCCGTTTTAATCCGATATCTAATAAACCGTTTATTATTATATTCTGCAGCAAAAAGTCTCTTTATTTATATTTTAGGATCGTTTAGGCATTTCTTTGGATATTTTCAGCAATTTTTTTTACACTTTTCTTTTTAATAGCTTTTTTTATAGCAATAAAACTCACACTGCACATTACTGTGAGCTTTATTGCTGTGGAGCTCTGCGATACACTCATATACACCGCACATTACTGCTAGGTTGATTGCCGCGGAGCTCTGTGGCATGCTCATGCACAGTGCATGTTTTTTTGGGGGGGGCAGCATTTCATCCTTGGACCCAAGTAGCACAGTGTCTCGGGCCGGCCCTGGGTAACACAATCACATTTGACACCTGATACTCAGTCTGGATTAATGAGGGGAGAATGTGGGTTCTCTTTTATTGGACAAGTTGGATTTACGGCCTTCTGGCCACTAAAATGATGCCATTGCACCAACAATGCTACTAATGTAACCGCTCAGCGGATCAGTAACTGCCACTTCGTTGGGTTAATTGAAACGAGTGGCTTTAACACTTTTAAGTTGTTCTCCTTTAATACCCCCGCCAAGTGAGATAAATCAAGGTCCCTGCTTTTTAAACATGGATACATTGTTCAATAATCACAGATCCTGAACCTCGCTATGCACGCGCTCCATGCTCGCGTTTAATTAGGCAGCCACTTTCTTCCATTTAAAAATAGTTCTTTTGGCAAGTAAATAATCAATCTTTATTCAGTACAAATTGGTATATGCTTTAAGCCAAGTGCACCATTATCTGCTCTCCTCGCGTCCCGCTTATTAATATGCCTGCTGTAAAACAATGCAATCAATATCTCTGAATCAAATTAGAATGTATTCAACATTTTGCGCGCTATTTAAAACCCCCTTCTTTCAAGACGCAACCAGTGTCTTTGTGAGAGCTGCGTCTATCTCCAACTACTCAATCCACTCCTTATCATCCAATGCAAAGTGTTATACGAGGCTGTGTTTACGTGTGCGATACACGTCAATATATTCTCTTATTAAATACAAACCAAAATTAAATAAATAATTCATTAACAACGTCGTAAATGCTTTGAGTTTTCAGAGGTTTTTTTTGTACAAAATAAGTAAATAAATAAAATATTTAGGAGTTATTCAGAGAACACCGAAATGTCACCGACATTCACGGCAGGGTCCCCGAATCGACGCATACTAAAACAGTCCAATCGATTTGAACGCAGCCGCATCCTGCCAAAAAATGCAGACAACCCATCGAACAAACCACTGCAAAACTGCTGACCGCAGCCGCAGAAACACTGAAAAATGCAGACGACCCGCCGAACAAACTGCCGCAAAACTGCCGACCGCAGTCTCAACCCAGCTGAAAAATGCAGATGACCTGCCGAACAAACTGCCGCAAAACTGCTGACCGCAGTCTCAACCCAGCTGAAAAATGCAGACGACCTGCCGAAATATACTGCCGCAAAACTGCCGACCGCAGTCTCAACCCAGCTGAAAAATGCAGACGACCCGCCGAACAAACTGCCGCAAAACTGCCGACCGCAGTCTCAACCCAGCTGAAAAATGCAGATGACCCAACGAACAAACTGTCGCAAAACTGCCGACCGCAGTCTCAACACGGCCGAAAAATGCAGACGACCAGCAGAACAAACTGCCGCAAAACTGCCGACCGCAGTCTCAACCAGCTGAAAAATGCAGACGACCAGCAGAACAAACCGCCGCAAAACTGTTGACCGCAGCAGCAAACAAACCAGAAAATGCAGACGACTTGCAAAACAAACTGCCGCAAAACTGCCTACTGCAGCCTCAAACCCGCCAAGAAATGCACACGACCAGCTGAACAAACACCAACCGCAACAGCAAACCCACCGAAAAAAGCAGACGACCCACTGAACAAACTACCAAATCGATCCTCGAACCGCCGACGACCCACCAAACAGACTACCGACCAGCCACCAGGAAGTCAACCAGCCTTCAAACAGGTGTAAAAAATATATATATATATATATATATATATATGTATAATCCTCCAGGAATTCCGTACACGGAGTCTTCAAGTATAGAGTAAATATATGAAATTTTATTCAAGATAGTCGACGTTTCAGTCCATATGGACTTTCATCAGGACGAATAATAAAGAAATGAAAAAGCAAATCCTTATATACACAGAAAAAGACAATTAACAATTAACCATGCACAGGTGGGAAAGGAGGAGCACGGAAGCAAACAGATTCAATGCTAACCTCCCATACACATACCTCTCAAAAAGAAAAGAGGTTTAAAAAAATTCAAAAAAGATCAAGAAACCAGGGGCTGATAAAAACTATGCGATACATACCAAAACATATCGAAATAGAAAACATCTGATTTAACAACAGACCCTGTGTGAGCATTTTTTGTAAAATATAAAAACAAGGCTAGAGAGGAAACTAAACTGAACCTAACGGAGGCTCAAGTAACAATACAAATTGTTCTGTTCATTTAACCCTTTCGGGTTGATGGTATTAAGCGTAAAAATCCAAAATGATTCTCGTTTGAGTAATTCCAAAGCTCTGTCCCCTCCCCTGGACAAGGGAGGGACATGATCTATCCCCATCACACGCAGGGAGGATAGTGGGTGCCGTTTATCCTGGAAATGACGGGCAACCGGCTGCAAGTTATCCTTTCCGGAGAGAGCCCCCTGTATCGCTGCTCGGTGGTTCACTGTAGAGTCCACATTATTAATGCGGTCCATAATAGCATGCGCTTCATACTTGTGTCCGAGATTCATCTGACGTCATCACACGAGTACAGGCAGTGGTATTAACCCCTGATTCACTTTTTGCAACTATGGATGTGAAGAGCCTCTATACTATTATCTATATATATAAACGCAAAAGTCCTGACTGACTGACTGATTGACTGACTGACTGACTGCTCAACGCCCAGCTGAAACCGTTTCACCTAGGAACGTGAAATTTTGAAGGTGCACTGTTTTTATGATGTAGGCGCCCACTAAAGAAGGATTTTTGGAAAATCCACCCATAAGGGGGTGAAAAAGGGGGTTGAATATTTTAAACAGGATACCTATAGCTCAAAAACAGAAGATGCTACAGATGTGAAAATCGGTATTTAGATTTGTCTTGAAAAATAAAAAACACATATTTTACCATTTTTCAAAAATCCAAGTGGGGGGGCGAAAAAAGGGGGTTGAATAATTTAAACGGGATACCTGTATCTCCAAAACAGATGATGTAACAGTCCTGGAAATTGGTATTTAGATTAGTCTTGAAAAATAAAAAACACCTATTTTACCATGTTCTGAAAAATTTTTGGGGGGGCAAAAAGGGGGGTTGAATACTTTTATCAGTATACCTATATTTAAAAAAAACAAAGATGTTACGGGTGTGAAATTTGGTATTTACAATCTTCGTGAAAAAAACACACATTTTTTTGCCATTTTCCACAAATCCAATTGGGGGTGTCGGGGGAAAGGGGTCTGAATATTTTTTATCATTATACCTATATTTCAAAAATCAAAGATGTTACAGACGTGAAATTTGGTATTTACAATCTTCTTGAAAAATAAAAACAGGTGTTCTACCATTTTTCAAAAATCCCAAGTGGGGGGGTAAAAAAAGGGGGGCTGAATACTTTTAATCAGGATACCTATATCTCAAAACAGAAGATGTTACATAAGTGAAAATTGGTATTTAGATTCATCTTGAGAAGCAAAAAAACACCTATTTTACCATTTTCCAAAAATTCAGTGGGAGGGGGGCAAAAAGGGGGGTTGAATTCTTTTATCAGTATACCTATTTTTCAAAAACCAAAGATGTTACAGGTGTGAAATTTGGTATTTACAATCTTCATGAAAAAATCCAAACATGTGTTTTGTCATTTTCCAAAAATCCAAAAAAAGGGGGGGGTCGAGGGAAAGGGGTCTGAATACCTTTATCAGTATATCTATAGTTCAAAAACCAAGATGTTACAGGTGTGAAGTTTGGTAATTACAATCTTTTGAAAATAAAGAAACACGTGTTTTACCATTTTCCAAAAATCCAAGTGGGGGGGTAAAAAAAGGGGGGTGAATACTTTTAAACAGGATACCTACGTGTCAAAAACAGAAGATGTTACAGACGTGAAAATTAGTATTTAGATTTGTCTTGAGAAACAAAAAAACACCTATTTTACCTTTTTCCAAAAATCCAGTGGGAGGGGAAAAAGGGGGGTTGAATACGTTTATCAGTATACCTATATTTCAAAAACCAAAGATGTTACAGGTGTGAAATCTGGCACTTACAATCTTGTTGAAAAATAAAAAAACACATGTTTTACCATTTTCCAAGAATCCCACATGGTGGGTGAAAAAAGGGGGTAAATACCTTTCAACAGGATACCTATATCTCAAAAACAGAAGATGTTACAGATGTGAAAATTGGTATTTAGATTCATCTTGAAAATAAAACACCACGTATTTTACCAATTTCCAAAAATCCAGTGGAGGGGGCAAAAAGGGGGATGAATACCTTTATCACTATACCTATATTTCAAAAATCAATGATGTTACAGGTGTGAAATTCGATATTTACAATCTTCGTGCAAAAAAAAAACATGTTTTACCATTTTCCAAAAATCCTGTTAAGGGGGGTGGGGGAAAGGGATGTGAATACTTTTCTCAGTATACCTATATTTCAAAAACCAAAAATGTTACAGGTGTGAAATTTGGCACTTACATTCTTCTTGAAAAATAAAAAAACACATGTTTTTCAATTTTCCAAAAATCCCAGGTGGGGGGAAAGGGGGGTTCTACCAAAAAAACTCAAGCTTTTTTTTAAAAAATCAATTTTAACAAATCCTAAAATCCACGCAGGCGAAGCCGCGGGCAAAAGCTAGTCTATATATATAAACGCGAAAGTCCTGACTAACTGACTGATTGACTGACTGACTGACTCATCAATGCCCAGCGGAAACCGTTTAACCTAGGAATGTGAAATTTTGAAGGTGCACTGTTTTTATGATGTAGGCACCCACTAAGGACGGATTTTTGGAAACTCCGCCCCTGAGGGGGTGAAAAGGGGGTTGAATATTTTAAACAGGATACCTATAGCTCAAAAACAGAAGATGCTACAGATGTGAAAATCGGCATTTAGATTCGTCTTGAAAAATAGAAATACACGTATTTTAACGTTTTTCAAAAATTCGACTAGGGGGGTGAAAAAAGGGGGTTGAATATTTTAAATATTTTAAACACGATACCTATATCTTAAAAACAGATGTTACAGACGTGAAAATCGGTATTTAGATTCTTCTTGAAAAAAAATTAAATATGTATTTTACCGTTTTTCAAAAATTTAACAGGGGGGGCAAAAAAGGGGGTTGAATATTTTAAATATTTTGAACAGTATACCTATATCTTAAAAATGGAAGATGGTACAGACGTGAAAATCGGTATTTAGATTCATCTTGACAAATAAAAAAACACGTATTTTACCATTTTCTGAAAATTCCTTGGGGGGACAAAAAGGGGGGTTGAATACTTTTAACATAAACGCGAAAGTCCTGACTGACTGACTCATCAATGCCCAGCTGAAACCGTTTAACCTAGGAATGTGAAATTTTGAAGGTGCTCTGTTTTTATTATGTGGGCACCCACTAAGCAATGATTTTTGGAAACTCCGCCCCTAAGGGTGTGAAAAAGGGGGTTGAATATTTTAAACAGAATACCTATAGCTCAAATTCAGAAGATGTTACAGATGTGAAAATCGGTATTTAGATTCGTCCTGAAAAATAAAAAAACACATATTTTACCGTTTTTCAAAAATCCAAGTTGGGGGGGGTGTAAAAAGGGGGTTGAATATTTTAAATATTTTAAACGGGATACCTGTATCTCCAAAGCAGAAGATGTTACAGTCCTAAAAATTGGTATTTAGATTCATCTTGAAAAATAAAACAACACGTATTTTACCATGTTCAGAAAATTCCTTGGTGGGCCAAAAGGGGGTTGAATACTTTTATCAGTATACCTATATTTCAAAAACCAAAGATGTTACGGGTGTGAAATTTGGTATTTACAGTCTTCGTGAAACCTGTTTTTTGCCATTTTTCCAAAAATCCCAAGTGGGGGGTGAAAAAAGGGGGGGCTGAATACTTTTAATAAGGATACCTATAGCTCAAAAACAGAAGATGTTACATATGTGAAAATTGGTATGTAATATAAAAAATCCAAACATGTGTTTTGCCATTTTCCACAAATCCAAAAAAGGGGGTGGTCGAGGGAAAAGGGTCTGAATACTTTTATCAGTATATCTATAGTTCAAAAACCAAGATGTTACAGGTGTGAAGTTTGGTACTTACAATCTTTTGAAAATAAAGAAACACGTGTTTTACCATTTTCCAAAAATCCAAGTGGGGGTAAAAAAAGGGGGGTGAATACTTTTAAACAGGATACCTACGTGTCAAAAACAGAAGATGTTACAGACGTGAAAATTGGTATTTAGATTTGTCTTGAGAAACAAAAAAACACCTATTTTACCATTTTCCAAAAATCCAGTGGGAGGGGGAAAAAAGGGGGGTTTAATACTTTTATCAGTATACCTATATTGCCAAAAACCAAAGATGTTACAGGTGTGAAATCTGGCACTTACAATCTTCTTGAAAAATAGAAAAACACATGTTTTACCATTTTCTAAGAATCCCACGTGGTGGGTGAAAAAAGGGGGGCTGAATATTTTTATCAGTTTACCTATACCTATACAAACATGTGTTTTGCCTTTTTCCACAAATCCAAATAAGTGGGGGGTCGAGGGAAAGGGGTTTGAATACTTTTATCAGTATATCTATACTTCAAAAACCAAGATGTTACAGGTGTGAAGTTTGGTAATTACAATCTTTTGAAAATAAAGAAACAGGTGTTTTACCATTCTCCAAAAATCCAAGTGGGGGTAAAAAAAAGGGTGGTGAATACTTTTAAACAGGATACCTACATCTCAAAAACAGAAGGTGTTACAGACGTGAAAAATGGTATTTAGATTTGTCTTGAGAAACAAAAAACACCTATTTTAACATTTTCCAAAAATCCAGTGGGAGGGGGAAAAAGGGGGTTGAATACTTTTATCAGTATACCTATATTTCCAAAAACCAAAGATGTTACAGGTGTGAAATCTGGCACTTACAATCTTCTTGAAAAATAAAAAACACATGTTTTACCATTTTCCAGGAATCCTACGTGGTGGGTGAAAAAAGGGGGGTGAATACTTTTCAACAGGATACCTATATCTCAAAAACAGAACATGTTACAGATGTGAAAATTGGTATTTAGATTTGTCTTGAAAATAAAACAACACGTATTTTACCATTTTCCAAAAATCCAGTGGGGGGGGGGTAAAAAGGGGGATGAATACCTTAATCACTATACCTATATTTCAAAAACCAATGATGTTACAGGTATGAAATTCGATATTTACAATCTTCGTGCAAAAAAACCCCATGTTTTACCATTTTCCCGAAAATCCAGTTAAGGGGGGTGGGCGAAAGGGATATGAATACTTTTATCAGTATACCTATATTTCAAAAACCAAAGATGTTACAGGTGTGAAATTTGGCACTTACATTCTTCTTGAAAAATAAAAAAACACATGTGTTTCACAATATTCCAAAAATCCCAAGTTGGGGGGAAAGGGGGATATACCAAAAAAAAAAAGGTTTCTTTTAAAAAACAATTTTAACAAATCCCAAAATCCACGCCAGCGAAGCCGCGGGCAAAAGCTAGTTCTACATAAAGAAGGCATAGCGGCCGTTCGTGAAATCTTAGAGAATGCTGAAAAACCACCTGATTTTCCCATTCAATTTATCTTGACACTGTTGCAGCTCACTCTGACTTTAAATTACTTTAGGTTCGAGGACGAATTTTACATTCAAAGGTCGGGCATATTCTTGGGTGCCCCTATGGCCCCAATGTACGCCAATTCCTACATGTATTTATGTATATGAAACCATTCATATTTTACCTTTACTCCAAAGTGAGTTGAAGGCATACTTACGCTTTATTGACGATGTCTTTGTCATCTGGGACGTTGCAACGAATTCCATGCCATTATGGACTGCATTAATAATGTGGACTCTACAGTGCGCTTTACATATGAGGTTGGTTGGACAACATCAACTTTTTGGATCTTGCCTTTAAGCGCCAAGGAAGTAAAGTGGGTTACAGTCTGTATAGGAAAGATACGGCTCGCAACACGATTCTCCAATCAAGCAGCTTTCACCATCCACATCTATTCGAGTCATTACCTACCTCTCAATTCCTACGTGTTTTCCATAACAATTCCACGGAAGATACTTGCAGATTGCAGCTAACGGAAATGTACAAACGCTTTTTACAGCGAGGCTACTTGAAATCTAATCTTGACCGGACCTTACAGGCTGCCGAAGTCAAGTTTCGAAATCCACATGAAGTCGTGAAGGTTAAACCGATAAAGCTTGTGTTTCCGCAGACTTATAATACCACGTCCAAACTGTTGACTAAATGTTTTAATCGCAACTGGAAAATCCTTCAAACTGACTCGCAATTACCGGAAGCATTTAAAACACCTCCATTGATTTGCTATAGAAGAAATAAAAACCTTAGGGATATCCTTGTCAGGACAGATCAATTTTCTGCAATATGTCGAGCCCCCGTGCAACACCCAGGATGTTTTCATTGCACAGGATGTACCACATGTAACTCAATGACTATTGGACGTTCCTTTCAACATCCCCACAGCGGTAAAAAATACACTATCAGACACAGGATCTTGTGTACCACTGAATATGTCATTTATCGTCTAACTTGCCCCTGTGGACTTTCCTATATTGTCAAAACAAAAAATAATCTGCGTGTACGGTTGGCGAACCACCGAGCAGCGATACGGGGGGCTCTCTCCGGAAAGGATAACTTGCAGCCGATTGCCCGTCATTTCCAGGATAAACGGCACCCACTATCCTCCCTGCGTGTGATGGGGATAGATCATGACCCTCCCTTGTCCAGGGGAGGGGACAGAGCTTTGGAATTACTCAAACGAGAATCATTTTGGATTTTTACGCTTAATACCATCAACCCGAAAGGGTTAAATGAACAGAACAATTTGTATTGTTACATGAGCCTCCGTTAGGTTCAGTTTAGTTTCCTCTCTAGCCTTGTTTTTATATTTTACAAAAAATGCTCACACACGGTCTGTTGTTAAATCAGATGTTTTCTATTTCGATATGTTTTGGTATGTATCGCATAGTTTTTATCAGCCCCTGGTTTCTTGATCTTTTTTGAATTTTTTTAAACCTCTTTTCTTTTTGAAGGGGTGTGTATGGGAGGTTAGCATTGAATCTGTTTGCTTCCGTGCTCCTCCTTTCCCACCTGTGCATGGTTAATTGTTAATTGTCTTTTTCTGTGTATATAAGGATTTGCTTTTTCATTTCTTTATTATTCGTCCTGATGAAAGTCCATATGGACTGAAACGTCGACTATCTTGAATAAAATTTCATATATTTACTCTATGTGCAGAATTCCTGGAGGATTATTGTGCTGTTTACCTTTTTCCGGCACTGGAGTATTTTGAAATCGATACTGGGTGTGCGAGGATCGTGTTTCCTTATATATATATATATTAAAAGTAATTTTTTAAAAAAAACTAGTGCATGGAAATGCCTAGAAATATTATATAATGTCCTATGAATAATAATAAAAAAAGTCTTTAAAAACAATATAATGGAATTAAAGATTTGGCGTAAAAAAATGCCTAACAAATGAAGTTAATAAAGAGACTTTTTGCTGCAAATGAAAAGAATAAACGGTTTATTAGATATTGAACATTTGAACCCCTATATCTCCAGAACGGTGGCAGCTAGGGGGTCATGGAGGGTATCATTTGAAAGGCCTAAACATGAGTCTTTCGAATGTTACCAAACATGACCATGTTAAAAGTAAAAAAAAATACTAAATAATTTTAAAAAAAAAGTGGGGGTTTTTTGTGTGTTGTTTTTATTAATGCAGCAATATTGTTCCCCTTTTTAATTATAATGTGATTATATACATTATGCATTATCCTGCACTAATGATTTTTTTCTATAGGGTGCGTTTGCTAAAAATCACGTAATTCCCTCCAAAAAAATGTAACGAGTCCCCATTTCTAATTTTTTTTTATAAGCGCACCCCATAGACAATATAACAGCAAGGGCTTGCATGATAAAATGTGAAATAAACACTTTACTCGCTGTAGATGATTAAAAATTCAAATTGTATTGCATTTTTTTGTTATAATTTTCAGGCAGGACATGATGTATACATATCATAATGATATATTATGAATTTACCGAGTCTGCCGGAAACAAGGATATATAATATGTCGGGGTCATATAATAAACCTTGGCTTCAAATCGCGTTTAAGGCTAGGGTCAGACTAACGCATTTTTCACGTTGTCCGTGAAAATGTGCGTTCGAAGAATGGACGTATTTTTTCACGGAATACGCAATAGCGGTCATACAATGCGCGTTTTCGTCCGTGATTTTGTACGGATCATCAATAAAACACTTTTTGCGTCTGGACGTTATGTTGGCCGGACATTAGCAGCGTCTGACATCTCCAATTCACGCACACACGCCGCTAGCGGACGCAGCGCACTCTGTACGTCAGTACTAGTGGTTTAACGTTCTCGAAAAAATGCGTTCATTTTCCACTTGCGTTGCGCAGCCGGACTTTTGTGCGACCGTACTTCGTATATTGGCCGTCATTGCCCGGCATCTGCTGCTAGCACGGCCGTGATTAAGTGCGCCAGAACGCGCGTTCGCACTGCCTCAGTCTGACCCTAGCCTAAACATGATGAGCAAAAGTGGTGAAAATGAGCTCAGCAGTGAAGGGGTTAAAGGAAAATATGGCATACCAGATTATAATAATCCCAACCATTTCAGATGTAAATTTTGAATATTCTGGCATGGATTGCCATCAAATCGCTTTATTGTACAGTGAATTTAGCTTTTCACTGTCGGAGTAACATATAACCCAGTATTTTGTTCAATCAGCATGAACAGCATCACAAGTTTTCCCTCTGATTCACGTAACAAGGCTGATACTTAACATTGATGCTATTTTTACTGTTTTTTTCCATTCGTTATTTTTCTTTATTTATTCTCGATGTAACATTTATCTTTTTGGCTTGCCTTTAAATGTTATGCCTGTGGTTACAAAAAGAATGTTTGTCTGGCTGGGAGAATTCTTTTCATGTCTCCATTTGATACATTTGTGGTTACAAACAGTTCCAAGTGTTGAAATATTAATCCTTTACAATTTCCAAATTTCCTTTCTTAAAAGATGAGTAACATAAGTGAATTGATTTTTCTCCCCCATCGTTTTTAAATATCCTAAAATATTTATAGCCATGAATTATATTGCTAACCAACCAAGCAACCACCCAACCACTCACCCAGCTAGCCAACCAATCAAGCAACTCCCCAACCAACCAACTAACCAAGCAACCACCCAATTAACCATCTGACCAACCAACCAACCAACCAACCACCCACCCAATCAACCAACCAACCAACCACCCAACCACCTGACCAACCAACCAACCACCCAAACAAGCAACCAACCACCCAACCAAGCAACCACCCAGCTAACCATCGGACCAAAAAAGCAACAACCCAACCAACTTACTAACCAAGCAACCACCCAACCACTCACACAGCTAGCGAAGCAACTAACCAAGCAACTAACCAAGCAACCACGCAACTAACCACCTGACTAACCAACCAACTACTCAACTAAGCAACCAACCATCCAACCAACCAACCAACCACCTAGCCAACCAAGCAAACACCCAACCAAATGACCAACCAAGCAGCCACCCAACCTCCCACCCAGCCAACCAACCAAGCAACTACCCAACCACCCAGGCAACCAACCAAGCAACCACCTAACAATAAACTAACCAAGCAACCACCCAACCAACCACCCGACCGACGATCAACCAACCAACCAACCAACCAACCAAGAAAACATGTGTTTTAGTTTGTTTTTTTACTTCTTTTCATAAATATATTCAGTGAAAGAGAATGCTTGGTTCCATCTTGGAATTCATGCCCACTTCTAATTCTAGCAATATAATTATTCAGGCCTCTATTCTACGGACTGTTCACTTCATCAGATGCTTTGTAATTACTTTGGATCCATTTGTAAATACTAAAGACCCTATTCCAGCTCAGCCAGTAACAGGAAACTGCAAAGACCAAAATCCAATGCAAGTCATTACGCCATCCATACTCCCTAATACCCGCAAAGTAATGAGTCGGCCATTTTGTTATTGCAAATCAGGAGAGTAAAGGATCCAGGCACACCAGTCAGGGTTGAAAATTTTAATGGAGCATCCAAACAGGCAATGTTTTGCCTGGGAAAGGCTGTCGTAAAGCCAAAATGATGCCTGTCGGGATGCTCCATTGTTTTGGACTGGTGTGTATAGATCATTCTTCTCCTGTTGTGCTGCACTTCCCATTGACACCTCGTTGCTCCAGTGGGCTCCATGGCCCAAATGGATACCCCAGGCCATTTTTCTATGTTTAGTGTTAAACATTAGTGGTAGAAATTAGGTTTAGGGTAACAGTTAGGGTTGGGACCAGGGTTAAGTGACTGTTTGCGTTTGTTTTAGGGTTAGGATTACATTTAGGGTTAGGATTACATTTAGGGTTAGAGTTAACAGCAAACCTTAACATTCTGCTGCATTTTTGCTTTATTCTTAGACAACAGATTCTGGGCTTGCATCAAAAGAAGGAGCAGAATCTTATCCTAACTTTCAAAATTGCATCTATATACAATCTCTTGTAACTCTCATGTAACGCCATGCAGTCCTAAGGACTCCAGGAGGTTAACCTTGCAGCTACCGCATGTATAAGGGAGGGTGGCGCTGCATTCTGGGACAGGCCACTGAATTAGCGCCTGCCCTAGAATATGGTGCTGAAACGGGGACACTACGGTGAAACCTGCAGGCACATGTTTTCCCCATTAGCATCCTCATTTTAGTGCCAGACCCTCAGAACCCTGTCATAAAACACAGAAATTAGCTTAAAATAACAAAACACCCAAATTGTGCAAAATCCTGCTGGCAGCAGAAATCAGTACTTGGTGAAAAAAAAACCATCATAGTAGCGAGTGACACAACATTTTTTTATAGGAACCAGTGTTTTTTTTTTCTTAATCATTTTTAATGATTCATACAGTAATAAATATTTGTGAATATTCCCAGTGCATTCCTTACTGTAATAAGTTATCTTCTGGCAGGGAGATGGGCATAATGCCCAGAGAGCTAAAACTGTAAAATCAGCTGCTGAATGCTGTGAAATTATCGGGCTTTCGGCAGCCGATGCAGGAGGGGGAATAAAGACATAGAGCTGCTGCTCAAACCTCTGTAACTCAATTTGGCAGTAGATGGCGCCATCTAGTGGCCACATAGGTTATTTACAGTAATAACTATGTATAATTAATTAAAAATTATTGAAGAAAAAAAACAAAACACTGGTTTCTGACAATGTTTTTTTTGGAAAAGCACTTGGTAGTGAAGGGGTTAACTATTAGTTATCTATGCCACCAACGATCGGTGAACTGCGGCAAACTGCACCTTATTTTGCTGTCAATTCGCCAGCGATTTTGGTTGGGTGGCAAGTTGGGTCCTCTCTGAATAACCCTTAATGTGTCAGTGCACGTAGGATTTGTTCCCAGCGGCTTTTGACTTTTCAGAGCCTGATCCTTATTCCTTGAGGATGGACCTGTGAGCTGAGACCTCTTTGATGTCCAAACAGTCTCAGCGCTCCTGGATTTTATAAACTGTGCAAGACATGAGCTCTGACCTACTTCCATATAAACAGAGGATCGCAGAAACAAAGCTTTGAACTGGATTCAATGTCTCTGCTTTTTATAAAGGCCGCGGTGACTCCAGCATGTGGACGCATTTTATTGAATGTAAAGAAGAAAGTGAAATCAGGCAGGTGCTCTGAGCTTTTTAGCTTTTTTTCGTATTTATGATGTGCTTTGAGCAGCTGCAAACTGTTTTCTTGTGTTTTTCTGCTTTAATATTGACTCTTTGACTTATTCTATCCTCTGCATAACACTACCTTCCCAACTGGACTCTAATAATCAATATGATCAGCAACAACTCTGTCTGAAATGCGAGGACTGCGCAGAGATATTTTATGTTAACCCCGTAAGGACCAATGATGTATCGTTTACGCCATAAATGCATTGTCTTTGAAGACCCTTGGTCCTTAAGGGGTTAAAGAAACAGGCTAAAAAATGCCCCCCCTCTTTTCTTCCCTTAACCTCTTCACTGCCAAGATCGAGATAACTCGGAACTCCAAATGCACCATCACATGCCAATATTGAGTTATCTCTATCTGCAGCTCTGAAGGACAAAACCAAATGAAATTATTTTGCTGCAAACATATTTCCTTTGGTTTTGGGCTGCAGAAGGTGCCCTTTTAGCCCCTGTACATAATGCCCGAGGTGCTAAAAATGTTTAAAATTGGCTGAAGAATGTCCTGACATATCGGACTCTCAGGAACAAATGCAGCTCAAACTGCCGTAACTCCATTTGGCCACTAGATGGGGCCATCTGCCTGTCAAATAGGTTATTACAGTAAGAAATACACTGAATATTCCTACATATTTCTTACTGTTTAATTAATTAAAATTATTTTTCAAAAAACCTCTGGTTCTTGACAATGTTTTTTTGTAGAAAATCACTTGTAGTGAAGGGGTTAAATAATTGGTCAGATCTTACTAACACCCTCTGCCCGCTTATTTTTTTGTTTTTGGGGTGATTTTACTCCCTCACCGCGTGCTGCTCCTCCTCTTCGGCTAAGGCGATCCGGAACACAAAAGTCCAGAAATCTGTTCTGCATAATTTGCGCTCCTTTACAACTTGTGTAGCATAGTAACCGCAAACTGTGCAACGCTACGTGACTTGCACACTTTACATACACAAGTTCCCTAGCACCTGCGCAGAGCGTTTGTCACGTTTCCACATATCAGCCAGGCCCCCTGGTGGTGAGAAAGATCCGGGCCAGCTCTTGTGGAGTTCTGGGCTAGCCATTCCAGGCTCTCTGGACTTCTCTGGTTGATTCGGCCTGAGGTCACATGGCCTGCCCTGTTCCCATACATTTTGCAAGCAGTGCAATAGCTCCTGACTCTTGCATGGGTCCAGTTCCTGAGGGTCTTGTGTCCTGTAAAGCAACTATTGCTATCTTGTGTATGATCTAGGCCTAGCTCTGACTATTCGTCTGCTCCCTGCACTCTGTATTATTGATTTCCTGTATACCAACCTCTGCTTGTCTGACCTGATCTCCTGGCTCTTGATCCCTGGCATACAACTGACACTTTACTCTAGCGTTTAGACCCTCTTGCACTCCTGACTATTCTCTTGTCAACCCCTGTTGTTATTCTGTGTCATTTATTCCTTGTGCCCTGTACCCTGTTTAGCATTAGAAGGCCAGTATAAGGACCTTGACCCAAATCAGGGTTTCCTTGTGTGTACTATTGTGGTGTTTTAGTTCTATAATCCTTGTCTAGTATCTGTGTTATCTGTGTGCTGCGTTCTGTATCCATGCATCCAGCAGCAAACCTGCCTAAAGGGCTTAACATCTCCCAGAAAGGGCCCACCTTGGCTCCTGCCAGTTGCCCCCGTGACAGTGATGGATCGGATCTCCAAGCGCATGCACAGATCTGATTCATCTCTGCATGCTGCTCCTCCACTTTGGCTCAAGGATTTCCGAATCCAGAAGTCTCTGCAGCTTTTCTACATAATTTGTGTACCTATGTGTGTACTTATGTGGGTGACAACTGTGTAACAGAGGTGATATCCAGGGATAGATTGATGATTAAAATAGCCTGGTGTGGGGTTATGGTTGGGAAAGGGGTAAGTTTAGCCATTGAGGGTGTTTGAGAGGGCCATCATGATGGTCATGGGCAGAGATGGGGACTCTTCAACATCATCGTTGCCCATTTGCCAGGTGTAGACGTAGTGTGGGTTACCGTACACTACAGTGCTTGGGTTCGTAGTCACCAGAATCCCCCAGGTCCACAGAACAAGAAACAAATACGTAGACACACAACATTAAGATAGCAGGAGACGGTCTTTATTCCACCATGGTTGACTTGGACCTGTCCAGGTCAACTTCGGGTGAATAAAGACTGTCTCCTGCTATCATGGCGTTGCCTGGCGACATATTTGTTTCTCCAATCGCCTGGTGTGACTGAGCAGTCAAGTCCTGGTGTGATCTATGAGCTTAAGCTTGTGCCAATGGTTACCTCGGCAGAGCAAGCCTTTCCCTTTTTCTATACAATTTTTGCACTTTAATTTAGTGCTTTTCACCAGAAAATAAATCTTGCATAAATTCTGACAAGATAGAAAAAAAATATGTGTATGCACTTTATTCAGGGCCAGGTTTACATATCAGGAGTCTTGAAGCACAGAAATCTGGCACGCCCTGTCTCTGTAAATCTTACCAAAAAAAGTTATTTGAAATAAATAAATATATGATTAAATAATCACATAATATAGTTAAATAATATACGTACTTTAACCCTTTCGCTGCTGAGGCTTTTCCCGCCCCTGTGCTGAGGTCATTTTAACTGTTTTGCTCATCATGTTTAAACGTGTTTTGAAGGCTTATTTTAGTATATGACCCAGACATATTATATATCGTTCTTTCCGTCAGACTCGGTAGATTCATAATATGTCATTATTATATGTATACATTATGTCATGTCTGTATATTATAACAAAAAATGCAATAAAATATGATTTTTCAATAATTTACAATGTGTAAAGTGTTTTTTTTTCACATTTTAACATGCGAGCAATTGCGGTTATATTTTGTATGGGGTGCGCTTGTTAAAAAAATTAGAGATGGGGTCTCGTTACATTTTTTTTTGGGAAAATTACACGATTTTTAACAAACGCACCGCATACAAAAATCGTTAGTGCAGCATCATTGTTCACATTATAAGTGAAATGGGAACAATATTGCTGCATTAACGAACCAAAAAAAAGAAAAAAAACTTGTTTATTTTTTTTTATAATTTTTTTTAAATATATATATATTTTTTTTTTTTTTTTTTTTTACAAACTTTTTCACTTTCGTGTTTGGTATCGTTGGAACGGCCATGCTCTGGCCGATCCAACAATACCAAACTTTAACCCCTAGCTGCCACGGATCGGGAGATAGGGAGTTCATTGGAACTCCCTATCTCCACCATTGGTGGCAGCTAGGGGTTAACTCCAGGACTGGCGTCATCGTGCTATGCACAATGACGCCAGTCCTCAGGGGGAGTTCCCGGAGGCTTGGCCGACATCCAAGATGTCGGCCAGCTCCGGGAAAGGATCACGAACCGGCGCTTTTCAGCGCCGATTCGTGATCCGGCTCCCCAGGGGTTAAAGCCAGGTACCATTTGGAAGGGCAGGCTGTGCCCTTCCAAATGGTGCCTGGGTTAACCCCCGCAACGCCGCCGATCGGGAGGGAGAGAGGTCCAAAGGACCTCCCCCCTCCCTTTCAGGCGCCTCCTCCGCACATGTGGGGGGGCGCCTGAATTAGGTGTCATCGCGCCCCCGCGATGACACCTAATTAGCCCGGCGGCGGTTCCGGATGCTGGACTGACATCGAGGATGTCAGCCCACACCGGGGGGGCCAGCGATCGTCCGGAACCCGCTGAACGCTGACCCCAAATGCTGGACGCGCTCAGCGCGTCCACCGCATGGAACGTGACATGCGGTTGGACGCGCTCAGCGCGTCCACCGCAGCGAAGTGGTTAACACTTTAATTTTTTTTTTACATTTTTTTGTTTTAGTATTGTGCCCACCATAGATACATTTCCCTGTAAAGCAACAAAAAAAATGTGTAAAAAATTATAAATTGTAATAAATAGATACATTGTTTTTTTTTACTGTGAAACTAAAAAATAATTGTAAAACTTTTTAATTCATTTTTTTATTTTTTTACAGTTATTATTTACAGAGAAAGTTGTCCATCGCAGGGGGTCACATTGCTGTGCAAATATTTAAAATTGAAAGAAAAAAATGTTTATAAATGGTGGGTGCCTGTATTTACATGCACTTTGCCTAATTATAAATCCAGCCGCTGATATTATGCATAAATGAATAAATGACTGGAATTAAATGGATCCGTCTGTGTATGTACTTATCTGTTCATCTTATTTATTAGATCTGTTTGAAATAAATATATAGATATTGCCCTGTGGGTCCAAGCATCCACTGCAACTGGTCATCATGCCTAGCTCCTAGCTGATGAGGGTCCAACAAACCCGAAACAGCGCTGTCCTAGGAGTGGCTTTGACCAGTTGCATAAACCTTATCTCTGCTAGAAAGCCACGGTGTGGCATAGCATTGATTTTAGGGTTCTGTGTAATAACAGATCCAGGATGCCTAAAAGTGAGACAGATGTCATTTGCATTTCCTACCCAGAATTCCTTGCTGCATACGGGGAATGTGGCACAGGAGCTCTGTGATACAATTCATCGAATTGCTGTGATGTGCAAGTGGCTTCTGCAATAATAAACACACTTATTATAGTGTGGAGGCCTTTTATCTCACTTTTTGTCCTCCACCTCCACTACAACCCTTGTATATATATATATATATATATACATGTATATATATATACATATATATAAAGGATTTTGGCGTTCCGCAACTCAAAGACTTCTCCATAAAATCTTTAAGAAATTCTTTATATTTATGTGCCTGGTTCCAGCACTGAAGTGCTAATATCGGCTACTGGGTGTGCGGAGATCGAGTTTATATATATATATTTTATAGCTAGAGATCTAATGTCATCATTATGTCGGATACATTTTGTACAAAGTTATCATAACAAGTCTCTTTACTTCTTGTTCCACAGTTTTATGATTTTACTGGCATTCACATGAAGGCTTGACCTGACATTATGACAAAGAGGCACGTTCTGACCTACGCTAAGGATTCGAGATGACACCTTCATGGTGGCTTCATTCATTCCCCTGATCCTGCACGACAGGTCAATATAGCCCTGGCTCGGCTTAACAAGTGTCAGTAATCATAAAGCATTTCTAGGCAGAGATGATTAAAATGCTTCTCCAAATAAAATGATCAAAAATGAGAAATTGAAAGGAAAAATTCTTAATGCAGTGCCATATCGTCTTCGAGATGCTTAAAGATGTCAGTTTTAAAGGGGAGCAGATTATTTTTTTCCCCTTATCTAGCTACCAGTGTAACAGAAGTGGACCAGAAATTAGCCGCCATCTTGCTCTCCGCAGCCATCTTGAGCAAGGCCAAGATATACGGAACTGTAAATAGCGAAAAATTTGTTGAATTTAGAAGAGTTTGCATAGAAGTCAGACATTCCAGATATTCTCTGGCAGAGCAATTAAAATAATCAAGATTCGGCTAACATAAGCAAAAGTGTCAGAATGCTAATTTAGCTACATCAAGGTCACAGAGCCACAGTCAAGAACAATAGCTCCTGTTAAAACCATCTGTGCCCTTATCAGTAACTACATTAACTACTTATCAGTAAACAAGCTTATGGAACCAGATAGAGACAGGATCTGGCTGGATGTTAAATTATCCAATTGTCATAACTGTATGTGAAAGTTGCCAATTTACTGCCAATTTGTGGAATGTCTTTGTATTCAGCAAGGGGAAGGTGGGGTGGGCAAGTGTCGCCCATGGGTGGGGGACTGGGATGTTCCTGTTTAACCATTCATGTATAAAATGTTATGTCTGTGTGTTCACGTCACTCAGTCTTTGCGATTCAATCCTGGCTGATAGTTGACGTCAAATAAAGTATGACTTTCCAGGAAGAGACTCGTGTCCTGATAGTCATTGTTCGCACCAGGCCGAGCTTTCTCCCGACAGAACTGAGTGGATTCCGGTAACACCAGTATTCAGCTCAATGTAGACGAACCTTCAGGCTGGCTGTCCACTGGCATCGTAGTCGGGCGACCGACTTGGTCACCCGACTATGGACAACACCATCGGCAGATCAGGGTCATCCACTGGAAGCGTTTGTAAAACGGAAACTTGAATTTGTACTGCGTTGACCCCTCGGTGAATAGTGAATTCACTGAAGGGTCGGCGAAATGGAATCAACGAAGCGAATAACCCTTCAACCCCTTAAGGACCACTGACGTACATAGTACATCCTGTGGAAAATTCCCCTTAACCCCTTAGTGACCGGGCGGTTTTACACGAATCCGTCCGTTCGTGACCGCTGCTGTTTTTACGTTTCTGCGCTCTTAGTGTTTACGTCAAATTTTCCTCTTACTCGTTTATGTAACCCACACATATTTTACACTGTTTTTCTCGTCACTAAATGGACTTTATAAAGATACCATTTTTTTCATCATTTCATATAATTTACTATAAAAAATATTGTGAAATATGACACAAAAATTGAAAAACACACTTTTTTCGAACTTTGACCCCCAAAATTTCTTATGTATCAACAACCGTCAAAAAAAATTAATTCTTTAGTAGTTTCTAAATTTAGTACTGAGTTTAGCAATACCCAATGTTTACATATTCCTCGCTTTTTTCCTTATTTTATGCAACAATAAGTGCAAGTAGCACTTTGCCATTTCCAAAGAGTTTATTTTCAAAACTAGTGATAGTGACATTGTAACACTGATATCTGTCACTAATTCCTGAATAACCCTCCACATATACATATTTTTTTAAAGTACACAAATCAAGGTATTAAACTTGGGGTATTTTGACTCTTTCCATGCAAACCATTTTACCACAAATCTATGCCAAAGTTTGAGAAAAAAAAAATTTGGTGATTTTTTTTTTTTGAACGCAATTTAAGAATACATGTACTGTGAACTTTAAGGTTTACTGCCAAAAAGCACCCCAAAATATGTTCAGCAACATCTTCTGAGTAAATTGATACCACCCAAGTATAGGTATGTCGGGTCATTTGGGGGCTAAAAGGCCTTATTTGGGGGGTGCGCATTTCAGTTTTCCAACTTGGAATTTTCACATTTCGTCATCATGCACCCATGTCCTATTTGGGACATTTTTGAAGCCGGCCAAAGTAATTTAACCCCATCAAACCATATATTTTTAGAAAGGGCACACCCTGGGGTGCTTCAAAGAGTTGTATTTTAACACTTTCCATGCACTAGCTCTATGTCAAACTTTCAGGTAGTCACTTTTTGTGTTATTTTTTTACACACATTGTACTTTAGGCATGAATTGTCAAATCCAGTTATGGGTTACTGCCAAAAAACACCCAAAATATGTTCAGCAACATCTTCTGAGTAAATTGATACCACCCATGTATAGGTATGTCGGGTCATTTGGGGGCTAATAGGCCTTATTTGGGGGGTGCGCATTTCAGTTTTCCAACTTGGAATTTTCACATTTCGTCATCATGCACCCATGTCCTATTTGGGACATTTTTGAAGCCGGCCAAAGTAATTTACCCCCATCAAACCATATATTTTTAGAAAGGGCACACCCTGGGGTGCTTCAAAGAGTTGTATTTTAACACTTTCCATGCACTAGCTCTATGTCAAACTTTCAGGTAGTCACTTTTTGTGTTATTTTTTCACACACATTGTATTTTAGGCATGAATTGTCAAATCCAGTTATGGGTTACTGCCAAAAAACACCCCAAAATATGTTCACCAACATCTTCTGAGTAAATTGATACCACCCATGTATAGGTATGTCGGGTCATTTGGGGGCTAATAGGCCTTATTTGGGGGGTGCGCATTTCAGTTTTCCAACTTGGAATTTTCACATTTCGTCATCATGCACCCATGTCCTATTTGGGACATTTTTGAAGCCGGCCAAAGTAATTTACCCCCATCAAACCATATATTTTTAGAAAGGGCACACCCTAGGGTGCTTCAAAGAGTTGTATTTTAACACTTTCCATGCACCAGCTCTATGTCAAACTTTCAGGTAGTCCTTTTTGTGTTATTTTTTCACACACATTGTACTTTAGGCATGAATTGTCAAATCCAGTTATGGGTTACTGCCAAAAAACACCCAAAATATGTTCAGCAACATCTTCTGAGTAAATTGATACCACCCATGTATAGGTTATTTATGGGGGCTAATAGGCCTTATTTGGGGGGTGCGCATTTCAGTTTTCCAACTTGGAATTTACATTTCGTCATCATGCACCCATGTCCTATTTGGGACATTTTTGAAGCCGGCCAAAGTAATTTACCCCCATCAAACCATATATTTTTAGAAAGGGCACACCCTAGGGTGCTTCAAAGAGTTGTATTTTAACACTTTCCATGCACTAGCTCTATGTCAAACTTTCAGGTAGTCACTTTTTGTGTTATTTTTTCACACACATTGTACTTTAGGCATGAATTGTCAAATCCAGTTATGGGTTACTGCCAAAAAACACCCAAAATATGTTCAGCAACATCTTCTGAGTAAATTGATACCACCCATGTATAGGTATGTCGGGTCATTTGGGGGCTAATAGGCCTTATTTGGGGGGTGCGCATTTCAGTTTTCCAACTTGAAATTTTCACATTTCGTCATCATGCACCCATGTCCTATTTGGGACATTTTTGAAGCCGGCCAAAGTAATTTACCCCCATCAAACCATATATTTTTAGAAAGGGCACACCCTAGGGTGCTTCAAAGAGTTGTATTTTAACACTTTCCATGCACTAGCTCTATGTCAAACTTTCAGGTAGTCACTTTTTGTGTTATTTTTTCACACACATTGTACTTTAGCATGAATTGTCAAATCCAGTTATGGGTTACTGCCAAAAAACACCCAAAATATGTTCAGCAACATCTTCTGAGTAAATTGATACCACCCATATATAGATTTGTCCAGTTGTTTTTGGGGTGCTACGCCAATCTTTGACATGTGCTTGTCAATTTTCTAATTTGACATACAGTATCTTCTTTGCTTATCTTCTTTTTAGGGGCCTTTTTACATACCCCAGTTTTATGAACGTGCATATATTTGGTAAGCTAACACCCCAAAGTATTGTAAATGGAGTGTTTTTATGCTATGGATGCATCCGTTTGCTCCAAACAAATTGGATACAGTTTGGTGGTCATTTTTCATTTTCACACCCACATCAGTTTTGGACTGTGATTTAGGAGACACTGTTGTTTGTTACTGCATGAAAACTCTCCAGGTTGTTTTCTGCAAGGTCTCCTGAGTACAACCCATGCCCCCCATGCATAGGTTTGCCAGGATTTTGGGAAGGTTCAAATACAATTTTTATGACTTTGTCATTGGAGTTGAAATTGAGATTATTTCTTCAGCTAGGCTATCTTTGGTTTTGGGTCTACCGCATACCCCAGTTTGAATTATTGCCAGAAAATTGTTTATATTTGTTATGTTGACACCCCAAGGTATTGCATATGGAGTGCTTTGATGCCATGGATGCAACGGTTTTAGCCCAAAACATTTGAGAAGGTGTGTGGTGTAATTTTTCAATTTTCAGATTTTTACGCCCACAGTAGTTTTGGACTGTGATTTAGGAGACACTGTTGTTTGTTACTGCATGAAAACTCTCCAGGTTGTTTTCTGCAAGATCTCCTGAGTACACCCATGCCCCCCATGCATAGGTTTGCCAGGATTTTGGGAAGGTTCAAATACAATTTTTATGACTTTGTCATTAGAGTTGAAATTGAGATTATTTCTTCAGCTAGGCCTATCTTTGGTTTTGGGTCTACCGCATACCCAGTTTGAATTATTGCCAGAAAATTGTTTATATTTGTTATGTTGACACACTAAGGTATTGCATATGGAGTGCTTTGATGACATGGATGCAACGGTTTTAGCCCAAAACATTTGAGAAGGTGTGTGGTGTAATTTTTCAATTTTCAGATTTTTACGCCCACAGTAGTTTTGGACTGTGATTTAGGAGACACTGTTGTTTGTTACTGCATGAAAACTCTCCAGGTTGTTTTCTGCAAGATCTCCTGAGTACACCCATGCCCCCCATGCATAGGTGTGCAAAGATTTTGGCAAAATACAGCACCAATTGTAGAACATAAAAATGTACGAATAAAATGTAAAAGTCTGGTGCCTGTCAAACTGGGGATGCTCTCTAGGGGGGCACAGGCTGTTGTCACTGAAGTGCATGAAACGCAAAATGTTTTCATACCTTCTACGTGACATTGATTGGGGGTAAATGGGGGTAGAGCAGATGGGGCTACTGCTCCAGTAGGAGCGAATTGAGGGCTTCTTTATGATGCCCTCAGCATAGTAAGTGCCCAGAATTTCAGAAATTCTGGCACATCTAGCGGGGTCCATTGCTGCCTTGCCAAGTAGGAGTCTGGCTTCGCAGCACAATGCTGATGGGTATACAGATTTGATTGGGCCACGATGTGGCCAACAAATCATCCCCCATAAACACCTGCAAAAACTGTGTGGCGGTAAATCCTGCAACATCAATATTGATGCCAGGATTTGCCGTGAAAGGAGGGATATCTGGCCTCTGGCGATGAGGCACTACCCACTCCTCAGCTGGAGCTGTGCGTCTCCTGCTGGCAGGTGGTGACCCAGGATCTGCATCAGAAACATCACTAGATACATCAGCCAGCGTAGATAATGTATCTAGCGACGTCTCTGAGCAGTTAGCGGGGTCGAAATGAGGGTCTGAGTCTGACGCAGATGCCTCAGATTCTGACGCCAGGATGGCATATGCCTCCTCGGCGCTGTACACCCTCACAGACATTATATATAATAGATTATAAAATTTTATAATTATTATATATATATAAGCGGATTGTTGGTTCTTAGAAGAACCGTTGGGTTTCACAAGAAAATACAAATAAACACCTAAATCTCTCTAAATCCCTCTAAACCTGCCTCAATTCTTCTAAATCTCCCTAAAATCTCTCTAAATCTGCCTCAATTTTTCTAATCTCACTAAATCTCACTAAAATCTCTAACCTGTCAAATCTGATCTCTCTCTCTCGCTCACCAAAACACAAGTGAGGAGAGGGAGGGAGAATCACAGAGGTCAGAGCCAATATTTACAAAATATTGACCTGACCTGACAAATTAGAAATTTTATTTTGATTTTTTCTAACTTCTGATTGGATGTTGCTAGCCTGCCTCTCTGAGGCAGGCTAGGAACATCCCACTCAGCCCCAAGATGACCCTGCCCTTAGAACCCTAACCCTAGCCCTAGCCCTAGCCCTAACCCTACCCCTAACCCTACCCCTAACCCTACCCCTAACCCTAACCCTACCCCTAACCCTACCCCTACCCCTAACCCTACCCCTAACCCTACCCCTACCCCTAACCCTAACCCTAACCCTACCCTAACCCTAACCCTACCCCTACCCCTACCCCTAACCCTAACCCTACCCTAACCCTAACCCTACCCTAACCCTAACCCTAACCCTACCCCTAACCCTACCCCTAACCCTACCCCTAACCCTACCCTAACCCTACCCCTACCCCTAACCCTAACTCTACCCCTAACCCTAACCCTACCCCTACCCCTAACCCTATCCCTAACCCTACCCCTAACCCTAACCCTACCCTAACCCTAACCCTACCCCTAACCCTAACCCTAACCCTACCCTAACCCTACCCCTACCCCTACCCCTAACCCTAACCCTAACCCTAACCCTACCCCTAACCGTCAGTTTATTTTATTTATTTTTATTTTTATTTTTATTTTACTTTTTATTTTACTTTTTTTTTCACTTTTTTTTACACTTTTTTTTACTCTGCTGGGTGCCTTGATCCCTCGAGGCACCCAGCAGAGCACCTGATCACTGATGTGATCGTTTTTGTACTGAGTGCCACGATACCTCGTGGCACTCAGTACTTCCTGCCGCTACCGGAAGTGATCGCTCGGGGGGAGCGATCACGGACGGACCGGCGGCAGGTAAGCATATTGCAAGGATGCCTCGATGTCGAGGCATCCTTGTAATATACTCAGAGCAGCTGGAAGCGATACCGATCGCTTCCAGCGCTCTCTAGAAGTGCCGGGCACCTCTCCGGTGAAACCGGATGTTGATCGCTCCCGGGGAGCGATCACATGGTGCCCCGGCACTTCTAACCGCCATTGCACAGCTGCCTGGACTCCCAGGCAGCCTGCAATGGCGTTTGAGCTGCTGGAAGCGATCCGATCGCTTCCAGCGCTCAAAAAACGGCAGGACGTACCATGTACGTCAGCGGGTCTAAGAGAGACCCGCTGCAATGACGTACATGGTACGTCCTCGGTCCTTAAGGGGTTAATGACCAAGTACGTACTATGTACATCATGGTACTTTAACCACACTCTCTCCCTATACTCACCTCTGTGGCCCGGGATCCCACAACAGACTGGCAAGATTGAGTCCTGCCCCACATGTTTATGGGGCCCTATCATCACGATGACATAACCGCTGTGTGCAATGACATCACTTTCAGGCATCCCCATGCTCCTGCAGCAGGAACCTGAAAGGGAGGGAGGTCATTTGGACACCTCTACCTTCCGAACGGTTAGCGCTATAAAAAAAAGTACCGTTGGAAAGGGGAGAGTCTCCCCCTTCCAGCACTATCTTTCTTTAACCCTATAGGTGCCGGATAATGATTTGAACCCGGGAGTGGCTGACATCTTGAATGTCAGCCAAGCATCCGGGTCACCCCCCCACCCACTCATGTCGCCGCATGTGCGTTGACGTCAATTGGCCAGTTAACACCAAAGCTGTCAAGTGGAATTGGGGATCCTTTAAATTCTCGTATCTCCTGATCCGTTGCAGCTAGATTGACCTTTTCAATGATACCAAACATGACTAGCAGGGTTATTCAGAGAGTGGTGAAAACCAGGAGAATGGCTGGAGAATTGAAAATTCGACGTCAAAATAGCCGATTTGGAAAGCGAGATAAATAGGAGAATTTTTTTGGTCTGGCTATTTTGACCTAGAATTTTCACTTCTCCAGACATTTTCCTGGTTTTCACCTCTCTCTGAATAACCCTGTAGGTTTGGTGTAAAAAAAAAAAAAATAATAATAATATATATATATATATTTTTTAAATATCTTGTCTGGGGGTTTAATAAAATAAGTCTTCAATTGACGTTTAAACATGAGGAGCATACAACGGTCAAAATGAGCTCAGTGCAGAGGTGAACCGGTATTTTTGGTGGTTGTAGATTTTGGGGATTACATTTTGAAAAAGTGTGTTTTTTCCAATTTTTCCAATTTTTTTTTTACAGTAAATTATATGATATGATGGAAATAATGGTATCTTTATAAAATCCATTTAATGGTGAGAAAAACGGTGTATAATATGTGTGGGTTCCATAAACGAGTAAGAGTAAAATTAGACCTAAACACAAACAGCGCAGAAATGTGAAAACAGCAGCACTTTCGGACAGACAAAGGTAAAACTGCCTGGTCACTAAGGGGTTAAGTCTCTGTCTGACATTTTCCCCAATTTTTAAAACAATAGCAAAAATGCAGCTTGTTTAGAAACCAACATTAAGCTTCCCAGTGTCTGATTTTGCCTTTAATATCTTTTTCTTGTTATTTTATTCTCTCTATGGCGCCTATTACATTCTTTGTGCAATTTCGTTCGCGCAGCGCAAATTTTTTTGCACGCATCGTCCAGCGTTATCGCGTGAAACTTAACGGAGTATTCCGATCCGAACGCATATTCTCATCCGACCGAAAATAACGTTCGTAAAAACGACTCGCAAAACGAAGAGTAATACGTGCAGTAAAGTAGCGCACGTACAGTCAGGTCCAGTAATATTGGGACATGGACACAATTCTAACATCTTTGGCTCTATACACCACCACAATGGAGTTGGAATGAAACAAACACAATGTGCTTTAACCGCAGACTGTCAGCTTTAATTTGAGGGTATGTACATTCAACTCAGGTGAACGGTGCAGGATCTAAGGCAGATGTGCCTCCCACTTGTTAAGGGACCAAAGGTAATGGGACAATTGGCTTCTCAGCTGTTCCATGGCCAGGTGTGTGATATTCCCTCATTACCCCAATTACAATGTGCAGATAAAAGGCCCAGAGTTCATTTCAAGTGTGCTATTTGCATTTGGAATATGTTGCTGTCAACTCTCAATATGAGATCCAAAGAGCTGTCACTATCAGTGAAGCAAGCCATCATTAGGCTGAAGAAACAAAACAAACCCATCAGAGAGATAGCAAGAACATTAGGCGTGGCCAAAACAACTGTTTGGAACATTCTCAAAAAAAAGGAACACAACGATGATCTCAGCAACACCAAAAGACCCGGGAGATCACGGAAAACAACTGTGGTGGATGACCGAAGAATTCTTTGCCTGGTGAAGAAAATGCCCTTCACAACAGTTGGCCAGATCAAGAACACTCTCCAGGAGGTAGGTGTATGTGTGTCAAAGTCAACAATCAAGAGAAGACTTCACCAGAGTGAATACAGAGGGTTTACCACAAGATGTAAACCATTGGTGAGCCTCAAAAACAGAAAGGCCAGATTAGAGTTTGCCAAACAACACCTAACAAAGCCTTCACAGTTCTGGAACAAGATCCTATGGACAGGTGAGACCAAGATCAACTTGTACCAGAGTGATGGGAAGAGAAGAGTATGGAGAAGGAAAGGAACTGCTCATGATCCTAAGCATACCACCTCATCAGTGAAGCATGGTGGTGGTAGTGTCATGGCGTGGGCATGTATGGCTGCCAATGGAACTGATTCTCTTGTATTTATTGATGATGTGACTGCTGACAAAAGCAGCAGGATGAATTCTGAAGTGTTTTGGGCAATATTATCTGCTCACATTCAGCCAAATGCTGCAAAACTTATTGGACGGCGCTTCATAGTGCAGATGGACAATGACCCAAAGCATACTGCAAAAGCAATCAAAGAGATTTTGAAGGGACAGAAGTGGAATGTTATGCAATGGCCAAGTCAATCACCTGACCTGAATCCCATTGAGCATGCATTTCACTTGCTGAAGACAAAACTGAAGGGAAAATGCCCCAAGAACAAGCAGGAACTGAAGACAGTTGCAGTAGAGGCCTGGCAGAGCATCACCAGGGATGAAACCCAGCATCTGGTGATGTCTATGCGTTCCAGACTTCAGGCTGTGATTGACTGCAAAGGATTTGCAACCAAGTATTAAAAAGGGAAAGTCTGATTTATGATTATTATTCTGTCCCATTACCTTTGGTCCCTTAACAAGTGGGGGGCACATCTGCAAACTGCTGTAAGTCCTACACCGTTCACCTGAGTTGGATGTACATACCCTCAAATTAAAGCTGACAGTCTGCAGTTAAAGCACATTGTTTGTTTCATTCCAACTCCATTGTGGTGGTGTATAGAGCCAAAGATGTTACAATTGTGTCGATGTCCCAATATTTCTGGACCTGACTGTAAATCAGTGTGCGGACTGATTTTTCTCTGGATTCAGCCAATCAGAATTAAGAACCTTAATGTGACGTCCTGGGCCCCTGGCGCCCCCTCTGGCAGAGGTGGACATTGCCAGTGCTGTTATGGACATTCTGGGCATCTGGTGCCCCCTCTGGCTTCCATGTATATTACATCCTAGTTCTGGACATTCAGTTCATTTTTGGATTCAAGCCTGGAACAACACCTGGACTCTATTTGTTCTAATTAACTCATGTGCTTAAAAGCAGGCATCGCCCAAAGAAGGGCGCTGCCTCATTTTTCGATTCTCTCTGATACAAGCCTCCAGTTGATCCTTGCTCTCAGTTTTATCTGTAGCTCATTTTTGGAATTCACTTTGATCACTGATTCATGTCCATCCAGTCCTAGTGTTATGCAGCTCTGATTTCCTGGTTCTTCTGTCTTTCTGGTATTCTGCAGTACTACTGTTCTCAGGTTCTTTTATGTTATTACCCCTTGCTTAGTTCTGTTTATTCATTGTCTGTTCATAGATCTTGTTTCCTGGATTTATATGTGATCATCTGGTTTTCTTTATTGCTGCTTAGTATTCTGGGATCTGAGTCTTGTGTTATTTTGTACTTTAGTTCTGGATTCCTGTTCTTGGCTGAATTTTTTTTGTTTAATTTTATGGAAGATTAGAATAAATATTTTTGGTGTTTTCAAGATCTGTATCATGTCTGTTCACTGCAAATATAGCTCACACCCTTCTGCACCCATGTCAGGTCAGGTCCCACGTTACACTTAATTGACATCAATTTACCTTAATTGACTCACTTAAGTTTTTGCGTCTGTCAAAGTAAATCTGAGTATATATGCTGCAGCAATAATAAAAACGCATAAATTCACAATTTTATTGTTTGGGTATGTGTAGAATGTGTAACTATACTGCGCTGTATCTTTTTTTTTTTTGTGCTGGTGTTTTTCGTTTCGGCCAGGACGTTACGATTTGCCGTTACCACCAGCTTTTCAAAGACGTTAAAATTATGCGCGCAAACGTCGTTCGTAAAAAGATGCGCATCGATTGTAATACCATCCGCGTACCAGCGCACGAACGAATTTGCGCTCACAATGTTAAGTATAGGACGCGCACAGTTCATCACGCTCTCGCAGGTCCATCCGCGTTAAACGATAACGCACATCGTTTGCGCGAACGTTGTAATACGACGTTCTGCGCAAAGGGTTTTGCCACTCGCGCAAATGCGCATTTGCTCTTGCAAACGAAAATGCGCGAGGAGTGTAATAGGGGCCTGTGTCTATTCCCCCATTTCAATTTATTACAAGTGCAGGTTCTTCATTAATTTCTCCCAATTTCTTCAGCAATGATGGTGTTCTGTTTCTATTTATCGCTCGCCCAAAGACATTTGGGAGATTTTGATGTAAAGGTACAGGGTTATTCAGAGAGAGGTGAAAACCAGGAGAGTGACTGGAGAAGTGAAAATTCTAGGTCAAAATAGCCAAACCAGGAAAATTCTCCCATTTATGTCACTTTCCAAATCGGCTATTTTGACGTAGAATTTTCACTTCTCCAGTCATTCTGGTTTTCACCTCTCTCTGAATAACCCCCTTAGGACTTGTGTAAGGCAGGGCTTCACGTTTCACTGGCAGATTCATTTTATCCCTTCATATATTTGTATTGTAAAAAAAAATAACAAAATATATATAAATTAACACATTGCCCGGCTGAAAAAAAAATCCCAGCCTGGGCGTAACTCAGCCGACAGGTGCTCACCTTCCATTGGATAATTAGTGCAGTGATTAATATGTTTCAGCATAAAATGAGGTCATGTGACTCCCTGAATACACTGAATGAGCAGGTTTTTCCATCAATGGGTTTTTTCTCCCCTGATGGCACAGCGGGCATATTCCAAGATGGCAATGCCAGGATTCATCGAGCTCAAATTGTGCAAGAGTGGTTGAGGGAGCATGAGACATCATTTTCACACATGGATTGGCCACCGCACAGTCCAGACCTTAACCCCATTGAGGTTAATCTTTGGGATAATGTGCTGGAGAAGACTTTATGCAGCGCCGCGACTCTCCCATCATCAATACAAGATCTTGCCCACAAATTAATGCCGCTCTGGATGCCAATAAATGCTGTGACATTTCTTGAACTTATCCACACGATGCCGCGGCAAATGCGTGACGCAACCACAGCAAAAGGCGACACAACCACATATTACAGGGGGTGAGTTTATTTTGGCCAGGGAGGGGGGTATAAATACATATATACAGTATACACTATGGGCAGTATTACAAAGCTGGTGCTAACTTAACCAGAGCTGTTGTAAATGTACCAGAGCCATAATAGCCTATGCGGTTGCTAAGTTTACAACAGCCCTGGTTAAGTTAGCACCAACATTGTAATACTGCCCTATATTGCCAAAAGTATTGGCTCACCTGCCTTGACTCGCATATGAACTTAAGTGACATCCCATTCCTAATCCATAGGGTTCAATATGACATCGCTCCACCCTTTGCAGCTATAACAGCTTCACCTCTTCTGGGAAGGCTGTCCACAAGGTTTAGGAGTGTGTTTATGGGAATTTTTGACCATTCTTCCAGAAGTGCATCTGTGAGGTCACACACTGATGTTGGACGAGAAGGCCTGACTCTCAGTCTCCGCTCTAATCCATCCCAAAGGTGTTCTATCGGGTTGAGGTCAGGACTCTGTGCAGGCCAGTCAAGTTCATCCACACCAGACTCTGTCATCCATGTCTTTATGGAACTTGCTTTGTGCACTGGTGCACAGTCATGTTGGAAGAGGAAGGGGCCAGCTCCAAACTGTTCCCACAAAGTTGGGAGCATGGAATTGTCCAAAATGTCTTGGTATGCTGAAGCATTCAGAGTTCCTTTCACTGGAACTAAGGGGCCAAGCCCAGCTCCTGAAAAACAACCCCACACCATAATCCCCCCTCCACCAAACTTTACACTTGGCACAATGCAGTCAGACAAGTACCGTTCTCCTGGCTACCGCCCAACCCAGACTCGTCCATTAGATTGCCAGATGGAGAAGCACGATTCCTCACTCCAGAGAACGTGCCTCCACTGCTCTAGAGTCCAGTGGTGGTGTGCTTTACATCACTGCATCCGACGCTTTGCATTGCACTTGGTGATGTATCGCATGGATGCAGCTGCTCGGCCATGGAAACCCATTCCATGAAGCTCTCTGCGCACTGTTCTTGAGCTAATCTGAAGGCCACATGAAGTTTGGAGGTCTGTAGCGATTGACTCTGCAGAAAGTTGGCGACCTCTTCGCACTATGCGCCTCAGCATCCGCTGACCCCGCTCCGTCAGTTTACGTGGCCTACCACTTCGTGGCTGAGTTGCTGTCGTTCCCAAACACTTCCACGTTCTTATAATACAGCTGACAGGTGACTGTGGAATATTTAGGAGCGAGGATATTTCACGACTGGATTTGTTGCACAGGTGGCATCCTATCACAGCTCCACGCTGGAATTCACTGAGCTCCTGAGAGCGACCCATTCTTTCACAAATGTTTGTAAAAACAGTCTGCATGCCTAGGTGCTTGATTTTATACACCTGTGGCCATGGAAGTGATTGGAACACCTGATTCTGATTATTTGGATAGGTGAGCCAATACTTTTGGCAATATAGTGTATATATACAGTATATCTTTATTTTTTGATTATATTTTTCCTAGCTGTATCCGCTGTGTATATTATTATATTAACCCATTCCGGCCATCGTGAATTAGTGCCAAATTGTGAAACACGTCCCTGTGTGCCCTTAGTGAATATCATCATTTGTTTCCTTGTCTCCGAGACGCAGCTCTCACCTTGCATTAATCAAACCTGTTACCAAGCCGGCGCTTCAGCCAATAAACCCCAAAAGTAACGATGATGACTGTTTAATATTAAAGTGTGAAATCACCTCTTTGCAGTCGCCACACGCCTGATTCATACACTTCATTGGACTCTCAGGGCTTTTAAGGAGTATTAGTGTCAGCCTGACTTTCATTTAGCTCAACAACTCAATGATAATGAAGATTTAAATTATCCAATACGTCAACTAATATGCAAATATCCTGATGCTCTCCTCCTCTAATACGCTTTGTGCATGTCAGCTCCCGGCACAAACACCACATACAGTATACTGTATAACCTATGGCTGTGCATGGTGGGCAGCGTGATTTATTATCAATCAACACAATGCTTCTCACAGACGGCAACACAGGGTGATATATATAAAATACACCATATATAGGGAGGTCTAATCCTTAAAGGGATACTACCACTTACACACTGTAACAAAATTACGTGTGCATTAAAAACATAAACACATTATAAAACACATTATAAAACACAAACACATTATAAATCACATTATAAAAAACATTATAAAGCATATTATAAAGCATATTATAAATCACTTTATAAAACACATTATAAAACATTATAAACACATTAAAATCACATTCTGAACACATAAATTGCATTATAAAACAAATTATAAATTACACTATAAAACACATTATAAAGCATATTATAAATCACGTTATAAAACACATTATAAATCACATTATGAACACATAAATTGCATTATAAAACAAATTATAAATTACACTATAAAACACATTATAAATCACATTATAAAACAAATTATAAAACACATTATAAACACATTAAAAATCACATTATGAACACATTATGAATCGCATTATAAAACACATTATAAATCTCATAATAAAACACATTATAAGCACATTATAATTCATATTATAAAACAAATTATAAATCATATTATAAACTAATTATAAAACACATTATAAATCACATTATGAAACACATTATCAACACATTATATAAAACACATTACAAATTACATTATAAAACATATTATAAATACATTAAAAATCACACTATAAAACACAGAATAAACACATTATAAATCACATTATAAAACACAACACATTATAAAACACATGCTGGTTGTTTTTTTCTTCTTTGTTTGATGTAATTGCATGTAAAAAATAAAAATAAAATTTGCTTTTTTTTTACCTCCCGTTTCAATTTTGAGGGTTTTTCCTATGATGCAACATTTACTGATCTTTACAAACATTATTCTTTACTGCTGGGGTGTATCTAATCTACAGTATTTAACAGTTAATGAGGTGAAGGAGAGATTGTTTACATAAGGCAGCAGGGGGGTATAGTGTGTTCTCCAGGCTACTTGAGATTAGAGCTGGCCGTCGAAAACTCGCCAAATCCGTCCATCGATCCGCTGCAAAATCGCCAAATTAATCTAAAAAAAGCTGACGACCCTCTGTACAGGCCGTCGACCAGCTGCCGGGAAAAAACCAACAAGCCGCCGAACAAGCTAAAAGAAAAAAACAGCAAATTTCATTAGGCGCTTAAAAAAAAACCTACTGCATGAAAATGCCTGGAAATAATATATAAGATCCTATGAATAATAATAAAAAGGTCTGTTACAGAAAAAATCAGGAAAAAAAATTTCTCTGAAAAAATCCCCCAAAATGCCTAAAGAAAAATAAATAAATAAAGAGACTTTTAACTGCAAATGAAAATAATAAACGGTTTATTAGATATTGAATTAAAACGGGAATATTTTGAACATTAAAGCCGATGGAATTCGTCTGATTAATAATCCTGCCGAATGAAACCACTGAACATCAAAGGCATTTCACTGACATTTCTCTGCTGTTCGGTGCCTGTGAATAGATTAACCATTGCTTCTCTATGGGGAATTCACTGCCGTCGAACAGGCACTGTATTTCACTGGCAATTCGCCAATATACGAATATATTCGCCAATGTACGAAATTGCACCGTTTGGGGAAATTCACTGGTTGGTGCAATTTCGAGGCCAACTCGTCTCTTTTTCACTAACCCTGATTGTTTTGAAATACGCACGTTTAGGTTCATTGCAGCCGTCCTGTAGCGTAAGTGTTTACAGTGGAAGCCTGGACCTCCTAAGTGGTTTTGCACCCAACCCTGTCATATGGTTTAATGGTTCCTCGCTGCCGGGTCTATTTAAAACCTTGCACTGCAGAGAGCCCCAGGAGGAGGCATTTCCTCTAGAAATGGCATAATCCGAAAGGAGAAGGCATATGGTTGGCATAGAGTAGGGCCTGCTGCCAGTTAGGTACAGTGACATGGCAACAGGCTTCTGCAATTTATGAACATATTTACGATTAATGTAGCAAAGATAAATAATAAAATGGTGAGATCTCCTGCTAAGGTTAGGGTCAGACTAACGCATTTTTCGCGTTGTCTGTGAAAAAGTGCGTTCGAACGAATGGACGCATTTTTTCACGGAATACGCGATTGCGGTCATACGATGCGCCGTTTCGTCCGTGATTTTGTACGGATCATCAATAAAACACTTTTTGTGTCTGGACGTTATGTTGGCCGGACGTGTGCAGCGTCTGACGTCTCCTAATCACACACACACGCCGCTATGCGGACGCAGCGCACTCTGTACGTCAGTAGTAGCGGTTTGACGTTCTAAAAAAAAATGCGTTCGTTTGCCACTTGCGTTGCGCGGACGAACTTTAGTGCGGCCGTACTTCGTGTGTTCCCTGGCATTGGACGTCATTTGCTGCTAGCACGGCCGTGATTTCGTGCGTCTAAACGCACGTTAAAACTGCTTTCGTCTGACCCTAGCCTTACTAGGGATGGGCTGCCGGTTCGATTCGAACATGAGTTCAAATCGAACATCAGCCGTTCGACAGTTCGGTGAACGTCAAACGTTTTGCGATTTCGCCAAAAGTTCGAAAAAAATAAATAAATTTGATTTTTTTTTAAAAATCGAAAAATAAAGAGACTCTTTACTGCAGAATATTATAAGCTTCCGATGAACCCCCTATCTCCCGATCCATGTCACCTAGGGGTTAATGTTTGGTATTGTTGGATCTGCCAGAGCATGGCCTTTCCAACCATATCAAACATGACCATGTTTAAAGTTAATTAAAAAAATAAAAAATATAAAATGAAATAAAAAAATATTAAAAAATAAATAAATGTAAAAAAAGGTGTTTTTTTTGTTTTGTTTTGCTAATGCAGCAATATTGTTCCCATTCAATTATAATGTGAACAATGATGCTGTACTAACGATTTTTGTATGGGTTGCGTTTGTTAAAAATGGTGTAATTTTCCCCCAAAAAAGTATGTAACAAGTCCCCCATCTCTAAATTTTTTAACAAGCGCAATTCATAGAAAATATAGCCGTAAACGCTCGCATGTTAAAATGTGAAAAAAAACACTTTACACGTAAATTATTAAAAATTCTAATTTTATTGCATTTTTAGTTATATGTATATGTATCCTGTCTGTATATTATAACACAGACGTATACATTAATTATACTGCAGAGAGGCGCTTGTTCCCCGCAGTGTGCGTATTCATATGCTGCATTAATTATACTGCAGAGAGGCGCTTCCCAGCAGTGTGTGGATTCATATGCTGCATTAATTATACCGCAGAGAGGCGCTTCCCAGCAGTGTGTGGATTCGTATGCTGCATTAATTATACTGCAGAGAGGCGCTTCCCAGCAGTGTGTGGATTCATATGCTGCATTAATTATACTGCAGAGAGGTGCTTCCCAGCAGTGTGTGGATTCATATGCTGCATTAATTATACTACAGAGAGGCGCTTCCCAGCAGTGTGCGGATTCATATGCTGCATTAATTATACCGCAGAGAGGCGCTTCCCAGCAGTGTGTGGATTCATATGCTGCATTAATTATACTGCAGAGAGGCGCTTCCCAGCAGTGTGTGGATTCATATGCTGCATTAATTATACTGCAGAGAGGTGCTTCCCAGCAGTGTGTGGATTCATATGCTGCATTAATTATACTGCAGAGAGGCGCTTCCCAGCAGTGTGTGGATTCATATGCTGCATTAATTATACCGCAGAGAGGCGCTTCTTCCCAGCAGTGTGTGGATTCATATGCTGCATTAATTATACTGCAGAGAGGTGCTTCCCAGCAGTGTGTGGATTCATATGCTGCATTAATTATACTGCAGAGAGGTGCTTCCCCGCAGTGTGTGGATTCATATGCTGCATTAATTATACCGCAGAGAGGCGCTTCCCAGCAGTCTGCGGATTCATATGCTGCATTAATTATACTACAGAGAGGCGCTTCCCAGCAGTGTGTGGATTCATATGCTGCATTAATTATACTGCAGAGAGGCGCTTCCCAGCAGTGTGTGGATTCATATGCTGCATTAATTATACTGCAGAGAGGTGCTTCCCAGCAGTGTGTGGATTCATATGCTGCATTAATTATACCGCAGAGAGGCGCTTCCCAGCAGTCTGCGGATTCATATGCTGCATTAATTATACTACAGAGAGGCGCTTCCCAGCAGTGTGTGGATTCATATGCTGCATTAATTATACTGCAGAGAGGCGCTTCCCAGCAGTGTGTGGATTCATATGCTGCATTAATTATACCGCAGAGAGGCGCTTCCCAGCAGTCTGCGGATTCATATGCTGCATTAATTATACTACAGAGAGGCGCTTCCCAGCAGTGTGTGGATTCATATGCTGCATTAATTATACTGCAGAGAGGTGCTTGTTCCCCACAGTGTACGTATTCATATGCTGCATTAGTTATACCGCGCAGAGAGGCGCTTGTTCCCCGCAGTGTGTGGATTCATATGCTGCATTAATTATACCACGCACAGAGGTGCTTCCCAGCAGTGTGTGGATTCATATGCTGCATTAATTATACTACAGAGAGGCGCTTACCCGCAGTGTGTGGATTCATATGCTGCATTAATTATACTGCAGAGAGGTGCTTCCCAGCAGTGTGTGGATTCATATGCTGCATTAATTATACCGCAGAGAGGCGCTTCCCAGCAGTGTGTGGATTCATATGCTGCATTAATTATACTGCAGAGAGGCGCTTGTTCCCCGCAGTGTGTGGATTCATATGCTGCATTATTATACCGCGCAGAGAGGCGCTTGTTCCCCGCAGTGTGCGTATTCATATGCTGCATTAATTATACGCGCAGAGAGGCGCTTGTTCCCTGCAGTGTGCGTATTCATATGCTGCATTAGTTACACCGCGCAGAGAGGCGCTTGTTACCCGCAGTGTGTGTATTCATATGCTGCATTAACTATACCACGCAGGGAGGCGCTTGTTCCCCGCAGTGTGCGTATTAATTTACTGCATTAATTATACCGCGCAGAGAGGCCCTTGTTCCCAGTAGTGTGCAGATTCATATGCTGCATTCATTTTTTGTTTTTGTTTTTTTCGTTTTAAATAATTTTATTTTTTCTGTTTTTTTTTTTCCGTTTCTGATAATTTTGTTCAGGTTTTTTCCATTTTAAAAACTTTTATTCTGGTTTTTATTTTTAAAGTCAGACCACTTGGGACAGTTTTGGGTTTTTTAAATCGTTTTGTTCATTTTTGTTCCTTTCATACCATTTTAATATGATTAAATAAAGTTGTGCAATGCATATTCATAAGAAAAAAAGGATCTTTATTTAATAAAAAAACACTAAAATTGGCAGAATTATTGTATCGGCAGAATAACCGTATCGACAGAATTACCGTATCAACAAAATTATCGAATCAACAGAAATATCGGATCCGAAAAACCATTAGTTACTTTCAGTCAAAAGGAATAGACACTTTGAAACGAGGAGAACAGACGTTCCGAAAAACACGAAAATTTCCGATATCACGAATTAAAAGTCGATACGAAAAACGAGCCGTTCCGATAACACGAAAATTGACGAAATCACGGAAAAAAACTCAATACGAAAAACGGGCCGAAACGAAAGAAACTAAACTGGAAAGAAAATCGTCCGAAATGAGCCGAATCGAAAATTTTAAAAATCCGAATGACCCGAACCGAATTGAAAAAAAAAATAGGTGCACAACCCTAGTGTATGGCAATTACAGCAACACCTTGTATCTGTATGTGCTGCATAATGCCTGTGTATGGAAATTACAGCAACACCTTGTATCTGTATGTGCTGTACAATGCCTGTGTATGGCAATTACAGCAACACCTTGTATCTGTATGTGCTGCATAATGCCTGTGTCTGGCAATTACAGCAACACCTTGTATCTGTATGTGTCGCATAATGCCTGTGTATGGAAATTACAGCAACACCTTGTATCTGTATGTGCTGCATAATGCCTGTGTATGGCAATTACAGCAACACCTTGTATCTGTATGTGTCGCATAATGCCTGTGTATGGCAATTACAGCAACACCTTGTATCTGTATGTGCCGCATAATGCCCGTGTATGGCAATTACAGCAACACCTTGTATCTGTATGTGCTGCATAATGCCTGTGTATGACAATTACAGCAACACCTTGTATCTGTATGTGCCGCATAATGCCTGTGTATGACAATTACAGCAACACCTTGTATATGTATGTGCCGCATAATGCCCGTGTCTGGCAATTACAGCAACACCTTGTATCTGTATGTGCCGCATAATGCCCGTGTATGGCAATTACAGCAACACCTTGTATCTGTATGTGCCGCATAATGCCCGTGTATGGCAATTACAGCAACACCTTGTATCTGTATGTGCTGCATAATGCCTGTGTATGACAATTACAGCAACACCTTGTATCTGTATGTGCTGCATAATGCCTGTGTATGACAATTACAGCAACACCTTGTAGCTGTATGTGCTGCATAATGCCTGTGTATGGCAATTACAGTAACACCTTGTATCTGTATGTGCTGCATAATGCCTGTGTATGACAATTACAGCAACACCTTGTATCTGTATGTGCTGCATAATGCCTGTGTATGACAATTACAGCAACACCTTGTATCTGTATGTGCTGCATAATGCCTGTGTATGGCAATTACAGTAACACCTTGTATCTGTACTGTACAGGGATTCACATTCATTATAACTCCCTGAATCTTATCACTGTACAGCAGCGAGTGACCCCACAGCTCTCCCTGTATTCTGACAAATCCCTAGCTGCTGGAATGCAGCAGTAACGTTTGTTACAATGAGGGTGAGGGCTGCTCCTTGTAGCTTCAAAACAGGGCGACCGGAGTCAGATCTCATCCGAAGGCGCCGTAATCACCAATACTGGGAGCCCACAAGCTCAGCGCCGAGTCTCCAGGAGTGGGAGCGCCGAAACCCCCTTCACATACAGCAACAAGGAAAGAAGTCTGGGACCCAGGCAGCTGTAACTAATGTATTTATTCAAAGGGGTAAGAGCTCCCCACCAAGGAACAGTGACGTTTCGGCCACAATGGGCCTCAATCATTGAGAATTGTCTTTCAATCCAACCAGTACACTATTAATGCATTAAAATGGAAAATTGGGCTGTTTATGCTATTTTTTTGGAGTTCATTCTATTTCAATACAATATTGAACGTTTATACACCTATCTGATATTATTATTCTTTATTTATAAAGCGCCAGCATATTCCGCAGCGCTGTACAATAGGCACAGTATAAACAGGGTTACAATACATTGAACAACATTTGACAAACAGTACAGGAGGAGATGAGGGCCCTATTCCCGTAGGAACTCACAATCTGGGAGGGTTGGGGTTGGAAACAGGAGGAGAGGACTGTAAGGTGAGAGTGATTGATGGTTGTGTCAGTGAGTTGGGTGGTCGCTTCCCTAAATAGGAACGTTTTAAGGGAGCGTTTGAAGGAAGAGAAATTAGGGGAAAGTCTGACCTTACGAGGGAGAGCGTTCCAGAGAGTGGGGGCTGCGCGTGAGAAGTCCTGCAGTGCATCATGGGAAGAGGTGATGCGGGGAGAAGCTAGGCGTATTGAACAGGTTAATGTTTAAACATATGCTTGGTGTAGTTTTCCAGTACCCAGACATTCCCTGTGAGTTGGCAGGATATCCTTTTCTGCTGACGTTGTTAGTATACTCGTGGCAGGTCTTTTCTTTCAATATAAAGCAGATCCCTATAGACGAGTCATTTTCTTGGATTTCTGCCATTGAAACCAAACGTTAGAGGATATTCATATAGAACGATCAATCAAACAAACACAACCGGTAACTTCTATAAGAGTGACTCTAAGGACACAGTGTCCTTGGTAGCCAATGACAACTCAGGGAAAGCAACCAAAAAAAAAGGGCAAAATTATTCATTTTCTTTAAAGCAAAACGGTCATTAATCCAGGAAATAATTCAGTGAGATTCAATATAAAATAATCTAGCAATATATACAAACACACACATCAAGTAAACAAACAAGAAATTACAAACACAGACAATGCAATGTGATGAACCACCCCGGGTCCTGTTCTTAGGAGCCTTCTGGAAGCCCCCCTGCCCCGAAAGGCTCTTAAAAGGGTACTTCACTCACTTATTCTGCTCATAGTAAGTGTCCTTGGGCAAGACACCTAACGGTACATACTCGCCACCCAGGACATACTTGAAAACGAGAGAAATCTCAATGTATCCTTCCTGGTAAAATACTTACTCTCATATATTGTGATTCTGGCCATTTCTAAAGGAATCAAAGAGTTAAATCTGTGTGCTTTTACTTCACTTTTGGTCTCTTTTATTGTTTCAGTTTGTGTCCCATTCTTAGGCAGTGGATCTTGCAAGGTTAAGTACTCACCGTGAGAGGTGTCAATTGATTTATTCTTGTAATTAACCCCTTCACTACCATGCGATTTTTTTCAAAATTCCACTGCCAGGAACCAGTGGATTTTTTGGAAATCGTTTTTAATCAGTTATGTGAGGGGTTATTCAGAGAGCAGTGAAATGTCGCCGACATGCAGTTCTGATCCATCGCTCTGCGCAGGCGCCACGGAACTTGTGTACGTAAAGTTTTTGAGTCCCATAGCGCTGAAAAGTTTGAGGATCCTGCACTATACAAGTTGCAAAAAAAGCTACATAGACTTCCGGGTTCGGGAGGCCCTGAGCCGAAGAGGAGGAGCATCGCGCGGCAAGGGAGAGAAGCAGAGTAAAATCACCCGAAATAAAGAAAAATAATAAAATATAAAATATTTTGGCAGAAGCTTCAGCAGAAACCACCAAATTATTTAAGGGCAAAAAGGGAAACTCTATCAGGGTTATTCAGAGAGAGGTGAAAAGCAAGAGAATGGATAGGAATTTTGGATAGGACTCGCCCTCATTAGAAGTGCCTTGACGCTGGTGGGCAAGCTTAGTCTTATAATGGGCATTAATAAGAAACCAAACCTCTAATTGTGTTTAGTTTCACACGGTATAATGGGAATAAGCGCAGATGACATTTTCTTCTATGTTATGTTTCACACATGTTGCTGGGCTGGATACATCTGGTGGTTGCAGCCGCCCCATCGGGGAATAGGCGCGACCCCACCCCTCCTGTACTATGTATGTTTCAATGTACTTCCAGCCAGGTCATCCTCCCTGCAGCAAGATCCCGCTCCGTGTCTTTGTTTTTAATCCCAAAGTGGATTTTTGTTTCTGGGGGGAGCATAAATAAAGGCCCACCAGTCTACCTCATGTCTGACAAGCAGCATGAGCAGGTATGGTTTGCTATACAGCAGCCTGTGGTTTCATTTTTGGATAGGGCTCGCCCTCATTAGAGGTGCCCTGACGCTGGCGGGCGAGCTAGTCTTATAATGGGCATTAATAAGAAACCAAACCTCTAATTGTGTTTAGTTTCACATGGTATAATGGGAATAAGTGCAGATGACTTTTTTTTCTTTGTTATTTTTCGCACATGTTGTTGGGCTGGATGCATTTGGTGGTTGCAGCCGCCTCATCGGGGAATAGGCGCGACCCCACCCCTCCTGTACTAAAAAAGCAAGAGAATGGCTGGAGAATCGAAAATTTTAGGTCAAACCAGAAAAATTCTCCCATTTATCTCACTTTCCATATCGGCTATTTTGACCTACAATTTTCCATTCTGCAGCCATTTTCCTACTGTTCACCTCGCTCTGAATAACCCTGTATTTATTTTAAGGGTTATTCAGAGAGAGCTGATCTGGCCTCAAAATGTCACCGAACAGTGAGTTTCCCCATACTGGTGACATTTCGGGGCCATCCGACTATTCAGAAATTGGCAGTTGGTCAAATTTTGGAGAACTGCCAGCACGTACGGTGCCTGTTCTACGGCAGTGAAATCCCCATAGAGCAGCAATGGTTAATCTATTCACAGACACCGATCAGCAGAGAAATGTCAGTGAAATTCCCTGATGTTCAGTGGTTTCATTCGGCAGGTTTAGGCTAGGGTCAGACTAACGCATTTTTCACGTTGTCCGTGAAAATGTGCGTTCGAAGAATGGACGTATTTTTTCCCGGAATACGCAATAGCGGTCATACTATGCGCAGTTTCATCCGTGATTTTGTACGGATCATCAATAAAACACTTCTTGCATCTGGACGTTATGTTGGCCGGACATTAGCAGCGTCTGATGTCTCCAATTCACGCACACACGCCTCTAGCGGACGCAGCGCACTCTGTACGTCAGTACTAGTGGTTTAACGTTCTCGAAAAAATGCGTTCATTTTCCACTTGCGTTGCGCAGCCGGACTTTTGTGCGACCGTACTTCGTATATTGGCCGTCATTGCCCGGCATCTGCTGCTAGCACGGCCGTGATTAAGTGCGCCAGAACGCGCGTTCGCACTGCCTCAGTCTGACCCTAGCCTTATTCAGACGAATCCCATAGGTTTCAATGTAAAAAATACTTCTGTTTTTATTCAATATCTTATAAACTGTCTAATATTTTCTTCTGCAGCAAAAAGACTCTTTATCTATAGATTTTTTAGGATCCCTTAGGCATTTTTCAGGATTTTTTCGGCAAAGTTTTTTTCCCCTTTTTTTATTAAATCGTTTTTTCTTTTTCCTGGAACAGACCTTTTTATTATCATTCATAGGATCTTACATGTAAATTCCAGACATTTTCGTTCAGTATTTTTTTTTTTGCAAACAGTGTTTCAATTTTGACACTTTCAAGCATATATTTTTTTTTTCCCCCCGTTTGTCAGCTTGTTTTCCGGCGGCTGGTCTGCTCTGTGATTGGCCGCTCGGCGGCTTTTTCCGACGTATTCGGCGTGTTTTTTTGCGACTGTTCCAGCTGGAATTTGGTGGGTTTTCGGCGGGTTTGCGTTGGGTTTTCCCTGCACTCCGGGGACCCTGCAGTGAATGCTGAATTCAACACAGGCTGGTGATCTTTGGTTCCCCAAAGTGCAGGGAAGTGCGGTGAACGAGAGAGCACCGAAATGTCGGCAACATCTGAATAACCCCATAGTGTCTCTTTAAAATAAATAAACTGCCTTTTAGTATTGATTTTTATTACATTTAGTGATTTTTCTCTAATTTCAAAGCTTCAGGCACTAATATTCTTATTTACCCATTTCCAGGGATTTTGTTTTTTAGTAACTAAATTGCCGTCGAGTTACTGTATTATTTCTCTGTACATTGACTCGTTGCCGAGTTTATAATTTCCTTCGGGAGAAAGGCAAAAATCGGAGGAAACATTTATAACGCTAACATATCTAAGATGTAAAGGTCTGATGTGTCCTTTAATAGATTTCTATAATCGCATTAACTTTCTAAATAAAAAGCAGAAGACACGTTTTCCAAAGGTCTCGGACGCAGCTGAGAAACACAAAAGATATATATGATTCCAATCGATGTCTTTAAATTGATTTTTTGTTTTTGCAGCTTTATATTTCAACGAAATACGACATTTTGTCATTTTTTTTCCTCCCAAAAGCTTTTAAAACTTAACTAACATCAACAGAAATAAAAAAAAAAGAGAATTTAAATAGCAGCTGAATTCTATTTATTGGTCTCCTGTCCCGATCACTAGACATGTGCACAATGAAAAAATTTGCTTTGTTTCGGTTTGATTCGTTCCGTTTTTCAATTTGTTTTGGGCATCCGTTATGTTACCATGATTTGTATTTTGGATTCATTCGTTATTTCATTTTAATTGTTAATTTGTGTTTCGGATCAATTCGTATTTAGTTTTTATTATTTCGTATTTCATTTTTCTTAGTTATATCGTATTTTGTTTTTCTTAGTTATTTCGTTTTTATTAGTTATTTTGGAATGTGAAACAGATAAATTAGTTACTTAGGTTAGGGTAAAAAAAAGGATACGTTATCCCCTGTAATCCTATTTAGCACCAAGGACAGCAGCTCTGTGGGCTCTGGAGCAAAAGATCCCCTAGTCCTTGGTGCTGAAACCTATTCAGTACCAAGGACAGCACCTGACGAATGCAGCCAGACTGAAGAGAAAAAAACTCTGTGTTTGGAAAAAAGACACGAATCCTTGTTGTTTTAAAATTATTAGCAATCCAAAAATGTCACCAAAAATTATGCATAATCCCTCTGGCTTTGCTGCTGAAAGTTATTCAGTACTAAGGACAGCAGCTATTCTTGGTGCTGAAACCTACCCCAGAGCCCTGCAATGCTGCTGTCCTTGGTACTGAAATGGTTTCAGCACCAAGAATAGCTGCTGTCCTTGGTACTGAATAGCTTTCAGCACCATTGATAACAGCTATGCTATGTATGGTAGACTTGTGCACCGATTTTTTTTTCGGTTCGTTCGGATTTTGTAAATTTTCGTTTCAGCTCGTTTCGACTGATTTCCGTTTCGGTTCGGTTCGTTTCGGTTCGTTTTTCGTATCGACTTTTTTTTCATGATTTGGGAAATTTTCGTGTTTTTCAGAACGTCTGTTCTCCTCGTTTCAAAGTGTCTATTCGTTTTGACGTAAACTAATGGTTTTTCGGATCTGATATTTCTGTTGATACGATAATTCTGTCGATACGATAATTCTGTCGATACTATAATTCTGTCGATACGATAATTCTGCCATTGAGATTTCTCATGTTTTACAAGAAGGATACATTGAGATTTCTCTGGTTTCCCGGGAAGGATACATTGAGATTTCTCTGGTTTCCCGGGAAGGATACATTGAGATTTCTCTGGTTTTACAAGAAGGATACATTGAGATTTCTCTGGTTTTACAAGAAGGATACATTGCGATTTCTCTGGTTTTCCAGGAAGGATACATTGAGATGGGAATGATACAAAATTACAGAATCAGCGATATAACCGAAAAATACGATGTCCGAAATTACTGAAATGGAGCCGAAATCACGAATGGAACGAAAATGATTTTCGATTTTACACATTTCTAGTCCATTCGAAAATTCCGAAAAGTTTTCGGTTCGGTTTGGAAATTTGTTCGGATCTGCCGTTTTCGGATCTGAAAATTTTCGGAAAGTCGAATGCACGAATCGGGAAATTTCATGAAAATTCCGAAACCCTAATGTATGGTGCTGAATAGGTTTGCGGTAAAATGCCCTGATTTTCGGTGTTCCAATTCAACAGGTTTAAACAGGCGAATCTAATAGGTTTTAATGTAATAAATGTAATGTAATATCATTTTTTTAAAAAATTAAAAGACTAATTATTTTTATTTTTTGCAAAAGACTTTTTGTATTTTTTTTAACAGACATTTTTATTATTTTTAAGATTTCAGCCACTTCTGGGTTTGAAGTGCGATTCAGCACTGATTGGTGCCAAACCGGGATCCGGCAACAGAGGGGTTAAAGAGAGGCACCTCTGAAAAGGGAAGACTCTTTCCTTTCCAGCAGTACCTTTCTTTTTTTTCTGAGTGGAACATTGTGGGAGGGAGAGGGCTCCAAAAGGAGCCACCCTCCCCTTTCCTATTTTCCACTACAAGCACCGGGGGGCGCCTGGCGATGATGTCATCACGCACGTTGATGACGTCATCGTGACTGCAGGGCCCCCTAAATAGGTGGGGCAGACTTCCAGCCTGCCAGAATGCCGAGGGAGCCTGGGCAGAGAGGTGAGTATAGGGAGGGAGGTTAGGAGACCATGTTTGTTAAGGGGATTTTCCCACAGGATTAGGTTTAGGTTTGTGTGTTATGTGATTGTGCTGAAGTGAAATCACTTAACACCAGGGTCTGAAAAAAAGTTACTCGACCTGAATAATGTCAGTCACAAACAGAGAGCGAGCTGGGTGGAAGGGAGAGGTAGAGTTGTGTGTTTGCGTGTGTCTAGGTGTGTGGGTATGTGTGTCCTGGTTAGAAGGTTAAAGGGTAATTTAGAATTGCGTTACACAAAATCCTAGGAGCCCAGTTCATGGCAATGGTTTTATGGTAGTCACTGTGTTATATCTCTTCAGTAGGGATGGGTTGCCAGTTCGATTCGAACATGAGTTGGCCTTTCAAAAGTTCGGCGAACTTCGAACTTTTTGCGATGTTCGCGAAAAGTTTGACCGTTAGTGAAATGCTGTTTGCAAAAAAACTACTGAACGGAAATGTCTGGAATTTACACATAACATCCAATGAATGAATGATAATAAAAAGGACTGTTACAGAAAATTGAAAAAACGATTTACTACATAATATAATAATAAACGGTTTATTAGATATTGTATTAAAACAGGAAGATTTTTAACATTGAAGCCTATGGGATTCGCCTGAATAAACCTGTCGAATGAAACCACCGAACAGCAGGGCAATTCGGCAACTTTTCACTGCTGGTTTGCTTCTCTATGGGGATTTCACTGCCCTCGAACAGACACCGTATGTGCAGGCAATTCACCAACATTTGGCGAACTGCCTGCTCTCTAAATAGCCGAATGGCCAGGAAAAGTAACGTACGCTGAATTTCACTGTTCCGTTACCTTTCGGCCACAATTCGGATCTCTTTGAATCACCCTGTTAGATTCTCGGTTTCGTGCACCACCGACTAAGACACAATTTTTCTGCACTTGAATGTCACAGGTGCATCATTTCAATAATTGACCGCAGGGTCCACCCCTGCACTCTTCCACAATACCTCAGAGGGGTTACGGTGTGAAGGCACTAGCTGGCACCAAAGGCCCAATATTTGAGTGCACTGACCCATGTACTGGATGCATACAGGGCAGCCATCAGAAATGATAGCGCCCCTTACTGAACCTCACGATGGGGCCCCCGTAAACGTCCTCAACCGTAACAACTTTTCGCCCCCTTCCAAAGGACATGACACAGTTCCACAGCAATAAAACACACAGTAATGTGTGGTGTGTATGAGCGTATCTGTCATGTCTGGGGCTCAGAGGGGGCCCCGGCACTCGGCGGTACCATCAACAAGCCAGGCGCCAGGAGTTGTGCCGGCTTCCGGAGCTCGCAGGCTGGTCAGGAGGTGGGGCGCGGCATGATGACGCACGCCCACCGGGTTTAAACACAGACAGCGCGATCCGGCTCATCGCCCTGTCATGGAGTTTGCTTCCCTCAGTGCTGAGTGTCTCCTGGCGATTCACTACTTGGTTGATTTTTCAGTCTCCGTTGTTACCTGGCTTGTATGAGAACCCCCCCGTGTACCAGTCCTTGGCTATTCCTTGACCACTCTAACACTGATCGATTTGGGCTTGTGTTACAATGCGTCCTTGTATACCGTCTGGCCTGTTTCAGGTATACCCTGTCCTGTGTGTTGGTAAAACATTTCCCACTTTTTGTTGGTAAATCATTTCCCACTCATTGTTGGTCAAACATTTCCCACTCGTTGTTGGTCAAACATTTCCCACTCGTTGTTGGTCAAACATTTCCCACTCGTTGGTGATAAAACATTTCCCATGGCTTCAAATCACGTTTAAACATGAGCAAAAGCGGTAAAAATGAGCTCAGCGCACAGCGGTGAAATGGCTCAGCACTCAGCAGTGAAAGGTTTAATAAAAAATATATATTTTTTTTCATTGTTTCCTGTCCCCCAGGGCAGTACCCGGACCCCCATACACCTTTTATGGCCAATATCCTGCATATATGTCCTCTTGGAGGGCACTTTCATTTTCGGACGTTCGACCCCCATTGACTTGCTTTACGTTCGAGTTCGAATTTGAACTTTTCAGCCGTTCGGTTGTTTACGGGGGTGTACGGCCCATCCCTACTCTTCAGCAGGAAAGTGTAAGAGGAAGGGCTGCCATATCTAGAGTGTAGATCGGTACCCCCTGTAGAATCGTATTTTTCTATATCATTCTATTGTTATATCATTTCTCTCCAGGTACGTTCAGATCACCTTGGCGATGATTATGACATCCTGATCTCGTTTGATGTGTTCCTTAGAGACATTGAAAGGGTTAATTGAGCATACAGTTATAAAGGCAGTTCATTGTAACAGAAAAATAAAATTCCCCCTGACACGCAGCGCTTGTTCTGCTTACAGGAGCAATACATGGTGGTTAATTCTTTTTAAAGTGAAGCCGGAGTATTTTAGAGCCTGGGAATTAAATAAGGATTGTGCAGCTTTGTTACCATAATTACACTTGACCACGATATCGATTCGCATTGATTGTCACTTTATCCAGCTGCTGATTTGATGGCCCTTGGCTTTGCTATCATTGCAGACGCTTCTTAACAGCAATAATATTAGCATAATAAATGGATGGATGGAACCAATTGGCTTACTCAGCAGTGTATCGAGCCTCGGCAGCCGGGCGCTGAATGACAAAAAAAAAATTAATTGTCGGCAAGATTGTCTATGTCCTGTAATCTTATGCTTGCAGAAGGAAAAACAGACAATAGAGGAAATGTAATCTAATCTTTGAGAAGAGGAAGGATCTGTCTGTGTATCTGTCTGTCCATAAGTGTTTGCGTGTGTGTTTGTCCGTGTGATTTTTTTGTGTGTCTGTGTGTCAGTGTGTGTGAGCCTGCTTGAGTGTGTCTGTCTATGTGTGTGTGTGACTGTCTTAGTGTGTCTGTCTGTTTGTTGTTTGTGTCTGTTTCTCTGTTTTTCTATATGTGTGTATATCTGTCTTTGTGTCTGTTTGTGTGTGCCCATCTCTATATGTCTAGAAATGAGATCTGCTATCATATCTCTCCTTTTCAGCCTATCTATTTGTCTACAAGCTACAAGGAGCAGCTCTCACACTCATTGTTCAGAAACTTTACTGCAGCATTCCAGCAGCCAGGGGTTTGTCCGAAGAATACAGAGAAAGCTGTGGGGTCAGACGCTGCTGTATAGTGATAAGATTCAGGATGAGATTCAGGGGGTTATAATGAGTGAAAATCCATGTACAGTACAGATACAAGATGTTGCTGTAATTGCCATACACAGGCATTATGCAGCACATACAGATACAAGGTGTTGCTGTATCTGCCACACACAGGCATTATGCAGCACATACAGATACAAGGTGTTACTGTAATTGCCATACACAGGCATTATGCAGCACATACAGATACAAGGTGTTACTGTAATTGCCATACACAGGCATTATGCAGCACATACAGATACAAGGTGTTGCTGTAATTGCCATACACAGGCATTATGTGGCACATACAGATACAAGGTGTTGCTGTAATTGCCATACACAGGCATTATGCAGCACATACAGATACAAGGTGTTGCTGTAATTGCCATTCGCAGGCATTATGCAGCACATACAGATACAAGATGTTGCTGTAATTGCCATTCGCAGGCATTATGCAGCACATACAGATACAAGATGTTGCTGTAATTGCCATTCGCAGGCATTATGCAGCACATACAGATACAAGGTGTTGCTGTAATTGCCACACACAGGCATTATGCTGCACATACAGATACAAGGTGTTGCTGTAATTGCCATACACAGGCATTATGCAGCACATGCAGATACAAGGTGTTGCTGTAATTGCCATACACAGGCATTATGCAGCACGTACAGATACAAGGTGTTGCTGTAATTGCCATACACAGGCATTATGCAGCACATACAGATACAAGCAGGGTTATTCAAAGATATCGAATTGCTTGAGAAAGGTAACCGAACGCTGAAAATCAGCGTTCGGTTACCTTTCCTGGCCATTCGGCTATTCAGAGAGCAGGCAGTTCGCCAAATCCTAGCGAATTGCCTGAACATACGGTGCCTGTTCGGTGCCTGTTCGAGGGCAGCGAAATCCCCATGAAAAAGCACTGCTTCGTCTATTCAGAGAACACAAACCAGCAGTGAAAGGTTCCCGAAATGTCCTGCCATTCGGTGGTTTAATTCGACAGGTTTATTCAGGAGAATCCCATAGGCTTCAATGTTAAAAATATTCCCGTTTTAATTCAATATCTAATAAACCGTTCATTATAAAATTCTGCAGTAAAGAGTCTCTTTATTTATAGATTTTTTAGTATATTTTAAGCATTTTTCTGAATTTTTTTTTTTTTTTAAAAGTCCGATTTTTTTTTTTTTTTAAGTTAACTTATTTTTTCTGTAACAGCCCTTTTTATTATCATTCATTGGATCATATGTAAATTTCAGACATTTTCGCTTAGTAGTTTCTTTGCAAACAGCGTTTCACTTTCAATCATTCACACAAACTATTTTGCTAATTTATTCACTGCCTCGTCTGCAGTCTCGGCTGCTTCGCTGCGTGTGATCGGCTCCTGCTTGGGTTTTTCGACGGGTCAGGCTAGGGTCAGACTGAGGCAGTGCGAACGCGCGTTCTGGCGCACTTAATCACGGCCGTGCTAGCAGCAGATGCCGGGCAATGACGGCCAATATACGAAGTACGGTCGCACAAAAGTCCGGCTGCGCAACGCAAGTGGAAAATGAACGCATTTTTTCGAGAACGTGAAACCGCAGGTACTGACGTACAGAGTGCGCTGCGTCTGCTAGCGGCGTGTGTGTGTGATTAGGAGACGTCAGACGCTGCTAATGTCCGGCCAACATAACGTCCAGACACAAAAAGAGTTTTATTGATGATCCGTACAAAATCACGGACGAAAATGCGCATCGTATGACCGCTATCACGTATTCTGTGAAAAAATGCGTCCATTCGTTCGAACGCACTTTTTCACAGACAACATAAAAATGCGTTCGTCTGACCCTAGCCTTAATCCAGATGTTTTTGGCGGTTTTCGGCGTGCATTCGGTGGGTTTTGTGGTTCGTTTTCGTCGGGTTTGCGGTAGCTTTTCCCTGCAATTCGGGGACCCTGTGGTGTTTGCTGAATACACCGCAGGGTCACCGAAATGGGATCGGCAAAATGAACCGAATTGAAGAGAACGAAAAGTCACTGAATGTGCGGTGACTTTTCAAATCTCTTTGAATTACCCTGAAGGTGTTGCTGTAATTGTCATACACAGGCATTATGCAGCACATACAGATACAAGGTGTTGCTGTAATTGCCATACGCAGGCATTATGCAGCACATACAGATACAAGGTGTTGCTGTAATTGTCATACACAGGCATTATGCAGCACATACAGATATTGCATTTCTAATAATCTCATCCTGATCACTAAGGATGTGCAATTCGTTTCGCACCGAATAGATTTTCGGACGAAATTTACCATTTTCGTGCATCCGAGGGCATCCCGAATCCGAAATGACAACCACACGAAATTTCAGATCGATTCGAAATTTCGAGTCATTCAATTCGATACTTCGGATGATTTGAAATTTCGTGTCAATTCAATAAATCGGGTCGATTCGGTGATTCGGGTCATTCGGTTCAATTGGTTTTTCGTTTTATGCTGCATTATTATACTGTAGAGGTGCTGCCCGGCAGTGTGTGGATTCATATGCTGCATTAATTATACCGCAGAGAGGTGCTTCCCAGCAGTGTGTGGATTCATATGCTGCATTAATTATACTGCAGAGAGGCGCTTCCCAGCAGTGTGTGGATTCATATGCTGCATTAATTATACTGCAGAGAGGTGCTTCCCAGCAGTGTGTGGATTCATATGCTGCATTAATTATACTGCAGAGAGGTGCTTCCCAGCAGTGTGTGGATTCATATGCTGCATTAATTATACTGCAGAGAGGTGCTTCCCAGCAGTGTGTGGATTCATATGCTGCATTAATTATACTGCAGAGAGGCGCTTCCCAGCAGTGTGTGGATTCATATGCTGCATTAATTATACTGCAGAGAGGTGCTTCCCCGCAGTGTGTGGATTCATATGCTGCATTAATTATACTGCAGAGAGGTGCTTCCCAGCAGTGTGTGGATTCATATGCTGCATTAATTATACTGCAGAGAGGTGCTTCCCAGCAGTGTGTGGATTCATATGCTGCATTAATTATACGCAGAGAGGCGCTTCCCAGCAGTGTGTGGATTCATATGCTGCATTAATTATACTGCAGAGAGGTGCTTCCCAGCAGTGTGTGGATTCATATGCTGCATTAATTATACTGCAGAGAGGTGCTTCCCAGCAGTGTGTGGATTCATATGCTGCATTAATTATACTGCAGAGAGGCGCTTCCCAGCAGTATGTGGATTCATATGCTGCATTAATTATACTGCAGAGAGGTGCTTCCCAGCAGTGTGTGGATTCATATGCTGCATTAATTATACTGCAGAGAGGTGCTTCCCAGCAGTGTGTGGATTCATATGCTGCATTAATTATACTGCAGAGAGGCGCTTCCCAGCAGTGTGTGGATTCATATGCTGCATTAATTATACTGCAGAGAGGCTCTTCCCCGCAGTGTGTGGATTCATATGCTGCATTATTACACTGTAGAGGTGCTGCCCGGCAGTGTGTGGATTCATATGCTGCATTATTATACTGTATAGGTGCTGCCCGGCAGTGTGTGGATTCATATGCTGCATTAATTATACTGTAGAGGTGCTTTCCGGCAGTGTGCGTATTCATATGCTGCATTAATTATACTGTAGAGGTGCTGCCCGGCAGTGTGCGGAATAATATGCTGCATTATTACCCACCATTGTGACATGTTAAAAGAACTAAACTGGCCATCGCTGGAATCTAGACGCACCCTTCACCTTTCCAACCTGGTGTTTAAGAGCTTTTCTGGAAAGCTACCACCCTACCTGAATAGGCTGATTGCCCCAGTAGTTCCCTCATCCTATAACCTCCGATCCAGGACCAGCACCTTACTTGCAATACCACAATACAAAAAGACAGTGGCTCGGTCCTCATTTTCCTACAGAGCAGTGCAAATATGGAATAACCTCCCAGACACCATCAAATCTTCCCCCCAGTCTAAAGTCCCTTAAGACTTCCCTATTAACATACCTCAATACAGAATGCACCTGTAAACATGTAACACAGTGACTATATACAGAATGCACCTGTAAACATGTAACATAGTGACTTTATACAGAATGCACCTGTAAACATGTAACATAGTGACTATATACAGAATGCACCTGTAAACATGTAACACAGTGACTATATACAGAATGCACCTGTAAACATGTAACATAGTGACTTTATACAGAATGTACCTGTAAACATGTAACAAAGTGACTATATACAGAATGCACCTGTAAACATGTAACATAGTGACTATATACAGAATGCACCTGTAAACATGTAACATAGTGACTTTATACAGAATGCACCTGTAAACATGTAACATAGTGACTATATACAGAATGCACCTGTAAACATGTAACATAGTGACTATATACAGAATGCACCTGTAAACATGTAACATAGTGACTTTATACAGAATGCACCTGTAAACATGTAACATAGTGACTTTATACAGAATGCACCTGTAAACATGTAACATAGTGACTATATACAGAATGCACCTGTAAACATGTAACATAGTGACTTTATACAGAATGCACCTGTAAACATGTAACATAGTGACTATATACAGAATGCACCTGTAAACATGTAACATAGTGACTATATACAGAATGCACCTGTAAACATGTAACATAGTGACTATATACAGAATGCACATGTAAACATGTAACATGGTGACTATATACAGAATGCACCTGTAAACATGTAACACAGTGACTATATACAGAATGTGCCTGTAAACATGTAACATAGTGACTATATTTCCTATATATTTATTTTTCTGTTAATCTGTATATTTGTGTCTTGTGTTAATATCTTGCATTGTATTACTTTGTATTTCTGTAACTAACATTTCAATGTTCTTGAACCCAGGACATACTTGAAAACGAGAGAAAACTCAATGTATCCTTCCTGGTAAAATCCTTTATAAAAAAAATAAACCAAATTATTATGCTGTAGAGGTGCTGTCCGGCAGTGTGCCGATTTATATGCTGCATTAATTATACTGTAGAGGTGTTGCCCGGCAGTGTGCGGAATCATATGCTGCATTGAAACATATGGATTAAAAAGCCTTGTTTGTTTAAAAATAGTTAAGAAACCTAAAATTTCACCCAAAAAATGCTTAAAAAATCTTAAAAGAATAAATAAGTAAAGGAACTTTCATTCTTTTGGTAGTAAATCTACTTCTCATTCTTAAATAAGCAATAAAAAACAAACTGAACCAAATTACCGAATCGCGAAATGATCCAAACACCAAAATGACCCGAATTGATCCGAAATTTCGAATCAATATCTAATCTCCTAATCGAATCCCCGAATCGAAAAAAACACCTGGAAAAAACCCTAAACTAAACAAAATTTTCAGCGGTGCACATCTCTACTGATCACTACAAATCCCCATAAGCAGGAGATCTCACCATTTTATTATCTGTCTGCAGCACATTTACTGCATCTGCCTGTATGCTGATAATGCAAACCCCATATGACAATGTGCCAGCTAAGGGACGCCATCTATAGTTAACAACCTTTCATCCCAGCGATATCACTTTGAAGGATACACGAACACATGAGAAATTAAAAATAAGCACATTTTCATTATTCACATTATTCACTAACTCAGAACAACAGATTTTATGCAAAATTTGCAAATATTGTGCAACCAATATTCATAATGTTAAACAATGTTGTACACATTCCATGGTTCAAATTATTATTATTATTATTGTCATCATTTATAGAGCGCCATCAGTTTCCGCAGCACTTTATATATATTTTGTTCCCTTTGGTTATTGTTAACGGACATAGGATGGAAACAAGAGGTGTAGAGGGCCCTGCTCATAGGAGCTTACAGTCTAGAGGGATTGGGGTTGAGGAAGACAAGAGGAATTGCACTAGATAGCAGGATCATTAGTGCCAGTGGTTTGGAAATGGTTTCGCCATAGAAGTGGCTTCAATTAAGCGTGAGTAGGTGAGCAGAGGGATGAGTTGCATCAGTGATGTGGTGCTAATCTGAAGAGATGGGTTTTGAGGGATTTCTTGAAGGCCTGAAGATCAGGGGAGAGTTTGATAGGGCGAGGCAAGTCTTTCCACAAGGCTGGTGCTGCCCTTGAGAAGTCTTGGAGGCGAGATTTGGCTGTGCGTGTGTAGACCGATGACAGGTGGAGATCACCTGCTGAACGGAGTTGTCTAGATAGAACGTGCTTGCGGATTAACAAAGACATGTAGGAAGGGGTTGAGTTATTGAGTGATTTGAACGTGAGCATCAGTATTTTAAACTGTATGCTGAAACGTACAGGAAGCCAATGGAGGGACCGGCAGAGTGGGGAAGTATGCGAGGTGCGTTTAGTGAGAAAAATAAGCCTGGCCCCTGCATTCATTACAGATTGTAAAGGGGCAATACGGGAGTTGGGGAGGTCAATAAGGAGCGAGTTGCAGTAGTCATGTGGTGAAATGACAAGAGCATGAACCAGCACTTTTGTGGTATCTTGTGTCGGAAAGGGGCAGACACGGGCAATGTTTTTGAGTTGAAAGTAACAGGATTTGGTCACTCTCTTGATGTGGGGAGAGAATGTTAGGTCAGAGTCAAAAGTGACCCCAAGGCAGCGAGCTTAAAGGGATACTCCAGGCAATATGACCACATCAGCTTTTTAAGGTGGTCATATTGCCTGAAGTATCCCATTTTTTCCCCCAGCCTTCTACCTTTTCCCGATCGGCTGATATTGCTGAGAGAAGCGGTGACTTTACTCCGCCCTCCCAGCTGTCAATCAGCCGATCGGGTTTCAAGTTCCCCGCGTTTTGGAACTCTCGGGCAAGCTGGGACGTCATCGCGCTAGAAGCGCGATGACGTCCCACCACTCCAGCAGAGTTGCGGGAACGCGCAGGAGAAGGAGCTGGAGCCGCTGCCTCCTCCTCCTTCTCCTCCGCCTAAGAGATTTTAGACGAGCAGGCGGGGTGAACTTCAGCTCACCTCGCCGCTCGTGAACGTGCGCTGAATGAGCAGGCTTCCGGGAGGAAGCCTGCTGATTTTCTGATTGGCTGGTTTACGTGATAGGCGCGCATGCGCGCTTTGCACGTAAACCTGTAGCCAAGTTCCAAGATTCTACGACGGGAGCGGAAGAGGAGGGAGGTGAGTAAAAAAAAAAAAACGCCGTTGGAAAAGTGTCATTTTTAGGGTGAGTATTACTTTAAAAATATATATATACTTAATGACTAGGGCAATAGCTTTGATATAATGTAAAAAAAGGGGGGGGGGTTTTCAGACTGGAGTGTTCCTTTAAGGCGTCGGGCTAATGTGTGTTCCATTTACTCATAGAGAGATGGGTGGTATTGGGTTCTTCTTGGAGGAAGAAATGACGAGAATTTCAGTTTTGGCAAGATTGAGTTTAAGGAAGCGGGAAGCCATCCAATTTGAGACAGCGGAGAGACAGTCAGTTACTCGATCCAGGAGACCTGGAGAGAGATCTGGAGAGGAGAGGTAAATTTGAGTGTCATCAGCCTATAGGTGGTACTGGAATCCAAAGGAGCTGATCAGTTTTCCTAGAGAGGCAGTGTAGACTGAAAAAGTAGAGGGCCCAGTACTGAACCTTGGGGCACCCCAACAGAGACAGGCTGCCGGGAGGAGGTACATCCAGCAAAGGAGACACTAAACGATCGTTGGGACAGGTAGGAAGCGAACCATGAAAGAACAGAACCTTGAAGGCCTATATCACTAAGACTTTGAAGGAAGATTGAGTGGTCAACTGTATCAAAGGCGGCAGAGAGGTCAAGAAGGATCAGCAGTGAGAAGCACCAATTGGATTTAGCGGTTGCAAGGTCATTGGTCAGTTTCGCAAGAGCTGTTTCTGTTGAGTGCAGTGAGCGAAAGCCAGATTGTAGAGGGTGAAGGAGAGAGTAGGTGTTGAGGTAGTCAATCAGACGGGCATACACAAAATTTGAGGAGTTTGGAGGCAAAAGGGCACAGGGAAATGGGGCGGTAGTTGGAGGAAGCAGTTGGATCCAGAGATTTTTTTTAGGATTGGGACTACTGTGGCATGGTTGAGGGGAGCAGGAAAGACCCCAGAGGTTAAGGACAGATTAAAGGTGTGGGTCAAGGATGGTACAAGAGAAACAGAAAGTGTTTTGGCAAGATGTGAGGGAACGGGGTCGAGGGGGCAGGTAGTGGGATGAGAGGATCGTAGTAGTTTAAGGACCTCTTGTTCAGTAGCTGAAGGGAACAAGTTAAACATGTGAGGATAGACATGGTTAGCACCTTCCTGCATGGGTGAAGATGGCATTGTGGAGATTTCAGTTCTTATCTCTTCAAAATAAATGTTGTGTAATTTTTATTTAAAAAAGAAGAGGTATTGTTTTTAAGGAGTTAATTATTTATATCCTGGTCTAGGGCAAAAGATGGGCTTCGCAGAAATATTCTATAAAAAGTCTTCACACCCTCTAATATTACCAAACAGTGTGAATACAGGCATCGCATCACTTTCCATCTCAGTCTTGTAAGGCCATTTCTTTGCAGAAAATATTCTCCTAAAACCAAAGCTTCCTCCATCTGGCTATAGTCAACCTAACATATAAGTGACATATGAGCGTGAGTGTGACCTTTCATAAAATGCTGCTGTAATGTTTTATTTGTAACAAGCATTATTTTATTTATCCACATTATGTCTTTATTTACTTGAACACTACTATTCTTTTTAAATAAGTAAACTCTTCCTACATGTAACCGAGGCACCGGCCGGCATCTTCACTTACCCCGTAGCCATCACATTAACCTTTGTGTTCATCTTATCTCATGCCTTAATACATCTTTTCCAAGCCATTAGTCATCCTTGAGGCCAATCGATTATCCTCTTCCCATGAAGACCCTGCCTCAGTTTGGACAATTTATGTTATTTATGGCACCTCCAGGGCTTTTTATTTTATTTAGAAAATAACAATTTTTGTGCCTCATCTTTCACAAACATAGAATCATTTCACGATGACCTTTCAAGATGCTCGGAACATCTTGAACAACTGAGGACAATCACGGGCTCTTCTGGAGTCTATGTTAAGGCCCCTCTGACCCGCTTAATAAATTTCCCACTCTACGTTCATACCATACCTTTAGTCCTCAGGAAATAATATAAAATTTGCGGAAAATATCTACACGTCCGAACCAATCAGAGAACTGGTATATCCACAGGGCTCAATTGCTACCCTTTCTCTATGCAGCAAGGAACTCTGGGTAGGACATGCAAACAAAGTCTACAATTTCCGTTATTGTTGCATCAAAAGTCGGTTTTAGCGCAGACACCCTCCTTGGCAGTACGATGACTTTCTATATGACTTCACGCACAGGTCAGGGTATGCAACAAGGCACACACCACTCCTGGACAGATGTTTTGGTGTAGTTTGCCAGGGCGGACTGTCCATTAGGGCAAAAGGGCCCTCTCATGGCCCCCCTAAGACGTAATTAGGCCTGCCCTTCAGTGGGGTCCCACTAATAAAACTCATGCGGAAATAGTATAAACAGCCAGATTTTGGCTGACCGTCCAATGGGTCCATAGTCGGATGACCGACTTGGATGCCTACCTATGGTCAATTCCGTTGGCCTACCAGGGTCATCCACAGGAAGCGTCTATGGACAATCCAGGTCAGCTGACAGACAGGCCACTGAATGGGGGGGAATCACTCGCTGTGGGGAAAAAAACCTCTCCTGGTGCAGAAACAGGGTTTTAACACCAAGGAGAGCACCAGGCTTTTCAGAAAAAGACCAAACATTGCAGGGGAAACCCCCGGAGAACCCCCACCCCGTCTCTGGTGCTGAAATAGGTTTCAGCACTAAGGACATCACCGCTGAACTCAGTCGGACTGAAACATGCCGTGTTCGGCCAGGGTATAAAAGCCTCGTCTTTTTAAAAAAAATGGGGAATCAAAAATGTCGCCTGAAAAATACAAAACAATACAAAAAAAATTCCAAAAAAAACAATAAATAAAAAGGCTTTTTGCTGCGGATGAAGATAATAAACGGATGAATAAAAAAAAAAAAGAAACAAATTTCTTTATTACATTAAATCCTATGGGCTTCACACTGCATCACTTTTCTATGGGACAATTCCTTGCCGTGGCACGGCGGTTTAACTATACAATGCATCTTTTTCGTGTAACTTGTATCAGTTCGTCCGATTTCATCTGACAAATCCTATTGAGATGGGAAAGATCGCTAATCTGTTGCAGTCGCAAAAAAACATCTGAACTCGTCCGATGGAAGTCGGAGTCAGTGGAAGAGGACTGATTCCTTCATGGTGTAGGATTGGTCAGACGATGACAGACCATATCGGATCATTGCACCATTGCCGAACCAGTGGATGTCCAGGCTTAATCTGATAAAATACATTCTTTAATCCAATAATGTACATATGGGCGGTGGAAGAAGAGGGGGTGCAGCGCCCACCGGAAGAGTGTCTATCCCACTCGCTGAATATTGAGTATGGGGGTTTCTCTAAATACCCAAATGACAATGTTGCAAAGAGAGATACAATACAGCGCTCAAAAACCTAAGTCCATGGGAAAGTGGGGTAGACACAAAATATGTCCATAAACAGTAGTCCTTGTCTTTAAGGGTAGATCTTCTTAAAAATGCAGATGGAGTATGCACTGTAGGAAAAAACACAAAGAAGACCAAAAATTACGCAGTATAATAGCACCCAAGATGAGAGTAACTTATATTAATGTTTAACTCACATTCTGGGGAGCCCACAACCGGCTCTTGGGAATAGATCGGGCAGGGACTTTATATTAGGTGCCCATAGACCCTCTAATCGATTTCTCCGGAATTCATCAAAGGAGGAATGCTGTAGAAAAATCAACAGAGACCAAAAAGCATCTCCTAGTGCGATAAATTACAGATGACTCTGTGGTTTAAAAAAGAGCCAAATTTAAACTCACAAGCAGTTGAGCCTCTATTGGCTCCATCACAATGCGCACAGGGAATCATATAGGTGTTCCCCAAACCTTCTTTGCAGGGTTTAAAAAAGGCAGACAGCGATTGAGTTCAAAATAAAAACATTTATTGGCTCAAAATAGACAGATCATATCTACCAGACCAGGACGCGTTTCGCCAATAGTGGCTTCCTCAGCTGGAAATATCCAGCTGAGGAAGCCACTGTTGGCGAAACGCATCCTGGTCTGGTAGATATGATCTGTCTATTTTGAGCGAATACATGTTTTTTATTTTTGGGTTATAGTTTAGGTTTCTTAACTTATTTTAAGGAAACAAGGCTTTTTTCCAGCATAGGTTTCAATGTAAAACAATATTTGCGTGTTTATTAAATATTTCTTAAGCCATTTACTATTTTCACTTGCAGCAATAAGCCATTTTGTTCATTTATTTTTTAGGATGTTTTTGGCATTTTTGGGGATTTTTTTTAGGTTGATTTTAAAGTGACAGGAGAACACCACCATGTGCCGCTGGGACCTAGGTAAAGTAACAGTCGCAGAAATTTGCTGATTCCAAAAGCATGTCAACAACTACTAAACTTAAAAGGTTTGATGCAGAAAAAGTGAGAAAATGTGGACTTCATTTGCATAGCTACCCAGAATTCCTTGCTGTATATGGGAAGTGTAGCAAATTGGCTCTGCAGGCAAAGCAGCGGCGCTCCGATCTGCTTGGTCGTCGTGTAGATGTTTTTTGCGATTATTTATATTTTTGCAGTACGGAGGATTTTAATCAATCTTTTTTCCGTCACCTTAACCGTATTAACTGTAATACTTGTTGATCTGCCCTTTGTCCTCGCAATACATTCCCCAATCAATTAGGTCTTCTAAAGATCCCAAGCCACCACCGATGACTCCTGAGGCTGACCTCTGCCCTTACGTCTAGACTGCATTGCATTTAGGTAAGAAGGTTCTGAACCAAGAATCTTACGCTTTGATATTTCTCACTTTGTAAAGAAGATGCAGAGATGTCGTTGTTTGTTGGTGATATTATCTCTCTCGGATGATGATGTCCTCATGTATGGACCACTGCACAAAGAATCTCTCTATCAGTACAACGTGGCCAAGGTGTTTGCAGGGCTCTCGGGTCACATGATTAGTAGTGATGGACCGAACACCCCCGTGTTTGGTTCGCATTCAAACTCGAACACCCGAAAAAGTTAGACCGCGAACTCGAACATATTGCGAACACCATACAAGTCAAGGGGGCTCGAACGTTTGAAAATTAAGGTCCCCTCCAAGAGGGCATATATGAAAGATATTGCCAATTAAAGGAGTATGGTGGTCCGGGTACAGCCCTGGGGGACAGGAAAAAAAAACACAAAAACATTTTTAACCCTTTCAATGCTGAGTGCTGAGCCATTTCACCACTGTGCGCTGAGCTAATTTTTACCACTTTTGCTCATGTTTAAACACAATTTGAAGTAAAATAAAACAAATAGTTGTCCTGCAGACTAAAGAGCAAGGGTGTACCATCTATAGGAGGCTTCCCATAAACCTCTAAAGTATTTGAAAGAAACCAGAATAGAATGCACTCCAGTAGAAAAAATACAATTTATTGGTATCCAGTAAAATAAAATATGACATATAATATATAACCAAAACGCTACAAGATCACAAAGAATAAGTAAATAATCCAAGCATAGAACCAACATGTAGCAAATATAGAAAAGTTACCAGGCACTTTAGGAAAAAAATAGCCAATAGAGAACAGAGCCAGGGATCCCAACGTTTCGACCTCAGTCTTTGTCAAGGGATAAAGGTCAGTATAAAAGTCACACATATATATATCATAAGTTCCCCATGTAAACCAATCGCCAAGGAAATGAAATAGTTAGGACTTATGGTTCAAATAACCTTTTCTTCTTATGACTTGACATATCTTAGATTCTGTTTGCGATTTTTTTCCGATAGTGGTATATATTATTGAGTTTATGATATGATTATATACATTTAGCATTTCCCGTTTTTTGCTGGGTATGTCTGATTTGTTTTGCTTTTGTTTTTGTGTGATTCGGTGCTCTTTGAACCTATTACGGCTATTATCCGTTATTTTCTCACCCAGGCGCTTTGTATACCTTCCCTTCCTCTTTGGATGTCAATTGCGCATGCGCCGTTTAGGCACATGCGCATAGCACCCTTGTCGACGCCGGACTCTCGTGATGGCTTTCTGCGTGAGTCCAGGTGTCTGACATGGCGGCCGCCGTCATCTGACACAGGTGTGTGGGCATTTCATTTCCTTGGCGATTGGTTTACATGGGGAACTTATGATATATATATGTGTGACTTTTATACTGACCTTTATCCCTTGACAAAGACTGAGGTCGAAACGTTGGGATCCCTGGCTCTGTTCTCTATTGGCTATTTTTTTCCTAAAGTGCCTGGTAACTTTTCTATATTTGCTACATGTTGGTTCTATGCTTGGATTATTTACTTATTCTTTGTGATCTTGTAGCGTTTTGGTTATATATTATATGTCATATTTTATTTTACTGGATACCAATAAATTGTATTTTTTTCTACTGGAGTGCATTCTATTCTGGTTTCTTTTAAACACAATTTGAAGCCATGGGAAATGTTTTATCACCAATGAGTGGGAAATGTTTTATCACCAATGAGTGGGAAATGTTTGACCAACAATGAGTGGGAAATATTCCCGTTTTAATTCAATATCTAATAAACAGTTTATTATTATATTCTGCAGTAAAGAGTCTTTTTATTTTTAGATTTTTTTAGGATATGTTAAGCATTTTTTTGAATTTTTTTGAATTTTTTTTTCTTTTTGCTCGAACTTTCCGCGAACGTCTTGAAAAGTTTGAAGTTCGTGAATTTTTCGAACAGCCGAATCGATTCAAACAGGCAGCCCATCCCTAATGATTAGCAGGGATCATTGATGATGTGAATCAACTCGTGTTGGCAGGATGTGTCTGGATTCAGTTGTCATCTCAGATATGTGCTGTCATATCAGTGACAGGATGGGGTAACAGACCGGAATTATATGGATCACGCGAGAGGATCTCTGCCTGCCTAGGAAACATTAAAACAGATCTGAGCAAAACTGTGTTATAATAAAGGGAGTATATGGAGAAAGTATAAAACACTGAGGTCAACGTGAAAGGGAAGACATAGCAAGAAAGAAGGCAAAGCTACAAAAACAAGTAAACAAAAACAAAAATATGTACAAAGTTAAAGATTTTAGGGGTTATTCAAAGAGAGCCTCACTAACCCCGAAATTGCTCCGAACTGTGAATTTCCCCGTACGGTGCAATTTCGTGGCTATTCGGCTTTTCAAAATCTGGCAATTCGCCTGGATACTGGCAGTGTGTTTTTTTTTTAAATTCCTTGGTTTTGAAGGGGTTAAGTAAATACATATCTGATTATTTTACTTAATATTTCCTGGTCTGCTAAGACATTTTTCACGGAAACTCACATTTAACGCTTATTTATTTCCTTGTAGGTATTCAAATCCGCTTTCAGTACAATCTGTTCTCCATTCAGCAGCATCCACAGCTTTCCTGTGGCTCTGGCCCAGGTGGAGCGAGTTCAGCAGCCGCACGCTAACCTGAAAGTCATTTCATGACGGCGAATCAGGAATGGCAGCGCGAGAAAACACAGAGCAAACTGTTCCATACACTACGCTGAACGCTGGCTCAGACTCGGACGTTCATGCACAGTCTTTGTTTGAATTGCATTTGTTATTTCTCCATGAATGCTTTGGATGTGAAATAAGGAGGACTTTCCAGACGCTCCATGCTCTGAAATCCGACCGTCCTCCAACAGAAAATAAAAATGTTCAATGTCATCTTGACTCTCTGTTATTTCACTTTGTAGCTGGAAAGGTTCAGACGTGTGTTTTGTTACAAATGAGGTCATTGTTTAGAAGTAAATTATATCACACAAAGGGGCAAGCAACGAGCTGTCAAGAAGACCATCCAACACGTTCATTAATCCTTTTGCTACCAAAATCGAGTTAACTCGATTTTGCATTGCAATACATTGTAAAATCACTCATTAGTATATTAAAAGCCATTTTCACATCTTTTAAAGCCACCTGTGGAGAAACAAAACCCATGGTCTTACCTCAACAGTAACCCTATGTTACTGTAAACAACAAACAACAGCCCCAAACCTCACTGTAACAAAAAGTTCAATCACATTACTGCAACATTCCAGCATGGGATTTGGGAGAATACAGGGAGAGCTTTGGGGTCAGTCACTGCTGTACAAGAATGATGTTCAGGGGGTTATAATGAGTGTAAATCCCTGTACAGTACAGATACAAGGTGTTGCTGTAATTGCCATACATAGGCATTATGCAGCACATACAGATACAAGGTGTCGCTGTAATTGCCATACATAGGCATTATGCAGCACATACAGATACAAGGTGTTGCTGTAATTGCCATACACAGGCAATATGCGGCACATACAGATACAAGGTGTCACTGTAATTGCCATACACAGGCATTATGCAGCACATACAGATACAAGGTGTTGCTGTAATTGCCATACACAGGCATTATGCAGCACATACAGATACAAGGTGTCGCTGTAATTGCCATACACAGGCATTATGCAGCACATACAGATACAAGGTGTTGCTGTAATTGCCATACACAGGCATTATGCAGCACATGCAGATACAAGGTGTTGCTGTAATTGCCATACACAGGCATTATGCAGCACATGCAGATACAAGGTGTTACTGTAATTGCCATACACAGGCAATATGGGGCACATACAGATACAAGGTGTTGCTGTAATTGCCATACACAGGCATTATGCTGCACATACAGATACAAGGTGTTGCTGTAATTGCCATACACAGGCATTATGCAGCACATACAGATACAAGGTGTTGCTGTAATTGCCATACAGGCATTATGCAGCACATACAGATATTGCATTGCTAATAATCTCATCACTATAAATCCCCATAAGCAGGAGATCTCACCATTTTAAACCCTTAGTGAGCGGGCGGTTTTACAAAACCCCGTCCAAAAGTGCCCGCTGCTGTTTTTACGTTTCTGCACTGTTTGTGTTTAGCTCTCATTTTTCTCTTACTCGATTATGCAACCCACACATATTATATACCATTTTTCCCGCCATTAAATGGACTTTCTAAAAATACTACTATTTCCATCATATCGTATAATTTACTATAAAAAAATATGAAATAATTTAATCCCCAAAATTTACAACTGCCAAAAAGACCGACTAAATAGTTTCAAAATTTTGTCCGGAGATTAAAAATACCCAATTTTTATATGTTTTTGCTTTTTAACCCCTTCATTGCTGAGCCATTTCATCTCTGTGCGCTGAGCTAATTTTGACCATTTTATGCTCATCATTTTATATACCAGTTTAAATCCTATTTAATTAAACCCCCCAAGACAATTTAAAAAAAATATATATATATTATTTTTTTATTATTATTATTTTACAACAAAAATGGTCATGATCAGGCCTTTCCAATTATATCAAACATGACCCTCTAGCTGCCACGGATCGGGAGATACGGGGATCCAAAGGATCCCTCTATCTCCACTTGGTAGCTAGGGGGTTAACTGGCCCACTGATGTCCTCACACATATGGTGAGGATGTCAGTGGGTGGGTGGTGACCCGGAGCCTTGGCTGACATCCGAGATGTCAGCCACCTCCGGTTTGAATCGCGATCCGGCAGCGAAATGGTTAATGCTATGCACCGCTGAAAAGGGGAGACTCTCCAATTTGTTTTTCCTATCTTACACAGTTGAGGAGATAAGAGGGCTCCTTCGGAGCCCCTCCCCCTTCCTCATTTTCAGTGCAGGCGCCGGGGGGCAACAGTTTTATTGAAAATAACTTTATTCAGACTTCATTCAGGTTTGGTCGTCTTGCAGAGCAATAAATAATGAATTACAGATAATCATCAAGGTCTGGGAATGAAGTGATACTTTTCATCATCAGTATTTACATAAATATGCCAGATACAAGATGTGAATATCCACAATGTGTCTCATCTGAGGCTTCATTAGATTTATAGCTGTGCGATTTGTTTATTTATTTATTTGTCTCGGCAGACGGTCAGGTTTCTGTGTATCAAATATGAAACAATATTACCGACGGATGCCGCGCAATGGCGAACAAAATGATCAGTATCTGCAAAATAGATTTAAATACATTTTAAAAAATCTGTTTTCTTCCACTTAATAATAAAAACAGTAACCTCACGGATTGGACGACCTGAGAAAGTTCTGAGACAGAAGCGAAATGCGTGTCCATGTGATGATGCTCTTGCATTGTGACTGAAGAGGAGTCTGAGACCAAGAAGCACGGGAGCAGTTCTTGATTGCAAGCAGGACAGACGGTCATACAGTTACTCTGCTTTGTGGACTCTCTTGGGCTTCCAAACTGTATGTTACTGTTTGGGAAAGGACAAGAACCAATGGTGTAGGCAGAACAGTGGGATCGGAAGTGAGGCACAGATTGTCAGGCCCACGCCAGGAAGGAGCCATGGCATGACCTCAGTGTGTTGTTATATTCCCAAGCGCTGGGGATAAGCAGGCACACAGACACTGGAGGCAGTATATGTACAATAAGGCTGTATTGAAGAATGGTTCACGGCAAACAGTCCAGCACAGAACAGACGGTAACACTGAAAATAGGCAAGTGGATGGTAGACCACGTAGTCTCTCTCCAGATCCGCTTGAGGAGAAGCAGGAGTCTTTAGGCAAATGTACCTTGATAGAAGGTTGGTCTCCTTGGAGAGAGCTGGAGGGCTGGAAGCCACTTGAGAGTCTCTGGACCCACTGGATAGTGGGCCACGCAGTGTATCGTCCAGCCAGCAGGAACCAGGTAATGCAGACACAGCAAGGATGCACGGCAGAGCAAAATAAATCAGGCAACATACAATGACAAGAGGGAGCTCTCCAGACCTCTGGACACTGGGAAGAGAAAAACACAAAATGAAAGAGCAAAGGGGAGAAGGGTGTGGTCTGGTTTTATGCAGAATCCTCAGGTTCAGACACAGGAGTTAACCCTTAGGTGGGAAGCAGGTATAGAGAGCTAGTGACCCAGGCTGGCCACAGCAGGCTCTCAGGGCTGAGGCATGACACAGATGGGGCAATCCAAACACGTGGTCAGGAATGGACCAGATTGGCAATCAGAAAGGGTCAAGTTAGCCAAGGACTGGTACACGGGACAACTTAGGGAAATGGAGCTACACACATACAATAAGTAGAAATGAATGTAAGTGTGTGGTGCAAACATATAGGCGAGGGAGTCACACCTGCCATCAATTGCATCCGCTGCCTCCCATTGGAGCTACCTGAGGAGGGAGACCTCCCACAGTCAGACGGAGACCACACCCCCAAGCCGTGACATCATAGGGAGCCTCAGACCCCGGGCGCCATCTTGACCAGACCTCCTCAGCAGGCTACAACAAAAAGCCGCTGGGAGCATGCCTGTTGTTGGTGGGCGGCTCTGCAGCGTGGGCATCAGACTTGGAGGGGAGTGTCAGACAGCCCCAGGATCTGCTGACCCCCAGAGACAGCCTAGTGCGGACGCTGCAGTCCCAAGACCCATTGGTATCATTGTTTCATGATTTGTGTTGAAGTGACATTGTTTGGGTGTGTTGTTGTAGCAGGGTGCACATTACTGGTATTTACCTACACAAGTGAGTTCACTTTTGTTACTGGTTGGGCAAGTGCAGCGAGCTTTTATTTGCTTTTTATTCACTGGTTATATTGTTATAAACACAACTTAAATTTTAACTCTGAAAAGGAAACACAGTAACACTTAACCCCTTCACTACCGTGATTGTGTTTACGCGACCAGCAGTTCGAGATCGTGTTAACCTTAATCTGGGGCTGTGCTGTAACATTGTAATAGACAGGTGCGTTTTGTTTCGTCTGAATTTGAATTCGTCCGAAAATCCACCATTTTTCATTTTCGGAAGCATTTACAAAAAATGATACTCGGCGTCCGAAATTTCGAATCGGTCCGAAAGAACGAATCGAAATGACCCGAATCGATCAGATCCGATTCGAAATGATCCGAAACGGGGAAACAAAATCTATGCAATTCAAGACAAAGCAATGGGTTAATGGGCATTGGGCATCTCACAGGGCACAGAGTATGTCCCAAGCAAAGGGTTAATGGGAATTGGGCAACTCACGGGGCACAGAGTATGTCCCAAGCAAAGGGTTAATGGGAATTGGCATCTCACAAGACACAGCGTATGTCCCAATCAAAGGGTTAATGGGAATTGGGCATCTCACAGGGCACAGAGTATGTCCCAAGCAAAGGGTTAATGGGAATTGGGCATCTCACAGGGCACAGAGTATGTCCCAAGCAAAGGGTTAATGGGAATTGGGCATGTCACAGGGCACAGCGTATGTACCAAGCAAAGGGTTAATGGGAATTGGGCATGTCACAGGGCACAGCGTATGTCCCAAGCAAAGGGTTAATGGGAATTGGGCATGTCACAGGGCACAGCGTATGTCCCAAGCAAAGGGTTAATGGGAATTGGGCATGTCACAGGGCACAGCGTATGTCCCAAGCAAAGGCAATGATTGTAAATAAAATTGGATTGTTGCACACACATTTTGTTTGCTTTCGGGCTCCAGAACAAGTCCCCAAATTTTTATCCCTATAGGCATAATGCGTGAGGTGTGGTTAAAATGGGCTGGGGAATGCCCTGACATATTGAGCTTTCTCCAGCCGACATGGAGACACGAGCTGCAGTTTTACCTGCAGTAACTCCTTTTGGCCAGCAGATGGCGATACTTCCCTGCCACATAGGTTATTACAGTAAGGAATACACTGGGAATATCCCCAAATATTTCTTACTGTATAATTAATTACAAATGATTTTCCAAAAAAACACTGGTTCCTGAGTGGATTTTTAGAAAATCGATTAGTATTGAAGAGGTTAAGCACTGGCATTATTTTCTTTTTCGTTTCTTTTGGTTTGAATCCTTCGAGCCTTATTTTTTTCTTCATCTTCACGTGTAATTTTCCACCCGAGGCTCGTGTTCGTTTTAGCATGTCCAGTCCTAATGGTGATAATACTGGGTGAATGATTTAGGAAGCAAAGGGCTTCTTCCCTTGGACAAAGATCTCTCTGTGAGATAAAACCCTGAGAAATGACAGCTTTGTTCATGCACAATAACTGAGACCTGTATGTTCTGTTTGTTTAACTATACATAACGATGTGACTTTGAAAATAATTAACGTAAAATTAAGATTCAAGCTGTGACAGGGGAGGTGACTTTCTGCTTCACTTATAAAAATAACCAAAAATTATTTTATAATAATAGCAACTATTATTTCAATTTAGACAGGAAAGGTACATTCAGATCACATAGTAAACGCACCTATTATTACCCAGCAAAATACTACTCATTTTACTGTGCTTATTTGGCCCTTCTGTCACTAGAAAGGAAGGATGAAAAGGAATGATACAGATATATGGTGTCATTACAGAACAGGGATAAGATGCAGGGTGTTATAGAAGCTGAAAATCCCTGTATAGTACAGATATATGGTGTCAGTACAGAGATAAAATGCAGGGTGTTATATAAGCTGTAAATCCCTGTATAGTACAGATATATGGTGTCAGTGCAGGGATAAGATGCAGGGTGTTATATAAACTGTAAATCCCTGTATAGTACAGATATATGGTGTCAGCACAGGGATAAAATGCAGGGTGTTATAGAAGCTGTAATCCCCTGTATAGTACAGATATATGGTGTCAGTACAGAGATAAAATGCAGGCTGTTATATAAGCTGTAAATCCCTGTATAATACAGATATATGGTGTCAGTACAGGGATAAGATGCAGGGTGTTATAGAAGCTGTAAATGCCTGTAAAGTATAGATATATGGTGTCAGTACAGGGATAAGATGCAGAGTGTTATAGAAGCTGCAAATCCCTGTATAGTACAGATATATGGTGTCAGTACAGGGATAAGATGCAGGGTGTTATAGAAGCTGTAAATCCCTGTATAGTACAGATATATGGTGTCAGTTAGTACAGGGATAAGATGCAGGGTGTTATAGAACCTGTAAATCCCTGTATAGTACAGATATATGGTGTCAGTACAGGGATAAGATGCAGAGTGTTATAGAAGCTGCAAATCCCTGTATAGTACAGATATATGGTGTCAGTACAGGGATAAGATGCAGGGTGTTATAGAAGCTGTAAATCCCTGTATAGTACAGATATATGGTGTCAGTACAGGGATAAGATGCAGAGTGTTATAGAAGCTGCAAATCCCTGTATAGTACAGATATATGGTGTCAGTACAGGGATAAGATGCAGGGTGTTATAGAAGCTGTAAATCCCTGTATAGTACAGATATATGGTGTCAGTACAGGGATAAGATGCAGGGTGTTATAGAAGCTGTAAATCCCTGTATAGTACAGATATATGGTGTCAGTCAGTACAGGGATAAGATGCAGGGTGTTATATAAGCTGCAAATCCCTGTATAGTACAGATATATGGTGTCAGTACAGGGATAAAATGCAGGGTGTCATAGAAGCTGCAAATCCCTGTATAGTACAGATATGGGGCAGTATTACAAAGCTGGTGCTAACTTAACCAGAGCTGTTGTAAACTTAACAGCTCCATAGGCTATAGTGGCTCTGGGAAGTTTACAACAGCTCTGGTTAAGTTAGCACTAGCTTTGTAATATGGCCCATGGTGTCAGTCAGTACAGTACATGGATCAGATGCAGGGCGTTATAGAAGCTGTAAATTTATTTATTTATTTGCAGAGTATTTTACCGGGAAGAATACATTGAGATTTCTCTCGTTTTCAAGTATGTCCTGGGTAAATCCCTGTATAGTACAGATATATGGTGTCAGTACTAGGGATGGGCTGGCAGTTCGAATCTGTTTGAAGTACTAATCGAACATCGGCCGTTCGAAAGTTCGGAGAATGTCGAACTTTTTGCGATGTTCGCCAAAAGTTTTAATTTTTTTTTTAAAAAATGCTTAAAAAATCCTAAAAAAATCTAAAAATAAAGAGACTCTTTACTGCAGAATATTATAAGCAACGGTTTATTAGATATTGAATTAAAACAGGAATATTTTTAACATTCCTATGGACTAAAACATTCTTGTTGATAAAACATCAGGCAGACGAGGCCCTTTAATCAGGCACTGTAAAGGGCTGCCTGCCGGGGTCTCCCAAGGATCCCTTGAGGAGCATGCGGCTGCTGGATGACAGAGCTGCGACTGTGTGGGCTTCGCTTGCCGGGTGCAAGTGGCAGAGAGGCGGCGCAGGGATGGAGCCACTGCATCTGCGGCCACGGCAGACCCCCGCCCCACAGATATATGGTGTCAGTACAGAGATATGATGCAGGGTGTTATAGAAGCTGTAAATCCCTGTATAGTACAGATATAAGTTGTCAGTACAGGGATAAGATACAGGGTGTTATAGAAGCTGTATATCCCTGTATAGTACAGATATATGGTGTCAGTCAGTACAGGGATAAGATGCAGGGTGTTATAGAAGCTGTGAATCCCTGTATAGTACAGATATATGGTGTCAGTACAGGGATAAGATGCAGGGTGTTATAGAAGCTGTGAATCCCTGTATAGTACAGATATATGGTGTCAGTACATGACTGCTTATACCTGGATCCTCTATGCCTATGCCCTGAAATAAGCACAAAGACCACGGTATATTTGGAAAAGGGCATAGGCCACAGCTTTATTTAATTTATACAAAATTTCGAATATATAATCCAACACCACACAATTAGATCTGACCCTACCGCAACCAAACTTGCGGTTATAACTTAACCCAGAGCTCGTTGCTCAGCCTGACTTACCAGGAACAGAGAACGTCTCTCCCAGAGCCCATCTTACTCGGCGGCTTATCCAATAACTTCTTCTTCGCTGGCCAGGGATTCCGCCAACGCAAAGGGGCAATGATCTTAAATTTTGCCCCTGCGCTCCCCCCGCAGCCAGCGCCAACTCCATCTCTTAACCCCTCTAAAAAAATATTCAACCCAATACCAGACAGGTGAACTCCAGCTAATCGCATCAAAGCCCTATTATCCCCTTCTTCTAATTCCCGGTGACCAATAGACAGACCCCCAAGACTAATGAAAAACCGAGACACCTCCCAATTATGTTTGCACTGAGCCTGTTCCAAGGCCTTAGGGGACGCCAGACATCCCAAGCGGGCCTCCAAACGATCTTGGACCAAACCAAAGAAATGGATTTAAAAAGGGGCGAAACAGTGAGCTAGATCTTTCTCAATAACATGGGTCAAATCCAAAGTCCAAATCAGACCCAAGTCATTACTAACTGCATAAATGATGAGTATGGGAAAAACCTAAACCCTGAGCGACAAAAGACAACATTCCCTATAGTCATTACCCCATCGCAAGCCTTTACTGCCTAACCACCTGACTGTCGAGCCACCCAGAAGATGAAAGAATGTCCTAAAATCCAGACCAGTTGGGAACCTGAAAAAATATTTTACAGTAAATGTGACGAATAGAATCCTGAAATGACCAGAAGACCACCTCCTCAAATTCTGCAGCAGAACCGCAGGAGGCCCCTACCACAGTCAAACCACCCACACCTAAAAGAATGTGGAGCGAAATCTACATGACTTGAACTCAACCTAGAGAAGCAATGTCGGAAAACCAAAAAACACGTGAGGGGACTGCCAGACGCAGGCCCTACCCACCAGCAAGTGCCCCCAATACCCATCAAAGTGACAAAAAACGCTCCTACCAACCTGATTGGTTCTAGAATGGGGAATAAAGAGACGCACCCCACCATCACCAACCACCACGTGACAGGCCTGACGCCCAGAAGGAAAGTGAGCACTACAGGATACCAGCTCCCCAATCCGTAATGCACCCAAAAACCAAAAAGAAAAGGCCACGTGAAACAAAAGAACTTCAAAATCATTGAAGCAAATGAACCCCAAGACCAACGAAATCTCCTGTAAAAGCGAAAAGGACAAAGGTCAACAGTGATCCAACACCAAAACCCTCCGCCAACCAGCCACCACCTGACGCAGCAATGTATCCCTCGAAAAAAAAACAGCCCAACTGAAAAAGAAAACTGACATCACAACGAAAGAGCTGACAGAGAGCGAGAAGCATAAGCTGCAGAACGCCCATCCCGCTCCATGGCAGACAAGAACGACGATGTAGCCTGGCGGCAGGCCGATACGTCCTGCAATCCCAGTCCAGATCGTGCTAGCGTCGCCCACATGACACACCTGAATATATGACCTCCATATGGAACCAGCCAAGGAGCGGAATATAGAAACATATAAACATATAAAATGTTGGCAGATAAGAACCTTTCGGCCCATCTAGTCGCCCAATTACATGGATACTTTACCTGGATTTATCTTTTGTTTAGGATAGCCTTATGCCTATCCCATGCCTGCTTAAATTCAATTACTGTTTTGGCCTCTACCACTTCTACTGGAAGACTGTTCCATGTATCCACCACCCGCTCAGTAAAATAATGCTTCCTGATGTTACTTTTAAACCTTTGCCCCTCTAATCTAAGACTATGTCCTCTTGTTTTGCTATTTTGTTTCCTTGTTTCCTATGCTGAATCAGTCCTTCAAAGCCAGGGTCCATAACCAGCAAAGAAAGGGAGTACCAGTCTGATCTGCCGCCGGTGCCACTGGAACTGGGAGAGTCAGCAGTCATATTGGACACACCCGGCACATGCAGCGCTTTAAACAAAATCTAAAATCCAGACAACATAAAAACAAATGGCGCAACAGAGAAAGAACGGGCGGAGAACTAGAGGAAGAATGGTTCAACACATGAACGACGCTTAAGAGAGTGATCTTTTGGACCGGTAATTTATTAGCCAGACTCTCCCCCACAGTTCCAGTGCCGTAACAATGGGAAATAACTCCAAAAAGGTCAAATTAGACAACAAGTTGGAATTAGACTAAGAAGCAGGCCATGCCTCTACGCACCAATGGCCTTGGAAGTAAGCCCCGAAGCCATAAGCACCTGCAGCATCCGTAAATAAATCCAAGGCGGAATGATCCACATCAGCTTTTTGCTAATACATACTCCCATCGTACCGACTTAAAAAGGACTGCCAGACCAAAAATCAGCCTTCAAGGACCGATGCAAATGGACAAAATTAGGTGGTACTTTAAATCCCATCGGCATAACCCGACAGGCAAAAGCCAAATGGCCGAGCAAAGACTGAAGCTCGCAAAGAGGAAGCTTGGGGGACAACAAAGCCCGTGCCAAGACAGTCTCGAAATCAGCAATTTTATCCCGAGGCAGCCGGAAAAAAAACACTCATCCGAGACCATTTCAATGCCCCAAAAGGAGAGCAGCCAACAAGGACCCCCTGGTTAGTCACCCACCAGCGGTACCCCAAACTCGACAGCCATGACCCCAAAGTGCTGCAGCAAGTCCACACCAATAGTAGACGCTGTTGGCCCAAAAAAAAAAAAAAAAAGGAAAGCCATCCAAATAATGAACGACATAGGATCAACCTGACAAACCATCACTCCAGGAAAGTAGGTAAAAAGCCCAAAATAACAAGAAACAGAACACCCCATCGTCAGGCACCTATTAAATAAAACCGCTGCCGAAAAGAGCAGCCCAGAGGTATCGGCAAAAGCCGAAACGCCGACTCCACATCCACTTCTGCCAAAAATAGGATAGGAGAGATGGTACATCATACAAAAGGCACCCGACTCTTTCTAGGGAACTACACCCAATGGGAAAACCCACAAATTGGGAAAGGGCAAACCAACGAAAGGACCCATCATCCATCTTAACTGCACCTCCAGCGCCAATTTTTTGAGCAACCCCTGCCTCATGCTGACGAGCCGACACCAAGTTGGAGGCAACGCCAGGAAAGTCAGAAGGAATGAAGGGAATGCGAAATCCCATTGAAAACCCATCCACCAAAAACATGAGCTGCCCCTAATATTGGGGTAGCTGCCGAGCCATGGGAGGTATGCTGGGGTAAGACCTGCCACCGGAACCCTCCCAAACCGCCCCTTGGCCCAAAGGTCCCCAAACCTGCCGCAGGCACCGGAAGGCGGGAAGCAACACCTAGGCATTGAGAACACTAGTACCGGAACCGGCACAAACTCGCCCAGCGGCAATATGATTCATTATACAACCAACAAAATTCTCTCTGGGTTCCCGCCAACTTACCAGAGAAGACACCGCCAGCAGATCCGAGAAAGGGAGAAACCACTGGATGAGGTGGTGTCATCAACAACAACCATAGGTTGGCATCCTGCTCATCAAATCGCATGGCAGGATGGACAGACATTTATTTATTTATTTTTTTAAACGGAACTGCTGATCAGAACCGAACCAACACATGCCCCCATAAACTTTGTAAGCCCCCCAGACGAGATCCGGATAGGAGAACAGGGCCACACTATGCTCTGGAAAAAATTCACAGAAAATGGCGCTAAAAAACAGAGATCCCCGAGGCCAGTTCCCAAACGTATGGGGTAATCTCTTAACCTTATCTTTGTGTTTTTCCTTATCTGCCTCCAACCACGTCGCACGGTCCATCATCTCCCTATCAACAGATTCCAAAGAAAGAGCGTCCATGTATTCTCTTCTCCAAATCTTGCTATATCAGCAGAAAGGTGCATACCCAGTGGGGACAATGCATACCCAGAAAGGTGCTGAAACGCAGCCACCGGACCAAGCACCCGCAAGTCACAGGAGCAGAGGAAACAATCGCAGCAGGCATCTCCGCACCGGACGGCACCGGTATCACCAAACCTCGACACGCAGAATCTGACGGTAACAGCCCTCGGGACTCCAAACCTGACCCCAGCCGCCACTGCTGGAGCGCTGACAGCAGAACGGACACTAAGGCTAAGCGTCCAACACCCCCCAGGCATCGCAGCCTGCGTACCCCCCGCTGACCCTCGGTCTCGCACTCAGCAGCAGAATAAATCATACTCACGTGGATACTCACGTGCGGACAGCAGCGATGAAGGACCCACCAGGCGCTGGGACAGGCTGACCGCCACTTCAGGAATCACACTGCCTAAAGGCACAGCAGTGCATTGTTCCTCCTCGCGTCCAGGAACCGCCACCAGGTGAGGCTCCCGACATGCAGGTGCGGGGTGCTGCAACACGGGGCCACCCCAGCAGCCAGGCAACCATCAGCAGGCAAGCAGACAACCTGATATCAAGCAAGTCAGTGGACATGGAATCCTGCAGCTGAAAAGCTTCTTGGGGCTGGGAACTAAGGGCATCAGGAAGCCGGAACCGTCATCTTAGGTAAGGGCAGCTAACACCCATGTGACCTGCCCACACCATGATGTGTGTGAGAGCAAGGGGGTGGAGCCAGAGATCCTGGAGCGAAGAGCTGCAGACAGAGAAGCCATGGCTGCAGAAGCACGTGGACTGTGTGAATGCCCTGCTCACAACCCACACGCTCTGCACCAGGAGAAACTGAGGGCCACAGAGGGATGAACGGGGGGGGGGGGCGGTGCACAGTGTCATGGACACGCTCAGTGGGCCACAGAGGGATGAACAGGATGGGGGGGCTGCCGCACAGTGTCATGGACATGCTCAGTGGGTCACAGAGGGATGAACAGGATGGGGGGGCTGCCACGCAGTGTCATGGACACGCTCAGTGGGCCACAGAGGGATGAACAGGGGGGGGGGCTGCCGCACAGTGTCATGGACACGCTCAGTGGGCCACAGAGGGATGAACAGGATGGGGGGGCTACCGCACAGTGTCATGGACACGCTCAGTGGGCCACAGAGGGATGAACAGGATGGGGGGGCTGCTGCACAGTGTCATGGACACGCTCAGTGGGCCAAAGAGGGATGAACAGGATGGGGGGGCTGCCGCACAGTGTCATGGACACTGGAGTTTGCAGCAAAGTCCCACAAGCGAGAGAGAGCAGCAGCATCAATATCCTCACACTGTGCAGCCACATCCATAATCTCCTCCTTGATGTGTGTCAGAAAAGGGAAGACAACGTGCAGCCTCTTCTAATCACCAGCACATGGAACAGGTAATCACACACCTGTGTATATATAGGACTCCACCTCATTAACATAATTTATCCTGACCAATGACCCTGCACACACCTCGATTGACCGGCCCAGGACAGCAGTCATGCCCCCCTTCCAGAATGTTCCAGGGGGTTGCTGGGATAAGATGCAGGGTGTTATAGAAGCTGTAAATCCATGTATAATACAGATATATGGTGTCAGTCAGTACAGGGATAAAATTTAGGGTGTTATAGAAGCTGCAAATCCCTGTATAGTGCAGATATATGGTGTCAGTACAGGGATAAGCTGCAGGGTGTTATAGAAGCTGTAAATCCCTGTATAGTACATATATATTGTGTCAGTCAGTACAGGGATAAGATGCAGGGTGTTATAGAAGCTGCAAATCCCTGTATAGTACAGATATATGTGTCAGTCAGTACAGGGATAAGATGCAGGGTGTTATAGAAGCTGTAAACCCCTGTATAGTACAGATATATGGTGTCAGTCAGTACAGGGATAAGATGCAGGGTGTTATAGAAGCTGCAAATCCCTGTATAGTACAGATATATGGTGCCAGTCAGTACAAGGATAAGATACAGGGTGTTATATAAGCTGCAAATCCCTGTATAGTACAGATATATGGTGTCAGTCAGTACAGGGATAAGATGCAGGGTGTTATAGAAGCTGTAAACCCCTGTATAGTACAGATATATGGTGGCAGTCGGTACAGGGATAAGATGCAGGGTGTTATAGAAGCTGCAAATCCCTGTATAGTACAGATATATGGTGCCAGTCAGTACAAGGATAAGATACAGGGTGTTATATAAGCTGCAAATCCCTGTATAGTACAGATATATGGTGTAAGCCAGTACAGGGATAAGATGCAGGGTGTTATAGAAGCTGTAAATCCATGTAAAGTATAGATATATGGTGTCAGTACAGGGATAAGATGCAGGGTGTTATAGAAGCTGTAAATCCCTGTATAGTACAGATATATGTGGTCAGTACAGGGATAAGATGCAGGGTGTTATAAAAGCTGTAAACCCTGTATAGTACAGATATATGGTGTCAGTCAGTACAGGGATAAGATGCAGTGTGTTATAGAAGCTGCAAATCCCTGTATAGTACAGATATATGTTGTCAGTACAGGGATAAGATGCAGGGTGTTATAGAAGCTGTAAATCCCTGTATAGTACAGATATATGTGGTCAGTACAGGGATAAGATGCAGGGTGTTATAAAAGCTGTAAATCCCTGTATAGTACAGATATATGGTGTCAGTACAGGGATAAGATGCAGGGTGTTATAGAAGTGTGATAAATCCCTGTATAGTACAGATATATGATGTCAATATAGTACAGGGATAAGCTGCAGGGTGTTATAGAAGCTGTAAATCCCTGTATAGTACAGATATATGGTGTCAGTCAGTACAGGGATAAGATGCAGGGTGTTATAGAAGCTGTAAATCCCTGTATAGTACAGATATATGGTGTCAGTCAGTACAGGGATAAGATGCAGGGTGTTATAGAAGCTGTAAATCCCTGTATAGTACAGATATATGGTGTCAGTACAGGGATAAGATGCAGGGTGTTATAGAAGCTGTAAATCCCTGTATAGTACAGATATATGGTGTCAGTCACTACAGGGATAAGATGCAGGGTGTTATAGAAGCTGTAAATCCCTGTATAGTACAGATATATGGTGTCAGTCATTACAGGGATAAGATGCAGGGTGCTATAACTTGGCTGTTTGGTGAATTGCAGAATTGTCTTGTCTTTACCCATTTTACCTTTGTACAGCACCATGGAATGTGTTGGCGCTTAATAAACAAATAATAGTATAATAATAGCAAGATCAACTCCATGGGAGAGAGGAGGGAAGGATAATGAGGGGGGTCATACATGTTAAAGCATGTGTTCAGATCTGTCGATTTGGGATTGAAGAGGAAACATTGTATCTGTCACTATTTTTCACAGGATTAAGAAGATTTTGTGCATGTCAGGCTGCTGTCAAGATCTTCAGCATTAAATTCTTGTAGACTATCCCCGGCCTGGGAAGTTTGCCCACTCAGCAGCCTGTTAGCCCTTCCAATCAACTGCTGGCCCGGGTTGCCTTTGTTCGCAATCCTTAAATACTGAAATCCTCCACGTAGAGGTCTCCAAGCTTCGGCCTCAAGGAAACAATCTCTCAGGTGACCCGGCGACTGCTCAATACTGTTATTTTTTTCCCTTTTATCCTAATAGCCTTAACCCGGCAAGTGAAAGGTCAGTAAAATCCTCGCCGTTCTCCAGTCAATTAAAGCATTTGCAGTAACAGAGCTATCGACCCACAGGATTTGAACAGGAAAGGTTAAACCTGACTGCATTGTGTTTTGCAGGAGACATAAATTTAATATAACCCTTGCCAAGAGGCTGTGAGTCATTGTTTCAGGCTGCGATGGGCAGACAGATGCGAAACATAGTCACTGCGGGATTGAAGGAGTTAAGGAATCGCTGCAACAAATCACATAGTTTCTCTGAATGTAGCTACTTTTTTATTTATTATCTTTGCAAGAATCAACTTGAGTCAAAAACATTAGAGCAAATGTAAGAGAGTCGCTTTGCCTGATTTTCGGTTTAATCAAACGGCAGGCGAGACTAGAAACATAGAAAAATGTCGGCAGATAATAACCTTTCGGCCCATCTAGTCTGCCCAATTACATGGATACTTTACCTGGATTTATCTTTTGTTTAGGATAGCCTTATGACTATCCCATGCCTGCTTAAATTCAATCACTGTTTTGGCCTCTACCACTTCTACTGGAAGACTGTTCCATGTATCCACCACCCTCTCAGTAAAATAATGCTTCCTGATGTTACTTTTAAACCTTTGCCCCTCTAATCTAAGACTATGTCCTCTTGTTTTGCTACTTTGTTTCCGTTTAAATATACTCCCTTCCTCTACCTTGTGGATTCCCTTTACGTATTTAAATGTTTCTATCATATCTCCTCTGTCTCGTCTTTTTTCCAAGCTGTACATGTTAAGATCATTAAGCCTTTCCTGGTAACTTTTCTCCTTCAAGCCGTACACCATTTTAGTAGCCCTTCTCTGAACTCTCTCTAAGATGTCTATATCCTTCTGGAGATACGGTCTCCAGTACTGCACACAGTACTCCAAGTGAGGTGTCACCAGTGCTCTGTACAGTGGCATGAGCACTTCCCTTTTCCTACTGCTAATACCTCTCCCTACACAACCAAGCATTCTGCCAGCATTTCCTGCTGCTCTATTACATTGACTACTTACCCTTAGATCCTCTGCAATAATAACCCCTAAATCCCAACCCTCAGATGTATCAAATATTCTATATTCAGCCCTTGGGTTTTTACGTCCCAGGTGCATTATCTTGCACTTATCCACATTAAAACTCAATTGCCACAACTCCCACCATTTTTTTAGTTTACCTAAATCATTTGTCATTTGGCTGATCCCTCCAGGAACGTCAACCCTGTTGCAAATCTTTGTGTCATCAGCAAAAAGACATACTTTTCCATTAATACCTTCTGCAATATCACTAATAAAAATATTAAAGAGAATGGGTCCAAGTACTGACCCCTGAGGTACCCCACTGGTAACAAGACCTTGCGCCGAATAAACTCCATTTACCACAACCCTCTGTTGCCTGTCACTCAGCCACTGCCTAATCCATTCAACAATATTGGAATCCAAGCTCAAAGATTGCAATTTATTGATAAGCCTTCTATGCGGAACAGTATCAAAAGCCTTACTGAAATCTAATTAAGCAATGTCTACTGCACCACCTGTGTCTATTATTTTTGTTACCCAATCAAAAAAATCAATAAGATTAGTTTAGCATGATCTCCCTGAGGTAAACCCATGTTGTTTCTGATCCTGTAATCTCTGTGTTTTTAGATGTTCAACAATCCTTTCCTTTAACATGGTTTCCATTAATTTCCCCACTACTGACGTAAGACTAACTGGCCTATAGTTCCCAGATTCCTCCCTACTACCCTTCTTGTAAATGGGCACAACATTTGCTAATTTCCAGTCTTCTGGGACGACTCCCGTTAACAAGGATTGGTTAAATAAATCTGTTAACGGTTTTGCTATTACATCACTGAGCTCTTTTAATAATTTAGGGTGGATCTCATCAGGCCCCATTGATTTATTTGTCTTTACTTTAGACAGCTGCTGTAGAACCTCCTCCTCTGTAAACTCATATGTAAAGGTCTCGTTAGTGTTTCCTCCTAACTGAGGTCCCTTTCCTTCCTTTTCTTCTGCAAAGACTAAACAAAAATATTCATTGAGGCAGTCAGCGAGACTTTTATCCTCTTCTACATACCTTCCTTCCTTTGTTTTTAATCTAACTAATCCTTGTTTTACTTTTCTTTTCTCGTTTATGTATCTAAAAAATGTTTTGTCCCCCTTTTTTACTGACTGAGCTATTTTCTCTTCTGCGTGTGCTTTGGAAGCTCTTATAAATTGCTTTGCCTCTTTCTGCCTAATTTTATAGGTTTGCCTATCTTCTTCACTCTGAGTTTTTTTATAATTATTGAATGCTGTCTTTTTGTTCTTCACTATTTTGGCCACTTCTGCAGAGTACCACAGTGGTTTCTTCCCTTTTTTGTTTTTGCTAACAAGCCGAATGCAATTGCCTGTGGCCTTCAATAATGCTTCCTTTAAATAATCCCATTTCTCCTGGACTCCCTTTAAACTCCTCCAGTCTGATAATGACTCCTTCACACAAAATCTCATTTTAGAAAAATCTGTTTTTTTAAAGTCTAAAACTTTTGTTTTTGTGTGGTGCGGCTCCATCCCTGTTTTTATATTAAACCACACTGACTGGTGATCACTAGATCCCAAATTTTCACCTACAACAATGTCCGATACCAAACCTCCATTTGTGAGTATTAAATCCAATATGGCCTCTTTACGGGTCGGCTCCTCAACTACTTGTGTTAGAGGTGCACTCGTTTCGTATTGAATCTCAATCCGTCCGAAATTTTGTTAATTTGTATTTCGGAAATGCTTCCGAAATAACAAATAAGTTTCATCCGAATTGAAACAAAAATTAAACGAAAGATACAGTATATAACGAAATTGATTCGTTATACTGTTTCACAAGAAAATCATTGATTGAATGATTCCTCTATGCAAACTGCAGCGAAACGGTAATTTAACCCTAGCTTGCCTTTTAACCCTCATGTTTAACCATAATCTACCAGTAATAGAGCAGGATTTATTGCTTTATTTAAGCGATCGTAAACTTCGAATCGATCCCAAATTACAAACGGAATTATGAAATGAATCAGTTTCGTTTTACTGTTTCACAAAGCATCCCGTCCCTGTCAGTTGGTTGTGGTGCTGAATCTGTTGTAATCACCGCCACAGGCCAATAGACAGCTCAATATTGAACCCTAGCTTGTCTTTTAACTCTCATGTTTAACTCTAATGTAACAGTAATTGAGCAGGATTTGATTTATTGTTTATTTTTAGTGATCCTAAAATTCAAATTGAATCAAAATTACGAATCGAAATTACGAAACAAAATTACGAAAATGAATCATTTGAACGAATTCAGTTTCAGGCTAAATTATTTTCATCAAAGCACATTTTTCAGCTGTGCACACCTCTATGCAAGACACTGTTCACACTTAAAATGTTAAATTGTTTACAAAAAAAATCAGCAACGTGTCAGTCCTTCTGGACTTACTTTGAGATGCTGAAATATTTTTTTTTCGCCAAAAATAAATTTATATTTAAAAATATTTTTATGATATTTAAACAGAATTATAAATATTTTATTATTATTATTGTCATCATTTATAGCGTCAACAGTTTCCGCAGCGCTTTACAATAACCAAAGGGTTATTCAGAGAGAGCCGAACTGGCTCTGAAATTGCACCGAACGGTGAATTTCCCGGTACGGCGCTATTTTATGGCCTTTCGACTATTCAAAAAGCAGACAGTTAGCCAAATTTTGGTGAATTGCCAGCAAATACGATGCCTCTTCGACGGCAGTGAAATCCCGCATAGAGAAGCAATGGTTAATATATTCAGAGAACACCGAACAGCAGTTTATTTGTGTCTCGTACCTTTTGGTTATTGTAAAACTCTGCAGAGACTGTTGGCGCTATATAAATGACTAGAAATGGTGATAATCTGAGCCACTGGCGCCACCCGGTGGTGATGGCAAATAAACAACCTCAATACAATCAAATAAAATACAATGCAAGTTGGATAAAACAATCAAGGATAAAACGAAGTAATGTGACATTTTCAGTCTTATCCTGTTTACTCCAGGTTGTAAAAGTCTTAATGATTGTGAAAGTCTTAATAATCAGTGCAGGGAAGAATAAAAATAAAAGTCATACAGTATCTCGTATTTGTGGAGTCAGCTGCCTCTCCAGACCACTTGGTGGTATATCCCTTTTCCACCTTGTAAAACAGTATAAAAGAAAGATATGCTGGAGAATAGGGATGGGCTGCTAGTTTGAATCGGGTTCGAAGTTCGATTCGAACATCGGCTGTTCACGAACTTCGAACTTTTCGGGACGTTCGCGGAAAGTTCGAGGAAAAAAAATAATTTAAAAAAATTCCAAAAAATGCTTTAAAGATCCTAAAAAGTCTAAAAATAAAGAGACTTTTTGCTGCAGAATTTAATAATAAACAGTTTATTAGATATTGAATTAAAACGGGAATATTTTTAACATTGAAGCCTATGGGATTCATAAACATTTCCCACTGATTGTTGGTCAAACATTTCCCACTTCTTGTTGGTCAAACATTTCCCACTGATTGTTGGTCAAACATTCCCACTGATTGTTGGTCAAACATTTCCCACTCATTGTTGGTCAAACATTTCCCACTCCTTGTTGGTCAAACATTTCCCACTTCTTGTTGGTCAAACATTTCCCACTGATTCTTGGTGAAACATTTCCCACTCATTGTTGGTCAAACATTTCCCACTGATTCTCGGTCAAACATTTCCCATAGCTTCAAATCGCATTTAAACATGAGCAAAAGCGGTAAAAATGAGCTCAGCGCACAGTGGTGAAATGGCTCAGCACTCAGCAGTGAAAGGGTTAAAAACATTTTTTTAAACTTTTTTTTTCATTGTTTCCTGTCCCCCAGGGCACTACCCGGACCCCCATACACCTTTTTCTGGCCAATATCTTGCATATATGCCCTCTTGGAGGGGACCTTAATTTTCGAACATTCGAGCCCCATTGACTTTAATGGTGTTTGCATTGTGTTCGAGTTCGTGGTCGAACTTTTTCGGGTGTTCGAGTTCGAATGCGAAGTAAACACTGGGGTCCATCACTACTGGAGAAAAGGAGAATAAAAAATAAAATTGATGAAGGTGCTACTCGCACAAATTCCATCACTCCTGGGCAGCGCAGAAACACTAGCAAACAGCCACACAGTATACAACAAGCAGAAGATGTATCACGTGCATCACATGCTCTGCTCGTTGTAAATAATAAAACTAATATTGCAAATGAAATAAAAAATAAACAGCAGATCAACAGGGTAAAGAAAAATGAGGCTTATCTATGTCGAGTAAAAATGCTGCTGGGATAAGCAGCCCTGCCCCCCAGTCACCTTCTCCCCCATGCGTTTCACACTCCTATGATTTATTCATGCAGATGAGCGAAACATATTAAGGTCACGTGTGCACGAGGTGGATTTCCTATATTTCATACAGCACAGAGGAGAAATAAGCTCACTTATTGAAAAAAGGCTCCTTTTTTTGGATTCCTCCTTAATCAGGAATGGATTTGTCTCCCGCGGAGGATGAATTGTTGGTTTTGCACAGCGGGGCTTTTCATGCGAGAGCGTGGAGGAAAGAGCGAGGGGAGGTCTCGCAGCCCGACCCCCCGAGTGACGGAGAGGAAAAGACAAAACTACTTTTACACAAACACTAAAGGGAAAGTGCTTTGCAGAATACTTGTGTTTCTGTGACTGATGGAGGAAGCAATAACAATTAACTCTTTCATCACCAAGTGATTTTCCATAGAACAACTGGCAGGAACCAGGAACATTAACCCCAAATCTAAAAAAAAAATTCTCAACACACACACACACACACAGAAACACACACAAACACACACATCCATACACACACACATAAACAACCAGACATCCCCTTACACAAAAACATCCATACACGCGCACACACACACACACACACATCCCCATACACAAACATCTGTACATCCTAATACACACACACACAAACATCCATACACACACACACATAAACATCCATACACACACGCACACACACACACATCCCCATACACAAACATCTGTACATCCTAATACACACACACACAAACATCCATACACACACACACACATAAACATCCATACACACACGCACACACACACACATCCCCATACACAAACATCTGTACATCCTAATACACACACACACAAACATCCATACACACACACACACACATAAACATCCATACACACACGCACACACACACATCCCCATACACAAACATCTGTACATCCTAATACACACACACAAACGTCCATACACACACACACACACACACACATAAACAACCAGAGATCCCCTTACACATACACATCCATACACACACACACACACACACACAAGCATCCATACATCCTAATACACACACACACACATCCATACATGCAAACATCCCCACACAGAACCGCCCCCGCACACACCCGTCCTAATGCACACACATACACCCCTGTACACACACACACACACATAAAAACCCATAAACACAAACATCCATAAACACAAACATCCATACATCCCAATACACACACACACATCCATATATGTAAACATGCCCAAACCCACACCCCAACACACCTAATACACACACAAATCCCAATGAACACACATACACTCCCATACACACACACACAGATGCATCCTAATACACACACATCCATACATGCAAACACCCCCACCCAGACACACACACGTTCTAATGCACAAACATACACCCCATACACACATATACATCCCCATACACACACATCTATACACACCAACACATCCATGAACACAAAAATCCATAAACACACACATCACACCGTTCCATACAAACAAACACATACACACACACAGATCCATAATCACACATATCCATTAACACACACATTGTACACTTCCATACACGCAAACACAAGCCCATACACACATGCAAACACACAAATCCATAAATACACATGCGTCCACACACACACACCCAGGCATAACACTTGAGGTGCTACAACAGTTTATACGTGCGGATATCTGGGTGACACGGAGATATTTACTTGCTGCACCACGAAGCACCAGCTGCAATAGCTCACTTTGGCCAGCAGATGGTGACGTCTGCCTGTCACATGGAACTTGTACAGTAAATCATGCAGTAATGATACACTATATTGCCAAAAGTATTCGCTCACCTGCCCAGCTCCTGATTTGGATGGGTGAGCGAATACTTTTGGCTATATAGTGTATATTGTGTCTGTGACCATTTTATAATTCATGAAAAGGGATTTTTCAGAAATGCACTGGTTCCTGGCGGGATTTCTGGAAACTAATATGACGGGTTATTCAGAGAGCACCGAATTGTCCACAAAATTGCACTGAACAATGTATTTCCTTTACGGTGCAATTGCGTGGCCATTTGGCTATTCAAAAGCTGGCAGTTTGACAAATCTTGGCGAATTGGCAGCGAATTACGGTGCTGGTCAAACGGCAGTGCAAATCCCCATAGGGAGGCAATGGTTAATCTATTCACAGACACCGAACAGCAGAGAAATGTCAGTGAAATGTCACTGAAATGCCCTGATGTTCGGTGTTTTTATTCGGCAGGTTTAGGCTGGGGTCAGACCAGCGCACTTTTAACGTGCGTTCTGGCGCACATAATTATGGCCGCAGTAGTAGCAGATGACGGGCAATGACGGCCAATATACAATGTACGGCCGCACAAATGTCCGGCCGTGCAACGCAAGTGGAATTTGAACGCATTTTTCTGAGAACGCTGAACCGCTAGTACTGACGTACTGAGTGCGCAGCTGCGGCATAGCGGCGTGTGTGCGTGATTAGGAGATGTCAGACGCTGCTAATGTCCAGCCTACATAACGTCCAGACGCAAAAAGAGTTTTATTGATGATCCGTACAAAATCACGACCGACAATGCGCGTCGTCTGACCGTTTTTGCGCATTCCGTGCAAAAATACGTCAATGCGTTCGGACGCACTTTTTCACGTTCGCGGGGAAAAATGCTTTCGTCTGACCCTAGCCTTAATCAGGCGAATCCCATAGGTTTCAATGTTAAAACTATTCCCGTTTTTATACAATATCTAATAAACCGTTTATTTTTTTAATTTTCAGCAAAAAGTCTCTTCATTTATTTATTTTTCAGGATTTTTTTTCGGCAAGGTTTTAATTCCGTTTTCTCTTTTTACTGGCAGTTTTTTTAATTCTCTAACACACGTTTTTATTAATATTCATCAGACCTTATATATTATTCCCAGACATTTTCATGCACTCCTTTTTTTTAAACGAGTTTTAAAAGTTGTGTGTTTTTGGTTTTCTTTTACCATTGTTCGGCGGCTTGTTGGCATTTCCAATGGCTGGTCAGCAGTCTGTTTAGCAGGTCGTTTTCTAGATCGATTCGGCGTTTTTTCCATTCATTCAATGGCTTTGCAGCGGTTTTCCGGTTACAATCGGTGGTTTTGCGGCGGTTTCTCCGGATGTATTCGGCGGGTCGATTCGCCGCACGTTGGGAACTCTGCAATGAATGCGGAACTCACCGCAGGCTCGGCGAATTGAATTTGCCGAAGTGCGGGGCATGAGAAAGCACCGAAATCTCTCAGAATAACCCCTTTACTGAAGGGGTTAAAAAGTGTACCACTGCAATATATATTAGTTTAGAGCACGATACATCATGTAGTTACATTATAGGTGGGTTTTATCACAATGTTTTGTTCACAGGGTTTGTGGCAAACCTATAATATCCAATACTAACGTCAGGACGGAGGCTGGCGCTCCCACGACACTAGGGATGTGCGTTTCGGGTTTCGGAATTTCGGAATTTTCACGAAATTTCCCGATTCGTGTTTTCGGATGCGGCCGAATTTCCGAAAAATTTTAGATCCGAAAATTTCAGATCCGAAATGTTTTCCGAGCCGAAACGAAATATTTTCGGATTTTTCGAATGGACTTGAAATGTGTCAAACGAGGAGAACAGATTTTCCAAAAAACGAAAATTTTCCGAAAAAACGAAAATTTTCCGAAAAACGAAAATTTTGTAAAAACGAAAATTTTCAGAAAAACGAAACATTTTCGAAAAAACGAAAAGTCGATACAAAAAACGGGCAAAATGACACGAAAAATCCGAAAAATGGTCGATATTCCGAAAAATGTGCAATTCCGAAAAACGAAAATTTCCGAAATTCCGAAAAGTCGATACAAAAACCGAGCACAGTGACACGAAAATACGAAAAATGGTCGAAATTCCGAAAAAAAAATGTACCCGAAAAACGGGCCGAACCGAATCGAATCGAAACCGAAATCGGTCGAAACGAGCCGAATCGAAAAGTTTAAAAATCCGAAAAATCTAACCGAATCAAACCGAAAAAAAAATCGGTGCACAAGCCTACACGACACATCTCTGGTCCACAAACAGTTAAAATTCGTGGATTCAAACTTATGAAAACCAAAGTATAACAGGCGGCTCTCAGCATTTCCTAAAATAAATAAAGCGTCTCTGACGTTCCGAACGTATGAATATTCATACCACCCCCCCCCCTCGATCGGACCATTCGTTTCCCCGCACAAGGTGCATCTGTACTTACGTTTCCTAATTATCGTGTTTCTGCATGCGGACACCTAATCATCACTCCCGCATGTACGCTCTTATAATTATAGACAATCTCGTCTTTCATCCTTGACCGCGCTTGACACTACTTATACCCGGGAACACGCTCTGGCGGTGATTAGCAGCCTGGGTTTGGACAACAAGTGCGGCGAAAACACAAATAAATAAAAAATAAAGCATAAATTAATATTTTCATTATTTTGCTACTAAATAATAACTTTGCATTAAAGCAATGTTTCCCTGTCCTCAGGTCACCCTAACAGGCCAGGTTTGCAGGATATGTGAAGCACAGCACAGGTGATATGATTTGCTTCTCAGTGATTGCAGGATTCAGGCTGCATTTCCCGAAGGTGATCCTTAAAACTAGAGATGTGCATTCGTTTCGGAAAAATTCGGAATTTGTAACGAAATTTTATAATTCGTAGTTCGGAAGTACTTGCGAATAACAAATCGATACGATACGAATTCGAAACGAAACGGTATATAACAAATTTATTTCCTTTTACACTGTGTCATCATCATAAAAGAAAAATTTGAATAATTGATATCAACTACGGAATTTGAAATGAACTATCAAATTGATATCAGCTATCGAATTGATCTTAACTTACAATACAAGTAATAGTCAGCAAAGGACTTTATGAAACTAATTAAATTTGTTTTTACTGTTTAATATGACACAAATACTAAATCTGTGACACAGCTTAAAATTTAACCCTAGCTTTTCTTTTAAAAGCAAAATTTGATTAATTGGGGTTTTATTTAGTGATCCAAAATTCGAATTGATATCAACTGTCGAATTGATATATGAAATTTGAATCGATTCGAAATTTCAAATCGATTCGGAAATTTCAAATCGATCCAAAACGAAACGAAATACGAAACGAAATTAGTTCCGAGGTTCCGAAAACAAAATTATTTAAAGTGTAAAGAAATAAATTTTTCAGCCATGTACATCCCTACTTAAAACCTGGCCTGTTAGAGGCTCCTGTGGACAGGTTTGGGAAACACTGTATTAAAGGGACACTGTATCAAAAAATAGAGCTTCCTTTGTTTGTCCATCAATAGTTGGGCAGATCCTGCTGACAGCCTCTGAACAATTATTTAAAAAAAAATTTGCTTGGTTTTATTTACTCCACTTTTGTCCCTTGCCGCGCGGTGCTCCTCCTCTTAGGCTCCGAGACTCCTGAACGTGGAAGCCCCTGAAGCTTTTCTGCACAATCTGTGCATCTTAGGGGCCTGTAGGCAAAGAAATGTGGAGTGCTCCCTCCCCCAAACAAAAACAAAAGAAACTTGCCTAAATTACTTTTGTAAATTTTCGTTTTGAGGCAAACTAAAGAATGTATCTATTTTTTTTTAAAAACTGAAAAACAGTTTGTCTCTGCGTCAAATCATAAGAAGGAGCAGAATCTGTTGTCTTAGTTAAGTTAGTGCAGCAGCATTGTTTGTTTTATATGTAAAAGCATATATTGCCTCTGCCGTAGAGCTGAGAAAAAATACATTTAACATTTACTTTTTACAAATTACATGGTCATGTTTTGTATCATTATAAAGACCAGACTCTGGCCTTTCCAATGATGTCTCACTTACCATTATGCAGTGAAAAAGATGAAGGTTCCAAATAGGGATTCGAACTCGAACAATTTCAAAAGTTCAAGTTCGAACGCGAACACGATTCAAACTCAATGCAAGTCAAAGGGACTCAATATGTTCGATTTTTAGAGTGTCCTCCAAGAGGGCATATATGCAAGATATTTGCCATAAAAGGTGTATGGGGGTCCGGGTAGTGCCCTGGGGGACAGGAAACAAGGAAAAAAGTAAAAAAAACAAACTTTTTAAAGGAACAGTGATTTTTCCATGAAATAAAGGTTAAGAATAAAAACGAAAAATTCCTTCAAATAGCATGCCTAGAAGATCCCCATAACCTGCCCGTGAAGTGGCGGATTTGTAGAATTTATAGAAACATTTAAAAAGAAAAAAATGACATTTCAAATGACGGTAAATGTTTTTCCTTTAATCTATTCATAAACAACTGCTTGGGGCGACAGCCTGTATGAAAAGAGGAGAAGTTTTAGGACACTCAGAACAAGTTTAGTGATTTTTTTGGCTGAATTATGGTGAAACTTATGCAGGCTTTGGATGAAAGTATCAACAGGTGCATTAAAATTGGACCTTTGGTGCCAGCTAGTGCCTTCACACCGTAACCCCTCCGAGGTATTATGGAAGAGTGCAGGGGTGGACTCTGCATTCAAATATTAAAATAATTGGAATAGCTGCACACGACGCGCCAGTGTATGCAGCGTCTAACAGTGTGGGAGACGGGAGGCTATGCTTGTTGGTGGATCCAGGAATCAAGTGAGTAAAAGAAAGAAAGAAAAAAAGTTTTATTTTATGTTCCTTGGGACATTTAAAAATGTCCTCGGATTTTATTTTTTTTAGAAATGTGTCGCCTTACCTTAGCCTGGTGGTCAGTCGGTGGAGGCTCCCTGGATCCTGGTTGTGGGGGGGGGGTCTGCCGTCGCTGCAGGTACAGTGGCTCCCTCCCTGTGCCGCCTCTTTGCCACATGCACCCGGCAGGCTAGCCCGCACAGTCGCACCTGTCATCGGGCGTCCGCATGCTCCTCAAGGGATCCTTGGGAGGCCCCGGCGGGCTGCTGTCTACAGTGCCTGATTAGAGGGCTTCGTCTACCTGATGTTTTAGCAACAAGATTGCTTTATCCCATAGGCTTCAATGTTAAAAATATGCCTGTTTTAATTCAATATCTAATAAACTGTTGCTTATAATATTCTGCAGTAAAGAGTCTCTTTATTTTTAGATTTCTTTAGGATTTTTTAAGCATCTTTTAAAAAAAAATCTAAATTTATTTATTTTTTCGAACTTTTTGCGAACGGCCTGAAAAGTTCGAAGTTCGCCGAACGGGCAATGTTCGAATCAAACTCATGTTCGAATCAAACCGAATGCCCATCCCTAGTTCCAAAGTCCCCCTGTCTCTCCTCACTGCAGCGCCACGGTCTAGGTTGACGATTAGGGATGTACCGATACCACCTTTTTAAGACCGAGTACGAGTACCGATACTTTTAAAAGTACTCACCAATACCGAGCACTGATACTTTTATTTTATGTCATGTGACCACTTTCCAATAAGAACAGACCTCATATAAAAATGCCCCCAGCTCACATGTATATACCCCCTGAGATATTTATATACAGAATGCCCCCAGCTCACATGTAGCTTTCCCCCAGCTCTCATGGATATGCCCCCAGCTCTCATGGATATTGCCCCTAGCCTCTCATGGATATTGCCCCCAGCCTCACATGGATATTGCCCCCAGCCTCACATGGATATTGCCCCAGCTCATATGGATATGCCCCAGCTCATATGGTTATTGCCCCAGCTCATATGGATATTGCCCCAGCTCATATGAAAATGCCCCAGCTCATATGGATATGCCCCAGCTCATATGGTTATTGCCCCAGCTCATATGGATATTGCCCCAGCTCATATGGAAATGCCCCAGCTCATATGGATATGCCCCAGCTCTCACGGATATGCCACAGCTCTCATGGATCTGCCCCAGCTCTCATGGATATGCCCCAGCTCATATGGATATTGTCCCAGCTCATATGGAAATGCCCCAGCTCACATGGATATGCCCCAGCTCATATGGATATTGTCCCAGCTCATATGGAAATGCCCCAGCTCATATGGATATGCCCCCAGCTCATATGGAAATGCCCCAGCTCATATGGATATTGCCCCAGCTCATATGGATATGCCACAGCTCTCATGGATCTGCCCCAGCTCTCATGGATATGCCCCAGCTCACATGGATATGCCCCAGCTCATATGGATATTGTCCCAGCTCATATGGAAATGCCCCAGCTCATATGGATATGCCCCCAGCTCATATGGATATGCCCCCAGCTCATATGGAAATGCCCCAGCTCATATGGATATTGCCCCAGCTCATATGAAAATGCCCCAGCTAATATGGATATTGCCCCAGCTCATATGGATATTGCCCCAGCTCATATGGAAATGCCCCAGCTCATATGGATCTTGCCCCAGCTCATATGGATATGCCCCAGCGCTCACCTATATGCTGGGGAAGCTGGCCGCGTGCATGAAAAGCACGCAGCCAGCGTTTCCCTCCAGCGGCAGCGATACTCACCCGTCTGAAGGTCCGTTTGTGCTGCTGTAAAGCGATCATGTGGCCGCCGGGCGCATCTGTGATGCTGCCTCCAGCCGAGAACGTGTCACAGCAGCGCGACCTGACCTTCAGAAGGGTGAGTATTGCTGCCGCTGGAGGGGAACGCTGGCCACGTGCTTTTCATGCACGCGGCCAACTTCCCCAGCTCTGCGGATACCGGCAAGCTGGCTCAGCGTTGGCTTCCGGTATCAGGGGGGTGTATCGGGCCAAATGCACGAGTACCAAATACTTGTGCAAACAGCAGTATCGGCACCAATACCGATACTAGTATCGGTATCGGTGCATCCCTATTGACGATGAAACAATATCCATCAGCTCCACACTTGCTGGCAGTGTGGGAAATGAGAAGGTGAGTTAGCGCAGTATCACTGTTCACTTTATAATTGTAAACTGAATAATAGTGCTGCGTTAGGGAAAAAAGAGAAAACATTTAAAATATTTGTTATTTTTAAATAACTCTAACCTGGTTATAATTGATACCCATGGAAAGGTCATAATCTGACCTTTCCAATGATACCTCACATGTCCCTCTAGCCCTTAGGTCTCCAGAAATACAGTGGTCTAAATGATTATAAATTGTAAAGAAAACAAATTATAACAGTGGAAGGCACCCCCTTGTGGCAGACACCTGTAGGCACATGTCTACTCTGTCGTAATAAATTCGGCCCTCTAGGAACCGCAAATCGTGCAGCACTTAAAACCAGCATGTGTTATGTATGCAAGTTCCGTAGTGCCTGTGCAGAGCGATGGATCGGAGCTGAACACGCATGCACAGATCTGATACATCGCTGCCTCTCTGGGAACGCTCGCTACAGGGATTGGTCTCAGAGGGCGACGTTGGATGCTCTCTGTGTGTGACATCACTAGTGACCGATCTATTCAAAAATTCTAAATCCCAGCTGCTGATCATGCCGGGTGGGGAGGAGGAAACTCCTCCACTTCACCCAGCAAGGCAGGGCAGGGGGGGCACTCTTCATATCCTGACCACTTTAAATCAATAAAGTGGTCAGGATGAGTAGAGTGTCCATTTAACCTGTTACTATGTATGCCGTCCCCGCAGCGGGTGGACCTTGAAGCCACAGGTCCACAAAGCATGCCCCGCTGGCTTCAAAGGGCTTCTGTGCTTCCACCCACCAGTGGGCATGCGTCGCACACCATTGGCTGCTGCGGGACAGCCTGAACTCACAGAGGAGGAGAAAGCACGCCGCAGCAGGTGGCCAGCGGGGTTTTAGTACGCCCCGCCGGTGTTAACGCCCCGCCGCCAGTCACAACCCGCCTGGCAGCAAGTGGTTAAAATATTCCCAGAAACAAAATGTAAACATGAAAATACTACGAATCATAACATTATTAAAGAATAAGAAAATAAACAAACAATTATTTTTTTAAGCTAAATATTACACATATCACATTAAAAATGGAGCAATCGAATCCGCCGGACTTAATTAAGGGACATCTCCACGTGATTTTGAAATGCTATGCATAGAACAACACTGCAACATGAAGCAGGGTGTGACTGTAACGCTCCCTGCAGAGATCAGGTCCGGCGAAGGTCTATTTCAATTACATTTTGCATATAAGTGATATGTGAAGTATTAGAGTTAATTATACAATCAGTACGAGCAGGGGAAGTTCGGAGAAGAAAAAAATCCCCTCGGGGCAAGTAAGGTAATTTATTCTCTACGCCTCGGAAAAGTACTTTGGGTGGTAAGATAATAATCCATTTTATGTTCTGACCAAACGTAATGTGCTTTATTTTTATTTATTTATTTACTTTTCAGAACAAAAATAAATCTCATATTTTTTGCTGAATTGGTACGAGTCGCGCTTTCTCGGTGACTGCGACGGGAGCGAGCGCACGCGGTAACTTTTAAATAGTAATTAAACTTTGTTACGTGGGGCGTGACGGTTCGGAGATAACGAGATTAGAAGTCATCTTTTTTTCCTGTTTACAAGAAAGTTCTGCTTGTCTAGAACTGATTAAAATTATTTCATACTTCTCTGAGTCCCGGCGCATTACGGCTTCTTGCTAAAAAGAAGCGCATCTGATTTTATTTTCTTTTATGTACTTCCTCGAGCATTTATAGATTAATTCCCAAACTTAAAACACCAATAAAAAAAAATATAAAGAGATAAAAATGTATCAGGAATAAAAACTATTCCAGACGAGCACTCGTGATTAACCCCTTCACTACCGAGTGATTTTCCTAAAAAAAAAAAAAAACACTGTTAGGAACCAGTTTATATTTTGTTGTTGTTTTGAAAAATCCTGTTTAATTAAATATACATTAATAAATATTTGTGAATATTCCCAATGTATTCCTTACTGTAATAGCCTATTTGGCAGGGAGATGTCGCCACCTGCTGGTCAAAAGGAGTTACTGCGGTTCAGGTCTCTGTGCAGCATCAGTTGGGGAGATGTCATGCAGACGCATTCCCAGCTGGTTTTAAAAAGTGTTAGCAACTCTGGCATCACGCACACACTGATAAAATTTTGTGGGGGGGGTGTTCTGGAGCCCAAATGCAAAGAAATTAATTTGCAATAAACACATTTAATTTGCAGTGATACAGCACAGCCTCGGCTGGTGCTAACATGGTCTCGGGCTGCTGTGCCCTCTGCTGCTGATTTTGTAAATAAGATCACGGTAGTGAAGGAGTTAACAATTCCAGTGCTATTGCAGCTCAGCTCCTGCAGCTGCTTACTGTAAAACAACTCTTCTGTTACTTTGTATAGTTTATATAGGAAGCTGGAATGAGCAGACAGCTGAAGAATAACAAGGTCCCTCATTTGTTCTTGGTTCCAACTGGTAAAGAAAGAAAATTGCCATCTGCAAGAAACTAGCGTTAAGCGATTTTACTTAAACAAAAATAAAAATACATATAATAACGCTATACTCGCATCATGCTCCGGGGGATGGTGTGATCTGATGTCTCCTCTCTCAGCCCCCAGGATACTGAGAACAAACAGAGCTCACCCAAGTCTCCATGAATCCAATGCACTCCTGTAGAGGATATCAACAGTGCAACGGTCGGTATCTCTAAGCGGCTCTGATTTATTATAGGTCAGGCATGTATCGTAGCCCCCAATCATAGTATGGCCAGCTTTAATTATATGACCCACCATTGTGACATGTTAAAAGAGATAAACTGGTCGCTGCTGGAATCTAGACGCACTCTTCACCTTTCCAACCTTACCAAGTGATTTCCGCTGTAAGAAAACAGATAGTACAACAAAACAAATGATTATGCTGGTCATTGAATACAGAGATGTAATGTATGCAACTGCCCCGCAAACACACCTTCATAAACTTACTACATTGTAGAACTCATTCTGCCTCTTTGTGCTACAATGTAACTACATAACCCACCATTGTGACATGTTAAAAGAGCTAAACTAATCCAGATGGACAATTAAACCCATCTGGGAGGCTACCTTCGCCGACTTAAAGGAACACTCTAATCAAAAAATCACCCCCCCCCCGTTTTTTAATCTTAATCTATCCCTATTCCCTTAATAAACCGTTAGGTTTTTGTTTTTTTTTGTAACTGTAATACTTACCTTAAAATCCACTTTTTTCCAGCGGCGTCTTTTTTTTTCATACTCCCCTCCCTCCTCTTCCGCTCCCGTCCTTCTTGTGTCTTCTTGCCTTCTGGTTTACGTGAGAAGCGCGCATGCGCGCCTCTCACATAAACCAGCCAATCGGCAGGCTTCCTCCCGGCTCCCTCTGAGGATTAGTGTTGCGCGCAAGAGGATGCGCGCAACACTAACCCTCAGCTGCTGTCGCCAGCTACTGCGGCGAGTTGGAGACGTCATCGCGCTGAAAGTGTGATGACGTCTCCTACTCGGCAAAAGTCGGCAGAAGCGGGAAATATGATTCCCGCTCTGCTGACTGACAGCTGGGAGGGAGGAGTAAACTCCTCCGCCTCTCTCAGCTGTTTTCAGCATTTTCAGCTGATCAGCTGAGTGGAGGGAGGGGGGACAGAGGGCGGCATACTCCGGGCATCATGACCACCTAAGGCTAGGGTCAGACGAACGCATTTTCACGTTGTCTGTGAAAAAGTGCGTTCGAACGAGTGGACGCATTTTTTCACGGAATACGCGATAGCGGTCATACGATGCGCATTTTTCGTCCGTGATTTTGTACGGATCATCAATAAAACACTTTGTGCATCTGGACGTTATGTTGGCTGGACATTAATAGCGTCTGACATCTCCAAATCACACACACACACCGCTAGCGGACGCAGCGCACTCTGTACAACCGTACTAGCGGTTTGACGTTCTCGAAAAAATGCGTTCATTTTCCACTTGCGTTGCGCAGCCGGACTTTCGTGCGACCGTACTTCGTATATTGGCCGTCATTGCCCGTCATTTGCTGCTAGTGCGGCCGTGATTATGTGCGCCTGCACGCGCGTTCGCACTGCCTCAGTCTGACCCTAGCTTAAAATAGCTTAGGTGGTCATGTTGCCTAGAGTGTCCCTTTAAGCAGGTGTCTGGGGACTCAGGTGCTGCCGGATCCTTGGGTGGCATTATTTAATCATCCTCATCCTGGGGTGGGGTGGGGTCGCCCGGCTGATAAGCACCTGGAGAAGTCAACCTCCTCCCAAGCCTCAGATTACCGCAAAAATTTGGCATTTCATTACGACGGAGTGGCTAACAGCTGTGCTGTGTGACAGAATGGACCAATTTGAGGCTGCGTGGTCCCCTTGGATGACGACCTTGGCCTCTTCATCCCAGGTTTCCCTTGCCTTCTCGGGTGGTGGCAGGGCCTCGGCCTGGCACCCGGAGCCCAGCGGGTAACCTTTATTTAGTTTGTTTCCCTCTCCCCCTCCCTACCTGTTTATATTCTTTTATTGTTTTCTCCATGCCCCTCTTTTACTCGCCTCCACGGGATACAGATTTATCTGAATGCTATTGTACACCAAATCAATATGTTGGTGATAAATGAGTCTGTGTGCATGTGCACACACCTAGTGTGTCACCCCTCTCCTCTTAGATTGTAAGCTCTCGAGCAGGGTCCTCTCTCCCACTGTTTTTAGTTTTTTTTAGTGTATGTCTATTTGTTGTTCTGTCTCACCCATTGCACAGCGCTACGGAACTTGTTGGTGCTTTATTAAATACATGTAACTGTAATCTGTAACAGCATAACTAATTAATCTAGAGCGAGACGTCCTTTTAATTTATTAGTGTTTCACACGAAACCACAATTTGCCCCAAAAATCTGACATATTGAGATTCTTCTTCCAAAAATGAGCGCACGTGTCCAGACGGATTCTTCATTTTTACAATCTCAGAGACAGGAGTTATAGGGCAAGAATACATATTGTGCCATCTCAGTATTATCGTCTCGAACCTTTAAACCAGGGCTGTCACACTTTGACCCCCCCAGATGTGTCTTAACTGCAACTCCCATGATTCCCTTGCCATCTACTGCATGGAAAGAATTCTGGGAATTGTAGTCATCAACATCTGGGGTGGTGGTGAGTTTCACAGCCTTGCTTTAATTTGTTTTTGAAGCAAAGCGCTGTTTTGTTTTCTTTTTTCTTTCGTCATTTCTTACTTTCTGAGTTCTTTATATGTCTCGCACTGCGCGCACAAAATCCGCTTCACTTTACTTTGGATTATAAAACCTTTACATTACATGTTGGTGATTATCAGAATTAATCCTGTAAGATAAATGTCATATAAAATTGTCCCCAGAGTTGCCTTTAGAAAAAACGTCACATTAGTCTTAACGACGATCTATAAAAAAAAAATGGAATGAAAAATGGAAAATCAAAAATTTCGCAAAAAACAAAATCCAGAAAAATACCTAAAACATTTCATTAAATAAATAAATAAGCTTTCCCAGTGTCACATTGCTCCCGGCAAGAGGAAGCTGTGGACTGGGCCGCCATTCTCGCCGTGGGATGAGAGGTGAGTATGGGATTTAATGGGGGGGGGGGGGGGATTAAGGGGGTGTTAAACAATTCGGCAACTGTAATTAGTAGGTGCTGCTTTCGGCTCTTCACATCCCAACTGTAATTAATGCTAGGACTATCAGGGTTATTCTATGAGATCTGAATTGTGGCCGAAAGGTAACCAAGCAGTGAAAATCAGGGTACAGTCCTGGCCATTCGCCTATTCAGAGAGCAGGCAGTTCACCAAATCTTGGCGAATTGCCTGCACATACGGTGCCTGTTCGGCGCCTGTTCGAGGGCAGTGAAACCCCCATAGAGAAGCAATGCTTTGTCTATTCAGAGAACACAAACCAGCAGTGAAAGGTTCCCCTAATACCCTGCCATTCGGTGGTTTCATTCGACAGGTTTAATCAGGCGAATCCCATAGGTTTCAATGTTAAAAATATTCCCGTTTTAATTCAATATCTAATAAACTGTTTATTATAATATTCTGCAGTAAAGAGTCTCTTTATTTATAGATTTTTTAGGATCTTTTAGGCATTTTTTGGGATTTTTTTGGGGAAAAAATTCTGTTTTTTTTTTAAATCGTTTTTTCTTTTTTCTCTAACAGCCCTTTTTATTATCATTCATTGGATTTTATATGTAAATTTCAGACATTTTCGTTCAGTAGTTTCTTTGCAAACAGCGTTTCACTTTCAAACATTCAAGCGTACTTTTTTTTTTTTTTCACTCCATTCGTCTGCGGTGACGGCTTTTTCCGGCGGCTGCTCTGCGCTGTGATCGGTGGCTGCTCGGGTTTCTCCGGTGTGTCCGGCGGGGTTAATCCAGATGTTTTTGCGGGTTTCGGTGTGCGTTCGCGGGTTTTGCGGTGAGTGTTCGGCGGGTTTGCGGCGGCATTTCCCTGGACTACGACGGCCCTGTGGTGTTTGCCGACTACACCGCAGGGTCGCTGAAATGGGATCGCAGAATCGCACCAAATTGAAGAGAACGAAAAGTCGCCGAACGTGCGCTGACTTTTCGATCCTCTTTGAATAATCCTGCAAGTATTTGGGGAATTGACAGCATTATGAATAGACGAATTGCCTCGCAATTGCACCAGTTTCGGTGCAACTCGGTGGCAAATACGGCGCTTAGCGAATAACCCCTTAAGAGCATTGGCTAATGTGGTCCTCATAATGTTTTGTAGGAACGTTCAGGTTTTATATCTCCTGTTATGAGCTCCCGGCATCAGTTTGCGTTTTGAAAGCAGGTTCACTCTCTGTTAATGTATGTGCTCGATCATGTCTAACGCAGACTTGTTTATGACGCATTTTAAGTGTAGAAAAAGAAAATTCAGATCAGTATTTAAAAGTTTGAAAGACTCGTTTCATATTTATAGCAGAGGTTCCTTTCACCGTAATCTGGGATGATTGATAATTCCCTCTATGACTTTGTGTATTTTGTTTGTAGACTGCAGCAGACGAATGCATTTTTTTATGTGTTTTGATGTTTTCTCTCCTTTTATCACAGCAATGCATAAGAGATTTTTGTTTTGATTGTTTTAGTTAGAAATCCAGCGTTTATGAATAAATGTAACACATACTAGAATTTCAAATATTAGAAAACCTCAGGCATGGAGGAGAGGAGAAGGCGGAGGCGTTAGAAGACGATCGTAATTGGCACAATGTATTCAATTTTCTACGATAATAATATTAGGTTATGGTTCAGAATAAGACAAATAGAACATTTCTATGTAAAATACAATCCTCCAAACTACCTGAAATGTGGAATCCTAGACAATCTATCTATATCCTTGTTTCTTCCAGGGTTATTTTAGAGAGCAGCAAAATGTCACCGCTGGAAAAATCCGACAAGCCGCCGAACGGGGTAAAAAAAACCAAAGAAAACCACAACCCACAAAACGCTACTGCATGAAAATGCCTGACAGTAACATGTAAGGTCCTATGAATAATAATAAAAAGGTCTGTTAAAGAAAATGTAAAAAGAAATTTATTCCCCAAAAAAATCTCAAAATGCGGAAAAAATTCTAAAAAATAAACAAAGACACTTTTTTCTGCAAATGAAAAAGAATAAACAGTTGAATAAATATTTAATAAAACCGGGAATATTTTTACATTGAAACCGATGAGATTCGTCTGATTAACCACTTGGCTGCTAAGGACGCGCTCAGCGCGTCCAGCCAAGTGGTACCTAGGCTGCGAGGGACGCACTGAGCGTGTCCTGTCATCGCAGCCTGCGATCGGCCGATATTTTGCCCGTTTGCGTGGCCACCTGCTGCGTGCTCCGGTGCCCAGGCCTCCGGGACCCCGGACGTAGGAATAGACGTCAACGTGCTGGGCACAATGATGTCTATTCCAGCCCGCCCCCCCTGCCAGTGCGGGGAAGGTGCCTGAAGGGGAGGGGGGGTCCTTTGGACCTCTCTCCCTCCCGATCTGCTTGAGGCACATGTAAAAGGCAGGCACCGCTTGGAAGGGCACAGTCTGCCCTTCCAAGCAAAGCCTGCCTTTAACCCCTTAAAAGCCGGTTTGCGATTCAACGCCAACAGGCACCATATCGCGGTCCCCCCTTGTAGCTGGCCAACATCTTGGATGTCGTCCAAGCTTCCGGGATCTCCCCCTGCCTACTGGCGTCATCGCGCATGGGCGTGATGGCGTCAGTTCGGGAGTTAACCCCTAGCTGCCACCTATAGTGGAGATAGGACAGTCACTGGACTGTCCTATCTCCAGATCTGTGGCAGCTAGGGGTTGATGTTTGGTATCATTGGAACGGCCAGAGCATGACCATGTTAGATGTAATGAGAAAAACTTAAAAATAAAAATATAAATAAAAAAATTAAACATTAATAAATTAAAAAAAGTAAAAAAACTTTTTTATTTTTTATTGTTTTATTAATGCAGCAATATCATTCCCATTTCAATTATAATGTGAACAATGATGCTGCACTAACGATTTTTTCTTTGAGTGGGTAATATTCCACCCAAAAAATGTAGCGAGTCCCCATTTCTAATTTTTTTTAAAAAAGCGCACCCCATAGAAAATATAACCGCAAAGGCTCGGATGATAAAATGTGAAAAAAAACACTTTACAGGCTGTAGGGTATTGAAATTTAAAATTTTATTGCATTTTTTGTTATAATATTTAGGCAGGACATAACGTATACATATAATAATGACATATTATAAATCTGTGGAGTCTGCCGGAAAGAACGATATATAATATGTCTGGGTCATATAATAAAATGTGACTTCAAATTGCGTTTAAACACGATGAGCGAAACTGGCTCAGCAGAGAAGGGGTTAAACCTGCCGAATGAAACCACTGAACATCAGGGCATTTCACTGACATTTCTCTGCTGTTCAATGTGAATAGATTAACCATTGCTTCTCTATGGGGGATTTCACTGCCGCCGAACAGGCACCGTTTTTCACTGCTGCCGAACAGGCACCGTATTTCACTGCTGCCAAACAGGCACCGTATTTCACTGCCGCCGAACAGGCACCGTATTTCACTGCCTCCGAATAGATTAACCATTGCTTCTCTATGGGGGATTTCACTGCCACCAAACAGACACCATATTTCACTGCCGCCAAACAGCACTGTACTTTTTTTTTGAGAAAGTATTTTACTAGGAAGGATACATTGAGATTTCTCTGGTTTTCAGTTAGTCCTGGGTGGCGAGTATGTACCGTTACGTGTCTTGCCCAGGACACTTACTGGAGAGGTTGCTCGCTGGGATTGAGCTCATGACTCCACAGGCTCCTCCACAAAGAGCAGTGATGTTACCTCTACTCCACCCAGCCGGTACTTGCTGGCAATTTGCCAAAATTTTGTGAACTGCCTGCTCTCTGAATAGCCGAATGTCCCCTTAATGTCCCCATACAGGGAAACTCACTGTTCGGTGACATTTCGGGGCCCGATTGACTCTCTCTGAATAACCCTTTTATTTTGCAATCAAATTCCAGTTAATTGTGTCGTTAGGGCTGCCCATTACACTCTTTCCAGTCCTGCAGAATGAGTGGAGGAAAACGTAAAGTGCTGCCAGTAAGTACGTACAATCAATACTTATCTAGTAATTCATGGTTGTAATGAGGCTCAAAATTCTGAGAAAAACTCAACTGCTCAGGTCACTTTTATGGCCACGGATTCCGCAAGTGCAGCTCTTCTTGTGAGGAGCAGTTATAATAGTGCTTGTTCAGGAGGTACAAAGAGCTAGTGGTGTATTTTAATTTCGTGCTGCCCTAGGCAATAAAAGATCTGGGCACCCCCCCCCCCGTATCACAGTATTTCACACAGCTCCACAGCAATAAAATGCACAGTAATGTGCAGTATGTATGAGCATATCACAGAGCTCCACAGCAATAAAATGCACAGTAATGTGCAGTATGTATGAGCATATCACAGAGCTCCACAGCAATAAAACGCACAGTAATGTGCGGTGCATATGAGCATACACAGGATCCACTGCAATATAACTCACAGTAATAAGCAGTGCATATGAGCGTACACAGGATCCACAGCAATATAACTCACAGTAATAATGTGCAGTGTATTTGAGCATTCACAGGATCCACAGCAATTAAACTCACAGTAATGTGTGGTGCATATGAGCGTACACAGGATCCACAGCAATATAACTCACAGTAATAATGTGCAGTGTATTTGAGCATACACAGGATCCACAGCAATAAAATGCACAGTAATGTGTGGTGTATATGAGCGTACACAGGATCCACAACAATAAAACTCACAGTAATGTGCGGTGCATATGAGCGTACACAGGATCCACAGCAATATAATTCACAGTAATAATGTGCAGTGTATTTGAGCATACACAGGATCCACAGCAATAAAACGCACAGTAATGTGTGGTGTATATCAGCATACACAGGATCCACAGCAATATAACTCACAGTAATAATGTGCAGTGTATTTGAGCATACACAGGATCCACAGCAATAAAACTCACAGCAATGTGCAGTCGCTACTCTACAACCAAGGAAAGACGACTTGATCCCACTCAGAAGACGCCACCTGCGAGTGTCCTTGGGCAAGACACCTAATGCTATGGATGCGCCTACCTCACAAAATATTTGTGCATATAGATTGTAAGTTCCCTTGGGAACAGGATCCCCCTGAATCAGACTGTATCATCCATGTGTGGTATTCCAATGTATTAACCCCTTGTACACTGATCTTGTAAAGCGCTGCGGAATATGTGGCGCTTTATAAATAAAGGATAATAAGCTTCTACGTTACCATTCAGACAGGAAGATCACTCAGAGATGAGTGACATCTCTATACCTGGCAGTTACATTGAGAGACTTGCTGTAGCAATCACCCCTTTGTATGAGGCTGACATGGCGGAGCAGGATGACGGCTTCCATTGATTGCTGTTTTCTCATGGCTTATTACATTATACATCAAAACAAAAAAGACTGCCGACACAGAATACAGAAAATATGTTGCCTATTAAGTGTAATTAAACTCAATTTCTATTTCCTGTGTTTTTTTTGTGTTAAATCTTATTATCCACCTGTCTGAATGGATCAGGGCTTTAGTAAAGTCACGGGGGGGGGGTGAGGGGGGTTTCACAAGGCACATCTCTGATACTTATGTTGCAGACGCTATTGCAATCTTTTAAATTGAAAATGTTTTTCTATCACCTGCAGCCAATAAAAAGCAACAGATATAGTTGTGATCTGAGATCACAGCAACAACAATTACAATACTTCATTTACATTATCATCCGTGGTTGCCTTGGCAACCGTTTTCCTTTTTTTTTTTTTTTTAAATCGTGCACAAAGCTGCCTGGAATCACCTACCAGTGTATGCGGAACAATGAAACAAAAACAAAATAAAGGCGACAAAAGGATGTACCAGTCTGTAGTCTGCGTGGGATTTTCTTTTTTGCTCATTATTTATTATACGGCAGCGTTTAACCCCTTAACTACCAAGGGATTATCCAGAAAATACCACTGTCAGGAACCTGTGTTTTGTTTTTGTTTTGGAAAATCACTTTGAAATCAATTATACAGATAGAAATATTTGGCAATATTCCCAATATATTCCTTACTGTAATAACCTATTTTCAGGGAGATGTCGCCACCTGCTGGCCAAAAAGAGTTACTGCAGTTCTGCGTTCTGAGCAGGATCAGCTTAAGCGATGTCATTAAGCCATAGTCCCAGCTGGTTTTAAAAAGTACACAAAACGAAGTACCAAAGGTACAAGGAGAACTGAAGCAAGAAACCAAATTAGATCAAAAAATAAATAATAATAAAACATAAATAAAATGTAAAATTAATAATCAGCTCAGGATTAAGCCCGGATTGGGTGAAACGCGTCGAGTGATGCCGTCTCTTTGTTTTAAACTGTCACGCACTTTAGTTATGTTTTTCCATCGGGCAGCCATTTGATTTGTGGGTATGTGATCCCCTCTCTATTGCCTGTTATTTAAGACAGTGAGTTGTGTAGGTGTCATGGAAGTGACGTGGCGCTCCCCACTTCAAACCACAAAATTTTCCTGGGAAAAACCCCAAAAGACACAGACATTTGCTTTATGTTCATTAATATTGCGTGGTGTGGTTTAAATGTATTGTAAATTGCTTAGCTTTAGTTGTAAATGTTCTTTTATTACTGTATGTAAATGTGAACTTAGAGATGTGTTTTGAAGGTGCAGACCTTTCTTTTGTGTAGAACGTAAACAAGTTTGAGTAATGTGTGATTATGCAAGAGGGCTTTCTCTGTCTTATCTGTTTAAAGAGTCAAGAGTCTGGGACAGTGTTTGACTGCAAAGGTAATCTGATCTATTGGAACAATAGATTATGTAAATGATGTGTGATATGAAGGCTAAGAAATGTTTACTGTAACTATCTAACTGACATAATGTAATTAGAGTTTTAGTAGGTCAATGTTCGTCGGTTGGTATGCAAATTATAACTGGTGGACCTGGGCATAAATAGTGGCGTTTTTCAATAAAAGTCTCAGATTCCGGTTTGAACATACAGCTTGTCTGGTGTCTCATTCAGGGTACCCACTCTCACCCTCAGAAGGCACAGAGCAGCCTTCTGGAAATTCAAAGAGGCAGAGGATCAGACCAAGCAGGTCTGGAGCTACAGATCAGGCTGCTTGAGGCACTGAGTTCCGAGCAACTCAGCGGCCGGGCTGGAGAGCCAGGACAGGCGGAAGGGGCGGGATTCCATCACAGTAGGTGGCACGAACCGCCAAGGAATTAGGTAGTTAATTCTACCCCTCTTCTTCTTGCGAATGTGTGCTCCTGTGGTATGTTACACCTTAGGCCTATTTTTCTCCTACACAGGCTGAGCGCTACTACATCTTATGCTAATTTGGTGCCCTACAGGCTGAGTGGAATTTGGGATCCCATGCCCCTCCCCCTCTCCCAATTTTGACTTTATGGGTATTGTTGCCCTGTGTGCTCATTCTTTCATCATTCTCATTCTTTTTTTGTTTTGTTGTGTGTGCACAGTTGCTTAATTGGTTACAATAAAGGTTGTTTATTTTATTTATTTTTTATTATTATTTATTTTTTGATCTAATTTGGTTCTTGCTTCAGTTCTCCTTGTACCTTTGGTACTTCGCTTTGCGTATTTTTCCAGCTGGGGGTTAAGCCCCATTTTTGCAAACTATTGAATGACTCTGTTTTCTCTTTTTTCACAGTTGGTTTTAAAAAGTAATAGCACCCGGGCATCGTGCCCGTGTTCACTTTAGGGACACGTTTCCGGGGCTCAAATGCAAATGAATTTCATTGGCAATAAACAAAATTCCTTTGCGTTGCTCCTGCAGAACATCAGATTGGCTATACGGAATATCGGGGCACCAGCCGGTCCCTTGCAGATCAGATATAGTCAGTCTTGGTAGTGAAGGGGTTAACGGAAAGCGGATGCTGACTGGATTCCCGTCATGCCAAGAAAGCAAATAAATATGCGTAAAGCTCCCCGAAGCAAAGCGACGTTGTTCAAGATATTACAATTATACTGATGAAAAAAATGGAAAGTTCAGGGGAAAAAAAAACATTGATATAACCCCTTCACTGCTAAGTGATTTCACACTGTCAGGAACAAGTGGTTTTTGTGTTATTTTTCTTAAATCACTTTTTATTAATTATACACTAAAGAGTCAATGGAAAGATTTTCAATGTATTTCAGACTGTAGTAGCCCTATTTGACAGGTAGACATCTCCATTACAATTATTTTTTCCGGTGGAATGTTCCACTTCTGACATTTTCAGGGTAATTCAAAGAGATCCGAATTGCTGGAGAAAGGTAACTGTCCGAACGCTGGAAATCAGTGTTTTTCTTGGCCTTTCTTAGCCATTCGGCTATCCAGAGAGCAGGCAATTCGCCAAATCTTGGCGAATTGCCTGAACATAAGGTGCCTGTTCGGTGCCTGTTCGAGGGCAGTGAAATCCCCATGAAAAAGCACTGCTTCGGCTATTCAGAGAACACAAACCAGCAGTGAAAGGTTCCCGAAATGCCCTGCCATTCAGTGGTTTAATTCGGCAAGTTTATTCAGGCGAATCCCATAGGCTTAAATGTTAAAAATATTCCGGTTTTAATTCAATATCTAATAAACCGTTCATTATAAAATTCTCCATTAAAGAGTCTCTTTATTTATAGATTTTTTAGGATATTTTAAGCATTTTTCTGGATTTTTTTTATTTTAACCACTTGGCTGCTACGGACACGCTGAGCGTGTCCTGCACAGGAGGCAGCAATCAGCCAGGATTCCGGCTGATTGCTGGCCCCCCGGTGCGGGCTGACATCTTGGATGTCAGCCCGGCACTCGGGGACCCCGGCGGGATGCAATGACATCTATTTCAGGTGCCCCCCGCGAGTGCGGAGGAGGTGCCTGAAAGGGAAGGGGCGAGGTCCTTCGGACCTCTCTCCCTCCTGATCGCCGGGGGCCAGAGATTAGAGGCAGGCAGTGTTTGGAAGGGCACAGCCTGCCCTTCCAAACGGTGCCTAGCTTTAACCCCTTGGGGGCCAGATCACGATTCGGCACTGAAAAGCACCGGATAGTGATCCTCTCCCGGAGCTGGCCGACATCTTGGATGTCGGTCAAGCTTCCGGGATCTCCCCCTGACGACTGGCGTCATCATGCATAGCGTGATGACGTCAGTTTTAGTGTTAACCCCTAGCTGCCACAAAGGTGGAGATAAAGGGTTCTAAAACATTTAAAAAAATAAAATAAAAAAAATAAATAAACAGGTTTTCAATTATAATGTGAACAATGATGCTGCAATAACGATTTTTTGGATGGGGTGCGTTTGTTAGAAATCGCATAATTTTCTCCCCAAAAAAATGTAACGAGACCCAATTTAAATTGTTTTTAACAAGCGCAACCCATAGAAAATATAACCGCAAATGCTCGCATATTAAAATGTGAAAAAAAAACTTTACACGTTATAAATTATTGAAAATTCAAATTTTATTGCATTTTTTGTTATAATATACAGACAGGACATAACGTATACATATAATAATGATATATTATGAATCTGCCGAGTCTGACGGAAAGAACGATATATAATATGTCTGGGTCATATATTAAAATAAGGCTTCAAAACACGTTTAAACAAGATGAGCGAAACTGGTAGAAATGAGCTCAGCACAGGGGCGGGAAATGCCTCAGCAGCAAAAAAGTCAGATTTTTTTTTTTTTAGTTTACTTATTTTTTTCTGTAACAGCCCTTTTTATTATTGTTATTATTATTAAGGATTCGTAGCGCGAGCTTATTGTACTTACCGCATTCTATACTTAACATGCGCAGCACTACAGAGCACTTCACTATTCTAACCAACAGATTGTTTGGTCCCGGCAATAAAGTTAGCACCGAGGCTGATCACAAAAATTTACCTACTGCTCAACCCTGGTGTTAAGGGAAGAAAAAAGGAAAACAAAGGAAAAAGTCCCAAAATTAAAAGACGATTGAAAGGAATGCGGCGCAGGTTCTCTTAGCTCGCTGGATGTAGTTTACGTATAAAAGATTCATTATATGGTGAAGCCGGCGTGCTTCGGGGAAACGTGAGAAGATGCATTGTATAGGAAAACATGTCATGTGCGAAGCCCATAGGATTCAATGTAAAAAATACTATTGTTTTAACCACTTGGCTGCTAAGGACACGCACAGCGCGTCCTGCCAAGTGCACCTCCTGTGCTATGGACGCTCTGAGCACGTCCTAGCCCAGGAGGCAGCAATCAGACGGGATTCCGGCCGATTGCTGGCCCCCCGGTGCGGGCTGACATCTTGCATGCCAGCCTGGCACTCCGGGACCCTGGGGGGGAACATAGATGCTATTGCGGTGGCGCAATGACATCTATTTCAGGCGCCCCCCCGTGAGTGCGGAGGAGGTGCCTGAAAGGGAGGGGGAGGTCCTTCGGACCTCTCTCCCTACCGAAAGCAGGGGGCCAGCGGCTAAAGGCAGGCACAGTTTGGAAGGGCGTAGCCTGCCCTTCCAAACCGTGCCTGGCTTTAACCCCTTGGGTGCCAGATCACGATTTGGCACCGAAAAGCGCCGAATCGTGATCCTCTCCCGGAGCTGGCCGACATCTTGGATGTTGGCCAAGGTTCCGGGAACTCCCCCTGACGACTGGCGTCATCGTGCATAGCGCGATGACATCAGTCCTGGAGTTAACCCCTAGTTGCCACCAATGGTGGAGATAGTGGGTTCCCGATTCGTGGCAGCTAGGGGTTAATGTGTGGTATTGTTGGATCGGCCAGAGCATGGCCTTTCCAACAATACCAAGCATGACCATATAAAAGTTAATAAAAAATAAAAATAAAAATAAAAGAATATTTAAAAAAATTATAAAAAAAATAAACAAGTTTTTTTGTTTGTTTTTTTTGCTAATGCATTTCAATTATAAGGTGAACAATGATGCTGCACTTACGATTTTTGTATGGGTGCGTTTGTTAAAAATCGCATAATTTTCCCCCAAACAAAATGTAACGAGACCCCATTTCTAATTTTTTTAACGAGCGCAACCCATAGAAAATATAACTGCAAATGCTTGAATTTTAAAATGTGAGAAAAAACACTTTACACGTTGTAAATTTTTGAAAATTCTAATTTTATTGCATTTCTGGTTATAAATAATACACAGACAGGACATGACATATACATATAATAATGATATATTATGAATCTGACGAGTCTGCCGGAAAGAGCGATATATAATATGTCTGGGTCATATAATAAAATGTGGCTTCAAAATGCGCTTAAACCTGATGAGCGAAACCAGTAAAAATTAGCTCAGCACACAGGCGTGAAATGCCTCAGCAACGAAAGGGTTAAAGCCTTTTTATGTACTGAATTTTTTAATTTTTTTTAGAGATTTTTCTGGCGAAATTTGGGGTTCTGATCTTTAAAATAAAATAAATAAAGGCTTTTTTGCACTGGAACACTTTCTTCTTTCTCCTTGACCAGTGATAACAGACCTGAAACCGTATTCAATTGTGTTGGTGTAGTGGCTCATCCAATTAATACTTTATGTTACAATGGAAGAGGTCATAGGATCCATCCCCCAAAAGAGACATTTGTAACTTCTTTTTTTAAAAAAAACAAACATCTTCCTATGCCATATATATTTATAATGCTGCTATTATTATTATTATACGATTGTAAAAAGACAAATAGCAGCATTATAAATAAATAAGGCATAGGAAGATTTTAAAAATAAAAAAAAAAAAGTTACAAATGTCTCTGTAGGGGGATGGATCCTACAGCCACTTCCATGGTAACATAGTGTATTAACCCCTTAACGCCGCGGGATGTACAGTTACGTCCTGCATTAGGCAGGCTTTAACGCCGCAGGACGTAACTGTACGTCCCCGGCGTCTGCAGCCCCCCGGCGGCAGATACTCACCTGCTCCGGCGGCTCCCGCGCTGCTCTGACTCCCACGGAGTCAGACCGGCACTTTTGGTGCCTCCCGGCGCACTGACGTCATCGCGCCGGACGCGATGACGTCAGTTTCAGGCGTCCCCCCCCAGCCGGAGCAGGGGAAGCGCCTGGAGGGGAGGGGGAATCCTTTGGATCCCTCTATCTCCCCATCGCCGGGGACTATCAGCTAATGCCAGGCATCCCTGGAAAGGGCACAGTCTGGCCTTTCCAGGGATGTATGGCATTAACCCCTTGATGGCAAGGCTGTGACCCAGCACCAATCGGTGCCAGGTCACAGCCTTTTTCCGGTGGGGGCCGCCATCTTGGATGACAGCCCCACCTCCGGGACTCCCCACGTCCACTGACGTCATTGGGCGTGGCCCGATGACGTCAGTTAACCAGGGAACCCCTAGCTGCCAAGGGATTTCCTAAGGAAATCCCATGGTGGAGATAGGGGGGTTCTTTGAACCCCTTTATCTCATGATCGGATCAGATAGGGGGTCATGTAGGGTATCATTTGAAAGGCCTGATCATGGCCTTTCGAATGATATCAAACATGACCATATTACTTGCAAAATAAAAGTGAAGCAAAATAAAAATAAAATAATAAAAATAATAATTAATTAAAAAAGAAACGTGCTTTTTTAAATTTTTTTAATGCAGCACTATTGTTCACATTTCAATTACAATGTGAACAATGATGCTTCACTAATGATTTTTTTGGGGGGTTTAGCTAAAATCACGTAATTTCTCCCCCCATTATTTTTTTTAACAAGTCTACCCCATAGAATATATCCGCAAAGTCTTGGGTAATAAAATGCAAAGAAAAAACACTTTACACACTGTGGGTGATTGAAATTTTATTGAAAATTAACATTTTTTTTACATTTTTTGTTGTAGCATTTTCGCAGGGCATGACATATACATATAATAATGATATATTATTAATCTGTCAAGTCTGCCGGAAAGAATGATATATAAATTGTCTGGGTGGTATAATAATACGTGACTTAAAACCGCATTTAAAAACCGTTAAAATGAGCTCAGCAAACTTCTACTTCCAAACAGCGCCGAACTTGTAAAATTACTCCCGTCCTTAAGGGGTTAATCAGTTGAGCCACTATACCAACATAAGCAGTTTCAAGTCTGCAATCATACACCTGCAGCCAGCAAAGGAGAAAAAAAACCAAAACCTTCCAGTTCAAAAAAAGACTCGTTTTTTGTTTTTTTTAAGATATCGGAACCCCAAATTTCACCTGAAAAATCCAGAAAAATACCAAATAAATTCTAAATATTCAATAAACAAAAAGTCTTCTTTCTGCGGATTAATGAAAAAAGTGGTTGATTAAATAAAGAATAAAAACGATAATATTTTTTGCACTGAATTGCTTAGAGTTACTACTAGGGTTGGGTTATTGTTAGGGTTAGGGTTACTATAGAGTTGGATAGGGTAACGGTTAGGTTTACTGGTTCTGTTTGTGTCAAGCTTAGTAGTATTAGGGATTAATTAACAGGTTATTACGGTTAGGGTTAGAGCTTGGGTTAGTGTTATGGTTAGGTTTAGGGTTACTTTGAGGGTCGGGTTATTGTTAGGGACAGTGTTAGGGTTCTTATTGGTTTCTTACTGGTTCTGTTTGTGCTAGGTTTACTATTAGGGTTCCATTAGCTGTTTATGTTTGTGTTAAGATTAGGGCTAGAGTTCAGTTTGGGTTTATGGTTATTATTGCACACATGCACCTATCTAATTATAACCATATTAAATATTACAACAAAAATAATAATAATAAAAAATAATAAATAAAACCATATTAATGGGTTGTTAATCATAAACAATGGGTGGGGGGGTATTCCTTTATTATTTTCTGCTACATTGTTTTCTTTTCGCTGAACGTCTGGACATATGCTGTTACCCACTAATATATATCGGTAATGAGCCATATATGTCACCCGCGTTCCATGGTTAGTATTTACACATGTGCTCATTAACATGGTCACAGAGGGAATTAACACGCGGTGAGTCAGATTAGCTCCATTTCGCTCCTGCACTCGTTCCCTCTGACAAGTGGCCGGGATTAATGGTTTGTGTGTTCTTTGTGGAAGTGAGTGTGAAGTCAGATGAAGATTTAATTAAAGAGCTCGCGAATCGAGGATTAACGACCTAGCCATCCCGCTTTGACAACGCACCACTGTACTCTGCTGGATACACACTACAATGTGGTCAAACTCCTGCAACTCTTCATTCCGCTAAACGTATGATGAATCGAGGCGCACTGTGCAACAAAAGACTGAGCTCAACGGCGACTGATGGGATCGCATAATGGTATATATCATTACAGGCAGACCCAACGGTGATAGAGGAATATTCCGGATATAATAGTTACTATGGGATAACAGAATATTCCGGATATAATAGTTACTATGTGATAACAGAATATTCCGGATATAATAGTTACTATGAGATAACAGAATATTCCGGATATAATAGTTACTATGAGATAACAGAATATTCCGGATATAATAGTTACTATGGGATAACAGAATATTCTGGATATAATAGTTACTATGAGATAACAGAATATTCCGGATATAATAGTTACTATGGGATAACAGAATAGTCTGGATATAATAGTTATTATGGGATAACAGAATATTCCGGATATAATAGTTACTATGGGATAACAGAATATTCCGGATATAATAGTTACTATGAGATAACAGAATATTCCGGATATAATAGTTACTATGGGACAACAGAATATTCCGGATATAATAGTTACTATGGGATAACAGAATATTCCGGATATAATAGTTACTATGGGATAACAGAATATTCTGGATATAATAGATACTATGCGATAACAGAATATTCCGGATATAATAGTTACTATGAGATAACAGAATATTCCGAATATAATAGTTACTATGGGATAACAGAATATTCCGGATATAATAGTTACTATGGGATAACAGAATATTCCGGATATAATAGTTACTATGTGATAACAGAATATTCCGGATATAATAGTTACTATGAGATAACAGAATATTCCGGATATAATAGTTACTATGAGATAACAGAATATTCCGGATATAATAGTTACTATGGGATAACAGAATATTCCGGATATAATAGTTACTATGAGATAACAGAATATTCCGGATATAATAGTTACTATGGGATAACAGAATATTCTGGATATAATAGTTACTATGAGATAACAGAATATTCCGGATATAATAGTTACTATGGGATAACAGAATAGTCTGGATATAATAGTTATTATGGGATAACAGAATATTCCGGATATAATAGTTACTATGGGATAACAGAATATTCCGGATATAATAGTTACTATGAGATAACAGAATATTCCGGATATAATAGTTACTATGGGACAACAGAATATTCCGGATATAATAGTTACTATGGGATAACAGAATATTCCGGATATAATAGTTACTATGGGATAACAGAATATTCCGGATATAATAGATACTATGCGATAACAGAATATTCCGGATATAATAGTTACTATGAGATAACAGAATATTCCGGATATAATAGTTACTATGGGACAACAGAATATTCCGGATATAATAGTTACTATGGGATAACAGAATATTCCGTATATAATAGTTACTATGGGATAACAGAATATTCCGGATATAATAGTTACTATGAGATAACAGAATATTCCGGATATAATAGTTACTATGGGATAACAGATTATTCTGGATATAATAGTTACTATGTGATAACAGATTATTCCGGATATAATAGTTACTATGGGATAACAGAATATTCCGGATATAATAGTTACTATGGGATAACAGAATATTCCGGATATAATAGTTACTATGTGATAACAGAATATTCCGGATATAATAGTTACTATGTGATAACAGAATATTCCGGATATAATAGTTACTATGGGATAACAGAATATTCCGGATATAATAGTTACTATGGGATAACAGAATATTCCGGATATAATAGTTACTATGGGATAACAGAATATTCCAGATATAACAGTTACTATGTGATAACAGATTATTCCGGATATAATAGTTACTATGGGATAACAGAATATTCTGGACTAAATAGTTTGGGATAACAGAATATTCTGGATATAATAGTTACTATGGGATAACAGAATATTCCGGATATAATAGTTTACTAACAGATAAATATTCGTAAATAGTTTTTATGAGATTTTTTTTGGATATAATAGTTACTATGTGATAACAGATTATTCTGGATATAATAGTTACTATGGGACAACAGAATATTCCGGATATAATAGTTACTATGGGATAACAGAATATTCCAGATATAATAGTTACTATGAGATAACAGAATATTCCGGATATAATAGTTACTATGAGATAACAGAATATTCCAGATATAATAGTTACTATGAGATAACAGAATATTCCAGATATAATAGTTACTATGAGATAACAGAATATTCCGGATATAATAGTTACTATGGGATAACAGTATATTCCGGATATAATAGTTACTATGGAATAACAGAATATTCCAGATATAATAGTTACTATGAGATAACAGAATATTCCAGATATAATAGTTACTATGAGATAACAGAATATTCCGGATATAATAGTTACTATGGGATAACAGTATATTCCGGATATAATAGTTACTATGGGATAACAGAATATTCCGGATATAATAGTTACTATGAGATAACAGAATATTCCAGATATAATAGTTACTATGAGATAACAGAATATTCCGGATATAATAGTTACTATGAGATAACAGAATATTCCGTATATAATAGTTACTATGTGATAACAGATTATTCTGGATATAATAGTTACTATGGGACAACAGAATATTCCGGATATAATAGTTACTATGGGATAACAGAATATTCCAGATATAATAGTTACTATGAGATAACAGAATATTCCGGATATAATAGTTACTATGAGATAACAGAATATTCCAGATATAATAGTTACTATGAGATAACAGAATATTCCAGATATAATAGTTACTATGAGATAACAGAATATTCCGGATATAATAGTTACTATGGGATAACAGTATATTCTGGATATAATAGTTACTATGAGATAACAGAATATTCCATATATAATAGTTACTATGAGATAACAGAATATTCCAGATATAATAGTTACTATGAGATAACAGAATATTCCGGATATAATAGTTACTATGGGATAACAGTATATTCCGGATATAATAGTTACTATGGAATAACAGAATATTCCAGATATAATAGTTACTATGAGATAACAGAATATTCCGGATATAATAGTTACTATGGGATAACAGTATATTCCGGATATAATAGTTACTATGGGATAACAGAATATTCCGGATATAATAGTTACTATGAGATAACAGAATATTCCAGATATAATAGTTACTATGAGATAACAGAATATTCCGGATATAATAGTTACTATGAGATAACAGAATATTCCGTATATAATAGTTACTATGTGATAACAGAATATTCTGGATATAATAGTTACTATGGGATAACAGAATATTCCGGATATAATAGTTACTATGAGATAACAGAATATTCCGGATATAATAGTTACTATGGAGATACAGAATATTCCGGATATAATAGTTACTATGAGATAACAGAATATTCCGGATATATAGTTACTATGGGATAACAGAATATCCGGATATAATAGTTACTATGAGATAACAGAATATTCCGGATATAATAGTTACTATGAGATAACAGAATATTCCGGATATAATAGTTACTATGGGATAACAGAATATTCCGGATATAATAGTTACTATATAACAGAATATTCCGGATATAATAGTTACTATGGGATAACAGAATATTCCGGATATAATAGTTACTATGGGATAACAGAATATTCCGGATATAATAGTTACTATGGGATAACAGAAATTCCGGATATAATAGTTACTATGGGATAACAGAATATTCCGGATATAATAGTTACTATGGGATAACAGAATATTCCGGATATAATAGTTACTATGGGACAACAGAATATTCCGGATATAATAGTTACTATGGGATAACAGAATATTCTGGATATAATAGTTACTATGGGATAACAGAATATTCCGGAATAATAGTTACTATGAGATAACAGAATATTCCGGATATAATAGTTACTATGAGATAACAGAATATTCCGGATATAATAGTTACTAGGATAACAGAATATTCCGGATATAATAGTTACTATGGGATAACAGAATATTCCGGATATAATAGTTACTATGAGATAACAGAATATTCCGGATATAATAGTTACTATGGGATAACAGAATATTCCGGATATAATAGTTACTATGGGATAACAGAATATTCCGGATATAATAGTTACTATAACATAACAGAACATTCCGGATAGAATAGCTTCTGTGATGTATTGTTACACCCAGGAAATATCTGCCCCCCCAGCCATGTTTTAGTTTGAACAATAAAAGGAGAAAGCAGTGAGTAAAGGAAAGCTGCGGAAGCTGCGGCTGATGGACGGACGTATTGTCTTTCGCCTCCGTTACTCTGTAACTGTGTGTATAATTTCCATATTACATTACTGTGTATCGCGTCCCATACAGTGAGCGTGACCGGCTCAGCCTCCGCTTCAGACGTGCAGGACTGCTCTTCCAGGCTCAACCAACATTTGCATGTGAATGAAATGAGCGAGCATTTACATAACGCACTCCATGTGATTATTACAGATAATGATAACAAACCACAAACATCCATAATCCACAACGAGAGACGCTGTCAGAGCTCGGAGGAAATTGTCATTTCCCTGCAGACAGGCTTCAGGTTGTGGGATGACTCGGGTCCGGATATTGCATTGTGTCAGGAGAGACGAGTCGTGTATTAACATTCGGCAAATTACAATGGATTTCAATGCAGCGTTACTCGTCTTGACTTGGGACACCATGTGGTCTGTACATTGATTCTCACTTAAAGAGACACTATTAAAAATTCAGTTCCTTTATTTGCCCTTAAATAATTGGTTCTATCCTGCTGAGAGTCTCTGCCCAAATATTATTTATGTATTCTAGTTTTCGGTTTTTGCCTCCCTTTTCCCCTCGCCGCCCACTGCTCCTCCTCTTCGGCTCAGGGATTCCTGAACCCAGAAGCCCCTGAAGCTTTTCTGTGCAGTTTGTGCTCCTATACAACTTGTGTAGCATAGGAACCGGAAATTGTGCAGCGCTACGGGACTCACACACTTTACGTACACAAGTTTTGTAGCGCCTGCGCAGAGCGATGGGTCGGAGCTGCGCGCGCATGCACAGATCTAATCCATCGCTGCCTCTCTTTGAACGCTCACTACAACGATTGGTCTCACAGGGTGACGTCGCCGGCTCTCTGTGTGTGACATCACTAGTGACAGATCTGGTGACCGGCAGCCTGGAAATTCAAAATCCCACCTGTGTGTGACACTGGGTGTGGGGTGGGGACTTCTCCATCACCTTGTTATTTCACCAGATCGGATCAGCTTTGGGGGAGCGGGGGGCACTCCTCACATCCTGACCACTGTAGAGTTGTTAGGATGACTTGAGTGTCCTTTAAACTGTGCTGTTTCCTTTTTTTTATTATTATTATTATTATACTTTATTTATATAGCGCCAGCATATTCCGCAGCGCTGAACAATGGGAACGATATAGACAGGGTTACAATACACTGAGACTGAACAACATTTGATAAACCAGTACAGGAGGAAATGAGGGCCCTATTCCTGTGGGAATTTACAATCTAGAAGGGAGGTGGTGGAAACAGGAGCGATGGACTGCAAGGTGAGAGCGATGGGCTGCAAGGTGAAAGTGATGGGCTGCAAGGTGAGAGCGATGGACTGCAAGGTGAGAGCGATGGACTGCAAGGTGAGGGTGATGGGCTGCAAGGTGAAAGTGATGGGCTGCAAGGTGAGAGCGATGGGCTGCAAGGTGAAAGCGATGGACTGCAAAGTGAGGGCGATGGACTGCAAGGTGAGGCTGATGGGCTGCAAGGTGAGGGTGATGGGCTGCAAGGTGAGGGTGATGGGCTGCAAGGTGAGAGGGATGGGCTGCAAGGTGAGAGGCGTTAAAACGCGTTTGCAAAAAACCTCCTGGATGAAAATGCTTGAAAATAACATATCAGGTCCTATGAATAATAATAAAAAGGTGAGTTTTTGAAGGGAAAAAAACGGGAAAAAAATAATTCCCAGACAAAAGTTCCGAAAAAATGCCTAAAAAAATCTCAAGAAATAAATAAGGAGACTTTTTGCTGCAGATTAATATAATAAACGGTTTATTAGATAAAAACAGGAATATTTTTAACATTGAAACCTATGGGATTCGCCTGATTAAACCTGCCGAATGAAACCACTGAACATCAGGGCATTTCACTGACATTTCTCTGCTGTTCGATGTGAATAGATTAACCATTGCTTCTCTATGGGGGATTTCACTGCCACCGAACAGGCACCGTATTTCACTGCCGTCAAACAGGCACCGTATTTTGCTGGCAATTTGCAATATTTGGGGAACTACCTGCTTTCTGAATAGCCGAATGGCCACAAAATGGCAACGTACGGGGAAACTCACTGTTCGGTGCAATTTCAGACCCAATTCGGCTCTCTCTGAATAACCCCTAAAGTATTATTGCTTTTAAATAATATTTAGATAACGAAGGCCAGGAACAACTCAGGTGGAGGACCCTTGAGTTGCCCCTGATGCAGCACGCTAGGAGTTTTAGTCTGGGTAGGCAGTTAGAGCGGGAAGATGATTGGGCGGGGCTGTGGGAGCAGTTAAAAGTTGTTCCCGCCTTTTTTCCTGAGGTAACCTGGGGAGCAGCACCCCACCCTCCCTCCCTTTAATTATAGGGATTAGTTTGGGTGTTTTTTTGGGGTGATTGTGGGTTTTTAGGTATTCCCCTTTGTCACAGCACGGGTTGGTAGGCAGTGCTGAGGTAGGGTTCTTGGTAGGAGGTGTACTTTGTTGGTTAGAGGTAAGTGAGATGGGAAGAGAGTTAAGTTGGGTTTAGGTTTGTAAAGGTACAGGTGGGATGGAGAGAAGTGCATAGCACGATGACGCCAGTCCTGGAGTTAACCCCTAGCTGCCACCAATGGTGGAGATAGGGGGTTTCAATAAACCCCCTATCTCCCGATCCGTGGCAGCTAGGGGTTAAAGTTTGGTATCGTTGGATCGGCCAGAGCATGGCCGTTCCAACGATACCAAACACAAATGTGAAAAAAAATTGTAAAAAGTTTTTTTTTAAAAGAAAATAAACAAGTTTTTTTTCTTTTTTTTGGTTTGTTAATGCAGCAATATTGTTCCATTTCAATTATAATGTGAACAATGATGCTGCACTAACGATTTTTGTATGCGGTGCGTTTGTTAAAAATCGTGTAATTTTCCCCAAAAAAAAATGTAACGAGACCCCATCTCTAATTTTTTTAACAAGCGCACCCCTTACAAAATACAACCGCAACTGCTCGCATGTTAAAATGTGAAAAAAAAACAATTTACACGTTGCAAATTATTGAAAATTCATATTTTATTGCATTTTTTGTTATAATATACAGACAGGTCATGACGTATACATATAATAATGACATATTATGAATCTGCCGAGTCTGACGGAAAGAACGATATATAATATGTCTGTGTCATATACTAAAATAAGCCTTCAAAACACGTTTAAACATGATGAGCAAAACCGGTAAAAATGACCTCAGCACAGAGGCGGGAAAAGCCTCAGCAGCGAAAGGGTTAAATGACCACCAATAATGTAGAAACTTACTGCACCGTGAGAACATTTCCACTTCCCTCCCTTTACCTGAGAGGCCTTGGAACACAACACCTGGAGTAGTAGGGGGGGCCGCTCCCAATCAAGGGCACTATTACATTCTTGGCGCAAAAACGCTCGCGCAGCGCTATTTTTTTGCGCGCAGCGTTAAACGTTAACGCGTGTAAATTAATGGTGGTATCACAATCCAAGCGCATTTTTTAATCCGTCAAAAAATACCGCGCTTAAAAAAGGAGCGCAAAAACGCGCGAGCATTAACGCTGAGCGCAGAAATCGGTGGGCGGACTATTTTTTCACGCGATTCAGCCAATCTGAATTACGAACCACAATTGTCTCCCGTTAAGTTTTTGCGCCTGTCAAAATCAATCTGCGCATATATGTTGCAGCAATAATAAACACACACACAACCTCTCAATTTTTTTGTTTGGGTATGTGTAGAATGTGTAACTATAATGTGCTGTATTTTTTTTTTTCGTGCTGGTGTATTTGGTTTTGGCCAGAACGTCAGATTTGCCGTTACCACCAGCTTTTCAAAGGTATTAAAATTATGTGAGCAAACTTTGCCCGTTAAATTTTGTGCTGAGATTGTAATACCTTGCGCGCACCAGCGCACAAACGCATTTGTGATCACAATGTTAAGTATAGAACGTGCAAAGTACATAGGGTTCGCGCAGGTCCACCCGCGTTAGAAATTAACGCGCATTTTTTGCACGGACATTGTAATACGACGTTCTGCGTGAATGGTTTTGTCCTTTGCGTTAATGCGTTTTTACGCACGCGTTAACGTTTGCGCGAAGAATGTAATAGTGACTCAAATTGGTGCACTGCGCCATCTTCAGAGCCAGTAGGAGGCTCCACCTTTATGAGTGGGATACCTTCAGATTATTCCTAATCTCAGCAATTGTTTAATTCCGTATAACTGGACGATATTGCACTATTTTGGTAGTATTTTGCTCTTCTTTTTTAGAGTTATGGATTCCATACACCCTCAGATGGGGATCATTCGCTTTGGTATCATGTAATGAGCTTTTCAATTTTCCCACTATACCACTGAATTGAAGAATTTATGAAATTAGCTCTCCAAGTGAAATCACTTTTATACCACTTTAGTATTAGAGCCCTTTTTATTATCATTCATTGGATCTTACATTCAGGTCCAGAAATATTGGGACGTCAACACAATTCTAACATCTTTGGCTCTATACACCACCACAATGGAGTTGGAAAGAAACACAATGTGCTTTAACTGCAGACTGTCAGCTTTAATTTGAGGGTATGTACATCCAACTCAGGTGAACGGTGTAGGATTTACAGCAGTTTGCAGATGTGCCCCCACTTGTTAAGGGACCAAAGGTAATGGGACAATTGGCTTCTCAGCTGTTCCATGGCCAGGTGTGTGATATTCCCTCATTACCCCAATTACAATGTGCAGATAAAAGGCCAGAGTTCATTTCAAGTGTGCTATTTGCATTTGGAATCTGTTGCTGTCAACTCTCAAGATGAGATCCAAAGAGCTGTCACTATCAGTGAAGCAAGCCATCATTAGGCTGAAGAAACAAAACAAACCCATCAGAGAGATAGCAAGAACATTAGGCGTGGCCAAAACAACTGTTTGAAACATTCTCAAAAAGATGAACGCACCGGTGAGGTCAGCAACACCAAAAGACCCGGGAGACCACATAAAACAATTGTGGTGGATGACCGAAGAATTCTTTCCCTGGTGAAGAAAACACCCTTCACAACAGTTGGCCAGATCAAGAACACTCTCCAGGAGGTAGGTGTATGTGTGTCAAAGTCAACAATCAAGAGAAGACTTCACCAGAGTGAATACAGAGGGTTCACCACAAGATGTAAACCATTGGTGAGCCTCAAAAACAGGAAGGCCAGATTAGAGTTTGCCAAACGACACCTAACAAAGCCTTCACAGTTCTGGAACAAGATCCTATGGACAGATGAGACCAAGATCAACTTGTACCAGAGTGATGGGAAGAGAAGAGTATGGAGAAGGAAAGGAACTGCTCATGATCCTAAGCATACCACCTCATCAGTGAAGCATGGTGGTGGTAGTGTCATGGCGTGGGCATGTATGGCTGCCAATGGAACTGCTTCTCTTGTATTTATTGATGATGTGACTGCTGACAAAAGCAGCAGGATGAATTCTGAAGTGTTTGGGGCAATATTATCTGCTCACATTCAGCCAAATGCTGCAGAACTCATTGGACGGCGCTTCACAGCGCAGATGGACAATGACCCAAAGCATACTGCAAAAGCAACCAAAGAGTTTTTGAAGGGACAGAAGTGGAATGTTATGCAATGGCCAAGTCAATCATCTGACCTGAATCCCATTGAGCTGCATTTCACTTGCTGAAGACAAAACTGAAGGGAAAATGCCCCAAGAACAAGCAGGAACTGAAGACAGTTGCAGTAGAGGCCTGGCAGAGCATCACCAGGGATGAAACCCAGCGTCTGGTGATGTCTATGCGTTCCAGACTTCAGGCTGTGATTGACTGCAAAGGATTTGTAACCAAGTATTAAGAAGGGAAAGTTTGATTTATGATTATTATTCTGTCCCATTACTTTTGGCCCCTTAACAAGTGGGAGGCACATCTGCAAACTGCTGTAAGTCCTACACCGTTCACCTGAGTTGGATGTACATACCCTCAAATTAAAGCTGACAGTCTGCAGTTAAAGCACATTGTGTTTGTTTCATTCCAACTCCATTGTGGTGGTGTATAGAGCCAAAGATGTTACAATTGTGTCCATGTCCCAATATTTCTGGACCTGACTGTATGTGTAAATTCCAGGCATTTTTGTTTCATAGTTTTTTTGCAAGCAGCGTTTCAATTTTGACACTTTCAAGCGTATTGTTTTTTTTGCTTTTTTACCCCATTCGTCAGCTTGTTGGGTTTTTACTTCGGCCGGTCTGTGCTGTGATTGTGGCAGGCTTACCCAGCACGCCGGGATCACTGCAGTGAATGCTGAATGGGGAACTTTGATTCCCCGAAGTGCAGGGACTGTGGGGAATGAGAGAGCATTGAAATGTCTGCAACATTTTGGTGCTCTCTGAATAACCCCTTTAATAAAAGAAGCCGTTTAGCAATCATACATTGGCTTCATACATATTGTTCCCCGCACCAGACTTTGCTTCAATGTCCTGAGCTCTGGGTACAGCTCCTACCAATCCATAACCACCTTCTCAGCGTTAAACACCCGAGCTGTGCCACAAGGTTACCAAGGGGTCAGGATGTGATTCCATGCGTTATATCTTAGTAACCGGAGATGCCGCGAATGCTGCGCTAAATACTTAATGCTGAAGGTCCGAGCTCCATCAAGGTGTCACAACAAAAAATGGTCTTTCTTTCCTCACCGCGTGAAGGTGCATTGATTTTTTTACTAATATGTGCCTGGTTTTCCCATTAAAATCCTCTGCGTCCGGTGTGTTTCCGTCCGTGTAAGCACATTTTTTAGTGAGGATTGATGATATGAAAGGCATTAAAAGAAATTCAATTGGCTTAAGCTGTCTGAGTCCCCTGACCAATCGCTGTGAAAGCCTTTCTTTTTAATACAGATTCAGCACAATTTAATTTGTCTGAATGTTTCCTGTGTCGGGGGTTGGAGGGAGATATATATGTCTGTATATATGTGTCTGTGTGTGTGTATGTATGTGTCTGTGTGTGTATGTATGTGTGTGTATGTAGGTGTGTATGTGTGTGTGTATGTGTGTAATGTATGTGTGTATGTATGTGTGTGTATGTATGTGTGTATGTATGTGTGTGTATGTATGTGTGTATGTATGTGTGTGTATGTATGTGTGTATGTGTGTGTATGTGTGTATGTATGTGTGTGTGTATGTATGTGTTTGTGTATCTGTGGGTGTGTATGTATGTTTGTGTATCTGTGTTTTTTGTGAGTGTATGCATATGTGTGTATGTATGTATGTGTGTTTATATGTTTATGTATATGTGTGTATATATGTGTGTATGTGAGTGTATGTGTGTGTGTGTGTTTATATGTGTATTTATGTGTGTGTATGTATGTGAGTGTGTGTGTGTGTATGTATGTGTGTGTGTATGTGAGTGTGTGTGTGTATGTGTGTTTATATGTGTATGGATGTGTATGTATGTGTGTTATGTGTGTATGTATGTATGTATGTATGTGTGTAAGTGTGTGTGTATCTGTGTGTGTATGTGTTTATAAGTGTATGTGTATGTACAGTTGTGTTCAAAATTATTCAACCCCCACTGAAATTGAGTGTTTTGGCCAGTTTGACATTGATTTTGATCATTCAGTCATCTTGCTTACAATTAAATCAAAGAGGCACGTGTAGGTCAGACAAATATAACATAACATTTATAATGAAATAACCACAAATGTCTTTTCTGTGCTCACATCATTATCAGTTTTATTCAACCCCCAAGTGACATTCAATCTTAGTACTTAGTACAACATCCTTTTACAGTTATAACAGCTTTTAAACGTGAAGCATAGCTTGACACAAGTGTCTTGCAGCGATCTACGGGTATCTTCGCCCATTCGTCATGGGCAAAAGCCTCCAGTTCAGTCACATTCTTAGGCTTGCGCACTGCAACTGCTTTCTTTAAGTCCCACCAGAGGTTCTCAATCGGATTTAAGTCAGGTGACTGCGATGGCCACTCCAAAATGTTCCAGCCTTTAATCTGCAACCATGCTCTAGTGGACTTGGAGGTATGCTTGGGATCATTGTCCTGTTGAAAGGTCCAATGTCTCCCAAGCCTCAGGTTTGTGACGGACTGCATCACATTGTCATCCAATATCTCCTGGTACTGAAGAGAATTCATGGTACCTTGCACACGCTGAAGCTTCCCTGTACCTGCAGAAGCAAAACAGCCCCAAAGCATGATTGACCCCCCGCCATGCTTCACAGTAGGCAAGGTGTTCTTTTCTTCATAGGCCTTGTTCTTCCTCCTCCAAACATAGCGTTGATCCATGGGCCCAAACAGTTCTAATTTTGTTTCATCAGTCCACAGAACACTTCTGTGGTTTGTCCACATGACTTTTGGCATACTGCAGTCGACTCTTCTTATTCTTTGGAGACAGCAAGGGGGTGCGCCTGGGAGTTCTGGCATGGAGGCCTTCATTACGCAGTGTGTGCCGTATTGTCTGAGCTGAAACTTCAGTACCCACATCTGACAAATCTTTTCTCAGTTCCTCAGCAGTCACACGGGGACTTTTCTCCACTCTACGCTTCAGGTAGCGCACAGCAGTCGAAGTCAGCATCTTCTTTCTGCCACGACCAGGTAGCGTTTCAACAGTGCCCTTTTCCTTGAATTTGCGAATGATGCTTCCTATGGTCTCTCTTGGTATGTTTAACATCTTTGCAATCTTCTTATAGCCATTGCCCTTCCTGTGAAGAGTAATCACCTCTTCTCTTGTCTTCCTGGACCATTCTCTTGACTTCACCATGTTTGTAACCACACCAGTAAATGTCTAGAAGGAGCTGAGTATCACAGTCATTTTAAAGCTGCCTAATTGGTGCTTATTATGCTTTATTGCTGCTCCGTGACATCCACAGGTGTTTTCAATACCTGATTGAAAACACTTGAATGAACCTCTGTTCTTCAGAGTGGTAGTCTTTAAGGGGTTGAATAATTGTGTCAATGAAGAATTCACAAAAGAAACATTTACTACTGTATTACAAAACCAATTGATGTCATTTTAGTTGCATATGGTTCTTTAAAAAGTCCTTGTAGGATTTCATTCTGAATACAATTACAAATGTACACTAAATTCCCTAAAACCCTTTACAGCATTGGGGGTTGAATAATTTTGAACACAACTGTATGTATGTATCTGTGGGTGTGTATGTATGTTTGTGCATGTGTGTTTTTTGTGAGTGTATCCACATGTGTGTGTGTATGTATGTGTGTTTGTATGTATGTGTGTGTATATGTGTGTTTATATGTGTATGTATGGGTGTGTATGTATATGTGTGTGTATGTATGTATGTATGTGTGCATGTATGTGTGTGTGTGTTTATTTGTGTATTTATGTGTGTGTGTGTATGTATATGTCTGTATGTGAGTGTGTATGTGAATGTGTGTGTGTGTATGTGTGTTTATATGTGTATGTATGGGTGTGTATGTATATGTGTGTGTATGTATGTATGTATGTATGTGTGCATGTATGTGTGTGTTTATATGTGTATTTATGTGTGTGTGTATGTATATGTCTGTATGTGAATGTGTATGTGAATGTGTGTGTGTGTATGTGTGTTTATATGTGTATGGATGTGTATGTATGTATGTGTGTTTATATGTGTATGGATGTGTATGTATGTATGTGTGTCATGTGTGTGTATGTATGTATGTGTGTCATGTGTGTGTATGTATGTATGTATGTGTGTGTAAGTGTATGTATGTATGTATGTGTGTGTGTGTGTGTGTGTGTGTGTGTGTGTGTATGTATTTCTGTATGTGAGTATGTGTGTGTATGTGTGTTTATAAGTGTATGTATGTGTAGGTATGTATGTATGTATGTGTGTGTGTGTTTTTATAGTTGCAGAGGACATTTACACATCCCAGCAATTCAGAAAACCGCTTAGCTTACAGAGCTCATGTGTCACATTCTCCATATGTAGCAAAGAACTCTGGGTAGGACATGCAAATGAAGTCCACAGCTTCTCACTTTCTTTGCTTCTAGGGCAGGGTTGTCCAAAATCTGGCCCCCCAGGTGTTCCTGAACTACAACTCCCAGAAATCTCTGACTGCATTAGATGGATGGAGAAGCATGGGAGTTGTAGTTCATGGATATCTGGGGGGCCGGAGTTTGGACATCCCTGATCTAGGGTCTGTAATAACTTTATAAATGAATAAATAGTAAGGCTAGGGTCAGACGAACGCATTTTTTGCGTTGTCCGTGAAAAAGTGCATTCGAACGAATGGACGTATTTTTTTCACGGAGTACGCGATAGCGGTCATACGATGCGCATTATCGTCCGTGATTTTGTACGGATCATCAATAAAACCCTTTTTGCGTCTGGACGTTATGTTGGCCGGACGTGTGCAGCGTCTGACGTCTCCCAATCCCGCAAACACGCCGCTATGCGGACGCAGCACACTCTGTACGTCAGTAGTAGCGGTTTGACGTTCTCAAAAAAATACGTTCGTTTGCCACTTGCGTTGCACGGACGAACGTTCGTGCGGCCGTTCATCGTATGTTCCCCGGCATTGGACGTCATTTGCTGCTAGCACGGCCGTGATTTCGTGCGGTTAAACGCACGTTAAAAATGCTTTCGTCTGACCTTAGCCTTACAGAGAGCCCTCCTTGCCCAGTGCCATGTCATACTAGACAGGTTATGCCACCAGTCACAGTCACTCCTGTACAGCTGTTTCGGGCTTATTGTGCCCTCATCAGCAGGAGATAGACTGTAACTGGTCGCTATTTAATGCTTTACCCCTAAGGAAAATCAATAAGCATTTAAATTGTGGTGAAGGGCAAATACATGAGATTAAAAGCCTCCACACTGCAAATAATAACGTATATAGTTGCAGAAGACATTTACACATCCCAGCAATTCAGAGAACTCTAGGGGTTATTCAGAGAGAGCCGATCTGGCCCCAAATGTCACCGAACAGTGAGTTTCCACGTACAGTGACATTTCGGGGCCATTCGGCTATTCAGAGAGCAGGCAGTTTGCCACATTTTGGCGAATTGCCAATGAAATACAGTGCCGATTGGTGGAAGTGAAATACAGTGCGTGTTCGGCGGCATTGAAATACAGTGCCTGTTCGGCGGCAATGAAATCCCCCATAGAGAAACAATGGTTAATCCAGTGGCGTAGCGTGGGTTGTCAGCGCCCGGGGCCAGCCAAGAATTGTGCGCCCCCCCCCAACCTGTGGACACGTTATCGATATTGCCCCAGCTCTCACATGGATATTGCCCCAGCTCATGGGATTTGCCCCAGCTCTCACATGGATACTGCCCCAGCTCACACATGGATATGCCCCAGCTCACACATGGATATTGCCCCAGCTCACACATGGATTTGCCCCAGCTCACACATGGATATTGCCCCAGCTCATGGGATTTGCCCCAGCTCTCACATGGATATTGCCCCAGCTCACACATGGATTTGCCCCAGCTCATGGGATTTGCCCCAGCTCTCACATGGATATTGCCCCAGCTCACACATGGATATTGCCCCAGCTCACACATGGATATTGCCCCAGCTCACACATGGATATTGCCTCGGCTCACACATGGATTTGCCCCAGCTCACACATGGATATTGCCCCAGCTCACACATGGATATTGCCTCAGCTCATGGGATTTGCCCCAGCTCATGGGATTTGCCCCAGCTCACACATGGATTTGCCCCAGCTCACACATGGATTTGCCCCAGCTCACACATGGATATTGCCTCAGCTCATGGGATTTGCCCCAGCTCTCACATGGATTTGCCCCAGCTCACACATGGATTTGCCCCAGTTTACACATGGATTTGCCCCAGCTCACACATGGATTTGCCCCAGTTTACACATGGATTTGCCCCAGCTCTCACATGGATTTGCCCCCAGCTCATGGATTTGCCCCCAGCTCATGGATTTGCCCCCAGCTCATGGTTATGCCCCAGCTCTTACATGGATTTGCCCCCAGCTCATGAATTTGCCCCCAATTTATGGATTTGCCCCCAGCTCATGGATATGCCCCCAGCTCATGGATTTGCCCCAGCTCATGGATTTGCCCCCAGCTCATGGATTTGCCCCAGCTCATGGATTTGCCCCAGCTCATGGATATGCCCCCAGCTCATGGATTTGCCCCAGCTCATGGATTTGCCCCAGCTCATGGATATGCCCCCAGCTCATGGATTTGCCCCCAGCTCATGGATTTGCCCCAGCTCATGGATTTGCCCCAACTCATGGATTTGCCCCAGCTCATGGATTTGCCCCCAACTCATGGATTTGCCCCAGCTCATGGATTTGCCCCAACTCATGGATTTGCCCCAACTCATGGATTTGCCCCAGCTCTCACATGGATTTGCCCCAGCTAACACATGGATTTGCCCCAGCTCACACATGGATTTGCCCCAGTTTACACATGGATTTGCCCCAGCTCACACATGGATTTGCCCCAGTTTACACATGGATTTGCCCCAGCTCTCACATGGATTTGCCCCCAGCTCATGGATTTGCCCCAGCTCACACATGGATTTGCCCCAGCTCTCACATGGATTTGCCCCAGCTCTCACATGGATTTGCCCCAGCTCATGGATTTGCCCCCAGCTCATGGATTTGCCCCCAGCTCATGGATAAGCCCCAGCTCTTACATGGATTTGCCCCAGCTCATGAATTTGCCCCCAATTTATGGATTTGTCCCCAGCTCATGGATATGCCCCCAGCTCATGGATTTGCCCCAGCTCATGATTTGCCCCAGCTCATGGATTTGCCCCCAGCTCATGGATTTGCCCCAGCTCATGGATTTGCCCCAGCTCATGGATATGCCCCCAGCTCATGGATTTGCCCCAGCTCATGGATATGCCCCCAGCTCATGGATTGCCCCCAGCTCATGGATTTGCCCCCAGCTCATGGATTTGCCCCAGCTCATGGATTTGCCCCCAACTCATGGATTTGCCCCAGCTCATGGATTTGCCCCCAACTCATGGATTTGCCCCAGCTCAAGGATTTGCCCCCAACTCATGGATTTGCCCCAACTCATGGATTTGCCCCAGCTCTCACATGGATTTGCCCCCAGCACATGGATATGCCCCAGCTCTCACCTGGATACTCGGGCCAGCTCCGGCAGGGGTTGAGGAGGGGATCCAGATGCCGGGCAGCGCGAGAGTGCCTGCCCGGTCCTGAACAGTCCGTCCTGTTGAAGTGGAGTCAGCTGCGTGCGTGCGCAGGTCACGTGGTCCGGCCAGTCAGGTGGTACAGAGACTCAGTACCACCTGATTAGCCGGACCACGTGACCGGCTGCGCCTGCACGCAGCCGACTCCCCTTTAACAGGACGGACTGTTTAGGACCGGGCAGGCACTCTCGCGCTGCCCGGCATCTGGGTCCCCTCAACCCCCGGGCTAGTTTCAGGGGCGCAAATGCGCCCCTAACAAAACTGCGCCCGGGGCCACGGCCCCCCCCAGCCCCCCCCCACGCTACGCCACTGGGGTAATCTATTCACATTGAACAGCAAAGAAATGTCAGTGAAATGCCCTGATGTTCAGTGGTTTCATTCGACAGGTTTAATCAGGCGAATCCCATAGGTTTCAATGTTAAAAATATTCCCGTTTTAATTCAATATCTAATAAACCGTTTATTATTTTAATCTGCAGCAAAAAGACTCTTTTTATTTTTTTTCCAGATTTTTATTTATTTATTTATTTATTTTTAGGATCTTTTAGGCATTTTTCTGATTTTTTTTTTAAAGATGTTTTTTATTTTTTTTCTGTAACAGCCCTTTTTATTGTCATTCATAGGATCTTATCTGTAAATTCCAGACATTTTCTTTCATTTTTTTTGGTTTCCAAATAGTGTTTCAATTTTGACACTTTCAATCGTATTGTTTGTTTTTTTTTTTTTTAACCCCGTTCGTCAGCTTGTTGGCTTTTTCTGGCAGCTGCTCTGCGCTGTGATCAGCGGCTCATCGGCTTTTTCCGATGTGTTCGGTGTGTTTTTTTTTGTGGCGGTTCCAGCAGGTTTTTGGTGAGTGTTCGGTAAGTTTTTAGTGGGTGGTCGGTGGGTTTTCCCTGGACATTCGGCAACCCTGCGGTGAATGCTGAATTCACCTCAGGGTCCCCGAAGTGCAGGGAAAACCCAAAACGCTGAATTCACTGCAGGGTGGGGAGCTTTGATACCCCGAAGTGCTGCGAAGCGCAGGGAACGAGAGAGTACCGGAATGTTGGCGAAATAATTTCGGTGCTCTCTGAATAACCCCTAAATATATATATATATACATTGTGCAGGCTGTATGTATTGCTTGCGCACCATTAGCTTCATGGTGAAGGTGGTAACCTCTCATATTGCTGTTTGCAATTGCCTGTAATCCATAAATATACATTTATTATTCCCTTACTGCAGATCGCTGCTGGGTTATAACATGTTTTTAAATAAATTGCACAAATAATTACTTCATCCTCTGGAAAATCCAAAGCACGGTTATTTTTTAGTGAAAGGCTCTGCGTTCTGCAAACAAAACATCTTCCTGACAATTCTACAGTTTTTATTAGATGCACAGGGAAAGCTCCTTGTTTTGGTGCAGACATTGAGCCCCATGGTCCGGCCCCTGAGCACTTGGCCAGATAAAAAAAAACAAAAATCAGTATTAACCCTTACACTGCTGTGAGCATTTATGTCAGCTCAGAGACCGTGTTACATTCTGGAGCTGTACAGCATCACTGCAACTGAAATGCATTTGTTGCAATTTCCTTTACATTTGGGCAGAACATGCCCCTCAAGTTTTAGCAGCGTGGGCATCAAAATTCACCGCAGGGTGCCCGAAGTGCAGGGATCAGGCCACCGAACACATCTGAACAAATGCTAAATCGATTAAAAAAAATCATTGAATCGATCCGAAAAATCGGACAAAAAAATCCCGGATCGATCCGAAAACCCGCATCCGGCAAACTGCCAACAAAGCCGCCGAATCGAACCAAAGAAAGCCGACGACCCACCGAACAGAACACTGACCAGCCACTGGAAAAAGTTGACAAGCCCAACGGGTTAAAAAAAACTCGCAACTCTTAAAAGGTGTTAGCAAAAAATCTACTGCAGAAAAATAACCGGATATAATATATAAGGTGCTACGAATAATAATAAAAAGGTCTGTTACTGAAAAAAATAAAAACGCCATTTTTCGAAAATCGGGAAAAAAAAAATCTGCAAAATCCCGAAAAATAAATAAATAAAGAGACTTTTTGCTGCAAATTAAAAGAATAAACAGTTGAGTAAATATTTTTTTTTTTTGTTTTGAAATCTATCGGATTCGCCTGATTAAACCTGACGAATGAAACCACTGAACATCAGGTCATTTCACTGTCATTTCTCTGCTGTTCAATGTGAATAGATTAACCATTGCTTCTCTATGGGGGATTTCACTGCCGCCGAACAGCACCGTATTTGCTGGCAATTCCCCAATATTTGACAAACTGCCTGCTTTCTGAATACCTGAATGGCCACTAAATTTCACCGTACTTTGAAATTCACCATTCGGTGATTTTCAGAGCCAATTCGGCTCTCTTTGTATAACCCTTTTTAACTCTGTAATGTGATATCAATCCCCACTTCCTTCTCCATTACAGCAGTAATGCCCGTTTCCTTCATTTCCTTGCTCTGAACCAGAAAGATGAGGAACGCAGAGCTGAGACCTTAAAAGTTTCATCTTCTTAAATGCTGTGTTTATGCTACACTTTGATACAAAGTACTACATTCAGTGTTGCCCTGGATACCATAGACACCAACGGTAGGCTTCTGCTTCATCTGTAGCCTGATGTTTGTGAACTAAGCCCTCAGTTTAATTTTTATAATTCTGTCCCTTCAATGAGCCCTGGTCACCATCTAAGGCAGTGTTTCCTAAGGCTAGGGACAGATGAGCGCATTTTCTGCGGCCACCGTCAAAATGTACGTCGATGCGTGCGCACGCATTTTTTCACGGAATACGCTTAAGTGGTCAGACGACCACAGTCGCACAGTCGCAGGTACTCACCAACGCAATTCTAGGGAAATCCGGCTGTTTGAACGTTATGTAGGCCGCACACTAGCAGCGTCTGACGTCTCCTAATCACGCACACACGCTGCCATGCGGCCGCAGCGCACTCTGTACGTCTGTAGCAGCGGTTTCACGTTCTGAGAAAAATGCGTTCATTTGCCGGTTGCGTGGTGTCGGCGCACTTTTGTACGCACGTACTGCGTATATTGGCCGTCATTGGCCGTTATGTGCTGCTACTGCCGCCGTGATTTAGTGCGCCTGCACGCGCGTTCCGACTGCCCCACTCTGACCCTAGCCTTAACCTGTCCACAGGACCCACTGACAGGCCAGGTTTGCAGGATATCCGAAGCACAGTACGGTGATATGATTTGCTGCTCAGTGATTGCAGGGTTCAGTCAAGGTGATCTGTAACATCTGTCCTTAGAGGGTCCTGAGGACAGGTTTGGGAGACACTGATATATGGAGTGAAGGATCCATGGATTTTGGGGCTCCAGCGATGGGACTATCCTATTGGCTGTTCCCATTGTTGAATAGAGATTGTGTATCGAATAAGGCGAGATTTAATTGAAATTAATTTAATATTTTAATTCCCCTTAAATATAAATATTACTTGCTTTGTTCTTAGAAGATCCATCCTGTAAAAACAGTGCTGGAAGCCATTGGGGTGGACCTCCTGATACGCGTATAAATAAGTACATCTCCCGTCTGAGATGGTCTTTTGTGTAGTTAGTGTGATGTTGCTATTAATCACACAGCTCGGTGATGTGGATGGTTTGATGGCTGTGGAGCGATCGTACTAGCAGCTTGATAAATGCTGACCATACTGTGATATTGACTTGCGTATAGAGGAGCATTGCATGGCGCTGTGTGCGCGGCATTATTCCACCGCTCATAACCATTAAACAGATCGATGTGACAGTGCTGCATCATAAAATGATTATTAGCCTGATTTTATATCACCCAGCTGAACACTATCGGTGAGATAATCCCTCATCTAGTATCTCGGCTCATGCCGTGAAGCCCATTCCACCGGTAATATATTACAGACTTACCACGTGGATTTAATTTACGCGACTGAACCAAGAGTGAAACTGCGACATGTCGTACACCAACAGGGAACGGCGGAATACCTGCACACACACGGTAAGGATGTCGCTGGAAACTCTAAACTATTTACATTTCTCTGATTGTATATATATCTATATCTGGCTATTTCTATCTCAATGTCTATTTATCTCTCTGTGCGCATCAATCTATCCCTATATATATATATATATATAGTGCTTACAAGGGTTGTGGTGGAGGACAAAAAGTGATATAAAAAGCCTCCACGCAATAACCAATAAGGTTTATTATTGCAGAAGTTATTTGCACATCACAGCAATTCAAAGAACTGCATCCCAGAGCTCCTGTGTTACATTCCCCATATGCAGCAATGAACTCTGGGTAGGATATGCAAATTACATCTGTCTCACTATATTCACAAATAAAGTCCCAGCATCATCTATCAGCAAATCTTCTCAGACGATTTCAATTGAAAAGCCACGATGCTTGGTCCCAAAATGAGAGTAGTATATCCAGCAACGTAGAGGCCGCAAACGTGTATATAAAAAATATATAAATTTTATTCCAAAATCATTTAAAAATGGATAAACGTTTTGGCCCACCACGGAGCCATTATCAAGGTTACAGTGTAACTTAAAGCATGTGTATAAATACAATATTTGTAAACACACTCACCAATCCATTTGGGAAAGAATCTCCCTGCACGTGAGTCCGTATATGTACGTATATCTGGCTTCCATCCGCTACACTCAACTGAAACTGCCCTCACCAAAGTCACCAACGACCTCCTAACTGCTAAAAAACACGGCCACTATTCTATTCTCATCCTGCTTGACCTCTCGGCTGCTTTTGACACTGTTGACCACCCCCTCCTTCTACAGACCCTCAACTCTCTGGGTCTCGGTGACACTGCACTTGCTTGGTTGACTCCTATTTATCCAACAGGTCCTTCTGTGTGTCCTTTGCTGGTAACTCCTCCTCTTCATTGCCTCTATCTGTTGGTGTACCTCAAGGCTCTGTCCTTGGTCCTCTGCTCTTTTCCATCTACACCTCCTCCCTGGGCAAAATCATCAACAGCTTTGCTTTAATTACCACCTCTACGCTGATGACACTCAGATCTACCTCTCTACCCCTGATCTCTCTCCCCCTGTCCTTTCAAAAGTCAGTGACTGTTTATCTGGCATCTCCTCCTGGATGGCCTCCACCACCTAAAGATCAACATGTCAAAGACTGAGCTCCTACTTATTCCTCCCTCTAATGCCTCCCCACCTCCTGACTTCTCTATCACGGTGGAGGGTATCACCATCTCCCCATCAAACCAAGTTCGCTGTCTTGGAGTTACACTGGACTCTGCTCTTTCCTTCATCCCTCACATCAAGTCTCTTTCCTCCTCCTGCCGATACCAACTGCGTAATATTTCCAGAATTCGGCCATTTCTTACCGCTGTCACCACAAAAGAACCCATACACGCCCTGGTAATCTCCCGACTCGACTATTGCAATAATCTCTTATCTGGCCTCCCTCTGTCCCGCCTCTCCCCCCTACAATCCATCCTGAACGCCTCCGCCAGGCTAATTCACCTCACCCGCCGCTCTGTCTCTGCCGCTCCCCTCTGCGAGTCCCTTCACTGGCTCCCCATCCACTGCAGAATTAAGTTCAAAATCCTTATCCTTACCTGCAAAACCCTCACTAACTCAGCTCCCCACTACCTGTCCTCACTAATCACCAAATACACCCCAGCCCGCTCCCTAAGGTCAAACAGTGACCTGCGCCTAGCTTCTCCCCGCATCACCTCTTCCCATGATAGACTGCAGGATTTCTCACGCGCAGCCCCCACTCTCTGGAACGCTCTCCCTCGTGCTGTCAGACTTTCCCCTAACTTCTCTTCCTTCAAACGCTCCCTGAAAACATTCCTATTTAGGGAAGCCTACCCCCCAACTCACTGACACAACCATCAATCACTCTCACCTTACAGTCCTCTCCTCCTGTTTCCAACCCCAACCCTCCTAGATTGTGAGTTCCTACGGGAATAGGGCCCTCATCTCCTCCTGTACTGTTTGTCAAATGTTGTTCAATGTATTGTAACCCTGTCTGTACTGTGCTTATTGTACAGCGCTGCAGAATATGCTGGCGCTTTATAAAATAATAATAATAATAATAATAATAAAGTATATATATATATTAGATAGGTCGTGACAAAATTACGAGTATAGCAGTACGTAGTGATACCTTTTTTATTGGACTAACGTTACATTTAAAAGACAAGCTTTTGAGAGTGTAACCTCTCTTCCTCAGGTCTGGAATCTTTAAGAGCATCTCTGGTGTTTAAGAGCATCTCTGGGAAGCTGCCACCCTACCTGAATAGACTGCTTCCCCCAGCATCTCCCTCATCCTATAACCTCCGATCCAGGACCAGCACCTTACTTGCAATACCACAATACAAAAAGACAGTGGCTCGGTCCTCATTTTCCTACAGAGCACCAGAATTATGGAATAACCTCCCAGACACCATCAAATCTTCTCCCAGTCTTAAGTCACTCAAGAGCTCCTTACTAACATACCTCAATACAGAATTCACCTGTAAACATGTAACACAGTGACTATATACAGAATGCACCTGTAAACATGTAACACAGTGACTATATGCAGAATACGCCTGTAAACATGTAACACAGTGACTATATACAGAATGCACCTGTAAACATGTAACACAGTGACTATATGCAGAATACGCCTGTAAACATGTAACACAGTGACTATATACAGAATGCACCTGTAAACATGTAACACAGTGACTATATACAGAATGCACCTGTAAACATGTAACACAGTGACTATATACAGAATGCACCTGTAAACATGTAACACAGTGTCTATATACAGAATGCACCTGTAAACATGTAACACAGTGACTATATACAGAATGCGCCTGTAAACATGTAACATAGTGACTGTATACAGAATGCGCCTGTAAACATGCAACACAGTGACTATATACAGAATGCGCCTGTAAACATGTAACACAGTGACTATATACAGAATGCACCTGTAACATGTCACAGTGACTATATACAGAATGCACCTGTAAACATGTAACATAGTGACTATATAGAGAATGCACCTGTAAACATGTAACATAGTGACTATATACAGAATGCACCTGTAAACATGTAACACAGTGACTATATACAGAATGCACCTGTAAACATGTAACACAGTGACTATATACAGAATGCACCTGTAAACATGTAATATAGTGACTATATACAGAATGCACCTGTAAACATGTAACACAGTGACTATATACAGAATGCACCTGTAAACATGTAACACAGTGTATATACAGAATGCACCTGTAAACATGTAACACAGTGACTATATACAGAATGCACCTGTAAACATGTAACACAGTGACTATATACAGAATGCACCTGTAAACATGTAACACAGTGACTATATACAGAATGCACCTGTAAACATGTAACATAGTGACTATATACAGAATGTGCCTGTAAACATGTAACACAGTGACTATATACAGAATGCACATGTAAACATGTAACACAGTGACTATATACAGAATGCACATGTAAACATGTAACACAGTGACTATATACAGAATACACCTGTAAACATGTAACATAGTGACTATATACAGAATGCACCTGTAAACATGTAACATAGTGACTATATACAGAATGCACCTGTAAGTATGTAACACAGTGACTATATACAGAATGCACCTGTAAACATGTAACAAGTGACTATATACAGAATGTGCCTGTAAACATGTAACACAGTGACTATATATCAGAATGCACATGTAAACATGTAATATAGTGACTATATACAGAATGCACCTGTAAACATGTAAACATGACTATATACAGAATGCACCTGTAAACATGTAACACAGTGACTATATACAGAATGCACCTGTAAACATGTAACACAGTGACTATATACAGAATGCACCTGTAAACATGTAACACAGTGACTATAATACAGAATGCACCTGTAAACATGTAACACAGTGACTATATGCAGAATACCCTTAAACATGTAACACAGTGACTATATACAGAATGCACCTGTAAACATGTAACACAGTGACTATATGCAGAATACGCCTGTAAACATGTAACACAGTGACTATATACAGAATGTGCACAAGTAAACATGTAACACAGTGACTATATTTCCTACATTTTTCTGTTAATCTGTATATTTGTGTTGTTTTTTTTATATCTTGCATTGTATTACTTTGTATTTCTGTAACAACTAACAATTCAATGTTCTTGAACCCAGGACATACTTGAAAACGAGAGAAATCTCAATGTATCCTTCCTGGTAAAATCCTTTATAAATAAATAAAATAAATAAATAAATATATATATATTAGTTTTTACAACGGTTGTGGTGGAGGACAAAAAGTGAAATAAAAAGCCTCCACGCTATAATGGTTATGTTTATTATTGCAGAAGCTATATATATATATACTGTATATATTCTGCCCTTCTATTTGTGTGACACTAAATAAAGTAATGTGTTTATATAATTATAAACCTTTCTGCCTATATATTAATCTCCGTATTAATTACTAATCATGTTTTGTGTATTTCCACCCGGCCTAAACAATAACTAAATGTACTTTATTCTTGCAATTAATTCTTTATTATCCTTTCACATATATAGGTACAATTAGCTCTCAATGTGCATCAGTAACTATACAATATCTATGTGGCACCGGGTCGTTTTTAGTAACTGTATTCCAATTTATACTTTTCATTAAATCGCTTCATTATTCTGGCACGGAGCTCAGCAGAGAACAAAGCACGGGAAGTTCCCTTCACACTTTGTGCTGTTTCTCTCAGCAGATCAGTGTATTAAATGTTAAATGTTAATGCTTGGTGTCATATTATTGTAGACTTGAAAGTGGGAAGACAAATCCTTTCATCTGCTGTTGTTTTGATCCTTGACACTACAGTGACTGGATGTAAACAAGAGTCCAGAGCAGCGAGTAAACACGACTCTGCGAGGAATTAGCACGTTGGCCGATCCTCTGGCGCGTTTCGCTACACGTTTCCACGTTGGGTATAGACCAGCGCGGGCTGTTTAATAAACATAACCTCAAGTTAAATAACTTCCTATAAACAAAGCGAGCAGCATCTTTCAACGCAGTAATGTTTTTCAGCCGGAGCAAAACAGCCGCGCGCGGAAATAAAACGCTAAGCGAGGAATTCACTTTTCCTAAAGATGAAATATGAATAATTGACATCTGTGGGAGCCGTGAAGTGAGTTAAAGAACACCATCGCTTTGCTTAAACTGTATCCTGCCTGTCTTGGCTCATGTCAGTGAAAGTGTAATTGTGTCAGACAGGTTCCAAAGGATTTACCAGGCAGAGGTAATTTATAAACTCAAAATACCTCCACGAAACATACAGCAATTTGTCTGCAGCTTCTCTACTGAATAGAGAAAGAGACTGAATTTAGCCTATTGTGTGAAAGAAAATGACACCCCCTCCCCCGTGACAGCGCCGCGCTGTGAACAGAATGTATTGATACTGGATGGATGATAGCAAGGGCATGTTCTAATCATTTCATCACGGCGATCACACAGGGGAGTCTTATTAATTACAGACGTACGCTTAAAGTGATACGCTATTAAATCAGGGCTCCTTCTTTGTCCCTAAATAAATGGACAGATCCTGCTGACAGCCTCTAACCAACTATTTGTTCCTTTTTTTGGGTGATCTTACTCGCTTTTGTCCATCGCTGAACGCTGCTCCTCCTCCTGGAAGTCCACAAAGCTTTTATGTGCAATTTGTACTCTTTTTTTTAGAAAGTATTTTACCAGGAAGGATACATTGAGATTTCTCTCGTTTTCAAGTATGTCCTGGGTGGCGAGTATGTACCGTTAGGTGTCTTGCCCAAGGACACTTACTGGAGAGGTTGCTCGCTGGGATCAAACCCATGACTCCACAGGCTGTTTCCATGCAGAGCAGTGATGTTATCTCTACTCCACCCAGCCTGCATAGCACAGGAGCTGCAAATTGTGATGCGCTACGGGACTCACACACTTTCCGTACACAAGTTCCGTAGCGCCTGCGCAGAGCGATGGATCGGAGCTGCACGCACATGGACAGATCTGATGCATCGCTGCCTCTCAGAACGCTCGCTAGAGCGATTGGTCTCAGAGGGTGACGTCAGCCGCTCTCTGCGTGTGACATCACTATTGATCAGCAGCCGGGAAATTCAAAATCCCGACTGGTAGTGTCGCTGGGTTGGAGAAGGAAACTCCTCCACTTCTCCCAGTGATTATAGCAGATCAAGGTAGCTGGGGGGGTGGGAGAAGGGGGGCACTACTCACATCCTGACCATTTAATAACTGCAAAGTAGCCAGGATTAGTAGAGTGTCCCCTTAAATAAACAAATTATTCTCATCATGAATAACCTATAGGCCTTGTATACCTTGTTACACATCCCTTTTTTTTCGTGTGTTTGTTGTAATGGGTACACACTCGGGTTCTGTCCAAAACGCCAAGATCAGAACCAGCCCGTTATTTTCTCCATTCCTTCTCAGTTCCAGAGCCATGCAGGGACCGGCTTTCACCTTCCAAACTACCCGACTGGTAGCCCTGTCATCACAGAGAGGTGACCCCGCGGAGCAGAGTCTCCACGACCAACAGCCAGACACACGCTTTTTGGAGTAATGGAATAATAGTAATAGGTTTTCCTTCTATTCCCTTTCACCAATTACTGGAAACGCAAAACCAAAAAAAGAGAATAATCTATTTAACTAACAGTTACAATAAAAGGATTCTTCCCAGACATAGAGTAAACACAAACAAGAACAATGCTTACACACCTATCACACTACACAGATCCTGACAGTGAAGCTATCATTGTCACTGAAGACAGCAGCTGTTAGAAGGTGGAGGAGGCTTCCTGAACATTAGTATTAGATCTTCTTTTTCTTGTATTCTCCATATATTTTATATTTAAAGGGCCACATTCACCAAAAAAATGAAATGCCCTTATTGGGTTTATTTTGTGTTGCTGATATGTTGCTCTTATCTAAACTTTACCCCAAACTAGGTGCCCTGTACAGAAACAAATCCTGCCTGAGCCCCGCGGTAAGAAAGCAGATTGTACAACAAATGCTTATGCCGGCTATTGAATACGGAGATGTAGTGTATGCAGCCGCCCCGCAAACACACCTTCATAAACTTAGTACAGGAAAGGTGGGTCACACCTATTCCCCACTGGGGCGGCTGCAACCACCAGATGTATCCAGCCCAACAACATGTATTAAACATAACAAGAAAAAAAGAAGTCATCAAGGCACGTTGGCAGGTGACCTTACAATACAATGGCCATTGCAGTTTACCAAAGCCTCTAATTTTGTTCCACACGGTGTTATAAGTATAATCGCAGATGACACCTTTTTTTCTTGTTATGTTTTGCACCTTCATAAACTTACTATACATTATTATGTATAACTCATTCTGCTGCTTTGAGCTACATTGTAACTGCATGACTCACCATTGCGACATGTTAAAAGAGCTAAATTGGCCATTGCTGGAATCTAGACGCACTCTTCCCCTTTCCAACCTGGTGTTTAAGAGCTTTTCTGGGAAGCTGCCACCCTACCTGAATAGGCTGCTTCCTCCAGAAGTTCCCTCATCCTATAACCTCCGATCCAGGACCTACACCTTACTTACAATAACACAATACAAAAAGAAAGTGTCTCATCCTCATTTTCCTACAGAGCACTACAATTATGGAATAACCTCCCAGAGGCCATCAAATCTTCCCCCAGTCTAAAGACCTTTAAGAGATCTCTATTAACATACCTCAATACAGAATGCACCTGTAAACATGTAACACAGTGACTATATAAAGAATGCACCTGTAAACATGTAACATAGTGACTATATATAGGGATGAGCCGAACGCTCCGTGTTCGGTTCAATTTCGAACTTGAACAATTTCAAAAGTTCGAGTTCGAACTCGAACACGATCCGAACTCAATGCAAGTCAATGGGACCCGAACGTTTGATTTTTAGAGTGCCCTCCAAGACGGCATATATGCAAGATATTTGCCATAAAAGGTGAATGGGGTCCATAACCTGTCCGTGAAGTGGTGGATTTGTAGGATGTATAGAAACATTTAAAAACAAAAAAATTACATTTCAAATGACGGTAAATGGTTTTCCTTTAATCTATTCATAAACAACTGCTTGGGGCGGCAGCCTGTATGAAAAGAGGAGACATTTTAGGACACGCAGAACAAGTTTAGTGATTTTTTGTGCTAAATTATGGTGAAACTTATGCAGGCTTTGGATGAAAGTAACAATAGGTGCTTTACAATTGGGCCTTTAGTGTCGGCAACAGTGCCGTCACACCGTAACCCCTCTGTGGTATTGTGGAAGAGTGCAGGGTTGGACCTTGCAGTCAAATATTAAAATGATATGAATCTGGTATAGGCGTCAGTGGCAGTGCACCCAAATATTTTACCTTTGGTGGCAGCAAGTGACTTCACACCGTAACCCCTTTGTGGTATTGTAGAAGAGTGCAGTGGTGGAGGTTTTGGGAATGCAGAACAGAGATCCCCAATCTGTTCAGTTACGTCAACATCAGGGGATTGATACCTGCTGATCCAGGACTGATTCATTTTTATAAATGTCAGCTGGTCTACAGAGTCAGAGGACAGATGCACTCTTTTGTCTGTGACAAAACCTCAAGCGGCACTGAACGACCTTTCAGAAAGCACGCTGGATGAAGGGCAACCCAAAAATTTAAAAAAGCATCAGTCAAGCGGCCCTGACCTTCACCGCTCTTCCTCTGATCATCCGCAGACTCAGAAGCACCTGTGTCATCACTTGGTAACCTACCAGTGCCTGGAAAGGTGTTACACAAGTGTCGCTTTAGAGCATCCTCAAGTTGTTTCATCCTGTGTTCCCTCTGTGCGGGCAGGATGAGCTCTGCAAATTTACCCTTGTATCGTGGATCAAGAAGGGTTGCAACAAGTAATAATCCCTCTCCTTGGTAGCACGAATCCTGGGGTCCTTTAGCAGGCTTTGCGGGATAAGGGAGCCCATGCAGCATAGGTTGGAGGTGGTATTAGCTTCTGAGTCTTCCTGGTCAATGATGAGGATGACCCCATTGTGCACTTCCTCCTCCCAGCCACATACTAGTCCTTGGGTTTCTGGGCACACAAAACCCTCCCTTAAGGAATCCCCACCTTCAATGCCCCCACTACTTAAATATTCCTCCTCATCCTCCTCCTGTCTGATCTGAGGTCCCGCAGGAATGCTGTCTGCATAAAGACTGGGGCCTTGAGAGCTAGAGAAGGCCTCCTCTTCCTCCCGCTGCTCTGCCTATAGTGCCACATCTATAATTCCCTGCAGAGTGCGCTCCAGCAGGAACACTAAAGGAATTGTGTCACTGATGCATGCACTGTCCCTGCTCACCATCCTCGTTACCTCCCCAAATGTTGACAGTACAGTGAATGCATCCTTGATCATCAGCCACTGCGGGGGGGAACAAGTTGACCTGAACCTGTCCTTGTGTCATACTCACACAGGTACTCATTGATGGCCCTCTGTTGCTTGTGCAGATGCTGCAGCATTGCCAATGTTGAGTTCCACTTAGTGGGCATGTCACAGATCAGGCGGTTTGTGGGAAGTTGGAATTCTCTTTGAATTTCTGCCAGGCGAACGCTTGCTGGGAATGACCATCTGGAGTGGCTGCAGACTCTTCTGGCCTGGCTGAGAAGCTCTGGCAGCCCTGGGTACTTGGTTAGGAAACGCTGTACCACTAGATTTAGGACGTGTGCTAGGCATGGTACATGCATCAATTTACCCTTGCGTAGGGCGGAGAGAAGGTTGCTGCCATTATCACAGACGATCATTCCCAGCTCAAGCTGGCGTGGTGTTAACCATCTCTGCAGCTGGCCCTGCAGAGCTGACAGAATTTCTGGCCCGGTGTGGCTCCTGTCCCCTAAACAAAACAGCTCAAGCACAGTATGGCTTCTTTTTGCTTGAGCCATTGCGTAGACCCTGTCAGGCGTTGGTTTAACTGCCACTTCGCCAGAGACAGAGAAGGAGGAGGAGGAAGAGGGAGAGGTGGTGGTGGTGGAGCAGACAGACCTCATACAAGCAGCTTTCTGGAGGCGTGGTGGATGAACAAGCTCCAGCACAGAGCCCCATCTTGGATCCCTCCCAGCTGCAATCAGAGTTACCCAGTGTGCCATGAAGGAATGTAACGACCCTGTCCATGCTTGCTGGACCACGTGTCTAAAGTCACATGCACCTTGTTGCTGACTGCCTTTCCCAATGACTGGATAACATTGTCTTACACGTGCTGGTATAGTGCTGGAATGGCCTTGCGTGAAAAGTAATGGCGTTTTGGAACCTGCCACTGTGGTACAGCAAATTCAGCAAATTCACGGAAGGGAGCAGAGTCCACCAGCTGGAAAGGCAGCAGCTGCAATGCGAGTAATTTTGCTAAGCTGGCATTTAGACGCTGTGCTTGGGGATGGTTGGGACTATATTTTTTCTTACGCTGCAGCAGCTGCGGCAATGTAATCTGACTGAGTAAATCTTCAGCTGCTGGGAGGATGTCACATTGTGAGGAAGGACCTGGTACATCCATTACTGTAGCATCATTCCTGTCAGTGGAGGTTGTAGGCAATGACCTGGCAGGACATACAGTGGGGGTAGAGACAGATGAGGAGGAGGAGGACCTACGCAAAGTTTTGCGCCAACGGGATGCGTGGTGGGTGGTCATATGTTGCCTCAAGCACGTGGTACCCAAGTGTCTGGTGTTTTTCCCACGCTTCAGCCTCCTCTGACATAGATTACTAATAGCAACGGTGGGGTCTGCTGCACATTTCTTAAAGAACTCCCAGACAGCAGAGTTCCTGCATGTGTTCTTTGAGACAACAGCGCTCTGCACTGGAGCAGCTCTGACATCTGATGCCTTGGACTGGCTAGTGCTACGGTTGGTCACAGAGGATGTTGTGCCTCGTGTTTGCTGTGCCTCCTCCTCCCCCTCCTCCTCACTTGATTCCTCTGTTCGATCTGGCACCCAGGTGGAGTCAGTGACCTCATCATCAATGTCATCTTCACCCCCTATCTCCTCGTCACTGGAGCCAACTTGGCAGTATGCTGCAGCTGCTGGGGCAACATGAGTGCCAGTTATTTGTGTGTCTTCACTGGCACCCCCTTCCTCTAGGTTGATTATACTCCCTTGCTCAACCTCAGAGATTGAATCAGAGCACTGTAGTTGCTGCACATCCTCAAGCAGCATGTCACTGTCATTGTAGTCAAACAATTCAGCTGACTCCTCCATGTGTGATAGAGAGGCTACGACAGGAGTAGCTGTGGACATGGAGGCTGCATTAGATGCTTTGGCATCTGAGGTGGACTGTAAAGCACTAGAAGCCTGGTTGGCAGAGGACTCGGAGGATGAGGATGGCCTGGATAGCCAATCCACCAAATCCTCTGTATGTTGCTGCAGGTTAAGAAGACGGCCAGCACCAGTTATAAAGGGCAAGCGTGCCCCTGCAGAGGATGCACCACGTCCACCACGACCAGAGGCACAGCCTCCCGACACAGGGGCTGCTTGCCCTCTTATCTGTTTCTGGGAGCGTCTGCCTGTCCTTTTTGTTCTTTCAGACATGGTGAGTGATATATAGATTAAATATATACAGAACTCTGATTCAACTGTGGTATAAAGATTAAAGATTTACAGAACTCTGGTATAAATCAGTGAGACCCTTTGATGGGTGGCAGTGAAACCTCTTATAAATCAGTGAGACCCCTTGATGGGTGGCAGTGAAACCTCCTATAAATCAGTGAGAGCCTTTGATGGGTGGCAGTGAAACCTCCTATAAATCAGCGAGACCATTTGATGGGTGGCAGTGAAACCTCCTTTAAATCAGTGAGACCCCTTGATGGGTGGCAGTGAAACCTCCTATATATCAGTGAGACCCTTTGATGGGTGGCAGTGAAACCTCCTATGAATCATTGAGACCCTTTGATGGGTGGCAGTGAAACCTCCTATAAATCAGTGAGACCCTTTGATGGGTGGCAGTGAAACCTCTTATAAATCAGTGAGTCCCCTTGATGGGTGGCAGCCAGTGAGAACACACAGATTATAACAATTACCAAATATTTTGTAGAAATTAGTGACCCCAAAAATACTGCGTGGTACTGGCTGTGTGACAAGACACAGATCACCTCAATTCACAAAAGTTTTAAAGAAATTAGTGAGCCCCAAAATACTGCGTGGTACTGGCTGTGTGACAAGACACAGATCACCTCAATTCACAAATGTTTTGTAGAAATTAGGGAGCCCCAAAATACTGCGTGGTACTGGCTGTGTGACAAGACACAGATCACCTCAATTCACAAATGTTTTAAAGAAATTAGTGAGCCCCAAAATACTGCGTGGTACTGGCTGTGTGACGAGACACAGAAGATCACCTCAATTCACAAATGTTTTAAAGAAATTAGTGACCCAAAAAAACTTGCTGGCACAGTGACAAGACACACATATCAATTCCCTGATATTTTGTAGACATGAGACCCCCCAGACCCCCCAGTAGCGTGGCAGACCGGCAGTAACAACACACAACAATCTCCTCTGAAATTTCCTCTGAAATGCGTGCAGAATCGGCGCGTGGAAACGTTATATAGTGTGCTGCGGGACTTAGCTCTGTGAGCCCATGATTGGGCAAAATTTGCCCAATCAGGACTCTGAGCGGTGATTGGCATACTGTTGAACCTGTCTTGCACCAGACCTGTGGTCAGGTGCAAGGCTGTAGCCAATTACGAGCTTCAGGCCAGTGGGAAAATGCATAGTGGGCCATTGTGATGCATTGTGGACTCGAACATGCACCGAACACCAGGAAATGTTCGGAGTTCGCGATCTACCTGAAAAGGCTAAGTTCGGGCCGAACTCCGAACTGTCCGAACCCGAACCGCTCATCCCTAGTTCTGACATATTGGCAAAGGCTTCTGGCTATTTTGGTTCTGACTTATCGGGACTGTAAACCTGAGTTTGCCTTGCTGCACGATTACTATTCTAGGGATATATATCAGACTGACCACTTCTAAGGATCGGAGGGCAAGGATAGGGAGCTGCGTGCAAGGATCAATACCCCTCCTGGTGGGGATCGTATCAGTAACATAGTGGCTATATACAGAATGCGCCTGTAAACATGTAACAAAGTGACTATATACAGAATGCACCTGTAAACATGTAACACAGTGACTATATACAGAATGCACCTGTAAACATGTAACATAGTGACTATATACAGAATGCGCCTGTAAACATTTAACACAGTGACTATATACAGAATGCACCTGTAAACATGTAACACAATGACTATATACAGAATGCGCCTGTAAACATGTAACACAGTGACTATATACAGAATGCACCTGTAAACATGTAACATAGTGACTATATACAGAATGCACCTGTAAACATGTAACATAGTGATTATATACAGAATGCGCCTGTAAACATGTAACACAGTGACTATATACAGAACGCACCTGTAAACATGCAACACAGTGACTATATACAGAATGCGCCTGTAAACATGTAACACAGTGACTATATACAGAATGCGCCTGTAAACATGTAACACAGTGACTATATACAGAATGCACCTGTAAACATGTAACACAGTGACTATATACAGAATGCACCTGTAAACATGTAACACAGTGACTATATACAGAATGCACCTGTAAACATGTAACACAGTGACTATATACAGAATGCACAAGTAAACATGTAACATAGTGACTATATACAGAATGCATCCGTAAATATGTAACATAGTGACTACAGAATGTGCCTGTAAATATGTAACATAGTGACTATATCTTCTACATATTTATTTTCTGGGTTAATTGGTATGTTTGTGTTTTGTTTTTAATATCTTACATTTTATTACTTTGTGTTTCTGCAACGACTGTAACAATTCAATGTTCTTCAACCCAGGACTAACTGAAAACCAGAGAAATCTCAATGTATCCTTCCTGGTAAAATACTTTATAAATAAATCAATAAAAACCTTACATGTGTTTGTTTTTCTCTTGTTTGTTTAGTTAAGAACATATGTCACTCTATATGTGTCAATGGGTGCATCCATTGTGTGATATTTTCCTCTATATGTGTCACTGGGTGCATCCATTGTGTGATATTTTCCTCTATATGTGTCACTGGGTGCATCCATTGTGTGATATTTTCCTCTATATGTGTCACTGGGTGCATCCATTGTGTGATATTTTCCTCTATATGTATCACTGGGTGCATCCATTGTGTGATATTTTCCTCTATATGTGTCACTGGGTGCATCCATTGTGTGATATTTTCCTCTATATGTGTCACTGGGTGCATCCATTGTGTGATATTTTCCTCTATATGTGTCACTGGGTCCATCCATTGTGTGATATTTTCCTCTATATGTGTCACTGGGCGCATCCATTGTGTGATATTTTCCTCTATATGTGTCACTGGGCGCATCCATTGTGTGATATTTTCCTCTATATGTGTCACTGGATGCATCCATTGTGTGATTTTTCCTCTATATGTGTCAGTGGATGCATCTATTGTGTGATATTCTCCTCTATATGTGTCACTGGGTGCATCATTGTGTGATGTTTCCTCTATATGTGTCACTGGGTGCATCCATTGTGTGATATTTCCCTCTATATATGTCACTGGGCGCATCCATGGTGTGATATTTTCCTCTATATGTGTCACTGGGTGCATCCATTGTGTGATATTTTCCTCTATATGTGTCACTGGGTGCATCCATTGTGTGATATTTTCCTCTATATGTGTCACTGGGTGCATCCATTGTGTGATATTTTCCTCTATATGTGTCACTTGGTCCATCCATTGTGTGATATTTTCCTCTATATGTGTCACTGGGCGCATCCATTGTGTGATATTTTCCTCTATATGTGTCACTGGGCGCATCCATTGTGTGATATTTTCCTCTATATGTGTCACTGGATGCATCCATTGTGTGATATTTTCCTCTATATGTGTCAGTGGATGCATCTATTGTGTGATATTCTCCTCTATATGTGTCACTGGGTGCATCCATTGTGTGATGTTTCCCTCTATATGTGTCACTGGGTGCATCCATTGTGTGATATTTCCCTCTATATATGTCACTGGGCGCATCCATGGTGTGATATTTTCCTCTATATGTGTCACTGGGTGCATCCAGTGTGTGATATTTTCCTCTATATGTATCACTGGGCGCTCCATTGTGTATTATTTTCCTCTATATGTGTCACTGGATGCATCTATTGTGTGATATTCTCCTCTATATGTGTCACTGGGTGCATCCATTGTGTGATGTTTCCCTCTATATGTGTCACTGGGTGCATCCATTGTGTGATATTTCCCTCTATATATGTCACTGGGCGCATCCATTGTGTGATATTTTCCTCTATATGTGTCACTGGATGCATCCATTGTGTGATATTTTCCTCTATATGTGTCAGTGGATGCATCTATTGTGTGATATTCTCCTCTATATGTGTCACTGGGTGCATCCATTGTGTGATGTTTCCCTCTATATGTGTCACTGGGTGCATCCATTGTGTGATATTTCCCTCTATATATGTCACTGGGCGCATCCATGGTGTGATATTTTCCTCTATATGTGTCACTAGGTGCATCCATTGTGTGATATTTTCCTCTATATGTGTCACTGGGCGCATCCATTGTGTGATATTTTCCTCTATATGTGTCACTGGATGCATCCATTGTGTGATATTTTCCTCTATATGTGTCAGTGGATGCATCTATTGTGTGATATTCTCCTCTATATGTGTCACTGGGTGCATCCATTGTGTGATGTTTCCCTCTATATGTGTCACTGGGTGCATCCATTGTGTGATATTTCCCTCTATATATGTCACTGGGCGCATCCATGGTGTGATATTTTCCTCTATATGTGTCACTGGGTGCATCCATTGTGTGATATTTTCCTCTATATGTATCACTGGGCGCTCCATTGTGTATTATTTTCCTCTATATGTGTCACTGGATGCATCTATTGTGTGATATTCTCCTCTATATGTGTCACTGGGTGCATCCATTGTGTGATGTTTCCCTCTATATGTGTCACTGGGTGCATCCATTGTGTGATATTTCCCTCTATATATGTCACTGGGCGCATCCATTGTGTGATATTTTCCTCTATATGTGTCACTGGATGCATCCATTGTGTGATATTTTCCTCTATATGTGTCAGTGGATGCATCTATTGTGTGATATTCTCCTCTATATGTGTCACTGGGTGCATCCATTGTGTGATGTTTCCCTCTATATGTGTCACTGGGTGCATCCATTGTGTGAATTTCCCTCTATATATGTCACTGGGCGGGTGCATCCATGGTGTGATATTTTCCTCTATATGTGTCACTAGGTGCATCCATTGTGTGATATTTTCCTCTATATGTATCACTGGGCGCTTCCATTGTGTGATATTTTCCTCTATATGTGTCACTGGATGCATCTATTGTGTGATATTCTCCTCTATATGTGTCACTGGGTGCATCCATTGTGTGATGTTTCCCTCTATATGTGTCACTGGGTGCATCCATTGTGTGATATTTCCCTCTATATATGTCACTGGGCGCATCCATGGTGTGATATTTTCCTCTATATGTGTCACTAGGTGCATCCATTGTGTGATATTTTCCTCTATATGTATCACTGGGCGCATCCATGGTGTGATATTTTCCTCTATATGTGTCACTAGGTGCATCCATTGTGTGATATTTTCCTCTATATGTATCACTGGGCGCTTCCATTGTGTGATATTTTCCTCTATATGTGTCACTGGATGCATCTATTGTGTGATATTCTCCTCTATATGTGTCACTGGGTGCATCCATTGTGTGATGTTTCCCTCTATATGTGTCACTGGGTGCATCCATTGTGTGATATTTCCCTCTATATATGTCACTGGGCGCATCCATGGTGTGATATTTTCCTCTATATGTGTCACTGGATGCATCTATTGTGTGATATTCTCCTCTATATGTGTCACTGGGTGCATCCATTGTGTGATATTTTCCTCTATATATGTCACTGGGCGCATCCATTGTGTGATATTCTCCTCATTTATATTTGTTTATGTCACTGGGTGCATCATTGTGTTATTTCCTCTATATGTGTCACTGGATGCATCTATTGTGTGATATTCTCCTCTATATGTGTCACTGGTGCATCCATTGTGTGATATTTCCTCTATATATGTCACTGGGCGCATCCATTGTGTGATATTTTCCTCTATAGTATCACTGGGCGCTTCCATTGTGTGATATTTTCCTCTATATGTGTCACTGGATGCATCTATTGTGTGATATTTCCTCTATATGTGTCACTGGGTGCATCCATTGTGTGATGTTTCCCTCTATATGTGTCACTGGGTGCATCCATTGTGTGATATTTTCCTCTATATGTATCACTGGGCGCTCCATTGTGTGATATTTTCCTCTATATGTCACTGGATGCATCTATTGTGTGATATTCTCCTCTATATGTGTCACTGGGTGCATCCATTGTGTGATATTTTCCTCTATATATGTCACTGGGCGCATCCATTGTGTGATATTCTCCTCTATATGTGTCACTGGGTGCATCCATTGTGTGATGTTTCCCTCTATATGTGTCACTGGGTGCATCCATTGTGTGGTATTTCCCCCTATATGTGTCACTGGGTGCATCCAGCGTGTGATATTTTCCTCTCTATGTGTCACTGGGCGCATCCATTGTGTGATGTTTCCCTCTATATGTGTCACTGGGTGCATCCATTGTGTGATATTTTCCTCTATATATGTCACTGGGCGCATCCATTGTGTGATATTTTGTGTTGTAAACTGCCACTCCCACCAAGCATCTTTCCATCACTTGCTCCTCACTGTGTGGCTTTGGCCATAGAATGGAGTGAATGGGTCAGTCACCAACTCACATCACATCATTGTATTGTGTGGGGTGTATTCAATGGACATCACCAGGGGATAGATTAGAAATCATGTATGATCTCCATTTTATCTCATTCAGCTGCCAGCTCTTATCTCAGTTAGCCAGAACAATAGCCTTATCTAATCATTCCATCATCCACCTCATTAACTGGTAAATATTGTAGATTAAATAAATAAGAGTCACAAAGCAAAGATTTTGGTAAATGTTGCATTTTGGGGAAAAATCCAGGAAATGGGACCGGGAGATTTTAAAAAAAACTAATTTTATTTTTCCTTGTTTGTGCAATAACTTCAAACAAAGAAAAAGACTGGAGCATGTGTTTTATAAAGTGTTTTTTTAGGAAATGCACAAGTAATCTAGTTACAGCTTATGCATGTGGTAGTAGTGCAGCTTTAATTTATAAGCCTATATAAAAGGAAACTCTATCAGGGTTATTCAAAGAGAATCAAAAAGTCACCGCACGTTCGGTGACTTTTCGTTCTCTTCAATTCAGTGCGATTTGACGATCCCATTCCGGCGAACCTGCGTTGTATTCAGCAAACACCACAGGGCCGCGCAAACCCGCTGAACATTCACCACAAGAACAGTCACCGAAACCTGCAGAAACATCTGTATTAACCCCACCGAACACGCCGGAGAAACCCGAATAGCCGCCGGTCACAGCGCAGAGCAGCCAACGGAAAACCCGACACCGCAGACGAAGGAGGTGAAAAAAAAAACAGTTTGCTTGAATGTTTGAAAAGTGAAACGCTGTTTGCAAAGAGACTACAGAATGAAAATGTCTGAAATTTACATATAAAATCCAATGAATGATAATAAAAAGGGCTGTTACAGCAAAAAGAAAAGACGATTTAAAAAAACAAAACGGCAAAAAAATTTGCCCAAGAAATCCCCAAAAATGCCTAAAATATCCTAAAATATCTATAAATAAAGAAACTTTTTGCTGCAGAATATAATATTAAACGGTTTATTAGATATTGTATTAAAACGGGAATATTTTTAACATTGAAGCCTGTGGGATTCGCCTGAATAAACCTGCCGAATTAAACCACCGAACAGCAGGGCAATTCGGCAACTTTTCACTGCTGGTTTGTGTTCTCTGAATAGACAAAGCATTGCTTCTCTATGGGGATTTCACTGCTCTCGAACAGGCACCGTATGTGCAGGCAATTCGCCAGGATTTGGCGAACTGCCTGCTCTCTGAATAGCCGAATGACCAGGAAAGGTAACCGGACGCTGAATTTCACTGCTTGGTTACCTTTCGCCAGTAATTCGAAATAACCCTGTATGTTTAATAGAATATCCCTGTAATGAATCCACCCAATGAGAGGTTGAGCTTTCACCTGTTTTTCGGTACCTAAAGATATCAGGGATTACATGAACTTTAAGAATGATGTGCGGTTCAGTTTGGAAAAGTAATGAAGAAGTTTATCTGAAAAGTGCTGATCAGAACATCAAACACAACTCAAAAGAGAAAAATGTATCGTATTAGAAAAGTGATAAAATGGCAAACCTTTACTGAATGTAAATAAGAAAAAAACAATTTAATAACAGCATTAAGATGGGAAGAAGATCTCGGGCGCACAGGCGAACATTTTAACAGCTCAGCTTCAAATCAAATAAAAAACACAAACATGATTTATTTAAGGTAAAAATGATTTATTTAAGGCGTTATTACTTTTTCTTCTCACTCTGTGCCTGTAAATGGTTCTCACTTCCCTACTACCAAAAAGGTCTCTAATGTCTTGTTGCTGAATATCATGTAATTACGGGGTCTCAACATCCGGGATTTATTCATTCCAGGCTAATACCTCCATTCGGGGCAGCCGTCAGAATTCTGGGGGCCCCATACTGAGCCCCTATTTTTTGTCCCCTGTCCCACAGCTACCCATTTAGACAAGCTAGTTTAAAAAAAAAAAAAACATTTTGGCCTCAGATGCTTCGGCCTACCTGGGATTTTTTTTTATACCCTGGTGGGCCTGTCCTGGATGACATGGAGGGACCCTTATGTCTTTGGTACATAGAAAAGCTACACAGGATTTGGCAAGAGCCGGGCCTAGGGTTGCCAAGTCGGCCATGCTTTCCTGGACACACATGATTTTTTTCCTGCTGATGGGCAGTGCATGAAGAATGCAGTATGTAGACCTCATGTGCTGCAAGTAAGACTTTAAAGTGGAATCCCAGGTGGCCTGACAAGAGTCCTCTCCTGCAGCTTCTAAATGATACATACTGGATGGTGATCTCCCTCTCCATGAAATATTAATATACGTCCAGGAAAACATGGCTGATCTAGCAACCCTAACCAGGCCCCCTGGAGCCACTTTGCCCCTGAACTTATCATGGGCTCTTACCCCCTCCGGTAGCAGCCCTGCCTTCATTGGGTTAATTCTTCAGGGCCAGTAGGTAAAATGGAAACAGATACTTGAATCAATTCTTCATGCTCTGGTTCTTTCATGCCATCGGATTTTTTCTTTTATTTCTCTTTTTACACAATATTTGTAGCAAGATGGGAGATTCTCATTGGTTGCACAGCTATGACTTCTTTAATCTCAAAACAATAGGAGCCTTAGGTCCCACGTGGTTTTTGTCTATCTTTCGGACGCCTTATGTCTTCATGAACACCAATGTTCTCTTACAGCACCCTACATCATCAGGGCTGCCAATTAGAAATCTTGGGCCTGTAACAGCGCTGGGGGGTGACTGCTCTCCAGCTTGTGGACCAGACCCAAATCTGTTACAGCATCTGTCCCTTCTCTTCAGACAAGCTGATCTGCAGCAGCTTCTCTTCTCACAACCCTCAGCCAGAACTTGAGGGAGTGCTGTATCTTTCTATGTATCTCTCCCCCAAAACATCAGACACAGCTTAATGCAGGGGAAAAAATGTCTTTAATGAAAATGAGAGCAGTTTTATGGACAGCAGAGAGGGGGGAGGTAACATGACACAATCAACCAAATACATTGTCTACATGAGCGGGAGTTGAATTCCTAGAGAAGATACAGAAATCTAACTAGTTACACAATAGACGGGATTAACAGACACAGAGCATCAGATCAATCTAAGAACATACAGATAGGAGAACAATACGTCTACATTGTATCTCTAGGACAAACTAACTCCTAAAATACAGCTTCAAGATAAATGTATTTCTATCTCATTAAGCGTTAGGTGAACCTTATGGTCAGTGTCCTTGAGAACTGGCTTTTCCAAATTGGTCCACAATCTCTTGGCAGGAGACCAGCATCACATCTCTCCAACAGGCGCAAAGGCCATGTAAAGTGTAGGCAAGGGTGTCAAGGAGAGTGAGGGCACAAAGGTAGAGGGAACTTCGGTTACAGGGCCGCTTACTGAACCATTGGTCGTGGCCCCCTTCCCTCTGCTGGCAATTTCCATAAACTAATTAAGAAAATAACATTTTGACTCTTCTTCTGTTTATCTTGTTTTACATGGAGTGGGCTGAATCCCTGGTGGTCCAGCAAGGGGATAAAAAGTGTTTCCTAGTGGCAGAGTGTTCACTCTGCACCACTACCTAGCAGAGACCACAGTAATCGCTCCCTCAGTAATAGCCAAAGTGCTTTTAATGCTGCGGCCCACCGGGATATTTCTTGGTATCCTGATAGGACAATCCAGGGTGGCATGGAGGGACCCTTGCAACTGAGGCATTTCGACAAGGTACACAGTGTTTGGTATGCGCCCCCCTTCAGCCACTTGTACCAAGAACATATCATGGGCTGTCACGCCCTGATGGCTGCCAAACCCATCATCTCTGAAAGCCTCACCGAGCACCTTCCACTTGCTTGCTTGTTGTAATTGTGCGCCTCAGCGGGAAATTTCATACATTAATACAAATGTATCTTTTCATTTCGATGAATTGTAAAGGGCAGCCGTGTAATTTTCTCATGACAGTTGTTCAGTCTCTTAACAACCGCGATTCTACTGCTCTATTGTGATTCCATCCTCAGCTGAGAAATCTGGGGATTACATTCTATGTGTCAATAAGGGAGCGCACAAAGCTTTTATTGTGTATCACTGCTGTTATTTTGTAAAGCTTCAGGATATTTTTAGAACCTCTGCTTGTCTAACCTTAGCGTATTTTTCTGTTTAGCATTTCCATCAATTTCATGATTGGAGAGAAAGTCCGAGATTACAAACACAGAAATGAAATAAAAGGCAAACATTTAGCAATTCCAAAGGTGAGCAATCCGGATTGCTCTATCTATGTATGTATCAATGTATCTATCTATATCTGTATCTATATGATTCTGCATCTGTGTCTATCTGAATCTATCTCTATCTATCTATCTGTATCTATATATCCATATTTATGTAGGTATCTATCTGCATCTATCTATCCATATCTATCTATCTATCTATCTATCTATCTATCTATCTATCTATCTACATCTATCTATCCATATCTATGTATCTATCTATCTATGTATCTATCTATCTATCTATCTATCTATCTATCTATCTATCTATCTATCTATCTGTATCTATCTATCCATATCTATCCATATCTATCTATCCGTATCTATCTATCCATATCTATCTATCTGTATCTATCTATCTGTATCTATCTATCTGTATCTATCTATCTGTATCTCTATCTGTATCTTTATCTGTATCTATCTGTATCTATCTATATCTACCTGTATCTCTATCTGTATCTTTATCTGTATCTATCTGTATCTATCTATATCTACCTGTATCTCTATCTGTATCTCTATCTATATCTATCTATCTGTATCTCTCTGTATCTATCTGTATCTCTATCTATCTGTATCTATCTATCTATCTATCTGTATCACTATCCATCTGAATCTATCTATCTCTATCTATCTATCTATCTATCTATCTGTATCTATATATCCATATTTATGTAGGTATCTATCTGCATCTATCTATCCATATCTATGTATCTATCTATCTATCCGTATCTATCTATCTGTATCTATCTATCCATATCTATCTATCCGTATCTATCTATCCGTATCTATCTATCTGTATCTATCTATCCATATCTATCTATCTGTATCTATCTATCCGTATCTATCTATCTGTATCTATCTATCCATATCTATCTATCCGTATCTATCTATCTGTATCTATCTATCTGTATCTATCTATCCATATCTATCTATCCGTATCTATCTATCCATCTATCTATATCTATCTGTATCTATCTATCCGTATCTATCTATCTATCCGTATCTATCTATCTGTATCTACCTATCCATACCTATCTATCCGTATCTATCTATCCGTATCTATCTATCTGTATCTATCTATCCATATCTATCTATCTGTATTTATCTATCCGTATCTATCTATCTGTATCTATCTATCCATATCTATCTATCTGCATCTATCTATCCATATCTATGTATCTATCTATCTATCTATCCGTATCTATCTATCTGTATCTATCTATCCATATCTATCTATCCATATCTATCTATCCGTATCTATCTATCTGTATCTATCTATCCATATCTATCTATCTGTATCTATCTATCCGTATCTATCTATCTGTATCTATCTATCCATATCTATCTATCCGTATCTATCTATCCGTATCTATCTATCTGTATCTATCTATCCATATCTATCTATCCGTATCTATCTATCCATCTATCTATATCTATCTGTATCTATCTATCCGTATCTATCTATCTATCTATCCGTATCTATCTATCTGTATCTACCTATCCATATCTATCTATCCGTATCTATCTATCCGTATCTATCTATCTGTATCTATCTATCCATATCTATCTATCTGTATTTATCTATCCGTATCTATCTATCTGTATCTATCTATCCGTATCTATCTATCTGTATCTATCCGTATCTATCTATCTGTATCTATCTATCCATATCTATCTATCCATATCTATCTATCTGTATCTATCCATATCTATCTATCCGTATCTATCTATCCGTATCTATCTATCTGTATCTATCTATCCATATCTATCTATCTGTATGTATCTATCCGTATCTATCTATCTGTATCTATCTATCCGTATCTATCTATCTGTATCTATCTATCCATATCTATCTATCCGTATCTATCTATCCGTATCTATCTATCTGTATCTATCTATCCATATCTATCTATCCGTATCTATCTATCCATCTATCTATATGTATCTGTATCTATCTATCCGTATCTATCTATCTGTATCTATCTATCCATATCTATCTATCTATCCGTATCTATCTATCCATCTATCTATATCTATCTGTATCTATCTATATCTACCTGTATCTCTATCTGTATCTATCTGTATCTCTATCTTTATCTATCTGTATCTATCTATCTGTATCTCTATCTGTATCTATCTGTATCACTATCCATCTGTTTCTATCTGTATCTATCTATCTGTGTCTATCTGTATCTATCTATCTATCTATCTATCTATATCTATATGTATCTGTATCTATCTGTATATTTATCTATCTATTTCTATCTGTATCTATCTATCTATATCTCTATCTGTATCTATCTGCATCTACCTACAAAACCCTCACTAACTCAGCTCCCCACTACCTGTCCTCACTAATCACCAAATACACCCCAGCCCGCTCCCTAAGGTCAAACAGTGACCTGCGCCTAGCTTCTCCCTGCATCACCTCTTCCCATGATAGACTGCAGGATTTCTCACGCGCAGCCCCCATTCTCTGGAACGCTCTCCCTCGTACGGTCAGACTTTCCCCTAACTTCTCTTCCTTCAAACGCTCCCTTAAAACATTCCTATTTAGGGAAACCTACCACCCAACTCACTGATGCAACCATCAATCACTCTCACCTTACAGTCCTCTCCTCCTGTTTCCAACCCCAACCCTTCTAGATTGTGAGTTCCTACGGGAATAGGGCCCTCATCTCCTCCTGTACTGTTTGTCAAATGTTGTTCAATGTATTGTAACCCTGTCTATACAAATCAAATCAAATCAATCAAATCAAAATAAGCTTTATTGGCAGGACCAAATACATTTTAGCATTGCCAAAGCATATGGGGTGGAGTGGGGGTAGTGGGACATATATGGGGGGGGGGAATGGGCAAGCCATGGACATTATCAGGGGTAAGGGATAATGTGAGGTCGGATGGGGGTGAGTCCGTGTTGGGGATTTAAAAGTCTGGGATCTCTCATGTTCCTCTCAGTCTGTGACATTCTGTGACGTATTGGGCAGATATTTTCACCGCCGGCTCCTCTTCTCCCAGCATGATGTGGAGTTTCCTGGTCTCTTCTCCCAGTATGATGTGGAGTTTCCTCGTCTCTTCTCCCAGTATGATGTGGAGTTTCCTCGTCTCTTCTCCCAGTATGATGTGGAGTTTCCTCGTCTCTTCTCCCAGTATGATGTGGAGTTTCCTCGTCTCTTCTATAGAGGTGAAGTCCGGGATGAGAGCGGAGAGTCTCTGGAAGTGAATTTCCCTCAGTGCTGAGTACTTGGGGCACTGTAGGAGGAAGTGGACCTCATCTTCCAGGGCCCCCTGGTCACAATGCTGGCACAGTCTATTCTCCCATAGCTTGTAGGTCTGTCTATGCCGCCCTGATTCGATTTCCAGGCTGTGGGCGCTCAGTCTGTACCGGCTCAGGATCTGTCTGTCCTTGGGGTCTTGTAGTACCTCCAGGTATGGGGCCAGTTTGTATTCCCTCTGTAGGGATTGGTTAATGGTGAGTTTCTGGGAGTTTGCTATATCATGTCTCCATTCTCTGATATAGTTTTCCCTGGAATCGTTAATTAGGGCCTTTATTTGATATTTTGTCAGGTTGCATTCGTGGGGGCTTTGGATGATCAGGGTGGATATGAGTTGTTGTAGCCCACATGGTTTGGGTGGTCCTTGTTGGCCAGTAGGGCTTTAGGGTGGTATGAGTTGAGGCTGCTGATGTTTAGGTGGTCCCAGTATGATAGCGCCCTCTTCTGTACTGCAAGAAGTAAGGGGAGTCTGCCCAGCTTGGCCCTGCAAGCATTGTTAGAGGTGCTCCGATGGACTTGGAGGAGGTGCTGGCAGAATTCCAGATGGAATATTTCTTTTGGGCTGGTGTCCCATTTGGATTCGTCAGGGTAGGTGATGGGGCCCCATACTTCACTGCCATAAAGGAGGATTGGAGCGATGACGCTATCAAAGATTTTAAGCCAGACTCTTACAGGCGGTTTTAGTTTGTAGAGGTTTCTCCTGATGGCATAGAAGGTTCTACAAGCCTTGTCTCTTAGGGCCTCTATGGCTGGTTTGAAATTTCCCGATCAGTTTGTTTCTAGGCCGAGGTATGTGTAGCTTTTGGCTTCATCAAGAGTGCAGTCATTAAGTGTGAAAGAGGAACTCTTGGTTTTTGCGTTCTTCCTTTGGAAAACCATGACCTTTGTTTTCTTTTGGTTGATGGGTAGTGCCCATGCCGCACTGTATTTTTCCAGCACTTCCAGGCTGTCTTGTAGACCTCTTTCTGTTGGTGACAGTAATAGGAGGTCATCTGCATACATCAGGAACTTCACCTCGGTGTCATGTAGAGTTAGTCCTGGTGCTGAGGAGGATTCTAGAGCTTCAGCCAGTCCATTGATGTAGATGTTAAAGAGGGTTGGACTTAAGCTGCAGCCTTGTCTGACTCCACGAGCCTGCCGGAAGTACTCTGTTCTCTTCCCATTCACCTTTATGCTGCAGAAGTTCTCATTATATGAGCTCTTGATGACGTCATATGTTTTCCCTCCTATTCCACTCTCCGGTAGTTTGAGGAACAGGCCTGGGGGCCACACTGAGTCAAAAGCCTTCTTAAAGTCCACAAAGCAGGCAAATATTTTCCCATGTTTTGTATTGTGGACATGGTCCTTGATGAGACTGTGCAGGGTGTAGATGTGATCTGTAGTGCAATGATTTGGCATGAACCCCGCTTGGCTTCTGTTGAGGACGTTATGCTGTGTCAGGAAGCTGAGGATTCTTTTGTTCTGGATGCTATTGAACAGTTTTCCCAGTGTGCTGCTGACACATATCCCTCTGTAGTTGGCTGGATCATATTGGTCTCCACTCTTATGGATGGGTGTTATGAGGCCTTGGTTCCATACTTGAGGGTAGAATCCAAAGCTCAGAACCAGGTTGAAAACTTTACATATTGCCGTGTGTACTTCTGGAGAGCCGTGTTTAATCATCTCTGGAAGAATTCCATCCACCCCACTGGCTTTTTTACTTCACAGGTCTTGAATTTTTTTCTGCTACTTCTTGGGGTGTAATGGGTGTATCTAACGGGTTTTGGAAATCCTTGATTTTTTCCTCCAGTTCATGTAGTCTTCTGATGATGTGTTCCTGTTCCCCAGTTAGCTCCTCTTTGGCAATGTCTTTGTACAGGCTCTTGAAGTAGTTGAGCCAGATGTTGCCATTTTGGATGTGGAGGTGTTTTTTCTTGGATCCTGAGCCGATTTGACTCCAGGTTTCCCAGAAAGAGTTTTCCTGAAGAGCCTCTTCCAGTTGTTGAAGGTTTTGGGAGATGAGGTTTTCTTTTTTCTTTTTGAGGATTTGTTAATAGTTTTTCTGCAGGACACCATGAGTGATCCTCAGGTCGATGTTGTCGGGGTCTCTGTGTTTTTTATTTGAGACTGTTCGTAGGTTGTTTCTTAGTGTTCTGCATTCTTTGTCAAACCATTTATTGGGTTGTTTATTGGATGATTTCTTGAAGTTGACTTTTTTAATGTTGGAGGTCTCTGCGATGGTGTGTAGTATGCTGTGGAGGTCCTTTGCTGCTGGGTTCACCCCCTGGGGACTTAGTACATAGGTATGGTTTTGAAATTCTGTTAGCGGATCTTTGATGTCGGGTCTGTTGATGACCTCTCTGTAGGCTATGGTAGAGTGTCTGGTCCATTTGAATGATGGTGGGAGGTTGTACAGTCCACTCTGATGGGGTTTTGAGGATGGTTTGTTTGAGGATTTAATATAAAGCAGTAGTTGGCTGTGGTCTGACAGGTGTGTTTGTGGGGTGACGGTGAAGGCGTTGATGTGAGTGGAGTTCATATCTGTGATTGCATAGTCTACCACACAGTTTCCTACATGGGAGCTTAATGTATACCTTCCCAGAGAGTCTCCCTTGGTGCGGCCATTAAGGATGTAGAGTCCGAGACTCCGACACAAATTCAGCAATTTTCTTCCACTCTTGTTGGTTGTATTGTCATAGCTGTTTCTTTGCACCTGTATTGACTCCTGACAGTAGTTTGCGGCTCCCAAAATGTATGTGTTCCCATCTGAGGTCACATAGTCCTTTTCTCTTCCTGTCCTGGCGTAGAGAAGCACGTGTCCTAGGGATTGGAAGTGCGTGGCCTCACTCTGTACAACCTCATAGGTGTCTGTTTTGGAGTATGGAGACTCTGGTGGTGCAATGTAAGCTGCACATACGAAGATGTCTGACTGAGAGGTGAGGATGGAGCTACTTATTTTTATCCAGATGTGGCTGTCTCCTTTCTTGATTGCTTTGATGTTCTCGTGTAGCTCCTCCTTATACCAGATTAATATTCCTCCTGAATGGAGACCCTGTTTGATGCTTTTATCCTTCTGGGTGGGCATGGAAAATTCTCTGTAGCCAACAGGTGTTTGTGGGTCATCCTGTGCCCGGCTCCATGTTTCCAGTAGGATTTGTATGTCCACATTGTGGAGTCTATGTTTGAAGTCTGGATCGTTTACTTTGGATCCAAAGGCTGAAGCATTCAGACCCTGAATGTTCCAGCTACTGATTGTTAGTGATGTCATTTTATGTTGTTATACCTTGTAATGAGCAAAATTACATGGGACAACCAGGTTGTGGATGGTTGTCATTGTAGTTCATTATGAGATCAATTCACATTAATTTGTTGTATACTGTGCCTATTGTACAGCGCTGCGGAATATGCTGGCGCTTTATAAATAAATAATAATAATAATAATCTGCATCTCTATCTGTATCTGTATGTATCTGTATCTATCTATCTGTATCACTATCCATCTGTATCTATCTGTATCTGTATCTATCTATCTATCTATCTATCTATCTATCTATCTATCTGTATCTATCTATTTCTATCTGTATCTATCTATCTATCTATCTATCTATCTATACCTGTATCTCTATCTGTATCTATCTGCATCTGTATCTATCTATCTATCTATCTATCTATCTATCTATCTATCTATCTATCTATCTATCTATCTATCTATCTATCTCTATCTGTGTCTATCTGTATCTATCTGTATATATCTGTATCTATCTATCTTTATCTATCTATATATATCTGTATCTATCTGTATCTGTATCTATCTATCTATCTATCTATCTATCTATCTATCTATCTATCTATCTATCTGTATCTGTATCTATCTATCTGTATCTGTATCTATTTCTATCTGTATCTGTATCTATCTATCTGTATCTATCTGCATCTGTATCTATCTATCTATCTGTATCTATCTGTATCTATCTATCTGTATCTATCTGTATCTATCTGTATCTATCTGTATCTATATATCTGTATCTATCTGTATCTATCTGTATCTATATATCTGTATCTATCTGTATCTATCTGTATCTATCTATCTGTATCTATCTGTATCTATCTATCTTTATCTATCTATATCTATCTGTATCTATCTATCTGTGTCTATCTGTATCTATCTATACCTATCATATCTATATGTATCTGTATCTGTATTAGGGATGAGCTTTCGGTTCGATCAGTTCGGAGTTTGCAACGAATATAGCCTGTTTGTTTGTTCGCCAACTACGAACATTTCTGCGTGTTCACCGTGTGTTCGCCCACAATGCACCACAATGGACCACAATGCACTTTCCCACTGGCCTGAAGCTTGTAATTGGCTACAGCCTTGCACCTGACCCCAGGTCTGGTGCAAGACAGGTTCAACACTATGCCAATCACGGCTCAGAGTCCTGATTGGACAAATTTTGCCCAATCATGGGCTCACAAAGCTAAGTCCCGCAGCACACTATATAAGGTTTCCACGCAGCGCTTCTGCACGCATTTGAGAGGAGATTTCAGAGGAGATAGTTGTTGTGTGTTCTTACTGCCGGTCTGCCACGCTACGGGGGGGTCTGGGGGGTCTCACTTCTACCAAATATCTGGGAATTGAGGTGATGTGTGTCTTGTCACTGCCAGCAAGTATTTTGGGGGTCACAAATTTCTACAAAACATTTGGGAATTGAGGTGATCTGTGTCTTGTCACTGCCAGCAAGTATTTTGGGGGTCACAAATTTCTACAAAACATTTGGGAATTGAGGTGATCTGTCTCTTGTCACACAGCCAGTACCACACATTACTTTGGGGGTCACTAATTTCTACAAAACATTTGGGAATTGAGGTGATCTGTGTCTTGTCACTGCCAGCAAGTATTTTGGAGGTCACAAATTTCTACAAAATATCTGGGAATTGAGGTGATCTGTCTCTTGTCATGACCAGCAAGTATTTTGGGGGTCACAAATTTCTACAAAATATTTGGGAATTGAGGTGATCTGTGTCATGTGACTCACTGTCAGTACCACGCAGTATTTTGGGGGGTCACTAAATTTTACAAAATATCTGGGAATTGAGGTGATCTGTGTCTTGTCACTGCCAGCAAGTATTTTGGGGGTCACTAATTTCTACAAAACATTTGGGAATTGAGGTGATCTGTGTCTTCTCACACAGCCAGTGCCACGCAGTATTTTGGGGGTCACAAATTTCTACAAAATATTTGGGAATTGAGGTGATCTGTGTCTTGTCACTGCCAGCAAGTATTTTGGGGGTCACAAATTTCTACAAAATATTTTGGAATTGTTATAATCCGTGTGTTATCACTGGCTGCCACTCATCAGGGGGTCTCACTGATTTATAGGAGGTTTCTGAGACTTGTAATCTGTGTCTTCTCACTGCCACCCATCAGGGGGTCACACTGATTTATAGGAGGGATTTGTAATCTGTGTCTTGTCACTGGCTGCCAGCTATCAGGGTGTCTCACTGAGTTATACCAGAGTTCTGTAAATCTTTAATCTTTATACCAGAGTTGAATCAGAGTTCTGTATATATGTAATCTATATATCATTCACCATGTCTGAAAGAACAAAATGAACAGGCAGACGCTCCCAGACACAGATAAGAGGGCAAGCAACCCCTGTGTCTGGTCGTGGTGGACGTGGTGCATCATCTGCAGGGGCACGCTTGTCCTTTCTAACTGGTGCTGGCCGTCTTAAGCAGCAGCAACATACAGAGGATTTGGTGGATTGGCGAACCAGGCCATCCTCATCCTCCGAGTCCTCTGCCAGCCAGGCTTGTAGTGCTTTACAGTCCACCTCAACTGCCAAAGCATCTAATGCAGCCTCCATGTCCACAGCTACTCCTGCCGTAGCCTCGCTATCACACACGGAGGAGTCAGCTGAATTGTTTGACTACAATGACAGTGAAATGCTGCTTGAGGATGCGCAGCAAATACAGTGCTCTGATTGAATCTCTGAGGTTGAGGAAGGGAGTATAATCAACCTAGAGGAAGGGCGTGCCAATGATAACACACAAATAACTGGCACTCATGTTGCCCCAGCAGCTGCAGCATACTGCCAAGTTGGCTCCAGTGACAAGGAGATAGGGGGTGATGATGACAATGATGATGAGGTCACTGACTCCACCTGGGTGCCAGATCGAACAGAGGAATCAAGTGAGGAGGAGGGGGAGGAGGAGGCACAGCAAACACGAGGCACAACATCCTCTATGACCAACCGTAGCACTAGCTAGTCTAAGGCATCAGATGTCAGAGCTGCTCAGGTGCCGATCGCTGTTGTCTCAAAGCTCACATGCAGGAACTCTGCTGTCTGGGAGTTCTTTAAGAAATGTGCAGCAGAGCGCACCGTTGATATTTGTAACCTATGTCAAATGAGGCTCAAGCGTGGGAAAGACACGGACGCTTGGGTACCACGTGCTTGAGGTGACATATGACCACCTGCCACACATCCCGTTGGTGCAAAACTTTGCATAGGTCCTCCTCCTCCTCATCTGTCTCTACCCCCACTGTATGTCCTGCCATGTCATTGCCTGCTACAACCTCCACTGACAGGGATGATGCTACAGTAATGGATGTACCAGCTCCTTCCTCACAATGTGACATCATCCCATCAGCTGAAGATTTACGCAGTCAGATTACGTTGCCGCAGCTGCTGCAGCGTAAGAAAAAATATAGCCCCAACCATCCCCAAGCACAGCGTCTAAATGCCAGCTTAGCAAAATTACTCGCATTGCAGCTGCTGCCTTTCCAGCTGGTGGACTCTGCTCCCTTCCGTGAATTTGTTGAATGTGCTGTACCACAGTGGCAGGTTCCAAAACGCCATTACTTTTCACGCAAGGCCACTCCAGCGCTACACCAGCACGTGGAAGACAATGTTATCGAGTCATTGGAAAGGCAGTCAGCAGCAGGGTGCATGTGTCATGCCCATGGCTGCAACCATCTTGACACCCACCCTGGTGGTGCATTCCCTGCATTGTTCCTGCCCTGTAAACTGCATCCTACATCCAGCAACCAGCAGTTAAACAGTTAACACCAAAGCACGTCACACCACACACACGAAATAAAGTACTCTGCCCCACACTGACCAATTGCTGGTTCATTACAGCTCTTGTGTTCAATGAGAGAAGTTCTGTTACCTGCTGCTCTGCAAAAAACCTATTTGTTCATCTTGTGTTCCTGGTTCCTGCATTTGTTTCCACCACGCTACCCACCATCCTGCAGAATACATCCGGTCAGTTTCCTTCTGTCATCCCCTTCCTAACCTTACCCATCTGGTCATCTCTTCAGGAAACTGCATACTGGGTTCATATTCCCTACATCCCGGTGCCACCCTGGTATCCGGGCATGACAGCATGTGACTTTAGACACGTGGTCCAGCAAGCATTGGACAGGGTCATTACATTTCCTTCACGGCACACTGGGTAACTCTGATTGCAGCTGGGAGGGATCCAAGTTGGGGCTCTGTGCTGGAGCTTGTTCATCCACCACGCCTCCAGAAAGCTGCTTGTATGAGGTCTGTCTGCTCCACCATCACCTCTACCTCTTCCTCCTCCTCCTCCTCCTTCTGTGTCTCTGACGAAGTGGCAGTTAAACCGACGACTGACAGGGTCTATGCAATGGCTCAAGCAAAAAGATGCAAACTGTGCTTCAGCTGGTTTGTTTAGGGGACAGGAGCCACACCGGGCCAGAAATTCTGTCAGCTCTGCAGGGCCAGGTGCAGAGATGGTTAACACCACGCCAGCTTCAGCTGGGAATCATCGTCTGTGATAATGGCAGCAACCTTCTCTCCGCCCTACGCCTGGGTAAATTGACGCATGTACCATGCCTAGCACACGTCCTAAATCTAGTGGTACAGCGTTTCCTAACCAAGTACCCAGGGCGGGCAGAGCTTCTCAGCCAGGCCAGAAAAGTCTGCAGCCACTTCAGATGGTCATTCCCAGCAAGCGTTCGCCTGGCAGAAATTCAAAGAGAATTCTACCTTCCCACAAACCGTCTGATCTGTGACATGCCCACCAGGTGGAACTCGACATTAGCAATTCTGCAGCGTCTGCACAAGAAGCAGAGGGCCATCAACGAGTACCTGTGTGAGTATGGCACAAGGACAGGTTCAGGTCAACTCGTTCCCCCCCCCCCGCAGTGGCTGATGATCAAGGATGCATGCACTGTACTGTCACCATTTGAGGAGGCAATGAGGATGGTGAGCAGGGACAGTGCATGCATCAGTGACACAATTCCTTTAGTGTTCCTGCTGGAGCACACTCTGCGGGGAATTATAGATGTGGCTCTAGAGGCAGAGCAGCGGGAGGAAGAGGAGGCCTTCCCTAGCTCTGAAGGCCCCAGTCTTTCCGCAGACAGCATTCCAGTGGGTCCTCCTCAGATCAGACAGGAGGAGGATGAGGAGGAGGAGGAATATTTAAGTAGTGGGGGCATTGAAGGTGGGGATTCCTCAAGGGAGGGTTTTGTGTGCCCCTGAAACACAAGGGCTAGTGCGTGGCTGGGAAGAGGAAGTGCACTATACGGTCATCCTCATTGACCAGGAAGACTCGGAAGCTAATGCCACCTCCAACCTACGCTGCATGGGCTCCCTTATAATGCAAAGCCTGAAAAAGGACCCCAGAATTCGTGCTATCAAGGAGAGGGATCATTACTGGTTGGCAACCCTTCTTGATCCACGATACAAGGGTAAAGTTGCAGAGCTGATCCTGCCCGCACAGAGGGAGCACTGAATGAAAAAACTTGAGGACGCTCTAAAGCGACACTTGTGTAACACCTTTCCAGGCACTGGTAGGTTACCAAGTGCTGACACAGGTGCTTCTGAGGCTGCGGATGATCAGAGGAATAGTGGTGAAGGCCAGGGCCGCTTGACTGATGCATTTTTACATTTTTTTAGTCCACGACGCCCAGGGACGTCAAATGTAGGCACCCATTGCCAGCGTCTTCACCATATGGTGCAGGACTACCTAGGGGCAAGGGCAGACCTGAATACCTTTCCTCAGATGATCCACTGGCTTACTGGGTTTTGAGATTGGATCACTGGCCAGAACTTAGCCAATATGCTATGCAGCTATTAGGTTGCCCTTCATCCAGCGTGCTTTCTGAAAGGACGTTCAGTGCCGCTGGAGGTTTTGTCACAGACTAAAGAGTGCGTCTGTCCACCGACTCTGTAGACCGGCTGACATTTATAAAAATGAATCAGTCCTGGATCAGAAGTTTTCAATCCCCTGATGCCGACGTAACAAAATAGATCGGGGATGTCTTCTGCATTCACAAAACCTCCAGCACGGAACTCTTCCACAATACCACAAAAGGGTTACGGTGTGAAGGCACTTGCTGCCAGGAAAAGGCACAATATTTGGCTGCACTGATGCCTGTGCCACATCTAATATCATTTCAATTTTTTGAACCGCAGGGTCCAACCCTGCACTCTTCCACAATACCACAAAAGGGATACGGTGTGAAGGCACTTGCTGCCATGAAAGGCACAAAATTTGGCTGCACTGACGCCTGTGCCAGATTTATATCATCTTCATTTTTTGAACCGCAGGGTCAAACCCTGCACTCTTCCACAATACCACAGAGGGGTTACCGTTGCACTAACGCCTTTACCAGATGCATATCTTTTTAATATAGGACCTCATGGTCCACCCCTGCATTCTTCCACAATACCACAGAGGGGTTACTGTATGAATGCACTTGCTGGCCTGGCACCAAAAGCACAATATCTGGGTGCACTGACGCCTTTAACAGATGCATATCTTTTTAATATAGGACCGCAAGGTCCACCCCTGCATTCTTCCACAATACTACAGAGGGGTTACTGTATGATAGTACTTGCTGGCCTGGCAGTCTTTCACCAAAAGCACAATATCTGGGTGCACTGACGCCCATTACCAGATTCATATATTTTAATATAGGACCTCATGGTCCACCCCTGCATTCTTCCACAATACCACAGAGGGGTTACTGTATGATAGTACTTTCTGGCCTGGCAGTCTGGCACCAAAAGCACAATATCTGGGTGCACTGACGCCTTTACCAGATGCATTTCTGTCTAATATAGGACCGCAAGGTCCACCCCTGCACTCTTCCACAATACTACAGAGGGGTTACTGTATGATAGTGAAATTATAGATAGAACCTTTGTAGCGCATCAAAAATAGATTTAAAGGTAGACTTCACCAAAGAGGTATATCAAACATAAAGTGCTTCAGTCTTAAAGTGCTTCAATCTTAAGGTGACAAATATTCAATCAATGTACACATATAAAGTGCAATGTGCCATAGAATACAGTAAAGTACAACAATATATAAAATTCCAGCAGTGCGATGGGTATAAGAGAGTCTATAAAGTGCAACAGTGTCCGAATGTGCAAAATGTGCAAATTCAATGATATCCAATACAACAGTATGAATACCAGTGGGAAAAATTCCTTAAAGTTTACTTCCCTTTATGTTCAAGCGATGCACAAATATAGTCCTCCTTTCTTGGTCTGTGTATCTCTTGCCGTCTCTCAATAGTGTAGAGGATAGCCAGAAACAAGAACAAAGTGAGAGAAAGGAAAAAAAAATAAAAAATTTGGAGGGGAGATAAAAAATTAAGAAATAATCGTGCAGAAAATCCCAATTAAATATGGCAAATAAATCACTCGTAGGAATATGGAAACTCACATTTATAAGAGCCAAAAAAATCCCTGGCTCTAGGTTTAGGAGCTTCCAGCCATATAGAGGGTGGCGTATCCCTTCTTAAATCTTCAACTCTGGTTGCGATGGCTACAATAAGATAATAGACAGCGCTCCCATAGTATATTACCGTATTATGATAAAAAAGAGGTGATAATGTATTGAACTCACCAGATATGGAGCCTCTTCCACACAGGCTCACTCAATACAGCGTCAGGTACACTATGGTGGATACCCAAAACCTCTTCTCAACCGTCTGAGGGCCAGATATCAGGAGCTTCCAAGCGGTGGCAAGTATATATCCAAGGAGAGTAGTCAATAGAATATAAACCATATAAAATTTATTAAAAAATTAATTGCATATTAAAAAATGGACAGATGCGTTACCGAGACGCGTTTCGGCATTAACAGCCTTCCTCAGTCGGTATATTTAGGTGCACTATTGTCCAAAAAATCTCCAAACAGGTGCAAAAGTAAAAAAGTCCTCTTTTTGTCACCTTAAGATTGAAGCACTTTAAGACTGAAGCACTTTATGTTTGATATACCTCTTTGGTGAAGTCTACCTTTAAATCTATTTTTGATGCGCTACAAAGGTTCTATCTATAATTTCATTTTTGGTTAATGCAGATTTTGGTTGTTTTTTCTGTATATTGCGCTTACCCCTTTGGGCAGCATCTCACTACTTATTAGTTATAATTTAACTACTTCATAACACTATAGTAATCTGGTTTATAAATAGGCGCCTACGCTGTATGAGATGTATATATATATCTTTCTTCTTTACTGTATGATAGTACTTGCTGGCCTGGCAGTCTGGCACCAAAAGCAATCTGGGTGCACTGACGCCTTTAACAGATGCATATCTTTTTAATATCGGACCGCAAGGTCCACCCCTGCATTCTTCAACAATACTACAGAGGGGTTACTGTGTGATAGTACTTGCTGGCCTGGCAGTCTGGCACCAAAAGCACAATATCTGGGTGCACTGACGCCCATTACCAGATTCATATCTTTAATATAGGACCTCATGGTCCACCCCTGCATTCTTTCACAATACCACAGAGGGGTTACTGTATGATAGTACTTTCTGGCCTGGCAGTCTGGCACCAAAAGCACAATATCTGGGTGCACTGACGCCTTTACCAGCTGCATATCTGTTTAATATAGGACCTCAAGGTCCACCCCTGCATTCTTCCACAATACTACAGAGGGGTTACTGTATGATAGTACTTGCAGGCCTGGCACCAAAAGCACAATATTTGGGTGCACTGCCACGGACGCCTGTATCAGATTCCTATCCTTCCTCAGAGGGATACTGTGTGACGGCACTGTTGCCGACGCTAAAGGACAAATTTTAAAGCACCTATTGTTACTTTCATCCAAAGCCTGCATAAGTTTCACAATAATTTAGCCAAAAAATCACTAAACTTTTTCTACGTGTCCGAAAATGTCTCCTCTTTTCATACAGACTGCCGCCCCAAGCAGTTGTTTATGGATAGATTAAAGGAAAAGCATTTACCGTCATTTGAAATGTCAGTTTTTGGTTTTTACATATTTCTATACATCCTAGAAATTCGCCACTTCACGGGCAGGTTATGGGGACCTCCTAGGCATGATATTTGAAGGAATTTTTCGTTTTATTTTTAACCCTTATTTCATGGAAAACTCACTGTCCCTTTAAAAAAGTTTTTTCTCAAACTTTTTGTCCTTGTTTCCTGTCCCCCAGGGCTCTACCCGGACCCCCATACAACTTTTATGGCAAATATGTAGCATATATGCCCTCTTGGAGGGCACTCTAAAAATCAAATTTTCAGCCCCATTGACTTGCATTGAGTTCGAGTTCGAGTTCGAATTCGAACATTTGGAAAGGTCGAGTTCGAATGTGAACCGAACTCGGGGGTGTTCGGCTCATCCCTAATCTGTATCTATCTGTATCTTTATCTATATCTAGCTATCTATATCTATCTGTATCTCTATCTGTATCTGTATCTATCTGTATCTATCTATCTATCTATCTGTATCTCTATCCATCTGTAACTATCTGTATCAATCATCTGTATCTATCTGTAACTATCTATATCTATTAGTGATGGGCCGAACACCCCCGTGTTCCGTTCGCATTCGAACCCGAACATTTGAAAAAGTTCGGATTCGAACGTGAACACGATTCAAACTCAATGCAAGTCAATGGGACTCGAACGTTCGATTTTTAGAGTGCCCTCCAAGAGGGCATATATGCAAGATATTGGCCATAAAAGGTGTATGGGGGTCTGGGTAGTGTCCTGGGGGACAGGAAACAAGGAAAAAAAAGTTTTAAAAAAAACCGGATGTATAGAAACATTTAAAAAGAAAGAAATTACATTTCAAATGATGGTAAACGGTTTTCCTTTAATCTATTATTAAACAACTGATGGGGGGGCAGCCTGTATGAAAAGAAGATACGTTTTAGGACACGCAGAGCAAATTTGGTGATTTTGTGGCTAAATTATGGTGAAACTTATGCAGGCTTTGGATGAAAGTAACAACAGGTGCATTAAAATTGGACCTTTGGTGGTAGCTAGTGCCTTCACACCGTAACCCCTCTGAGGTATTGTGGAAGAGTGCAGGGGAGGACTCTGCATTCAAATATTAAAATGATTGGAATCTGGTACACGCGTCAGTGGCAGTGCACCCAAATATTGGGCCTTTGGTGTCAGCTAGTGCCTTCACACCGTAACCCCTCTGAGGTATTGTGGAAGCGTGCAGGGGTGGACTCTGCATTCAAATATTAAAATGATTGGAATCTGGTACACGCGTCAGTGCACCCAAATATTGGGCCTTTGGTGCCAGCTAGTGCCTTCACAACGTAACCCCTCTGAGGTATTGTGGAAGAGTGCAGGAGTGGATTCTGCAATCAAATATTAAAATGATTTGAATTTGGTACACGCGTCAGTGGCAGTGAACACAAATATTGGGCCTTTGGTGCCAGCTAGTGCCATCACAACGTAACCCCTCTGAGGTATTGTGGAAGAGTACAGTGGTGGAGGTTTTCGGAATGCAGAAGAGATACCCGATCTATTCAGTTACATCAGCATCAGGGGAGTGATAGCTGCTGATCCAGGACTGATTCATTTTTATAAATGTCAGCCGGTCTACAGAGTTGGTGGACAGACGCACTCTTTTGTCTGACAAAACCTCCAGCGGCACTGAATGTCCTTTCAGAAAGCACGCTAGATGAAGGGCATCCTAGTAGCTGCATAGCATATTGGCTAAGTTCTGGCCAGTGAACCAATCTCAACACCCAGTAAGCCAGTGGATCATCTGCTGTAAAGATATCCAGGTCTACCCTTGCCCCTAGGTAGTCCTGCACCATATGGTGAAGACGCTGGCAATAGGTGCCTACATTTGACGTCTCTGTGCGTCGTGGACTAAAAAAATTGGAAAAGGCATCAGTCAAACGGCGACCTTCTCTGCTCTTCCTCTGATCAACCGCAGCCTCAAAAGCAACTGTGTCATCACTTGGTAACCTACCAGTGCCAATATTTGGGTGCACTGAAGCGTTACACAAGTGTCACTTTAGAAAGTCCTCAAGTTGTTTTATCCTGTCCTCCCTCTGTGAGGGCAGGATGAGCTCTGCAACCTTACCCTTGTAACATGGATCAAGAAGGGTTGCCAACCAGTAATGATCCCTCTTCTTGATAGCACAAATCCTGGGGTCCTTTAGCAGGCTGAGGATGACCGTATCGTGCACTACCTCCTCCCAGCCACGTACTAGTCCTTGGGTTTCTGGGGACACAAAACCCTCCCTTGATGAATCCCCACGTTCGATGCCCCCACAACTTAAATGTTCCTCCTCCTCCTCCTCCTCCTGTCTGATCTGAGGACCCACAGGAATGCTGTCTGCGTAAAGACTGGGGCCTTGAGAGCTAGGGAAGTCCTCCTCTTCCTCCTGCTTCTCTGCCTCTAGTGCCACTTCTATAATTCCCTGTAAAGTGTGCTCCAACAGGAACACTAAAGGAATTGTGTCACTGATGCATGCACTGTCCCTGCTCACCATCCTCGTTGCCTCCTCAAATGGTGACAGTACAGTGCATGCATCCTTGATCATCAGCCACTGCGGGGGGGGGGAACCAAGTTGACCTGAACCTGTCCTTGTGCCATACTCACACAGGTACTCATTGATGGCCCTCTGCTGCTTGCGCAGACGCTGCAGCATTGGCAATGTCGAGTTCCACCTGGTCACAGATCAGATGGTTTGTGGGAAGGTGTAATTCTCTTTGAATTTCTGCCAGGCGAACATTTGCTGGGAATGACCATCTGAAGTGGCTGCAGACTTTTCTGGTCTGGCTGAGAAGCTCTGCCAGCCCTGGGTACCTGGTTAGGAAACGCTGTACCACTAGATTTAGGACGTGTGCTAGGCATGGTACATGCGTCAACTTACCCAGGCATAGGGCGGAGAGAAGGTTGCTGCCATTATCACAGACGACCATTCCCAGCTGAAGTTGGTGTGGTGTTAACCATCTCTTGCCTGCCCCTGCAGAGCTGACAGAATTTCTGGCCCGATGTGGCTCCTGTCCCCTAAACATATCAGCTCAAGTACAGTATGGCATCTTTTTGCCTGAGCCATTGTGTAGCCCCTGCCACGCGTCAGTTTAGCTGCCACTTCGCCAGAGACAGAGAAGGAGGAGGAAGAGGAAGAGGTGGTGGAGCAGACAGACCTCATATAAGCAGCTTTCTGGAGGCGTGGTGGATGAACAAGCTCCAGCACAGAGCCCTGTTTTGGATCCCTCCCAGCTGCAAGCAGAGTTACGCAGTGTGCCATGAAGGAAATGTAACGGCCCTGTCCATGCTTGCTGGACCACGTGTCTAAAGTAATGTGCACCTTCCTGCTGACTGCCTTTCCCAATGACTCCATAACATTGTCTTCCACGTGCTGGTATAGTGCTGGAATGGCCTTCCGTGAAAAGAATTGGCGTTTTGGAACCTGCCACTGTGGTGCAGCACATTCGGCAAATTCACGGAAGGAGGCAGAGTCCACCAGCTGGAAAGGCAGCAGCTGTAATGCGAGTAATTTTGCCAAGCTGGCATTTAGACGCTGTGCAAGGGGATGGTTGGGACTATATTTTTCTTATGCTGCAGCGGCTGGGGAAATGAAATCTGACTGCGTAAATCTGCAGCTGATGGGATGCTGTCACATTCTGAGGAAGTACCTGGTACACCCATTACTGTAGCATCATCCCTTTCAGTGGAGATTGTAGGCAATGACATGGCAGGACATATAGTGGGGGTAGAGACAGATGAGGATGAGAAGGAGGACCTATGCAAAGTGTTGTGCCAACGGGATGCGTGGCAGGTGGTCATATGTCTTATCAAGCACATGGTACCCAAGTGTGTGATGTTTTTCCCACTCTTGATCCTCTTCCGACATAGTTTACAAATAACAACGCTGCAGTCTGCTGTACATTTTTTGAAGAACTCCTAGACAGCAGAGTTCCTGCATGTGTGCTTTGAGACAACAGCGCTCTGCACCTGAGCAGCTCTGACTTCTAATGCCTTGGACTGGCTACGGTTGGTCATAGAGGATGTTGTGCCTCGTTTTTGTAGGGCCTCCTCCTCCTCACTTGACTCCTCTGTTCGATCAGGCACCCAGGTGGAGTCAGTGACCTCATCATCATTGTCATCACCCCCTATCTCTTCGTCACTGGAGCCAACCTGGCAATATGCTGCAGCTGCTGGGGGAACATGAGTGCCAGTTATTTGTGTGTCACTGTCACACCCTCCCTTTAGGCTGATTTTACTCCCTTCCTCAACCTCAGAGTTTAAATCAGAGCACTGGAGTTGCTGCGCATCCTCAAGCAGCTTGTCACTGTCATTGTAGTCAAACAATTCAGCTGACTCCTCCGTGTATGATGGTGAGGCTACGGCAGGAGTAGCTGTGGATATGGAGGCTGAATTAGATGTTTTGGCAGCTGACTGAGGTGGACTGTAAACCACTACAAGCCTGGCTGGCAGAGGATGAGGAGGATGAGGATGGCCTGGTTAGCCAATCCTGCAAATCCTCTGTATGTTGCTGCTGCTTATGACGGCCAGCACCAGTTAGAAAGGACAAGCATGCCCCTGCAGAGGATGCACCATGTCCACAATGACCAGGGGCACAGCCTTCTGACACAGAGGCTGCTTTCCCTCTTATCTGTGTCTGGGAGCATCTGCCTGTCCTTTTTGGTCTTTCTGACATGGTGAGTGATAAATAGATTAACGATATACAGAACTCTGATTCAACTTTGTTATAAAGATTGGAGATATGCAGAACTCTGATTCAACTCTGGTATAAAGATTGGAGATATGCAAAACTCTGATTCAACTGTGTTATCTAGATTAAAGATATTCAGAACGATGCTATAATTCAGTGATACACCCTGTCCCTGATAGCTGGCAGTGCCAACACACAAATTAAAATTCCCAGAACTCTGGTATAAGTCAGTGATACACCCTGATAGCCTGGCAGCAGCTGGCAGTGTCAACACACAGATTCAAATTCCCAGAACTCTGGTATATAAGTCAGTGATACACCCTGATAGCCTTTGCAGTGCCAACACAATTCAAATTCCCAGAACTCTGGTATTAGTCAGTGATACATCCTGATAGCCTTTGCAGTGCCAACACACAGATTCAAATTCCCAGAACTCTGGTATAATTCAGTGATATACCCTGATAGCCTGACAGCAGCTGGCAGTGCCAACACACAGATTAAAATTCCCAGAACTCTGGTATAAATCAGTGATACACCCTGATAGCCTTTGCAGTGCCAACACACAGGTCAAATTCCCTGAACTCTGGTATTAGTCAGTGTTACACCCTGATAGCCTGGCAGCAGCTGTCAGTGCCAACACACAGATTAAAATTCCCAGAACTCTGGTATAAGTCAGTGATACAGCCTGTCCCTGATAACTGTCAGTGCCAACACACAGATTCCAATTTCCAGAAATCAGATATAACTCAGTGATACAGCCTGTCCCTGATAGCTGTCAGTGCCAATACACAGATTCCAATTTCCAGAACTCTGGTTTAAGTCAGTGATACAGCCTGATATGCAACAATCTCCTCTCCTCTCTGATTCACTCCTGCAACAAACACACGCTGGGGCTGCGGGGAAGTCTTATATAGTGTGCTGCGGGACTTAGCTCTGTAAGCCCATGATTGGGCAAAATTTGCCCAATCAGGACTCTGAGCCCTGATTGGCATAGTCTTGCACCTGTCTTGCACCTGACCTCTGGTCAGGTGCAAGGCTGTAGCCAATTACAAGCTTCAGGCCAGTGGAAAAGTGCATTGTGGTCCATTGTGGTGCATTGTGGGCGAACACGAACCGAACACGCGGAAATGTTCGATGAACGGCCAATGTTCGAATAGAACTCATGTTCAAATCGAACCGCCAGCCCATCCCTAATATCTATCTATCTATCTATCTATCTATCTATCTATCTATCTATCTATCTATCTATCTATCTATCCATATCTATCTATCTGTATCTATCTATATGTATCTGTATCTAGCTGTATCTCTATCTATCTATCTAGCTATCTAGCTATCTATCTATCTGTATCTCTATCTTTCTGTATCTCTATCTGTATCTCTATGTATCTGTATCCATCTGTATCTATCTATCTTTATCTATCTGTATCTATAATCTGTATATATCTCTGTCTGTATCTGTATCTATCTGTATCTATATATATCTGTCTGTATGTATGTATCTGTAGCTATCTATCTATCTCTATCTTTTTACCAGCCTGTGCATGTATCCCCAAATTAAAAATCTGGTTTTGAAAAGAGAAATGAAAACCAAAAAGGTGTAGATTTATAATATTGTATTTTTTTTTTTGAGAATGTATTTTACCAGGAAGGATACATTGAGATTTCTCTTGTTTTCAAGTATGTCCTGGGTGGTGAGTATGTACCATTAGGTGTCTTGCCCAAGGACACTTACTGGAGAGGTTGCTCGTCGGGACCAAAGCCATGAATCCACAGGCTCTCTCCCACGCAGAGCAGTGATGTTAACTCTACTCCACCCAGCCAGAACGAATTGACACAGAATGGATTGATAATGCTGGATAAACAATCCAAGACAGCTGTATCACTATATTAATTATTAATAAGGACAATCACAAATCAGAGTGAGCATCCCGTTACACTGTTTATTCGGGGGGGGGGGGGTTCCTAAATGAATGAGATACAATTTCTTTGGAAATCAATGTTCAACGATATATTGAGATATAATAACCTACACAGAATGACACAAGAACGTCTCTGGAATGATGCACAGAATGTCGCATAGGACCCAAAATGACACAAAAAAGCATTATCATGTATCAATTACTTTTACTATTTTGATTTAAGCAGAATATCCCTGATTATGTCAGATTGATCTGAATTTCCCAATTTCCGATAATCTATCACAATATCGAGTCGGACCGAATTGCACATGTTTATTTAACCTCTAAAATGCCGACCTCTGCTGAACAGCATATTAACTAACACTCCGACATACCCACGTGGAGGACATACAGCAGACTGTCTGGGATTACTTCATCCATGGACCACCAATTGTACATCAGGTAGTGGTAGAAGCCTAATCCTTGCTTCTGAGTCCTTGTGGATTTGTTATTGTGTTTTTTTTACTTATGTTTACAGGCTTGTCTCTTGTCATTCTTCTCTGGTCACTGAGCTTTTACATATTTGAAATTAACATTAAGTCACTTGACTCATCCTACCTTAAATCATGGCCTTGAATAAAAAGTGTTACCTATTTAACCAACATCGTTTATACAGTAATGTGCAAATTAATTGGGATGGAAAAATGTAGCATTGTAAAATATTATTTCTAGAAGTTTTTATATTTAATAGTAATATCTAATACTCGGTAAGAAATGTGTCTTCCGGTATAAGCTGGTTGCCTCGGGGTCCTCTTAGACTCTGATCTATCCTTCACTCCTTATATTCAGTCATTAACCAAATCTTGCTACTTCCACCTAAAAACATTACTCATCCAAGCACTTATTATCTCCCGCCTTGACTACTGTAACCTCCTTCTCTCTGGCCTTAATAAATCCCAGATTCTCCCTCTGCAGTCTGTGATGAGCGCCTGTGCCAAATTTATTCAGCTCACCTCCCACACCTCACCCCTTTTCAATCTCTACACTGACTCCTGTTTCCCTCAGAGTCCAATTCAAAATACTGGTGCTCACATACAAAGCTCTCCATAACCGCGCCCCTGCCTACATCTCCTCCCTTATTAGCAGTTACATCCCGTCCCGACAACATTGCATCGGCCAATGACCTTATGTTATATCATCTCTTCGTACCCACACCCCCAACTCCCGCCTTCAAGACTTCTCCCGAGTTGCCCCATTTATATGGAACTCCCTCCCCCGCAACATCAGACTCTCCCTGTCTCTCCAGTCCTTCGAGAAGTCTCTGAAAACACATTACTTTAGAGAAACCTATCGGCTCACTCCATAATCCCCCTCTGTTCATTTCTTGCTCCTTCTTCCCACCCAGCCCCATGCACCATGCTACTTCATGTACTCTATTTACCCTCACCTAGTGTGTCACCCCTCTCCTCTTAGATTGTAAGCTCTTGAGCAGGGTCCTCTCTCCTACTGTTCTGTGTTTAACCTGTATGTATATTTGTTATTCTGCCTCCCATTGTACAGAGCTACAGAACTTGTTAGCGCTTTATAAAAACTTGTGACTGTAACTGTAGGTCATTATCAGGTCCCACATCAGATCAAGACAAGTAAAACTGGTTTGAGCCAATAGCTGTCAACCAACGTAAAATGTATTTTTGGTTGTGCCAAGTTACCAGTGGACCAATAATAAGGGAGAGCACATAGTCTGCTAGGGATGACATTGGGAAATTGGGAATATTATCTATTTTACAGTAAATCACAGCAGTGTTGGAAATGGCTCGTGCAATTATCGATGCCTCCCGGTGATACAATATAACAGATACAGCATTGTTACTCTTCTTCTTTCTTCATAATGAACTGGAGGAATCAGCGAGTGTCTGTCTGTCCCCACTGCTAAACAAAACCCTAGGGATGTAATGTCACCTCAAATGAAGAATGGCACAGTTTATTTTACTCTCTATGATCATTCCTGTCATTCATAGCAACTCCTTCAGCAACAGCCCTAGCTCCCCCTGAAACAGATGTCTCACAATCTGGGGATGTACCAGAGCCTGCACTTAGCCTATTCACTCTCCATAGGGAGGCCGGCACCTCATAAATATACCATGTTATGATATGTAACACATGGCATGAAAACTTAACCAATAAAACTGCTCTCTAAATCAGATATTAACCCCTTCACACCCAAAATTGAGTTATCTCGATTTTTGGATTGGGATGCATTAAAAAGAGCTCATTAGCATATCAAAAGACCATTTTCACACCTTTTTAAATCAAGAGTAGCATGTCTCCCATAGAGAAACAAAATCCTGTGTTTTATGTCTCCATTGGCCCTGGAGAGATGGAAAAACAGATGCAAATATCAGCCATAGGCCTCACTGTAACAAAAAGTTCAAATAGATTACTGCCTTATTCCAGCAGCCAGGGATTTGTCAGAATATAGGGAGAGCTGTGGGCTCAGTCGCTGCTGCACAGGGATAAGATTTAGGGGGTTATATAATGAGTGTAAATCTCTGTACAGTACAGACACATGGTGTTGCTGTAATTGTCATACACAGGCATTATGCGGCACATACAGATTCAAGGTGTTGCTGTAATTGCCATACACAGGCATTATGCGGCACATGCAGATACAAGGTGTTGCTGCAATTGCCATACACAGGCATTATGCAGCACATACAGATACAAGGTGTTGCTGTAATTGCCATACACAGGCATTATGCAGCACATACAGATACAATGTATTGCTGTAATTGCCATACACAGGCATTATGCGGCACATACAGATACAAGGTGTTGCTGTAATTGTCATACACAGGCATTATGCAGCACATACAGATACAAGGTGTTGCTGTAATTGCCATACACAAGAATTATGCGGCACATACAGATACAAGGTGTTGCTGTAATTGTCATACACAGGCATTATGCAGCACATACAGATACAAGGTGTTGCTGTAATTGCCCTACACAGGCGTCATGCAGCACATACAGATACAAGGTGTTGCTGTAATTGCCATACACAGGCATTATGCGGCACATACAGATACAAGGTGTTGCTGTAATTGTCATACACAGGCATTATGCAGCACATACAGATACAAGGTGTTGCTGTAATTGCCATACACAGGCGTCATGCAGCACATACAGATAGAAAGGTGCTGCTGTAATTGCCATACACAGGCATTATGCAGCACATACAGATACAAGGTGTTGCTGTAATTGCCATACACAGGCATTATGCAGCACATAGAGATACAAGGTGTTGCTGTAATTGCCATACACAGGCATTATGCAGCACATACAGATACAAGGTGTTGTTGTATTTGCCATACACAGGCATTATCCAGCACATACAGATACAAGGTGTTTCTGTAATTGCCATACACAGGCATTATGTGGCACATACAGATACACAGTGTTGCTGCAATTGCCATACACAGGAAATATGCAGCACATACAGATACAAGGTGTTGCTGTAACTGCCATACACAGGCATTATGCAGCACATACAGATACAAGGTGTTGCTGTAATTGCCATACACAGGCATTATGCGGCACATACAGATTCAAGGTGTTGCTGTAATTATTATTATTATTCTTTATTTATAAAGCACCAGCATATTCCGCAGCGCTGTACAATAGGCACAGTATAGACAGGGTTACAATACAATACATTGAACAATATTTGACAAACAGTACAGAAGGAGATGAGGCCCTATTCCCGTAGGAACTCACAATCTAGAAGGGTTGGGGTTGGAAACCACCCAGGAAGCTGGAGACATGTGACTACTCCCGAGTACTGCAGCCTACAAAAACAAAAAAAACCAGACCAGCCACTATAAAACGGCCCCAACGGCCGAAAAAAATAAGCAGCCTATCGGGATTTCTCCCGGTATCCCGGTAGGCCAGTCCGGCACTGGATACAAGGTGTTGCTGTAATTGCCATACACAGGCATTATGCAGCACATACAGATACAAGGTGTTGCTGTAATTGCCATACACAGGCATTATGCAGCACATACAGATACAAGGTGTTGCTGTAATTGCCATACACAGGCATTATGCAGCACATACAGATACAAGGTGTTGCTGTAATTGCCATACACAGGCATTATGCAGCACATACAGATATTGCATTGCTAATAATCTCATTATCATCACTACAAATCCCCATAAGCAGGAAATCTGAAAAAAAATATTATTTATCTTTATCACAGTTAGGCCCCTATTACAATTCTCGCGCAAATGCGCACGCGTAGCGCAATTTTTTTTGCGCACGCAAAAAAAATTAGCGCGCGCAAATTAACGCGGTATTACGATCCGAGCGCAGTTTGTCAGCCTTTATGTTTTTTCGAGCGCAAATCCGACGCACAAAGCCGGGCGCAAATGACCTTTGCGTGCAGGAATTGGTGGGCAGACTGTTTTTTCTCGGGATTCAGCCAATCAGAATTAAGAACCACCATTTACTAGGTTTCGGTTGTTGCGCCTGTCAAAGTCAATCTGCGTATATGTGCTGCAAACAAAAATACAAAATTAATCAGTGTATTAATTTTATTGTTTGGGTATGTGTAGAATGTGTAACTGTACTGTGCTGTATTTTTTTTTTGTGCAAGTTCATTTCGTTTCGGCCAGACCGTTCACATTGTAAGTTAACACCAGGTTTTCAAAGACGTTACGATACTTCGCGCAAACGTCGTTCGTATGATGTTGCGCAAAGATCGTAATACAATCCGCTCGATCGCATTCGCGCTGACAATGGTAAGTATGGGATGCGCGCACGCACTTGCGCTGGGTTCGCGCAGGGTCAATTGCGGTAGACGCTAACGCGCATCGTTTGCACGAACGTCGTAATACGACGTTCCGCACAAATGGTTTTGTCCTCGCGCAAAAGTGCATTTGCGCGCACGCAAATGCGCTGCGCGAGGATTGTAATAGGGGCCTTAGTGTATCTAACACAAAGGTATTTTCTGCCTGTATGATGATAATGCAGACCCCGTTTGAAATTGTGTAAGATAAAGGACACCATCTACAGCTCAAAATCTTATATTTCAACAATGCTGTTGTAACGAATAAACTAGTACATGAAAAATGAAAGACGAGCGAATTCATATTATTTAAATTTTTTATATATCTCAGAAGAGCAATCTCTGTGTGAAACATCTATTTCACCCTATATTTAATTGTTATCATCACATCCCATGTTTCAGACAACTGTTATGTTAAGAAAATTCAAGGAAAATCGCGTACTAGTGAAGAGGTTAAGGAACATACAAGGTGAGATCAATAATTATATAAATTAAGTTTTTATTTTGAAATATTATACAATTCTTAGAAAAAATGGAAACTTTCCTTCTGCGTGTCTCCTTATAATAATCTGACACTTTACCAACGTATGGTTTCTAAATCCTATTTTTTCATCAGCCGTTCACATTAAATTCGAATATCTCCTATCAGATTATTAAAGAATAAGAATTAAGGTGACAGACGCTTCAGCTCCATTTGCTGCTCATGATAAAGAAATCCCGTTACCGTCAAGCTTGACACGGTTATGATACAATGTTTGACTTCACATTCCTTCGTGGTTATGCAACATATTTGATCATGTTAAGTGCTCGTATGTCTCCCAGGAAATTATACTAATATATTTTCCTAATGTCAGAGGGTGTCGGAGAAGGCGTCGATGCAGATGTAATGATAAGTGTTTCAGCTTCCAGACTTTTTACGTTGTTTAAAGTACAAGATATACAGTGTTATTCAGAAAGAGCCGAAATTGCACTGAACAGGGAACTTGCCCATACGGTCCAATTTAGGGACCATTCGGCTATTCAAAACCAAATGTAGGCGAATAGCAAGCGAAATACAGTGCCTGTTCGACAGCAGTTAAATCCCCCATAGAGAAGCAATGGTTAATCTATTCACAGTAGACACCGAACAGCAGAGAAATGTTAGTGAAATGCCCTGATGTTCGGTGGTTTCATTCGGCAGGCTTAATCAGGTAAATCCCATAGGATTCAATGTAAAAAATATTCCCAATTTATTATTTATCTGATAATCCATTTATTATTTAAAATTTCAAGCAAAAAGTCTCTTTAACTTTTAGGATTTTTTTTGTGATTTTTTTAGGCAAAATTTTATTTCCGATTTTTTTTTTAATACTGCTTTTTTCTGTAACAAACCTTTTTATTATCATTTACAGGACATTATATGTAAATTCCAGACATATTGCGCAGTAGTTTTTTTGCAAACAGCGTTTCAAATTTTGAAAATTTAAATCGATTTTTTTTTTACCCCATTCGTCGGCTAGTCGGCGCTGTGTTTGGAGGATTGACGGCTTTTTTGTGACGCGTTCGGTTGTTTTTGGCAGTTTATCGGATCAGATAATTTTGGTGGTTTTGCAGGGGTTTTTTTACGGTTGTTTTGCAGTGGAAAAAATTTGCCAAAAAAATCATGAAAGATGCTTAAAATATCCTAAAAAATCAATAAATAAAGAGACTTTTTGCTGCAGATTAAAATAATAAACAGTTTATTAGATATTGAATTAAACGGGAATATTTTTAACATTGAAACCTATGGGATTCGCCTGATTAAACCTGCTGAATGAAACCACCGAACAGCAGGGAATGTCACTGACATTTCTCTGCTGTTCGATGTGAATAGATTAACCATTGCTTCTCTATGGGGATTTCCCTGCTGTCGAACAGGCACCGTACTTGCTTGTAGTTCGCCAAAATTTGCCGAACTGCCTGCTCTCTGAATAGCCGAATGGCCCCAAAATGTCACCATTTGGGGAAATTCCCTGTTTGATGACATTTCGGTGCCAGATTGACTCTCTCTGAATAACCCATTAACCACTTGGCTGCTATGGACGCGCTCAGCGCGTCCAGCCAAGTGGTTCTCCTGTGCTATGGACTCGCTGAGCGTGTCCATGCACAGGAGGCAGCAATCCGCCGGATTCCGGCGGATTGCTGCGCCCCCCCAGTGTGGGCTGACATCTTGGATGTCAGCCCAGAACTCGGGACCCCGGCGGGGACATTAGATGTCATCGCGGCGACGCGATGACATCTAATTCAGGCGCCCCCCCACGCATGTGCGGAGGAGGCGCCGGGGAGGTCCTTCGGCCCTCTTTCCCTCCCGATCGCCGGGGAGCAGGGAGTTAATACAGGCACCTCTTGGAAGGGCACAGCCTGCCCTTCCAAACGGTGGCTGTCATTAACCCCTGGGGAGCCGGATCCCGAATCGGCGCTGAAAAGCGCCGGTTCGTGATCCTTTCCCGGAGCTGGGCGACATCTTGGATGTCGGCCAAGCCTCAGGGAACTCCCCCTGAGGACTGGGGTCATCGTGCATAGCACGATGACGCCAGTCCTGGAGTTAACCCCTAGCTGCCACCAATGGTGGAGATAGGGGGTTCCAATCCCGATCCGTGGAAGCTAGGGGTTAAAGTTTGGTACTATTGGATCTGCCAGAGCATGACCGTTCCAACGATACCAAACATGACTATGAAAACGTTTTTTAAAAAAATTAAAATTAAAAATAAAAATAAACAAATGTTTATTTTTTTTTTATAATTTTTTTTTAAATAAGTTTCTTTTTTTTTTTTTGGTTTGTTAATGCAGCAATATTGTTCCCATTTCAATTATAATGTGAACAATGATGCTGCTCTATCGATTTTTGTATGCGGTGCGTTTGTTAAAAATCGCGTAATTTTCCCCAAAAAAAAAGTAACGAGTCCCCATCTCTAATTATTTTAACAAGCACACCCCATACAGAATATAACCGCAATTGCTTGCATGTTAAAATGTGAAAAAAAAACACTTTACACATTGTAAATTATTGAAAATTCATATTTTATTGCATTTTTTGTTATAATATACAGACAGGACATGATGTATACATATAATAATGACATATTATGAATCTGCCGAGTCTGACGGAAAGAACGATATATAATATGTCTGGGTCATATACTAAAATAAGCCTTCAAAACGCGTTTAAACATGATGAGCGAAACCGGTAAAAATGAGCTCCGGACAGAGGCGGGAAATGCCTCAGCAGCGAAAGGGTTAAGTAGTGAATAAACAATATAGAGTGAACTAGCCTCAGCAGAAAGCCCACCAAAGGAAGAACCTCCTGGATAATGTAGAACATACTAAAAACTAACCCAACATAAAGGCATCACAGCAAAAAGGAGAATAGATAAAGTGAACAAAAACGAGAATCAATAAATGACAGATAACCCCCCCCCCCATAAAAATAGCAATAATCATTTATTATTCACAAGTGCATAATAAAGGATTATTGCTATTTTTATGGGGGGGGATTTATATTGTTTATTCCTTATAATGTTGGGTTAACCCCATGAGTTAATAGGTTTTTGGACTTCTCTAATATTTGTGTTCATCTATTCTTTGCTTTCTATATGATTAAATAGTACCTGAATGCAAGCTTTGTAGTTTATGGGACAAAAGGGAACAAAATTCCCTCTGCAAGATTAGTACAGGAACTAGACATGTGCGTTTCGTTTCATCCGAATTAAAATTCGTCGGAAAAGTCACCATTTTAGTTTTCGGAGGCACTTCCGAAAACGATACTCGGCCATCCGAAATTTCGAATCAGTCCTAAAGAAAGAATCAAAATGATCCAAAATGATTTGAAATGATCCGAAACAAAAGCCCACGGACCGAAAAAATCCGAAACGAAAAATACCACCGTGCACATGTCTAGCAAGAACTCACTTCCTACGCGTTCCCCATAGACTTGTTCCCAGGTAAAATTGGATTAGGGCCCCTTGTGTTTTGTCCTGTATTACTGGCTACTGTAAGTTCCTGTACATACAGTATATAACGGTGAGTAATGTGATGTAAGATCCCATTGTTATTGTTAAAGACTTCAACAGTGATTGTTTTTGGTTAATTAGGAATATGTCAGACCTTCTGGATGGTGCACAATACCTTGGTACGTCAGCGAAACGCGTGGGTGATGATGTGTCTGTATTAGACTCAGATGTGGGATCCCACGCCTTACACTTTAAATATATGTTTCATGAACACTTCAAGGAGGACATGAAATGCAGCTGGGTAGAACAAAACAAAGCTGCATGGAATATCAGAGGAAAAAGAAATAAAAAATAACGGAGCAAAACAATGTGAGATGCTCTGAACTTTGCAGAGATCAGACGGAACCCCAGAATTTATTTATGTAACATTTCCAACTCACGTTGAAACATGTGTTACAAAAGCACTGCCTGAGGATGTACCTAGAAGCAGAAGTTTCCTCTTCCCAGGGAATATAGTGAAAGAAAAGAGGGGAAAAAAACATATTTTTGAAAACATATTCAGCTTTAAGAATGTTGTCTGGTCTATGCAGTAACGTAGGTCAGAAGAATCATGATTATTGTTTCCTTTAAAATATTCGAAACTGATAAAATACCCTGAGGTGTCAACAAGGATTTACCCAAAGCTATTCACGATGTTCATAAACGATCTGCCCAACGCCTGCAAAGCCTCAACTGTACACATGTACGCAGACGCCACCATAATCTATACCAGCAAACCAAATCTCCCGCAGCTGGAGGCCGCGCTGCAAGAACAATTCACAGAGGTGGAAAAGTGGATCAAAGAGAACAAACTCTTTTTAATACTGACATAACTGTAACGATGCTCTTTGGAACAGCACCTAAACTACATAAATTCAAAATCCCCATCTATGTGTCAGGACAAGATCAAATGGCACACTGACCACAGTCACTGCTCTCAAATATCTAGGTATGTGGTTAAACCCAAATCTATCCTTCGGCCCCCACATCAAAAAACTCTCATCTAAACTTTACCCCAAACTAGGTGCCCTGTACAGAAACAAATCCTGCCTGAGCCCTGCGGTAAGAAAGCAGATTGTACAACAAATGCTTATGCCGGCTATTGAAAACGGAGATGTAGTGTATGCAGCCGCCCCGCAAACACACCTTCATAAACTTACTACATTGTATAACTCATTCTGCCGCTTTGTGCTACAATGTAACTACATGACCCACCATTGTGACATGTTAAAAGAGATAAACTGGCAGTCGCTGGAATCTAGATGCATCCTTCACCTTTCCAACCTGGTGTTTTAAGAGCTTTTCTGGGAAGCTACCACCCTACCTGAATAGGCTGCTTCCCCCAGCAGTTCCCTCATCCTATAACCTCCAGTCCAGGACCAGCACCTTACTTACAATAACACAATACAAAAAGAAAGTGGCTCGATCCTCATTTTCCTACAGAGCACCGCAATTATGGAATAACCTCCCAGACGCCATCAAATCTTCCCCCAAGTCTAAAGTCCTTTAAGAGATCTCTATTAACATACCTCAATACGGAATTAACCTGTAAACATGTAACATAGTGAATATATTTATTTTATGTTAATCTGTATATTTGTGTTGTTTTGTTTTTAATATCTTGTATTTTATTACTTTGTTTTTCTGTAACAATTCAATGTTCTTGAATCCAGGACAAACTGAAAACCAGAGAAATCTCAATGTATCCTTCCTGGTAAAACACTTTTAAATAAATAAATAAATTATTACTTGAAGTATGTGTGTGCCATGGTCCGCGTACGTCACGGCTGGTTGCTGTGCTCCAGGGTGGTTCTGGGCTTGAGGGTCGGGCGCGGTGCTGGTTCGTGGATTTCACCCTGTGATGCTCGGGTGCTGGGTCAGCTGCTGCTCCTCAAACGCAGAGCATTGATGCCCCACCTCATTTCAAAGACAAGCAGCTCGGCACGTCTCTGACATTAATGCACATGTGCCATTCTGGGCACTCATGTTTTGGCGCATGCAGAAGATGCCAGACAATCAGGAGACCACCACAGCCTCTATAAAGACTCTAGGCAATCTTCCTTGGCTGCCCTTTGTGGTTCTGTATTACTGGCCCATTGTAATACGCGTTGTACTGTTGACTCTCTGATATTAGACCTCAGTCTGTAGACTCGTTATTGTAATTCTCTGATTCACCTTTACCTCGGCATTGTACACTGACATTGTGATTTCTCAGGCTCCCTTTGGCCTTGAGTTGTATACTGGTTTTTGTGATTTTCTGGCTATCTGTTACTGGGCTTTATCTTCTATTACTCTTTCACTGTTACCAGTTACTCTAAGGACTGGGTTTAGGTCTTCCATTGGTGTTCATTTCCTGCCTGTTAGGCCAACTTTTTGTCACATCCCGTGCCGTCCTGGTAACCCGCCGGCCAGCAATGCCTTCCACGCTACTCACTGGCCGGCCGTTGAATGAAGTATTGGATGGATGCGATCGCATGGTGAGGTGACAAGTGGGGTGCTGCATGATGACACGGCGCCTGCCACGCTTAAAATCAGAAGCCTGAGATATGTTTCTTGCCCTGACGTGATTCTCGCTCCTCTCATTGCTTTTCATAATATCAGATTTATTATCTTTGTTGTTGGCATGTCTATCGTTATTCTTGGTTGTTAACCCCTTGGCTCCTGTTCTGACTACCCTCTCTGACACTTGACTGGTGGCTCTCTCTGTCATAACGATCCTCTGGCACTTGACTGGTGGCTCTCTCTGGCATAACGATCCTCTGGCACTTGGCTGACTACCCTCTCTGGCATAACGACCTTCTAACACTTGGCTGATGGCTCTCTCTGGCATAATGACCCTCTGGCACTTGGCTGACAACACTCTCTGGCGTAGCGATCTACTGGCAATTGGCTGATGACGCTCTCTGGCATAACGACCCAGATACACCCTACATACAGACACCAGACACATGTAAACTCAGACACAGACCCTTCTTTCAGAGCACAATGCACACTGAGATCACACCTGGCTGTACTCAAGCTTTACTAAGCCACACATAGGACAATTAGGCTTGAGCCTAAGAGAACAGTTTGGAGAAATACAGTGTTTTTATCTTTACCAGGTTTATTATTGGTCCAGGCTCGCTTTTGTGAATCACTCGCAGCTCACACACATCTCCTGCTCCTTCCAATGCCACAGCAGTAAGCGACTGCTGCACGTGACGGGACGTCGCCAGCGAGCTGCGTCAGGGAGGAGACAGGACAAGACCAGAATTCTCTGTCCTGTTCCTCATTTCCGGAGTACTCAAATTTACCGTAGGTGCGCAATATGGGCGGCTGCGATGGCGATCCGGGCAAGGGCCACTCATAGACACCTTGCCGATCCCTGCAATCCCATACTAGGTAGCAATAAGGAAAGCCTATGCCTCGCGTGCCAACACAGATGGCCCTGCATGCCAGCTATGGCACATGTGCCATTGGTACGCCATCACTGATATAGACTATGCTTGATATTGAGGCACCAGGAGGTACTTTGCAGATTGAGTATAGTCTATCTTGTTTCTGAAGGGGTTAAACCTCTGCACTGTGCTCTGCTCTCTTATATTTGTTGCAACAATTTTCAATTGTAAAAATAATAATAATAATCAACAAACAGAGGGAGCCTATGGTTGTTACGGAGAACACTCAGATCTAGTTCTACAAGGTGATGCTAAAAATGTTAACAATTACCATAGATACTCGAGTATTGGGCGACCCGAATATAACGCAATGGATAGAGATTTATTATGGAAATGAGAGAATACTCAAGACTCGAATATAACGCGAGGAACAAAATTTTACTGTACCAGTAAACAATTAAAATCCTTCCAGGTTCACTTAACAGTCAGGCCCTCCCTCAGGCCAGGATGTTCTGCTCTAGAATGATTGCAGTTGTTACTAAGTATGAAGCCACCGGCCACCCGTCTTCTTTACTAGCGATTTAGATGGCCAGCGGAGGCAAGTGAGGTGAATAATTGGCTTAAACCGAGCATGCCCTCTGTCAGTGATGGATCCCACCTCTCCCGAATCCGGGAGTTCCTGAAGTCTTTGCAAGCACCAGGGAGGCCGCATTCACTTCAGCGAGACTACTGGAACTCCCGGGAGACTTGGGATCCAGAGCAAGGCAAGTTTTTTTTTTTTACACGCGATGCAGATGTCTCGAATATAACGCGACCCCTCCCATTTTAAGGTAATTTTTTGGCACCAAAATCTAGCGGTATACTCGAGTATCTTGTAAAAACTGCCTCTCCAGGATAATTTGCATATGATATTGCCAGTTAAATAAATAATTATTTTTAGCCCTTACATTTATTATCTAGCTGACAGGCTCCTTTAAACAAATTTCACAACACGTTCTCATCATCACATTAATAAAGAGCCTGGACGAAGCCAGACTTCAGTTAGGGCTCTGAGCTATTAAAGTTCGTAATTCCCCTATAGGGAGCAGTGAGCTGCACCTGTATCACTCCCTTTTATAAATGGAATTTTATAACAATGTATCTCAAAATCATTTTCTGATTATCTAATTAAATTCTTACTTTCTATATTAATGTAATAAAGACGAAACAATAAATACAATAACTTTTCTCTGAATCCAGTGTATTCGCAAACTACAGGGAATTTATAGGTAACAACAAGAAAACGAGCGCAAGTTGGCACTGGATCGAGGAGCAGCTGGCTGCAGCGCTACTTCTCCTGGTCCACAATGGCGTTTTTGGCTCGTAGAGATATGGCACCTGCAGGCTTCACTGTGACAGTTTTTTTTTTTCGTACAGAAATAAACGTTTGAAAGAAACTGGGATAGAAAATTTCACGACGCTCTGAGAACCGAATAAAAAAAAAAGGATTATTGTATATCTGTCAGTAATATTTTTTATTTTATTCGGTATGCGGCTTTGCAATAATTAAGCAATTAAGAGTATTTATGTAGTGGGCGGTGAAGTTTATTTGGGTGTTTGTAGAGTTTACACAAAAGATGTGCCTTGGGACAAGCAAATAGCTTGGCAATGTTTTCCTTTTTTTTAATCTCTTTTTTATTTTCTATTTTTTTTCTACTGACAGTCGTGCTTTAGCTGCTTCAGACTGTGATTAGGATTTGCATGATTATATATTTTATTCATAGCGTTTGCTCAGTAGAAAATATTCCCTTTACCTCTTCGCACAAAGCGCAATTAATGTACCAGCGGCATGTGAATGATTTAAAGAGAAAGAGCTTATTGCAACGTTACGACGAACATTTTACGCCGGAATTCTTTACTATGAGAGAATCAATCCACGAACTGAAAAGGGGAAACGATCGGCCTTTGCAACAGTGTATCTAAAGAAAAACATTTTAAAAAATAAAAAATATGGTAAACACTGTTTTTTATTTAATATGTAGGCTTTTTACCATTTCTCTAACCATTAACCCCTACATTGCCAAGCACTTTTTGTTGGAAAAAATATCAGTCGCATTTATTTGAAACATAGGATGTGTAGTTAACAATTAAATAAAGGGTAGAAGACATTTTCCATAGATATTCCAAAATAGTTACAAGAGTAAAAATATGTAAATTTACTAATTTTTAATGTTTCATGTAATGCCCTTCATTGTATTAACCTTTACAGAAATCTCACTGGAATAAAAGGTTGTAAACTCTAGATGGCGTCCCTTATCTGGCACAATGTTACACTGGGTCTACATTATCCTCATACAGGCAGAAATGGCCTTTGTGTGAGTAAATGTGCTGCAGACAGATACTAAAATGGTGATCTCCTGCTTACACGTGGTCTGCATTATCAGCATACAGGCAGAAATGGCCTTTGTGTCAGTAAATGTGCTGCAGACAGATGATAATAATAATATGGTGAGATCTCCTGCTTATGGGGATATGTAGTGATATATATCACTATACATTAGTCCATTAAATTAATTTCCATTTTTTTGTGGAAAAATTAAATAAGACAATACAATGGTGAGATCTCCTGCTTACACGGGGTCTGCATTATCAGCATACAGGCAGACATGGCATTTGTTTCAGTAAATGTGCTACAGACAGATAATAAAATGGTGAGATCTCCTGCTTTCACTGGGTCTGCATTATCAGCATACAGGCAGAAATGGCCTTTGTGTGAGTAAACGTCCTGTAGACAAATAATAAAATGGTGAGATCTCCTGCTTACACTGGGTCTGCATTATCAGCATACAGGCAGAAATGGCCTTTGTGTGAGTAAATGTCCTGTAGACAAATAATAAAATGGTAAGATCTCCTGCTTACATTGGGTCTGCATTATCAGCATACAGGCAGAAATAGCCTTTGTGTCAGCAAATGTGCTGCAGACAAATAATAAAATGGTGAGATCTCCTGCTTACACGGGGTCTGCATTATCAGCATACAGGCAGAAATGGCCATTGTGTCAGTACATGTGCTGCAGACAGATAATAATATGGTGAGATCTCCTGTTTTGTGGGGATTTGTAGTGATCATATATATATATATCACTCTGCATTAGTCCATTAACCACTTCGCTGCTGAGGACGCGCTCAGCGCGTCCTCAGCAGTCCCACTGGTATGCGAGGACGCGCTGAGCGCGTCCTCCCATCGGGGTCAGCGTTCGGCCGGGTTCCGGCCGATCGCTGGCCCCTCCGGTGCGGGCTGACATCCTGGATGTCAGCCCGGCATCCGGACCAGCAGCCGCCAGAATTAGGTGTCATCGTGGGGGCGCGATGACACCTAATTCAGGCGCCCCCCCCGCATGTGCGGAGGAGGCGCCTGAAAGGGAGGGGGGGAGGTCCTTCGGACCTCTCTCCCTCCCGATCGGCGGCGCACAGGGGGTTAACCCAGGCATCATTTGGAAGGGCACAGCCTGCCCTTCCAAATGATGCCTGGCATTAACCCCTGGGGACCTGGATCGCGAATCGGCGCTGAAAAGCGCCGGTTCGCGATCCTTTCCCGGAGCTGGCCGACATCTTGGATGTCGGCCAAGCCTCCGGGAACTCCCCCAGAGGACTGGCGTCATCGTGCGTAGCACGATGACGCCAGTCCTAGACTTAACCCCTAACTGCCACCAACTGTGGAGATAGGGAGTTCCAATGAACTCCCTATCTCCCGATCCGTGGCAGCTAGGGGTTAAATTTTGGTATCGTTGGATCGGCCAGAGCATGGCCGTTCCAACGATACCAAACATGAAAGTGAAAAATTTTGTAAAAAAAAAAAAAAATGAAAAATAAAAATTAAAAAAAATTAAAAAAAAAAAAAAAAAAAAAAAAAGGTTTTTTTTATTTTTTTTGGTTTGTTAATGCAGCAATATTGTTCCCATTTCAATTATAATGTGAACAATGATGCTGCACTAACGATTTTTGTATGCGGTGCGTTTGTTAAAAATAGTGTCATTTTCCCCAAAAAAAAATGTAACGAGACCCCATCTCTAATTTTTTTAACAAGCGCACCCCATACAAAATATAACCGCAATTGCTCGCATGTTAAAATGTGATAAAAAACACTTTACACATTGTAAATTATTGAAAATACATATTTTATTGCATTTTTTGTTATAATATACAGACATGACATAACGTATACATATAATAATGACATATTATGAATCTACTGAGTCTGACGGAAAGAACGATATATAATATGTCTGGGTCATATACTAAAATAAGCCTTCAAAACACGTTTAAACATGATGCGCAAAACAGGTAAAAATGACCTCAGCATAGGGGCGGGAAAAGCCTCAGCAGCGAAAGGGTTAAATTAATTTCAATTTTTTGTGGAAAATTTAAAAAAAAAATGAAAACAAAACTAATTATTAAATAACCAGATAACTGACCAAAAAAGTTCAAATGCACAAAGCTAATTTAAGCTGGTAAAGTATAATGTTAAATAATGACGCCCGCCCACGTTACATAAAGGAAACTCGAAGCCATGGTTAAATCGAAACCCATCCATTTGGATCCATGCGCCGAGACCCAGTGATTTGTACTTTTTGTCGCTTGTGAGTGACACTGAGCGTTGGCCAAATTAAATGCAGAGACTAATTACCCTTCACTAAGGGCTGCGTTCAGCCTGGCTGCGCGTTCCCACTTCCTGATCCCCAAATAACTCGCAAAAGCAAAAGAAAGGATCTCCAGCGAAGAGACCGTGTAATTTCTAATTAATCCAATTATGTTTCTGCTTGATACTCATGTTAATGTGCTTCCTCTTGTTCATTAAGGTGTTAAGAAACACAGATGGGCGAAACGCGTTGAATGACTTAGTAAACACTTGTTGCTTTGCTCGGAATTTGGCTCCAGATAACTGCCGGCATTATATTGTCTGTTTTCAGGGGAAAGGGCGGGGAGACCTCCCCAAAAACGCATCATCCTTGTCATTTCCCCAGACCGTGAAATAATTAGAATGTCACAGAGTAAATGCAAACACACCGGACAAAAAAAAAAAACGGAACAATTTTGTTCATCATAAACATTAAAAAAAATACAGAAAATTATTGTGGTAGAACTCGAAAATTATATATTGTACGAGCATCTAATTATATGTAACCTGCAGTTCATTCCGCCTGAGCTGTTCAACTATTTTATTTTAAAAGAGATGTGGAAAAGCAAACAGGGAATTTAGTTTAGTTTTGTAATGTCGGCAAACATAAATATGGTATAATTTGTATTATTAGAATTATTAGAATTGTTATTTGGTATTATTAGAATTATTATTTGGTATTATTAGAATTATTTTTTGGTATTATTAGAATTAGAATTATTAGAATTATTATTTGGTGTTATTAGAATTATTAGAATTATTATTTGGTATTATTAGAATTAAAATTATTAGAATTATTATTTGGTATTATTAGAATTAGAATTATTAGAATTATTATTTGGTGTTATTAGAATTATTAGAATTATTATTTGGTATTATTAGAATTAAAATTATTAGAATTATTATTTGGTATTATTAGAATTATTTTTGGTATTATTAGAATTAGAATTATTAGAATTATTATTTGGTGTTATTATAATTATTATTTGGTATTATTAAAATTAGAATTATTATTTGGTATTATTAGAATTAGAATTATTAGAATTATTATTTGGTGTTATTAGAATTATTATTTGGTATTATTAAAATTAGAATTATTATTTGGTATTATTAGAATTAGAATTATTAGAATTATTATTTGGTGTTATTAGAATTATTATTTGGTATTATTAAAATTAGAATTATTATTTGGTATTATTAGAATTAGAATTATTAGAATTATTATTTGGTATTATTAGAATTATTTTATGGTATTATTAGAATTATTAGAATTATTATTTGGCGTTATTAGAATTATTATTTGGTATTATTAAAATTAGAATTATTATTTGGTGTTATTAGAATTATTAGAATTATTATTTGGTATTATTAGAATTATTATTTGGTATTATTAGAATTAAAATTATTAGAATTATTATTTGGTATTATTAGAGTTTAGATATTCTGGAATGACGTACTCTAAAACCAAAAGTGTTTTTGTGAAAGCTAGGGAATCGCTGCAAACCGGTTTCCACTTTCCGATTGGAATGTTGCATGGTTTTTACCACCCGTCAAAATTCCAATGACAAAATTCTGCGGGCCTATAAATGTCTTTTAGATCAGGGAGAAAATATAGAAAGATGGTGAAAAGTGATGCTTGGATAGTTGAAAAATATAATGCAAGCATCACAGATATGAAGCATCTGCTTTAAAGACTTAAGATAAATCATGTATGCTTAAATATTAAAAGATTTACAATAAAGAGGTTTGGAGAAGGCGGCAAGGGTTGTAATACACGTCTGAATCTTGAATTTCAGTTAAAACATGATAAAAAAAATATTACAAATAAATTTAGCACACATAGACATGTGAGATTCTGTTCGGACCGATTCAGAATATATCACCAGTTTGGTGATTTGGATCAATCCGAATTGCTGATATTGGAACCCAATTGCACTTTGGTTAAAAAGATCCGAATTGATCTGGATATAATGAGCCAGATCTGATTATCACAGGATCTATACGATTAATTCAAAGTTTACACTTAAATAAAAAAAAAAAAGACGGTAAGTGTAATTAAGTAACAAACAGAACCCTAACTGTAACCATGACCCTTATTTTAAAAGAAAAAAAACAAGTAGAGACTGTAACACTAACCATAACTGTAACCCTAACCCTAATTAAAAGCCATGCAGGAACTGTAACACTAACTAAAACTGTAAACCTATCCCTAATTAAAAACCACGCAGAAACTGCAACACTAACTAAAACTGTAACCCTAATTAAAAACCATGTAGAAACTGCAACACTAACTAAAACTGTAACCCTAACCCTAATTAAAAACCATGCAGAAACTGCAACACTAACTAAAACTGTAACCCTAACCCTAATTAAAAACCATGCAGAAACTGTAACACTGACCATAACTGTAACCATAACCCTAATTAAAACCATGCATTAACTGTAACACTAACTATAACTGTAATCATAACACGAATTAAAAAAAAAAAGCAGAAACTGTAACTGTATCCCTAACCCTAATCAAAACCAAGCAGAAAGTGTAACCGTAACTCAATCTCGTACTGTAACCCTAATTAAAAAACAAGCAGAAACGATAAACCTAACTCAAACTGTAACCCTAACCCTATTTAAAAAAACAAGCTGAAAGTGCAACCCTAACTGTACCCTTAACCTGAACTCTAATTATAAAACAAGCATAAATTTTAGCTTTAACAGTAACTCTAATTCTAACAGTAACCCTAATAGTAATTCTAACCCCAACCCTAACCTTAACAATAAACAAGCAGAAACAGTAACTCTAACCCAAACTACTCCTGGTCAAGAATATTGGAATTGGCGGTGTGAAATCGGACACTTTAAATATTCACATTTGACTGGTTCCGATCATTTTTTGGGCACTACACATGTCTATTAGAAATATTAAATATGATAAATTTTGACACACGCAGTTAAAAAAAATGTAAGAATATTGAAAAAAGAATTCCCTAATTCCTAACCTTAACCCCAAACCCAATCTTAACCACTTCAATGCGGTGGACGCGCTCAGCACGTCCAACCACAGTGGTACTTCGCTGCGGAAGACGCGTAGAGCGCGTCCTCCCTTTGCAGCCGCGATCAGCCGGTATTCCGCCCAGCCCAGCCTCCGGGACCCCGGCGGGCACGATAGGCGTCATCGCGCATGCGCGATGACGTCTATTTCAGGCACCCCCCCCGCCATTGCAGGGAAGGTGCCTGAAGGGGAGGGGAGGAAGGTCCTTCGGACCTCTCCCCCTCCCCTTCCCCGCGGGCCAGCGATTAAAGGCAGGCACCGCCTGGAAGGGCACAGCCTGCCCTTCCAAGCGGCGGCTGTCTTTAACCCCTAGGGGGCTGGATCGCGATATGGCGCCAACATGCGCCGTATCGTGGTCCCCTCCCGGAGCTGGCCGACATCTTGGATGTCGGCCAAGCCTCTGGGATATCCCCCTAATGACTGGCGTAATCGCGCAGAGCTTTGAAATTAACCCCTTGCTGCCACCTATAGTGGAGATAGGGGGTTCCAATGAACCCCCTATCTCCTGATCTGTGACAGCTAGGGGTTAATGTTTGCTATCATTGGAACGGCCAGAGCGTTTTCTTTTTTTTTTAGATTTATTAGTGCAACAATATTGTTCCCATTTCAATTAGAATGTGAACAATGATTCTGCACTAACGATTTTTTCTATGGGGGTGTTTGCTAAAAATCACGTAATTTTCCCCAAAAAAAAGTAACGATTCCTCATTTCTAATTTTTTTAACAAGCGCACCCCATAGAAAATATAACCGCAAACGATCGCATTTTAAAATGTGAAAAAAAACACTTTACACATTGTAAATTATTGAAAATTCAAATTTTATTGCATTTTTTGTTATAATATACAGACATGACATAACGTATACATAGAATAATGACATATTATGAATCTGCCCAGTCTGCCGGAAAGAACGATATATAATATGTCTGGGTCATATATTAAAATAAGGCTTCAAAACGCGGTTAAACATGATGAGCGAAACCAGTTAAAATGAGCTCAGCACAGAGGTGGGAAAAGGCTCAGCAGCGAAAGGGTTAACCCCAAGGTCCTTGTGCTGACCCCTAACTCTAACCCTAACAATAACCTTTTTTATTGTTGTTACGTGTTTGTCCAGATCATTGAATAAACATGATTTATTATATCATTATATTCTCCATATTAGTTGGGGGCACTAACCAATGCGTTAGTTTCTGTGTGTAGATGTATGTGGGTTCAGTCCCTGTTTGTTTGTTTATTTTTCTTATAAGCTGTTTCAGCAAACATCTATTTTTATTTCCTGCTTCCATATGCCTTCATCATTCTTCCACGAACCTTGTTTACTTTTAAGCATCTTAGTTTTTGCCGTAAGCTTAGTGCGGAGGACTATAGACATATAAAAATATATATATAAAATCCCAAAAGGAATAGTTCACAATTCCCGATTCTTTGGTTTAATTATGACTTTTGTACGAAATGTTCAATAAAAGAATGAAGGGGATGAGAGGTTGGAAAGTAATGAAAAAAAAAACGTATAATAGAGTTTACACAGAATACGATTCGATGATTTCTTTCAGATTTCAAGAATTACAAGGACACATTACCTCTCCGCACAATTTGTGCTTTACCTCAAGGTTATTTCTCGGCACATTTTTTATTGCGGAGACCCTAACTGTACATCAACGCGTTGAATTGCCGTTCTAAATCTTGATTTTGGTTAATTACGGTAACTCCATTGAAATAGTGCCGTAGCCTTCGCATCCGCAGCCTTGTGGCGCCAGGTCTTCTTCTGAACGCTGCCAATAAAAGCCATTAATATTTGCCGTAGACTAAGGATCGAGCAGGTCCTAAGTTTCTGGAATCAAAACGTGAAGCTACGCACACGCACAAAAAAATACGGTAAAAGGCAAGCGTATCAATTACAATTTAACGGCATTTAGATAACTTCTCACGGGGCGCGCCGTAATGGAGCATCACCTGCCAAAAAGAAAACAATTTTGCCTCCAACTTTCATTTTCAGGCGGCTCTTAGTGGCATTTCATCCGTTTAAACCTGGATGACAAACACGAGAAGCCAAAGCGGCGGTGATTAATCTGCTTTCTTTACTACAAATGGAACGAGTATGTTGCAAAAACAGAAGGTCAAGTAAATAGCGAAGGGGGAGAACGATAAGCGTCTTGAGCACCAACAGCAAAAAAATGCTATGGTTTTTCAAGTATATTTCGCAGAGTTTCATCTGAAGCCGCTGTTTGTATTAAAGCTGCAAGATAAGTCATGTGTTCTTAAATATTAACACATGCCAGTAACAAAACGCCAAGAACCGTATTATAAACATTTTATAAAGGAGTTTAGTAATACATTTACTCATGAAAGGACTTGATGACTTTATGAAACTCTGTCCGTGACTTGTCTCCACTAGGCTTGTGCACCGATTTTTCGGATTTTTAAACTTTTCGATTCGGCTCGTTTCGACCGATTTCGGTTTCGATTCGATTCGGTTCGGCCCGTTTTTCGGGTACATTTTTTTTTCGGAATATCGATAATTTTTCGTATTTTCGTGTCACTGTGCTCGCTTTTTGTATCGACTTTTCGTAATTTCGGAAATTTTCGTTTTTCCGAATTGCACATTTTTCGGAATATCGACCATTTTTCGTATTTTTCGTGTCATTTTGCCTGTTTTTTGTATCGACTTTTCGTTTGTTCGAAAAATTTTCGTTTTTCAGAAAATTTTCGTGTTTACAACATTTTTGTTTTTGGGAAAATTTTCATTTTTCGGAAAATTTTCGTTTTTCCGAACATCTGTTCTCCTCATTTGACACATTTCAAGTCCATTCGAAAAATCCAAAAATATTTTGTTTCAGCTCGGAAAACATTTCGGATCTGAAATTTTCGGATCTAAAATTTTTCGGAAATTCGGCCGCATCCGAAAACACGAATCGGGAAATTTCGTGAAAATTCCGAAATTCCGAAACCCGAAACGCACATCCCTAGTCTCCACACTCAGGCTTTGAAACCGTCACAATGTTGGTAATGACTGTAATGTTGGGGAGATATAGTATGTGTCCAACCTTTGATTCCTTGAAGGCAAATTGATGGTTTATTAGATACCTAGTAGATTGCCTGCATTACGAATAAAATAAATTGACTTTTGGCAAAGCGTTGACCTTGGGCATACTTGGTTAAATTGGATTAACAATGGTTATGGGAGTCAGGGTTGAGATTAGGGAGAGCAAAATCGGCCTATGAGAATAAATTGGCGCTAGTGACCTGTCCTACACCAAATCCATGCTCAAGTTTTTTATCCCAATGGTGACTGTAATGTTGGAGAGATATAGTATGTCCCCGACTTTCGATTCCTTCCTTGAAGGCATATAGATAGTTGACCAGATACAGTTGCCCATATGTAAAAAGTACATTGGCTCTTGGCAAAGCTTTGATCTTGTTTCTGCCTGGTTAAATTGGGTTTACAGTGGTTATGGGACACAGAATTGTGGTGGAGGAAAACAAAAATGGCCTTTGAGAAAACTGAGAAGACTGGACATTGGCGCTAGTGACCAGTCATTCAGGTCTCAGAGTGCTTTATCTGGATGGTACCATTAGTTATGAAACGTAGTCTTATGGAAATCAATCTGATTCCACCCAAATGCTTCCACCCATCGCGAGCGTCCCCTCCTGGAGTCCATAGGACTAAATGGAGGCTTCTGCTGTTGGGTCACATGACCTGCAGGATCTCGCCTCTTATGAGATCCTGCAGGTCCACAGAGTGATTGATGGAGGGAGACTGGGGACTTTTTTCCCAGTCTCACTCTGCTCCTGGCTGCTAGAAGCAGCAGATCGGGCTGCCGTTCTTGCCGCGGGATGAGAGGTGAGTATCTAATTTTGGGGGGTTCCAGCTGCTGCTAACTGATTCCACAGAAGCAGAATCAATTAGCACCATCATAGAGCCATGGCTAACATTTCAGTTAGCTGCTGTGGTTTGTAATTAGCGTTAGGACTTTGTGATCCTGACACTAATTGCTCTCTGCTTACACTTTGTGCAGTCCATGTTAAGCATCTGGAGCGCAAAGTACAGTAAGCTTGCGCTAAAAAGCTCTAATATCAATGCGCGATCTGATTTTTTAACCCAATAGCGATCGGGAGGTGATCTGGCCATAACACTATCACCTCAATTAACCTAGCCCTGACACTCACTTATGCGAGTGCTAGCGTTAAGGAGGTGATAAGGCCCATGGTAGCCTCTGTCACGGAACAGACATGAGAGCTCTTTTCAGCGAGCCACAGGACTAAAGACTGAACCCTTTTTAAAGACCATTTTTCCTGTTTTCGTTTTGGTTTTGCGTGTGAGCCTATGGACCTCTTATTTTATTGCTAGATGTGGTTTTATTGGTGTAATGTAATTACAATGTACCCTGTATGATGTGACTGTAAAAGTATGAAAGAAACCGTATGTGTTTTCCCCGTCGCCATTTTGCTCATCCCAGCATGGTTTCACAGAACAAAGGATCTCATGCCCCAAAATGGAGGATGCAGCGGGCCAGAGGATTGAAGGCTTTTCCAAGACCTCATTTGCCTAATCCCCTGGACAATGGGGGAGCCTGAAAGGGCAAGATAGAGGATACAGCAAAACAGCTGATTGGAGGCTTTTCCAAGATCTCATCTGCCTAATCCCCTGGACAATGGGGGAGCCTGAAAGGGACCTGATAGGGAACAGGAGGCTGGGAAAGGAGCCAATCAGTGCTGGTTGTGTGGGTGAGGGAGTTGGTAATCTGTTTGTGTGAAGTTGTATAAATGACCCTGTTGAAACCCATAAAGTTCAGTTCACTGTTTTAAAGCATACAGCCAAGTTTGGTGTCTTCATTTCAGAGCTACAATCACTATTGCAGGAGACACTCAGCGGTCTCCTGCATCACCACTCAACCCAGGAACGGGATCCCCAAGGCAACACCGCACCATCTCTCCAGACGCCGGACCAACGCCATTTCATCCTCCAGGCCGCTCGAGACGCCGAGTGCCGTGCCACTCGGAGGTCGGGCCGGACGCCATCAAAGGGGGGGGTCAGATAGAGCAGGACCGCAGGCGGACTTCCATCCCGCCACACTGGTGGCAGCGGTGGGATAGCTCTTTGAACCCCCAGAAAAAGCACTCAGCATGGCAGGGTACGCCAACTACAAAAAAGACACCCTGCGGGGCATCCTGGAGAGCCGAGGAGGCACCCCGGGCTCAAAAAGTAAAGCCACCCTGATCGAGGAACTGCAGGAAATGGACCAGGGAGCCGTGGGCACGCCAACCTTACCACCCACCCAGGCATTGGTCCCAGAAGATCCCTTCCAAAGGAAAGTGCGGCAGCGGCTAGCCCTCTTCGGAGCCGCCCCGTCAGAAGCCGCTATACACAACGCCATCCAGGAGATCCGTCAGGAAGAGGAGCAAGAGAAGGACCGTCAGCACAAGCTGCGAATGGCAGTTCTCCGAGCAAAAAGGACTGAATACCCTGCCCCTGAACCCTACCCTGTAGAACCCTGGTTCGAGGTTGACAGCTCGACTGGAGCTTCATCCAGGGAATCTACACCCCCCAGCAATACTTCTTTTTGGACTTACAGCTCGCCTGGAGTTTTAATTGAGGAAACCGCACATCTCAGCGACCCTTGGATGGAGGCTTACAGCCCGCCTGGAGCTGCATCCGAGGACACCACACCCCCCATCGAGTGGTGGTGCCACTGTTCCAGCACCCTCGCAGACACGAGGGCTGAATTCCCGAGAAGGCTACAGGAGGGCCTGGATCGGTATCATGGATCTACAGTAGAGCCCTCTGGGCCCGAGTGGCGGGACGAGATCCGCCAAGAACTCTGGTACGAGGCACTGTACCATGAAAGGGACTACCATGGTGTCAATGTTCCCTCCGACGCTGCCATCTACCAAGTGCAGTACAATGCCAGAGCAGCATTCCTGAAAGGCCGACCCCCAGAGGAGTGGGAGGCAGAGCTCCAATACCTGGTTCAGCAGGAGATCACACTGGACGCAGTTTACCAGGCGTCCCAGTGGTTAATAGGCCCCCTGCTACCCCGCACCATCGACGGTGCCTCCACCGCAGGCCTCCACTACGGTGACACAGAGCTGCTATACGAAAGGATGGCCAATGACCCCGGGTTTGGAGAAGAGTCGGAGTGGCGGTTGGAGGAGATACTGGAACGCCGGGAAGAGGAACTCTCATACGAGAGCAAGGACTTCGAGATAGAGCAACTGGAGTTCCTGGTAGAGTGCGAATGGGAGCTTGAGAAGGCCTACAGAAGGTTGTTGGACGACGCTCCACAGTCAGGCCTAAGCCCCATGACCTGGGACTGTCTGGCCGAAGAAGCAGACAGTCCAAGTGACACGGAAGTATTGGAGCCCGAGATGCTCCCATGGGTCCCCGTCGGGACCACAGTAGACGAGCCGGCCAGGTCGGAAGAAGCACGCCGCTGGCCTCTGCCCACCCTCCATTGTCTGCCCTGAGGAGCAGAAGGAGGATTTACCCGAGCTGCTTATCCCGCAGCTGTTGACCCCATCCGACCCCCTGGACTTTGTTCCCACACCCGTTTACCCAGCAGAAGAGCTGGCAATGGGGCAGAGTGCCGCTGGCCTCTGCCCACCCTCCCTCGTCTGTCCCAGGGAGCAGAAGGAGGATTTCCCCGAGCTGCTTACCCTGCAGCCGTTGACCCAATCCAACCGCCTGGACGTCGTTCCTGCGTCCGCGCCCCCAGCAGAAGAGCTGGCAACCAGACAGAGTGCCGCCGGCCTCTGCCAACCATCACCGCCTGCCTCGGGGAACAGAAAGAGGATACACCCGGGCTGCTTATTCTGCAGCCACTGACCCCACCGGAGATGGAGGACGCCATTCTCCTGCCCGGGGACCCTTCTTCAGCCTTGAACCCCCCAGCCGACGTACTGGCAATGGGGCAGAGCCTGTTTCAACTCTGCCGGTCTCCACACCCCTTTGGCCCGGAGGCCCCATGCAGCCACTGTTTTTTCCAACGGCTGACCAGGGCACTCGGGACGCGTGCATTTAGCACCCGTTTTTCCCGGGTGCGCGATACCTCCGGAGGTGGTACAGGCGGTACCCCTCCCCGACCACAGGACCCTTATTCTGGAGGGGTACCCCCAAAGACTTGTACCCCCAACACGCCAGGCACTGCTGCAAGGACAAATGGAGAAGCCTGGTGGCTCGCCTCCTTCCCACAGACTATGGGCCACAAAGACTGCTCCGACTTCCCCGAGTCGACCCGTGTGGGTCCAACCGTGTCCGTCGGACTCTAGAAGGGGGGAGAAATGTCACGGAACGGACATGAGAGCTCTTTTCAGCGAGCCACAGGACTAAGGACTGAACCCTTTTAAAAGACCATTTTTCCTGTTTTCATTTTGGTTTTGCGTGTGAGCCTATGGACCTCTTATTTTATTGCTAGATGTGGTTTTATTGGTGTAATGTAATAAAAATGTACCCTGTATGATGTGACTGTAAAAGTATGAAAGAAACCGTTTGTATGTGTTTTTCCCCATCGCCATTTTGCTCATCCCAGCATGGTTTCACAGAACAAAGGATCTCATGCCCCAAGATGGAGGATGCAGCGGGCCAGAGGATTGAAGGCTTTTCCAAAACCTCATCTGCCTAATCCCCTGGACAATGGGGGAGCCTGAAAGGGCAAAATAGAGGATACAGCAAGACAGCTGATTGGAGGCTTTTCCAAGACCTCATCTGCCTAATCCCCTGGACAATGGGGGAGCCTGAAAGGGACCTGATAGGGAACAGGAGTCTGGGAAAGGAGCCAATCAGTGCTGGTTGTGTGGGTGAGGGAGTTGGTAATCTGTTTGTGTGAAGTTGTATAAATGACCCTGTTGAAACCCCATAAAGTTCAGCACTGTTTTAAAGCAAACAGCCAAGTCTGGTGTCTTCATTTCAGAGCTACAATCACTATTGCAGGAGACACTCAGCGGTCTCCTGCATCACCACTCAACCCAGGAACGGGATCCCCAAGGCAACACCGCACCATCTCTCCAGACGCCGGACCAACGCCATTTCATCCTCCAGGCGACTCGAGACGCCGAGTGCCGTGCCACTCGGTAGTCGGGCCAGACGCCATCAAAGGGGGGGTCAGATAGAGCAGTACCGCAGGCGGACTTCCATCCCGCCACGGCCTCTATTCCAAAGTTGGTGCTAACATAACCAGAGTGTTGTAAACTTAGCAGAGTCATTCAAGTCTATGGAGTTGTTAAGTTTACGATAGCTCCGGCTATGTTGACTGTCCATCACATGTCTCATCCCTCTTACTTTGAAACCATCTCAATGTTGTAATGGTTGTAATGTTGGAGAGATACAGTATATCTCTTACCTTTGATTCCTTGAAGGCAAATAGATAGAAAGCTGATCAGATACAGAATAGTTTGAATGCATTACAATAAAGTACATTGACTTTTGTAAAAGCGTTGACCTTGTGCCTACTTGGTTGAATGGGATTAACAATGGTTATGGGAGTCAAGATAGGCAGCAGTATCAATGGCAGTGACAGCGACAGCAGAAAGAGCCACACATATCCAAAACATGGTGTGGTTAAAACAGGGAACGTTGGGCTACACCAGATATCCCCGATGATGTTGTCGTAGATGAACAAAATGCGTTAGATTATGTTTTAGTTGTTTTTTATGTGTAATAAAGTTCCCTGTTTTAACCGCATGACTATTTGGATGTTCACGGCTGTTTTTGCAGTTGCAGCCGCTGAGAGTGAAAGCATCTGCTGTGAAGGGGAGAGTTCCTTCCACTCCTGCTCCTGTTATTGTTGCCGCTGAGAGTGCGAGGGCCTGTCGATACGAGGAGGGAAAACATACCTTTCAATGTTCATTTATGTTTTGATCTTGTGAGTGCCATTCCTTAAAGTGGTCAGCATTTTATATACCGTTATTGTACTGTATTGCGCTATGTGTTTTCATTTTGTGGTAGATACGTATCTGGTCAGCGCGAAATTCAACGCTAGGGAATTCTGGCGGCTATCAAACTTTCATCATCACCATGGATAAATAAGGAAAAGGAAACAGAATACAGAAATACATAGTACAGTATGTTTTATACAATGTTTAGAATTGTAAGGCTTGTCTTGGATAAACTCACAAATCAAGAGCCTAGACACTGGCTCTGAGTGGGTAAACGCCTCTGGTTTGTTTACTGGAATTTTTCTCAGGTAACCCACGCCTTGGTACTGGAGATTTCTTGTCACAGCAATTGGTATATGGAATATTGAGAAACAGAAAAACTCCTTGTGTATATCAGCTGTTAAAGGAGTAGTAATAGCATGATAACAAGTGCCAACTCACATTTGAAGGAGCTTATCCAAGCTCAGGATGGAACGCACATGGATTTTGTTGTTGGTAAAATCCAATGAAAAAAACACCTAGCATGCAGGAACTGGTAGTATAAAATATAATAAAATAAACAGTAAATAAAACTAGACATACGTCCAGAACGCGTTTCGCCGCTAGCATACGGCTTCACCAGCTGATGAAGCAAGAGCACCTCTCCTTGGGCAAGACACCTAACGGTACATACTCGCCACCCAGGACATACTTGAAAATGAGAGAAATCTCAATGTATCCTTCCTGGTAAAATCCTTTCTCGAAAAACAGATTTTTGCTAGGCACATGGTTTCTATTTGGGATTATTCAGAGAGAGACGATCTGGCCCAGAAATGTCACCAAACAGGAAATTTTCCCATACAGTGACATTTTGGGGCCATTCGGCTATTCAGAAAGCAGGCGGTTCGCCAAATTTTGGTGAACAGCCAGCAAGTACAGTGCCTGTTCGGCAGCAGTGAAATACGGTGCCGGTTCGGCGGCAGTGAAATCCCCCATAGAAAGAAAGAAATGTGGTAGACACCGGCTACCAATAAACCTTTATTGGACGAATACAATATACACAACAATTTAAAATACATAAAAAATTGTAAAGTAATGAACCTCCTTCAACCATAAAAGGTTGAAGGAGGTTCATTACTTTACAATTTTTTATGTATTTTAAATTGTTGTGTATATTGTATTCGTCCAATAAAGGTTTATTGGTAGCCGGTGTCTACCACATTTCTTTCTTTCAATAATTTCTAGGGTTCATGCCCATTTCCGACACTGGCTTTAAGCTATTGCCCCGTATCCTATAAAGTTTTTTTTCTGTTCATTAAATCCCCCATAGAGAAGCAATGGTTAATCTATTCACATTGAACAGCAGAGAAATGTCAGTGAAATGCCCTGATGTTCAGTGGTTTCATTCGACAGGTTTAATCAGGCGAATCCCATAGGCTTCAATGTTACAAAATATTCTCGTTTAACCCTTTCACTGCAGGTGATGTGTGGGGAACGTCCTCATTGATTCCCACTGTATGTGGATGACGTTCCCCACACGTCACTCACAGTCGGGAGCCCTTGGAGAGATACTCACCTCTCTCTCCGGGGTCCCACGGCGTTCTGGCTTCAGGGAAGTCAGACGCCGAATTTAAGCCCCTCCCAATGTCAATGACATCATGGTGCCTTGCGCGATGATGTCATTTTCAGGCGACCCCCCCGCAATGCTGGAAGATCGCCTGAAAGAGAGGGGGGGATTGTTTCGGATCACTCTCCCTCTCGATCGGGTGTACAAAAATAAAACAGGCACCGCTTTGAAGGGCACTGTCTGCCCTTTAAAGCAATGCCTGTTTTTAACCCCTTGAGTGCCGGATTGCGATCTGGAGCTGATCACGCTCCACCTCCAGGTCCCCCCTCGCTACTGGACGTCATTGCGCGATGATGTCAGTTAGCCGGGGAACTCCTAGCTGCCCGAGGATTTCCCAAGGAAATCTCCTGGTGGAGTTAGGGGGTTCCTTTGAACCCCCATATCTCCAGAGTGGTGGCAGATAGGGGGTCATGGAAGATATAATTCGAAAGGCCAGAGCATGACCATGTTCAAAGTAAAAATAAAATAAATTAAAAAAAATATAAAATAAATTAATTTAAAAAAACTTGTTTTTTGTGTGTGTTGCTTTTATTAATGCAGCAAAATTGTTCACATTTCAATTATAATGTGAACAATAAAGCTGCACTAATAATTTTTTTCTATGGGGAGTGTTTGCTAAAAATCACGTAATTCCCCCCAAACAATTTACAGGCTGGAGGAGATGATTAAAAATTCAAGTTTTATTGCATTTTTTGTTATAATATTCAGGTACGTCATGATGTATACATATAATAATGATATATTATGAATCTGCCGAGTCTGATGGAAAGAACGATATATAATATGTCTGGGTCGTATAATAAAACGTGACTTCAAATCGCGTTTAAACATGATGAGCGAAAGCGGTAAAAATTAGCTCAGCACACAGCGGTGAAATGGCTCAGCAGCGAAGGGGTTAAATACAAAATCTAACAAACTGGTTATTATTTTAATCTGCAACAAAAAGTCTCTTTATTTATAGATTTTTTTGTGGATCTTTTAGGCATTTTTCAAGATTTTTTCGTCAATTTTTTTTTTTCCTGTTTTCTTTTTAATAGCATTGTTTCTTTTTTCTGTAACAGCCCTTTTTATTATCATTCATAGGATTTTATATGTAAATTTCAGACATTTTCGTTCAGTAGTTTTTTTGCAAACAGCGTTTCAATTTTGACATTTTCAATCATATTGTTTCTTGTTTTTTTTACCCTGTTCGTCAGCTTGTCGGCTTTTTCCGGCAGCTGCTCTGCGCTGTGATCGGCGGCTTGTCTGCCTTTTGTCCGACATGTTTGGCGTGTTCTTTGCGACGTTCTGGCAGGTTTTGGGTGGGTGTTCAGAGGGTTTTCCCTGCACTCCGGGGACCCTGCGGTGAATGTTGAATTTACCGCTGGGTGGGGAACATTGATTCTCCGAAGTGCAGGGAAGTGCGGGGAACAAGAGAGAGCACCGAAATGTCGGCAACATTTCGGTGTTCTCTGAATAACCCCCTTAGTATCCAGAAAATGTAGAAAATGTCTCTGTATTTATTGTTATTATTATTATTACATTACTGCTTCTATTATTATAGTTTGCGTATTTGTGTGACCCCATTCATCGTGCCACCAGGGGAGTGATGACATTCTCAAGACCCTTTAAAAGCAAATGAATATCAAGAGGGCTAGAAGGGTCACATAAAACCCCCAGAGTCTATGGATATCTCATAAAGTTGCAGGTTTCAATCCACCAGCTGAATGTCATCTGAACGCGTTGCAGAACACAGATTACGGACCTGGTCCCTAGTGTTTCAGCAGTGACAGGTAAATGTTGGGTGCTATAATCACCATGAACATCTAAACAGCATCCCTTACACTATTTGTGTCAATATAAGGGTTTGTTTTGGTTCTCTGTTTTCCCCAAGGGATTCTGCAAGGAACACTTTGTTTGACATGTTGACAAACGAGAGCATTTCAGATTAAAATCACAATATTTTGGACATGTGTATTAATATGAAGTGACTTTTTTTTTATCTCTTCACCACGGAGACAGGAAATAAGGGCCACATAGATGCCATGCGAGGCTGACCAGTCATGGTGTAGAGTATCCAGTTGGCTGTTGTGTTGGATAGGCGGGCAGAAATTGTGTAGAATAGCTGGACAGCTGATGTGTGAGATTGTCAACCAGTGTGTAGAATAGCCTGCTGGCCACTGGCCAGTGCATATGATCGTCGGTTTGTTGTATGCGAGGAAGTCAGTTTGCCAGTTCATGGGATATTGAGTTGGCTGCTTTGAGCCACCACTCAACGGGTGTGTGATGAATTGGTTAGCCAAGCTACTTGCTCAGGCTTCATGCAGTGCATATGTAATGTGGTCGGCTGGCCCAAGATGACCCGTCAGCCATACAGGCATGGTTAGATGCACGCTAGGCCTCACACAAGATCTCATGGCAATCGTCTGCCTGCTAGACGTGGAGGGTTTGTACCGTGGCCCAAAATCATAAAAGGGGGTAGGCGAATGTTTTATGTAAATATAGTAAAAAGAAAGTGATTGGGGTGAAGCTGCAAACAAACATATGAGTGTGTGTGTGTGTGTGTAAATGTATGTTTGTGTTTAAATGTATAGGTGTGTGACTGTGTAAGTGTATGGCTGAATGTGTGTAAACATATAGGTGTGTATGTGCAAATGTATGGCTGAGTGTGTGTAAATGTATGGTTGTGTGTGTATCTTATAGTTGTGTGTGTATAAATGTATGGTAGTGTTTGTGTAATTGTATGTCTTTGTGTGTAAACATACAAGTCCGTGTGTGTTTTTAAATGTATGGCTGTTTGTGTATCTTATAGTCGTGTGCGTAAATGTATGCCTGTGTTTGATAAGTGTGAGAGTGTGTGTGTGTGTGTGTGTGTGTAATTGTATAGCTGTATTTGCATTTGAACGTATGGCTGTGTGTAAACGTATAGGTGTTTTTGTGAAAGTATGGTTGTATGTGTATACCTTATAGTTATATGTGAGTGCAAATATATGGCTGTGTGTAACTTGTAGCTGAGTGTGTAAATGTATGGCTCTGTTTGCGTATATGTGTGTGAATGTGAGAATGTATGGCTGTGTGTGTTTGTGTGTAAATGTATGGCTCTGCGTATATGTGTGTGAATGTATGGCTCTGTTTGTGTATATGTGTGTGAATTATTATTATTATTATTATTCTTTATTTATAAAGCGCCAGCATATTCCGCAGCGCTGTACAATAAGCACAGTATAGACAGGGTTACAATACATTGAACAACATTTGACAAACAGTACAGGAGGAGATGAGGGCCCTATTCCCGTAGGAACTCACAATCTGGGAGGGTTGGGGTTGGAAACAGGAGGAGAGGACTGTAAGGTGAGAGTGATTGATGGTTGCGTCAGTGAGTTGGGTGGTAGGCTTCCCTAAATAGGAATGTTTTAAGGGAGCGTTTGAAGGAAGAGAAGTTAGGGGAAAGTCTGACAGTACGAGGGAGAGCGTTCCAGAGAGTGGGGGCTGCGCGTGAGAAGTCCTGCAGTGTATCATGGGAAGAGGTGATGCGGGGAGAAGCTAGGCGCAGGTCACTGTTTGACCTTAGGGAGCGGGCTGGGGTGTATTTGGTGATTAGTGAGGACAGGTAGTGGGGCGCTGAGTTAGTGAGGGTTTTGTAGGTAAGGTAAGGATAATGTGAGAATGTATGGCTGTGTGTGTTTGTGTGTAAATGTATGGCTCTGTTTGAATATATAGGTGTGTGTAAATGTATGGCTTTGTTTGCGTATATGTGTGTGAATGTATGGCTCTGTTTGCGTATATGTGTGTGAATGTATGGCTCTATTTGTGCATATGTGTGTGAATGTGAGATTGATGGCTGTGTGTGTTTGTGTGTAAATGTATGGCTCTGTTTGCGTATATGTGTGTGAATGTATGGCTCTATTTGTGCATATGTGTGTGAATGTGAGAATGTATGGCTGTGTGTGTTTGTGTGTAAATGTATGGCTCTGTGTATATGTGTGTGAATGTATGGCTCTGTTTGCGTATATGTGTGTGAATGTATGGCTCTGTTTGTGTATATGTGTGTGAATGTGAGAATGTATGGCTGTGTGTTTGTGTGTGAATGTATGGCTCTATTTGCGTATATGTGTGTGTGAATGTATGGCTCTGTTTGTGTATATGTGTGTGTAAATGTATGGCTCTGTTTGCATATATGTGTGTGAATGTGAGAATGTATGGCTGCTTGTGTTTGTGTTTAAGTATAACATGACTTTTATTGTTATTCTACATTAACATGCCTCATAATAAAGGTGAAACTTATTTAAGTGATGTGAGTAATTATTAGTGTTGTTCCTGAATGCAGCTAGACATGCCGGACCCATAGTTTTAGCCTTTCATGGAAAATTCTGCAAAAATTAAATGATATCAAATATTATCCATTATTTGTAAATTGAGTTTATCGTTATTGTCCATCCCGTTGATCCTGTAATGGGTTTTCCTGCTTAGCATCTTCAAAGCCCTCTCTGATGCCACTAATCCAGGACTGCTGCCAAGCCTTGATTGATTGAAACACAGGTAATAAAGACCTGCCCTAAAGGCTTTCTGTGTTAACATCAGCAGATCCAATATTGCAGGTTACTCACTCTTCCAGAATCAGCACTCGAGTACATCTATCATTGTTATTTAATGGCAAGCAGTCAATGTGGCTTGATAAAGCAGAGGTTTGAGGTCAAGCCAAGACCCTCTCCAAAGCTCAGGCTACGCTGAACCATCAACGCACAAACGCTGGGGCGTTAAACTTGATTTATTTATTCTCGACTGACTGAAAGGAGCAAAAACAAATGTTTAGAATAATAACATGAAAGAAATGTGATTCCTACTTATGTCCGTAGCTTTAGTTTTATGCAGAAAATGATACAGACGTTTTTTCACTAAAATGGAAATGCTGACCACTGGAAGGGAATACCCAACCTCATACTAAACCAGGCGATCGACGGGATAATTGTATTGCCGTACCCACTCTTATCCTCGGCTTTTAGCGAGGGACTCAGCAGAGCACCTCAGCAGTAGTGATGAGCCGAACACCCGTGTTTCGGTTAGCATTCGAACTCGAACATTTTCAAAAGTTCGAGTCCGAACTCGATGCAAGTCAATGGGACTCGAAAGTTCGATTTTTAGAGTGCCCTGCAAAAGGGCATATATGCTAGATATTTGCCATAAAATGTGTATGGGGGTCCGGGTAGTGACCTGGGGGACAGGAAACAAGGACAAAAAGTTTTTAAAAAAAGTTTTTAAAGGAACAGTGAGTTTTCCATGAAATAAGGGTTAAAAATAAAAACGAAAAATTCCTTCAAATATCGTGCCTAGGAGGTCCCCATAACCTGCCCGTGAAGTGGCGGATTTGTAGGATGTATAGAAACATTTAAAAACAAAAAAATGACGTTTCAAATGACGGTAAATGCTTTTCCTTTAATCTATTCATAAACAACTGCTTGGGGCGGCAGCCTGTATGAAAAGAGGAGACATTTTAGGACATACAGAACAAGTTTAGTGATTTTTGGGCTAAATTATGGTGAAATTTATGCAGGCTTTGGATGAAAGTAACAATAGGTGCTTTAAAATTGGGCCTTTAGTGTCGGCAACAGTGCCGTCACACCGTAACCCTTTTGTGGTATTGTGGAAGAGTGCAGGGATGGACCCTGTGGTTCAATATTAAAATTATATGAATCTGGTAATATAGGCGTCAGTGGCAGTGCAGCCAAATATTACTGCGCTATAGTGTATGGCAGGATGGAAGCGCACCAGCAATAACAAGCAGTGGAATATACCAGACAGGGGCACAGAGCGAGAGTAGTTGTTATAACAAAACCAGCTCAACAATGTTTAGGCACTAGTATGCGCTACTGTATATGGTGAGAATTGGCGCACACCAGTCCCGGCGCCACTGCGTCATCACGCCGCGCCCTGCCCCCTGATCACTCACAGCTGCGCCGGGTGCTCCTGGCATTCGGCCAGCTGGCAGCACAATGCATCCGGGCCCCCCCCCGATCGCCACCCGGGGCACTGGATGTCACAATATTACATCCAAACGCAAACAGGTTAAGTAACCAAATTTGTAAGAAGAAGAATTAATGCAGCATATGAATCCTCACACTGCCGGGCAGCACCTTAAGTGCTCCTACACGCTGTAAAATGCATAAACAGGGAAATCCCATTATTTGCTGCGGACCTGTTCACACCTGGGTCTTTTACAACGCGCAGGAACGCGCTGTAAAACGTCCTACACCCAAAGAAGTACAGGAGCTTCTTTGGGGCGTATTGCAGTGCATTCACTCTGCAGTCTATGGCCGTGAACGCGCTGCAATGCGCGTTCGCATGTTTTCTACGTTTGCCTTATGCGCGCATTAAAAACGCAGGTGTGAACCCAGCATTACAGTATAATTAATGCAGCATATGATTCCGCACACTGCCGGGCAGCACCTCTACAATTTGTGGATCCAGGAATCAGGTAAGTATTAGAAAGAAACAAAAAAGTTTTATTTTATGTTCCCGGGGACATTTAAAAATGTCCTCGGATTTTATTTTTTAAAAAAATGGGTCACCTTACCTTAGCCTGGTGGTCAGTGGGGGCTCCCTGGATCCTGGTTGTGCGGAAGGGGGGTCTGCCGTGGCTCCCTCCCTGGAGTCCCTGCGCCACCTCTCTGCCACATGCACCCGGCTGGCCAGCCTGCACAGTCGCAGCTCTGTAATCTTGCGGCCACATGCTCCTCAAGGGGTCCTTGGGAGGGAGGCTCCGGTGGGCTGCCCTCTACAGTGCCTGATTTAGACATGAGACACGTGAAGCAGTGCAGCATTATTCGATGGAACACCCTGTACTACGCTTGTCAGCCCCCCTTGAAGCTCTGTGCCAGCCCCACGCCTCTGGCAGCCCTACAGCTGCTGAACAGGAAGGAGGGAGGGAGGCGCCTGCCCTGCAGCACATTTAAAATCCGGTCCCCACTAAGAACCCTGGACAGCTCCCCTCCCGGGCCACCAGCAACTCCATGCAGATAGGCGGCACTGTGTGACACCAGAGCAGCGTGGACAACACACAGTGAGGGGGTGCTGGGGGTACGGGAAGAAGGTGACTTGAGGTTCGGGAGAGAATGACTGGAGATAAGAGCCTGGCATACGAGTCCTTGATCGGGAACTTGTGCTGCACGGTTTGTCCCCCTACAGCCTAGGTGACAATCCCATAGGTTTCAAGGTTAAAAATATTCCTGTTTTTATACAATATCTTTTAAACTGTTTATTATTTTCAGAGAGAGAATGGGGATACTGGGAGAGAGTCACTGAGGGTACTGGGAGAAAGTGGGGGGAATTTGGAGAGAGATAGAGTGACCGGGGGTACTGGGAGAGAGTGACTGGCAGTACTTGGAGAGAGAGAGAGTGACTGGGGTACTGGGAGAGAGAGAGAGTGACTAGGGTACTGGGAGAAAGTGCGGGTACTGAGAGAAAGAGTGACTGGGGGTACTGGGAGAGAGAGTGTGACTGGGGTACTGGGAGAGAGAGAGAGACTAGGGTACTGGGAGAAAGTGCGGGTACTGAGAGAAAGAGTGACTGGGGGTACTGGGAGAGAGAGTGTGACTGGGGTACTGGGAGAGAGAGAGTGACTAGGGTACTGGGAGAAAGTGTGAGTACTGAGAGAGTGACTGGGGGTACTGGGAGAGAGTGACTGGGGGTACTGGGAGTGAGTGACTGGGGTACTTGGATAAAGAGAGAGAGTGACTGGGGGTACTGGGAGAGAGTGACTGGGGGTACTTGGAGGGAGAGAGTGACGGGGTACTTGGTGGGAGAGAGGGACTGGGGTACTGGGAGATAGTGTGGGAACTGAGAGAGTGACTGTGGGTACTGGGAGAGAGAGAGAGTGACTGTGGGTACTGGGAGAGAGTGACTGGGTATAGTGTGAGAGTGGAACTATGGGTCTACTGGGACAGAGTTACTGCTAGCAGTGGCGTAGTGTGGGGGGTATGTGTGTTTAATTTTTTTATTATATCAATATTTTGTTAATATACAATACATGTGCTTGTGGGGTAAGGGGGTCAATACTCTACTGGTGGAATGGAATCAGGGTGTGTTACTATGTCCACAGGTTGGGAGGGGCACGCAATTCTTGCCCCGGGCGCTGACAACCCACACTATGCTACACTGCACCTCAGATATTCAGAACATTTCCACACAATATAAAATCACACACACACATGCACTAGTCATAGCTTTATGGTTTATTTGCAGGTATTTGTCAGCTTTTAATACTTTAAGCATAGATAAAATTATTATACATCACCGACTGAGTCGTCTGTATCATCCCTGCCGCATAGTTCAAGGACTGGGGAACCCTGAGATTATCAACCTGACATAAGAGGCCTGGATAGGGAACTTGTGCTGCACCTATGTCCCCTTACAGCCTAGGTAACAATCCCATAGGTTTAAAATATCCCCGTTTTTATTCAATATCTATTAAACTGTTTATTATTTTAATCTGCAGCAAAAAGGCTCTTTTTTTTTTAAGATTTATGCATTTTTTTTAAAAAAAATAGTTTTTTTTTTTTCTGTAACAGACCTTTTTATTATTATTAATAGGATCTTATATTAATTCCAGATTCTCGTCTCCGCTTTTAAGCAGTGCCTGGCTTTATGCACTCAGGCACTGGGCTGCGATCCGGTGCCATCCGGTGCCGAATCGCGGCCTAGCTCCGGTGGGGGCCGCCATCTTGGATGGCGGCTCCACCTCCGGGTCCCCCTTCACTACCTGATGTCATCGAGCATTGCACAATAAGATCAGTTAGCCGGGGAACCCATAGCTGCACGGCAATTTCCTAAGGAAATTGATATGTGATACCAAACATGACCATGTTCAAAGTATAGAAAAAAAATTTAAATAATTAAAAAAAATAAAAAAAAACTTGTTTGTGTGTTTGTTATTTTTATTAATGCAGCAATATTGTTGCCATTTCAATTATAATGTGAACAATGATGCTGCACTAAGGATTTTTTTCTATGGGGTGTGTTTGCTAAGGCTAGGGTCAAACGAAAGCATTTTTACACGCGAACGTAAAAAAGTACGTCCGAACGGATTGATGTATTTTTTCACGGAATATACGAAAACGGTCATACGATGCGCATGTTCGTGCGTGATGTTTTATGAATCCAAACCAGGAAACTTTTTGCGTCTGGACGTTATGTTGGCCGGACACGAGCAGGGTCTGACGTCTCCTAATCACACACACACGCCGCTAGTGGACGCAGCGCACTCTGTACGTCCGTACTAGGGGTTCTGCGTTCTCGAAAAAATGCGTTCATTTTCCACTTTCGTTGCGCGGCCGGACTTTTATGCGACCGTACATCGTATATTGGCTGTCATTGCCCGTCATTTGCTGCTAGTGCGGCCGTGATTAAGTGCGCCAGAACGCACGTTAAAAATGCATTAGTCTGACCCCAGCCTTAAAATCACGTAATTCCCCCCCCAAAAAATGTAACGAGTTCCCATTTCTAATTTTTTTAACAAGCGCAACCCATAGAAAATATAAACGCAAAAACTCGCATGATAAAATGTGAAAAAAACTGTTTACACGCTGTAGATGATTAATAATTCAAATTTTATTGCATTCTTTGTTATAATATACAGACAGGACATGACGTATATATATAAAAATGATATATAATGAATCTCTGGAATCTGCCGGAAAGAACGATATATAATATGTGTGGGTCATATAATAAAATGTGGCTTCAAATCGCGTTTAAACATGATGAGCGAAACTGGTAAAAATTAGCTCAGCACACAGACGTGAAATGGCTCAGCAGTGAAAGGGTTAATCTCTTTTTTTTGCTCTCCACATATATATATATATATATATATTATATAAAAAATGCAACCTGCACAAAGCACATAGACAAAATATGCCTGGGTGCAAAAAGTCCTGGAAAATATGCAAATACCGTGTAGATCCATGATTAAAAAATGCCCATAAACTTAAACTGACGTTTCGGCCCCCTCTGGAGCCTTTATCAAGGTATCCAATCCCATTACCTTGATAAAGGCTCCAGAGGGGGCCGAAACGTCGGCTTATGCTTATGGGCATTTTTTAATCATGGATACTTGAATAAAACATAGATTTTTAAATCATTGTGGAGTCCTGGAGTGCGTCCATCTACACTGTATTTATATATATACTGTATTTTTTTTTAATTTTCGATGTTCTGATACTCTATTTATTTAGATAATAAAACATTTGGTTTTTCTGTTTGTCTAATAACATAAAAGCTGACAGAATGCAACATATTGAAGGAGAAAAACAAACATTTCTTGTTCCATGTTAAAAGGACCCTAAGCAAAATAAAGGAGTAATGAACATATTAGCATGACAAATAATGGAGCTGGGAGGAAGTGATCTCCCAGGAATTTTTGACCTATTTGGATGTTGCCTGGTTTGTTACCATGCGTGAAAATGGACATATCAAAATGCTGCGCGCCTGATAATGACATCGAGATCAGGTTGTGCACACAAAAACCCCCCCCACAAATATCACAATGAGCCTCATGAAGATTTTGTCAGCTTAGCTCGCATAAAATAATTGACGTGAGCATCATAGACTTAAAGTGCGTAGACAAAATATTAAATATAATTAATTCTGACAACTGTAGAACAATGTTGGAAATGACATGAGCCTTAAAGAGGAACGTTAAAGGAACACTAGCCCTTACATAAACTGTGACCAGATCACTTGTCAATTACAAACAAAACACAGTATGGAAAAAAAAATCTTTATAGTTATTGCATGAAAACTGAAAATAAAGTTAGGTTTTTATCTCCTGTTTCCATTTTGTGGACTTTTCCCATGATGCAACATTTACCAAAATCTTATGGTAAATTTTACTTTGTTGCACTGATTTATCTTCTACAGTATTTAACAGTCATTAGGGTGAATGAGGGAATGTTTAAAAATGGCAACAGGGGGGTGTATTGTTTTCTCCAGGCTACCCGAGATAAGAGATGACAGCTGAATGAGATAAATCAGGGAGTTTAAAAGCCTTCTAATCTACCCCCTGGTGATGTCCTTTGAAGACATCTAAAACAATACAATGATGTGAGTCAGTGACTGACACATTCACTCCATTCTATGACCAAAGCCACACAGTGAAGAGCAAGTGATGGAAAGATACAACACAAAATATTACACAATGGTTGCACCCAGTGACAGATAGAGGAAAATATCACACAATGGATGCGCCCAGTGACACATGTAGAGAAAAATATCACGCAATGGATGCGCCCAGTGACACATATAGAGAAAAATATCACACAATGGATGCGCACAGTGACACATATAGAGAAAAATATCACACAATGGATGCACCCAGTGACACATATAGAGGGAAATATCACACAATGGATGCGCCCAGTGACACATATAGAGGAAAATATCACACAATGGATGCATCCAGTGACACATATAGAGGAAAATATCACACAATGGATGCGCACAGTGACACATATAGAGAAAAATATCACACAATGGATGCACCCAGTGACACATATAGAGGGAAATATCACACAATGGATGCACCCAGTGACACATAGAGGAAAATATCATACAATGGATGCGCACAGTGACACATATAGAGGAAAATATCACACAATGGATGCACCCAATCACTGGTGTATTTTGGCCTAGGCCGACTAGGCCCAGGCCTAGGGCGGCACTTTCCAGGGGGCGGCGGCCCGAACTGGGTGGCCCCACCCCTAAAAAAAAAAAAAAGATGGAACTGTATAAAAAAGATGGTTTGCATCTTACTCATAGGGGAACATATGTTCTCAGTGAGAAGTTCAAAGGTTTCACAAAGGAATATTTAAACTAGGAGGGGGGGGGGACAAAAGGGTAAAAAAACAATCTGCCCGATTGTCCCCCAAAACTAAATCGGAGGGTGCAAGCAACATGCGAGGTAAAAAATGACAAGCTCAGAGTCGTGTCTATAAATGCTCGCAGTTTAGTCAATAAAATCAATGAACTGGAGGCAATGATGGCAGCTGAAAAAGTAGATTTAGTGGCGGTTACTGAGACATGGTTCAGTGAGAAAAATAACTGGGACATAACAATACCGGGGTACTCTTTATATAGAAAGGACAGAGAAGGTAGGAAAGGAGGAGGAGTGGCCCTGTATGTGAAAAACAACAAAAACGAACCAAATAAAAGTGAGCGAGGTGAACATAGAGTCAGTTTGGGTTACGCTAACATTTGCCAATCATACAGTAGCTCGTGTAGGTGTGATCTATAGACCCCCTGGACAAGTAGAAGAGCTAGATAATCTGCTGCTTGAGGAAATAGCCAAAATGGCAATGAAGGGGGAAGTTATTATCATGGGGGACTTTAATCTTCCTGATGTGAACTGGAAAACCAAAACAGCTGGGTGCACCAGGAGTACAAATATTCTAAACTCCTTACTGGGATTATCTCTAACACAAGTAGTTGAGGAGCCGACCCGTAAAGAGGCCATATTGGATTTAATACTCACAAATGGAGGTTTGGTATCGGACGTTGTTGTAGGTGAAAATTTGGGATCTAGTGATCACCAGTCAGTGTGGTTTAATATAAGAACAGGGATGGAGCCGCACCACACAAGAACGAAAGTTTTAGACTTTAAAAAAACAGATTTTTCTAAAATGAGATTTTGTGTGAAGGAGTCATTATCAGACTGGAGGAGTTTAAAGGGAGTCCAGGAGAAATGGGATTATTTAAAGGAAGCATTATTGAAGGCCACAGGAAATTGCATGTTAGCTTGTTAGCAAAAACAAAAAAGGGAAGAAACCACTGTGGGACTCTACAGAAGTGGCCAAAATAGTGAAGAACAAAAAGACAGCATTCAATAATTATAAAAAAACTCAGAGTGAAGAAGATAGGCAAACCTATACAATTAGGCAGAAAGAGGCAAAGCAATTTATAAGAGCTTCCAAAGCACACCCAGAAGAGAAAATAGCTCAGTCAGTAAAAAAGGGGGACAAAACATTTTTTAGATACATAAACGAGAAAAGAAAAGTAAAACAAGGATTAGTTAGATTAAAAACAAGGAAGGAAGGTATGTAGAAGAGGAAAAAGTCTCGCTGACTGCCTCAATGAATATTTTTGTTTAGTCTTTGCAGAAGAAAAGGAAGGAAAGGGACCTCAGTTAGGAGGAAACACTAACGAGACATTTACATATGAGTTTACAGAGCAGGAGGTTCTACAGCAGCTGTCTAAAGTAAAGACAAATAAGTCAATGGGGCCTGATGGGATCCACCCTAAATTATTAAAAGAGCTCAGTGATGTAATAGCAAAACGTTAACAGATTTATTTAACCAATCCTTGTTAACGGAGTCGTCCAGAAGACTGGAAATTAGCAAATGTTGTGCCCATTTACAAGAAGGGTAGTAGGGAGGAATCGGGGAACTATAGGCCAGTTAGTCTTACGTCAGTAGTGGGAAAATTAATGGAAACCATGTTAAAGGAAAGGATTGTTGAACATCTAAAAACACATAGATTACAGGATCAGAAACAACATGGGTTTACCTCAGGGGGATCATGCCAAACTAATCTTATTGATTTTTTTGATTGGGTAACAAAAATAATAGACACAGGTGGTGCAGTAGACATTGCTTATTTAGATTTCAGTAAGGCTTTTGATACTGTTCCGCATAGAAGGCTTATCAATAAATTGCAATCTTTGAGTTTGGATTCCAATATTGTTGACTGGATTAGGCAGTGGCTGAGTGACAGCAACAGAGGGTTGTGGTAAATGGAGTTTATTCGGCGCAAGGTCTTGTTACCAGTGGGGTACCTCAGGGGTCAGTACTTGGACCCATTCTCTTTAATATTTTTATTAGTGATATTGCAGAAGGTATTAATGGAAAAGTATGTCTTTTTGCTGATGACACAAAGATTTGCAACAGGGTTGACGTTCCTGGAGGGATCAGCCAAATGACAAATGATTTAGGTAAACTAAAAAAATGGTGGGAGCTGTGGCAATTGAGTTTTAATGTGGATAAGTGCAAGATAATGCACCTGGGACGTAAAAACCCAAGGGCTGAATATAGAATATTTGATACAGTCCTAACCTCAACATCTGAGGTTGGGATTTAGGGGTTATTATTTCAGAGGATCTAAGGGTAAGTAGTCAATGTAATAGAGCAGCAGGAAATGCTGGCAGAATGCTTGGTTGTGTAGGGAGAGGTATTAGCAGTAGGAAAAGGGAAGTGCTCATGCCACTGTACAGAGCACTGGTGAGACCTCACTTGGAGTACTGTGTGCAGTACTGGAGACCGTATCTCCAGGAGGATATAGACATCTTAGAGAGAGTTCAGAGAAGGGCTACTAAAATGGTGTACGGCTTGAAGGAGAAAAGTTACCAGGAAAGGCTTAATGATCTTAACATGTACAGCTTGGAAAAAAGACGAGACAGAGGAGATATGATAGAAACATTTAAATACGTAAAGGGAATCCACAAGGTAGAGGAAGGGAGTATATTTAAAAGGAAACAAAATAGCAAAACAAGAGGACATAGTCTTAGATTAGAGGGGCAAAGGTTTAAAAGTAACATCAGGAAGCATTATTTTACTGAGAGGGTGGTGGATACATGGAACAGTCTTCCAGTTGAAGTGGTTGAGGCCAAAACAGTGATTGAATTTAAGCAAGCATGGGATAGGCATAAGGCTATCGTAAACAAAAGATAAATCCAGGTAAAGTATCCATGTAATTGGGCAGACTAGATGGGCCGAAAGGTTCTTATCTGCCGACATTTTTTCTTATGTTTCTACTCACAGAGCACCGAAATGACGCCAACTTTTTGGTGTTCTGTAGTTCCCTGCACTTAGGAGAATAAAATTTCCCCACCCTGCAGTGAATTCACCATTCACCGCAGGGTCCCCAAAGTGCATGGAGTCGGCCGCTGAATGCTGCCACCGCAAACCCGTGGCCTGCTGTTTTCAAAAGAACTACTGAACGAAAATGTCTGGAATTTACATATAAGATCCTATGATTGATAATAAAAAGTTCTGTTGCAGAAAAAAGAAAAACTGGTATTAAAAAAAAGGGGGGCGGAATTTTGCCCAAAAAAAATCTGAAAAATGACTAAAAGGTACTAAAAAAAATCAATAAGTAAAGACTTTTTACTGCAGATTAAAATAATAAATGGTTTATTAGATATTGCATAAAAACGGGAATATTTTTAACATTGAAACCTATGGGGTTCGCCTGAATAAACCTGCTGATTGAAACCACCGAACATCAGGGCATTTCACTGCCACTTCTCTGAGTCTCAGTACCACATGACTGGCTGAGCCACGTGAAACGCACGCGCGCAGCTGCCCGCCCTTTCGTTAACACAGACTCTATTCTGGACTGAACACCCACCGGGAAGGGAATCAAAGCTACAGTGCACCCTCTGGCAGCGGCGCCCCACTGCTGACAAGATGGCTCCACAGCATAATTACTGTGTGCTCATATACACTCGGTTTGCTGGGAGTTTTACTGCAGTGGATTCTGATGGACTCATACACACCGCACATTGGATTGCTGGGAGTTTTAGTGCTGTGGATTCTGATACGCTGACACACACCACACATTGCATTGCTGTGAGTTTTATTGCTGTGAATTCTGATGCACCCATACGCACCGCACATTGCATTGCTGGGAGTTTTCTTGCTGTGCATTCTGTGATACATACTGCATATTACTGTGAGTTTTATTGCCCTAGAGCTCTGGGATACGCTCATACACACTGCACATTACTGTGAGTTTTATTGCTGTGCAGTTCTGTGATATGCTCATACACACTGCACATTTCTGTGGGTTTTATTGCTGTGCAGCTCTGATATGCTCATACACAGTGCCCATTTCCGTGGGTTTTATTGCTGTGCAGCTCTGTGATACGCTCATATGCAGTGCACGTTTCTCTGGATTTTATTGTTCAACCAATTAGAGCGGCTGTGATCCCGTTTACTTGACATGCGTGGCTGTTCTTTGTAAAAATGCTTGAATTTAAACATTTCATAATTTTCTTTATCTCAATAGATACATTTGAAATGGTATACAAAATATACAAGTAGGCACTTGGTATCCACTTTTAATATAAAGAGAGGAAAAGGCGGAGCTCTAAGAGGAAAAGGTGGAGCTTAAAGAGGAAGGGTGGGGATTAACCAGGAAGAGGTGTGCCCTTGACAGGAAGGGGTGCGTCAAATTTAAATTAGGGGGTGCACGAGTTTAGTCAGGCCTAGGGCAGCACAAAACCTAAATACACCACTGCACCCAATGACACATATAGAGGAAAATATCACACAATGGATGCGCCCAGTGACACATAGAGGAAAATATCACACAATGGATGCACCCAGTGACACATATAGAGGAAAATATCACACAATGGATGCACCCAGTGACACATATAGAGGGAAATATCACACAATGGATGCGCCCAGTGACACATATAGAGGAAAATATCACACAATGGATGAGCCCAGTGACACATATAGAGGAAAATATCACACAATGGATGCGCCCAGTGACACATGTAGAGGAAAATATCACACAATGGATGCGCCCAGTGACACATATAGAGGAAAATATCACACAATGGATGCGCCCAGTGACACATACTGTATAGAGGAAAATATTTTCTTAACTAATCATACAAGAGAAAAACAAAGGACATGTAAGATATCAGCAACCTAAATAAACCCAATAAGGACATGACATTTTTTGGTAGTACTGGCCCTTTAAAGATTTTGTCACGGGGGAAAAAATGTTAATTGAAAAAAAGTTTAGAGTTCAGGATTTGGGATTTCTGGTTTATCATTAAACAATCCGCACCTTTCAGCCGCCCTTTTAAAAGGGATAATAAAAGGTTTCTGGATCTTGAAAAACAATGACTCTGCACTGATTGCTAAAACAGACGAATGGCATAAATAAGGCATTGCTTTAATTTGAAGCGAAAACCACAAAAGTCTATTTAATGTACTATATTGACCTCTCCAGGGCTTGGTGCTTCACCTGCTCTCCATGTTTCTTTAAAGGTGGTGTGCTAGTCCTACATATCTATACTATACTTATTTCATAGCAGGAATCATCGGGGGGACAATATATACTGTGTCTGTAAACATATATTATCCTTAAAGGGAATGCAATTTAAGTGCAAGCTGTGGGTTAAGTGCGAGATGAAGGTCTCTTGAGGGAGGGTGCAGAAATCTTTTGAGTGTCTCAAGTACAAGAGATAAACCAAGCATTATACAATGCAATATCTAGGCTCAGTGCTGCACCAGGGAGTAAAGATGAGCCTGGATATTGGATTGTATCACTTGTTTGCGTGCATTTTGGTAAAGCATACACTTTTCTTGTTGTGGTGTTTAACCCCTTCGCTACCAAGTGATTTTCCACAAAACCTTTGTCAGAGACCAGTGGTTTTTAAAAAAATATATTTTTAAGTAAATTTTCAAGAAATAATTGAGTTTATATCTATTTTATGAAGAGAGAGACACACTCCAGAGCGCAAACCTGTACCTAATGAAAGAGTGGGAGGAGAGGTCTTTTCTCTCTAGGTGGCGTATTGCTCAAAGGTTGAGTCTATATGTACATATATTCACACAAAATTGCATAAGCAAAGATGTAAGCATACATATATCATATAAAATTTAAAAACAGCATTGCATATATGGTCTGATTGATATAAAAGATCCTTTGTAATGCAGTATTGGTGGTATATCGCCACCTAGTGTCCGTATTTCAAAAAGTCTTTCAATTGAAAAAATGTGTAATAAATAAAAGTTCTTTCTGATCTGCGGCACTTCTCTGTCTCTTCTTGTACCTCTGAGAGAACAGGAAAGTGTGATTAGAATTGTGCCAAGCACTGCATATTATTAGTCTGAATGATGGATGCACACTTGGATCCATGACTGATGAAGCCGCCACCTGAGCGGTGAAACGCGTTTTAAAGGACACCATTTATTTTAATTTGTTTTATATCTCCACCAAGCCCATTTTATTGTTTTTTTATACTTATGTGAATAAAAACCACTTCTTTATTGGCCATCCCTGCTTCCGGTATTGCTTTCAACCAAGGCACCATACAAAGAATCCTAGCCCCCCCAGAAGGGAAGTCCTGGATCTGCTGGGCCCTCGGACCGATCACCACAGGAACAGAGGAGTAAGCACCAAAAGAAAAGTGGTTTCACAGACCAGCCGCTTGCAGCACGAGGAATAAACCTGCGTAAGTGTGCATCCATCATTCAGACCAATAATATGCAGTGCTTGGCACAATTCTAATCACACTCTCCTGTTCTCTCGGAGGTACAAGAAGAGACAGAGAAGTGCCGCAGAGCAGAAAGAACTTTTATTCATTACACATTTCTTCAATTGAAAGACTTTTTGAAATACGGACACTAGGTGGCGATATACCACCAATACTGCATTACAAAGGATCTTTTATATCAATCAGACCATATATGCAATGCTGTTTTTATATTTTATATGATATATGTATGCTTACATCTTTGCTTATGCAATTTTGTGTGAATATATGTACACATAGACTCAACCTTTGAGCAATACGCCACCTAGAGAGAAAAGACCTCTCCTCCCACTCTTTCATTAGGTACAGGTTTGCGCTCTGGAGTGTGTCTCTCTCTTCTAAAAATTGTTATTACAGACAGAGTGTTTTGGGGTTTTGACTCTGTCAACCCACTCATCACAGAGCTGCACCCAAAAGGTACCTTCACCACCTCACCCAGCGCTCCATATATAGGTATTGTGAAACCTTTTCTTGACCATTATATCTATTTTATGTCTAACTGTAAATAACCTATTTTTGGCCAGTAGATGGCGCCATATACTGCCAAAGTGAGTTAGAGGTTTGAGCGGCTGGTCTATTTTCTTCTATTTCTCCCTGCATCGGCTGCTGAAAGCCTGATATTTCAGAGCGTTGAGCAGCTGATGTTACAGTTTTAGCTTTTTGAGCATTATACCCACAGGGTTAAAAGTTTGGGGGCACCTTCTGCAGCCCAAAAGCAAAGGAAATGAATGTGCAGCAAACAAATTTCATCTGCTTTTGGGCTGCAGATCAGCATATCGAGATATCTCAATATTGGGGCACCAGATGTTGCCTTTGAAGCCTGAGATATCTCGATATCAGTAGTGAGGGGTTAAAGCTTAAAAGGACACTCTACTCATCCTGACCACTGTACTGTTAAAAAGTGGTCAAGATGTGCGGCGATATCGCTGGGGGAAGTGGAGCATTCCCCCCCACCCAGCGTCTCCAGCAGCCGGGATTTTTTTAATTTCCCAGCTGCCGGTCACCAGATCCGTCACTAGGGTTATTATTTCAGAGGATCTAAGGGTAAGTAGTCAATGTAATAGAGCAGCAGGAAATGCTGGCAGAATGCTTGGAAATGCTGGCAGAATGCTTGGTTGTGTAGGGAGAGGTATTAGCAGTAGGAAAAGGGAAGTGCTCATGCCACTGTACAGAGCACTGGTGAGACCTCACTTGGAGTACTGTGTGCAGTACTGGAGACCGTATCTCCAGAAGGATATAGACATCTTAGAGAGAGTTCAGAGAAGGGCTACTAAAATGGTGTACGGCTTGAAGGAGAAAAGTTACCAGGAAAGGCTTAATGATCTTAACATGTACAGCTTGGAAAAAAGACGAGACAGAGGAGATATGATAGAAACATTTAAATACGTAAAGGGAATCCACAAGGTAGAGGAAGGGAGTATATTTAAAAGGAAACAAAATAGCAAAACAAGAGGACATAGTCTTAGATTAGAGGGGCAAAGGTTTAAAAGTAACATCAGGAAGCATTATTTTACTGAGAGGGTGGTGGATACATGGAACAGTCTTCCAGTAGAAGTGGTAGAGGCCAAAACAGTAATTGAATTTAAGCAGGCATGGGATAGGCATAAGGCTATCCTAAACAAAAGATAAATCCAGGTAAAGTATCCATGTAATTAGGCAGACTAGATGGGCCGAAAGGTTCTTATCTGCCGACATTTTTCTATGTTTCTAGGGATGTCACAGACAGAGAGAGCGGGCGACGTCACCCTCTGACACCAATCGCTGTAGCGAGCATTCCCAGAGAGGCAGTGTTGGATCAGATCTGTGCGTGCGCATGCAGCTCCGATCCATCACTCTGCGCAGGCACTACGAAACTCGTACGGTGTACATAAAGTGTGTGAGTCCCATACCGCTACGCAATTTGCGGTTCCTTCTCTACACAAGTTGTATAGGAGCACAAACTGCACAGAAAAGCTTCAGGGACCTCCGGGATTGGGTGTCCCTGGGCCGAAGAGGAGCAGTGGCGACGAGGGCGAAAAGAGGAGTAAAATCACCCCAAAAAATAATAATAATAATTGGGCAGAGGTCGTCAACAGGATCTGCCCAATTATTTAAGGACAAAAATGGGAACTCTGTTTTCAGTAGAGTGTCCCTTAAGAGTGTAGAGTGTCCCTTATAGTGTAGAGTGTTCCTTAAAGTGTAGCGTGTCCCTTAAGATTGTAGAGTATAGAGTTTCCTTTAAATTGTAGAGTGTTCCTTATAGTGTAGCGTGTCCCTTAAGAGTGTAGAGTATAGAGTGTCCCTCAAAGTGTAGAGTGTTCCTTAGAGTGTAGCGTGTCCCTTAAGAGTGTAGAGTGTCCCTTAAAGTGTAGAGTGTTCCTTAGAGTGTACCGTGTCCCTTAAGAGTAGAGTGTTGAGTGTCCCTTAGAGTGTAGAGTGTCCATTAAGAGTGTATTGTGTCCCTTCAAGTGTAGAGTGTCCCTTAGAGTGTAGAGCTTAGAGAGTCCGTTAGAGTTCAGAGTGTCCCTTAGAGTGTAGAGTTTAGAGTGTCCCTTAGAGTGTAGATTGTCCCTTGGAGTGTAGAGTGTCCCTTTAATTTCTTTGCTTTTCAGTTCTTTTGCACTTTTACTACATATTGTGTCAGTATCTTTAAAACAATAAAATATACTTTACTACGAATACATACTTTCATTTGACAGTTCTAAGTACATGTCTTAACTTGTCAGCATTCTAAAATGTTTGATGTTCTTCTTTTTGACCTATAACTTTACTAAATTGTTTACAGGACACATCGAGTTTACTTTCTCTGGAGAAAGTCGTTGATGGTACGATGGTAAATCCCATTTAGTTTCTTCACGTACCGGCTGGTCGCGTATAAAATCCTTACCATGGAGTGATCTGTGACCGAGACTGTTTTGACACATGACTTTGTTATATTGTTACAGTGAACACGTTACATTATTGTTTGCGATTTTTTTTCTTAATAATTTTTTATTGGTTTTAGAAGCCGACGCATCGCACGTTTTCCTTCTTTTGTCACGGACTGCATTACGCAAGGACTCTCTGACCTTGTGCTTTTCTACATTAAAATTATTATTCTTGTTTTTAGTGTTTTGAAAGAAACACCAAGTACATGGTTCTGCGCAGGAAAAAGTGTGTAACAATGATTTTATTTTTCCTCTATCAGTCAACAAATAAAAGAAACAAAAGCTTTGGTATTTTTGCGGCTTAACAAAAGGTTTCCATTGGCCGATGAAAACACGTTATATAACAGATTATAAAGACTACTGTAAATACAGACAAATATACTATAGGAAAATTCTAAAAGTAATGAGAAAATAAATTTAACCCTTTCACTACCAAACTCGATTTTGCTTTGTTATACAATGAAAAGCATTCATTAGCATATCAAAAGCCAATTTGCATATGGTTTTAACCAAATATTAAGGGGTTATTCTGAGAGAGCCAATCGGCCCCCGAAATGTCACCGAACAGGGAATTTCCCCGTATGGTGACATTTCGTGTCCATTCGGCTATTCAGAGAGCAGGCAGTTCGCCAAATTTTGGCAACCTGCCAACAAGTATGGTGCCTGTTCAGCGGCAGTGAAATACGTTGCTGGTCGGCGGCAGTGAAATCCCCCATAGAGAAGCAATGGTTAATCTATTCACAGACACCGAACAGCAGAGAAATGTCAGTGAATGCCCTGATGTTCGGTGGTTTCATTCGTCAGGTTTAATCAGGCGAATCCCATAGGTTTCAATGTTAAAAATATTCATGTTTTAATTAAATATCTAATAAACCATTAAGTATTTTATTCAGCAGCAAAAAGTCTCTTTGTTTAGTATCTTCTAGGCAAGATTTTTTTCCATTTTTTAAAAAAAAATATTCTTTTCTTTTTTCTGTAACAGACATTTTTATTATCATTCATTGGATTTTATATGTAAATTTCAGGCATTTTCGTTAAGTAGTTTTTTTGCTAACAGCGTTTCAATTTTGACACTTGCAATCGTATTGTGTTTTTTTTTTTTCGTTTTTTTACCACGTCTGCCAGCGTCTGGTCTACACTGTGATCGGCGGCTTGGCAGCTTTTTCTGGCGTGTTCGGAGTATTTCTTGCGGGGTTTTGGTGGGTTTTCGACGGGTGTCCGGCGGGATTGCGGCGGGTTTGCTGTGGGCTTTTCCTGCACTCCGGGGACCCTGCAGTGAATGCTGAATTCACTGCAAGATGGGGAACTTTGATTCCCCGAAGTGCAGGGAACTGTGGGGAACAAGAGAGCACCAAAATGTCAGCGACATTTCGGCTCTCTGAATAAACCCCTTTGTGTGCCTCCTGTGAAAAAACACGTTTTTGTTTTGTCTCTCTCTAGCCACACTGTATCAATGTAAACAAACTGCAAACAGTAGCTCCAAACCTAACTCTCACAAAAAGTTCAAACACTTTGCTGCTGCAGTACAATAACCATGGAGAGGGCAGACTACAGGGAGGGCTGTGGGGTCAGGCACTGCTATTCAGAGATAAGATTCAGGAGGTTATAATGAGTGTAAATCCCTGTAAAGTACATATACAAGGTGTTGCTGTAATTGTCATACACAGGCATTATGCAACACATACAGATACAAGGTGTTGCTGTAATTGTCATACACAGGCATTTTGCAGCACATACAGATACAAGGTGTTGCTGTAATTGCCATACACAGGCATTATGCAGCACATACAGATACAAGGTGTTGCTGTAATTGCCATACACAGGCATTATGCAGCACATACAGATACAAGGTGTTGCTGTAATTGCCATACACAGGCATTATGCAGCACATACAGATACAAGGTGTTGCTGTAATTGCCATACACAGGCATTATGCAGCACATACAGATACACGGTGTTGCTGTAATTGCCATACACAGGCATTATGCAGCACATACAGATACAAGGTGTTGCTGTAATTGTCATACACAGGCATTATGCAGCACATACAGATACAAGGTGTTGCTGTAATTGTCATACACAGGCATTATGCAGCACATACAGACACAAGGTGTTGCTGTAATTGCCACACACAGGCATTATGCAGCACATACAGATACAAGGTGTTGCTATAATTGCCACACACAGGCATTATGCAGCACATACAGATACGAGGTGTTGCTGTAATTGCCATACACAGGCATTATGCAGCACATACAGATACAAGGTGTGCTGTAATTGCCATACACAGGCATTATGCAGCACATACAGATACAAGGTGTTGCTGTAATTGCCATACACAGGCATTATGCAGCACATACAGATACAAGGTGTTGCTGTAATTGCCATACACAGGCATTATGCAGCACATACAGATACACGGTGTTGCTGTAATTGCCATACACAGGCATTATGCAGCACATACAGATACAAGGTGTTGCTGTAATTGTCATACACAGGCATTATGCAGCACATACAGATACAAGGTGTTGCTGTAATTGTCATACACAGGCATTATGCAGCACATACAGACACAAGGTGTTGCTGTAATTGCCACACACAGGCATTATGCAGCACATACAGATACAAGGTGTTGCTATAATTGCCACACACAGGCATTATGCAGCACATACAGATACAAGGTGTTGCTGTAATTGCCATACACAGGCATTATGCAGCACATACAGATACAAGGTGTTGCTGTAATTGCCATACACAGGCATTATGCAGCACATACAGATACAAGGTGTTGCTGTAATTGCCATACACAGGCATTATGCAGCACATACAGATACACGGTGTTGCTGTAATTGCCATACACAGGCATTATGCAGCACATACAGATACAAGGTGTTGCTGTAATTGTCATACACAGGCATTATGCAGCACATACAGATACAAGGTGTTGCTGTAATTGTCATACACAGGCATTATGCAGCACATACAGACACAAGGTGTTGCTGTAATTGCCACACACAGGCATTATGCAGCACATACAGATACAAGGTGTTGCTATAATTGCCACACACAGGCATTATGCAGCACATACAGATACAAGGTGTTGCTGTAATTGCCATACACAGGCATTATGCAGCACATACAGATACAAGGTGTTGCTGTAATTGCCATACACAGGCATTATGCAGCACATACAGATACAAGGTGTTGCTGTAATTGCCATACAGAAACATTCTTATCATTCTAAAAATTTTCGACACAAATATGTGGCTTTTATTTCCTCATATCAGCTTCAAAAGCTAAACAGAGTTATTTTTTTTTATTCAATATATAGTTTTTAAATACAAAAAAGCAATAAACTGTTATTTCATATTGACTGTAAGGAGTGTATCACGATGTTACACTTTTTAAGTGAAATGGTATCAGCACTAGACACAGTAAAATCGATGTTTTCTCCTGTATTTTGAGACCAGTTCTGTTTTATATCTTTTTAGCAGTGAAATGAATCAGAAAAAAAAGCTATTCCCTTGTACATAATACCGTCCGAATATGTTACTTCTTTTCTTTATCCTCTGAAGGGTCATCATCCCTCTTTCAGTCTTTTTGCCTCCCTCCGCCTGCAGCACTTTTGAATTATGAGTGTGAGCCCGCGGCACAGAAACCTTCCATTCAGTTTTTCAGTTTTCTAGTTTTCAAGGTTGAACGACCCTTTATTTATCCTCCGACAAACACAGCGTAACATTTCTAGCCACAGTTTTTTCAGACAGTCATTCCTCCTCGCCAGAGTTTTCGCACTATCTGAAGACACGGTTTTGATCTGTTTAGGATTTTAGTGTCAGACGACATCCTGTAAATAATGTAAGATGAGAAAACTGGAACTACTTCAAGGAAATTAAGCTGAAATATAAGTTACAGACATGTGAACAGGCAAAAGACTAGGGGCTAGATTATGTACTTCAACGCTAAAATGGGACCGCCAATGGGGGAAAACCTGCGCCTGAAGGGTTCCCCGTAGTGTCCCTCTTTAACTTGAGATTCAGGGGCAGGTGCTAGCTCAGCACTTTGCTCTGGAACCATGCGTTACCCTAGGTGATATTTGTGGTAGCCCTTCTGTGTCACCGCGAGTATCACCCCCTGGAGTCCATAGGACAGTGGACTCCATGGAGGGTTGCGCTGCCGGGCCACGAGCCTTGCACAATCCCGATCACGCATGACCACGGTGTGATCGCAGATGGAGACTGGGGACTATTTGTCCCTAGTCTCATTCGGCTCCAAGTTCAATTCACGTAAAATAGAAAAACCTATAGAATTATGCTGAAATGGTTCCAGAATGACACCCAGCCATGCTCGTTCCAGACATGCACCAAGTTGATACACAACATGACTCATGTGCTTAAAAGAATGACGCACATGCTCCAAAATTTACACACAGAGTTAAGCATATGCTCCAAAAGGACCCTAGCAATTATAGTTCCCCATTTTTTCCTAGACCTCTTGGGGGTTGAAGAACAAGCCCCCCCCCTTCACCACTCTGCAGGCCCACTCAGTGCCGGTCATCCCATCACCTAATTGTCTATTATTGGGTCAATCAGAATGGAATCCGAAATGTATAAATCATCCCATGGACGGAAACAACTACTCAGTAACAATGATGGACTGCTTGTTATCATACGCAAATTACTGCCCGAAAAACCCCAAACAAGTAACAATGAGCAGCCGGAGCACAGCGGAACACCAAGCTCCACACCTCGCGAAAGGTGAGATCCTGCAGGTCATGGAAGCCTCAATGGAGTCCTATGGACTTTATGGAGGGGATGCTCATGATGGTGCTAAGTGCTGCCGAGCATCCCGAGGCTTAGCACTGCATTACGGGACATGCTGCTGGTTTAGCGCCTGCCCCATAATATCCCACTAAAACGGGGACGCTAAGGAGAAACCTGTAGGTGCACATTATCCACATTAGTGTCCCTGTTTTAGCGTGATGAACGTAATATGGCCCTGTAACTCTAACCACAAACCTAACCCAAGCCCTAATCCTAACCCTAACCATAAAACACACACAAGCTGTTACCCTAACCTTGGCCCTCACCCTAACCCTAGCCTTAACCGATTATTTTTGAAATTTTCACTATATTTAGTGGTGCGGTGATATGAAAAGTGCTGCCCCTGCACTTCCCCTGCCATTCATATGTTTAGTACGATTTCTTTTATTCTGAGGATTTTTCCTTTTTCGTATTTTTTTCCAAATATATTACACTTTGAGTTTCCAAATATCATAAACGGCCGAATATATCGGATCCGATCTGAAATATCGAAAGATTATTTGGGAATCCGATATTTTTGGATTCCGAAATAATCCTAAGCGAATTTTCTTGCCCTGCCATGTTTAATCCTTGTTAATTAAACTTTCATTCGGCTGAAAACATTTTGTTATGTACTGCATTTAAAAAGAAAATCTCTGCCGTCTGAGATACATGAACAACCGCAGCCATTGTCAAGTTCTCAAAGGTACAACACGCAAATTATGCATGGATACACTTACTGCTTTCCTCCGGGAGTTGTGGTTTTTACATGTTTACTTCCTCTGTGTCTCGCCTTACATTTATTTTTTATTATGTTTGGCTGTAAACATGATCTAATTGTGTTACTTCGGAATTTCTACAAGAATGTCTGAACACTTATAAGAGCAATTCTCATGCGCATCCTTTATCCGCTGGTATGGATATTTTTTTTCATGAATTATGGAGAATATGATCATGTAGGAAAATGATGCATTATTCCTTTTATATGATTCTGAATTAACCTACTAACCTCGTATCCGTCATGCAAATGAACCAGGTGAAAATCGTAACCTATTGTAGGAAACCTCTGCAATGCATAAAACCATAAAAACCACAATGCGATGGATAGAATGTATGGAATAATCTATTATTAGATGATAAGGGTCATTCAGAGAGCACAGAAATGTCTCTCATTCCCCACACTTCCCTGCACTCCGGGGAATCAAAGTTCCCCACCCTGTGGTGAATTCAGCATTCACTGTAGGGTCCCTGGAGTGCAGGAATAACCCACCGCAAACCTACCGCAAACCCACTGCAATCCTACCGAACGCCAGCCAAAATCCTACCGGAGCCACTGCAAAAACCACGCCGAACACGCCGTAAAAAGCCACCGATCAGATAGCAGACCATCTGCCGGAAAAACTCGACAAGCCGACGAATGGGTAAAAAAAAACGATTGAAATTTTAAAAGTTTTAAATGCTGTTTGCAAACAACTACTTTACAAAAATGACTGTAATTAACATATAAGATCCTATGAATAATAATAAAAAGAAGAAAAAAGTAAAAACACTATTTAATAAATCTGAGTATAAAATTTCACCGAAAAAATACAGAAAAATGCCTAAAAAATAAAGGATTAAAGAGACTTTTTGCTGAAAATTAAAAACAATAATGGGTTATTAGATATTGAATAAACATGGGAATATTTTTAACATTGAAACCTATGGGATTCGCCTGATTAAACCTGTTGAATGAAAACACCGAACAACAGGGCATTTCACTGACATTTCTCTGCTGTTCGGTGTCTCTGAATAGATTAACCATTGCTTCCCTATGGGAATTTCACTGCCGTCAAACAGGCACCGTATTTTGCGAGCAATTTGCCAAAATTTGGCGAACTGCCTGCTTTTTGAATAGCTGAATCGCCACAAAATGTCACCGTATGAGAAAATGTTCAGTGCAATTTCGGGGCCAGTTCGGCTCTCTCTGAATAACCCTGCATATTGGTAAATATAGGTACGTGTAATAGTTGTACTGCTATTATACAATGCATTCACTTGAAAGTGAAACTGAGTAACAGTAGAAATATTAATTTTAAACCTGTGCAAAATTATTTTTAATGCATAATTGTGCATAATTAGTAAAAACTATTCTATAAAAATATTGAGTGGTTTATTTGGTGCATTTTGTCAGTATGTTGTGATTTTTCATAAATTACTTATGTTAATTGTTAATTATAATAGTTGTAACAATTTAATGATTTAAATATATTATAATACATATTATACATTCATTAAAATTATTAATTATACAATAGAAACTGTTGTTGTCACCCAGTACAGACATTTTTGCTCAATTTTATTATGTTTTATTGAAAAGAAATGCTATTTGCATCCTCAAAATGTATAGAGAAAAAATTTTAAATTTTAAAAAATCAAGAAATCTGGACAGACGTGAAGTTTGACACATCTTCTCATATTCTGCTGCAAGGAACTCTAAGGAACAACCCTGTGACAGTACACACGGTGGGACTGCATTTCGTTCTATATTGTATTTATCCATATAGAAATATCTGAGGGGGGTGGGCTACTCCTCTTCTTTTTTGCTGTGTTTAACAACAAATGTGTCACAAAAGAAACCTCAGTAAAGTACTATCTACTGTATCTGTTTGTTAATGGCAAGAAATCACCATGTCATGTCAGAAAAGTGATGCAGTTGGTGGAATACATACTAGAAAATAGACGCTCAAAATAATATTTTATACATGTAAACAAAAATAGACTTTTACAAGACAATAAGATCTCATCTGCGCTTATCCCTATAACACCATGGGAAACAAAACACAATTAGAGGTTTTTATTTACTTGAATGGCCATTGAAGTTTTAAGCCCGCCTGCCATGCCAAGGCACCTCCAGTAAGGCGAGTCCTATCTAATGAAGCCAAAAAGCTCCTGCCTGAGCGAATATGGTTGCTCATGGAGCAGTTTTTTGGCTTCATTAGATAGGACTCGCCTTACTGGAGGTACCTTGGCATGACAGGCGGGCTTAAAACCTCAATGGCCATTAAAGTAAACAAAAACCTCTAATTGCATTTTGCTTCCCATGGTGATATAGGGATAAGCGCAGATGACATATTTTTGTTCTTGTTATGTTTTATACATGTTACTGGGCTGAAGGCGTCCGGTTGTTGCAGCCGCCCCAGCAGGGCTCAGGCGCGACACCATTTTCCTGTATCAAAAATAGACATTTAGGCAAAAAAGAAAAAAAAGTTTATTAATATCAAACCCACTTGGGGTTACACTATATTCCTCAAACCACTGAAATATATATATATATTTTTTTATTGTATTTTTTGTATGTGGTTTGCGGTATACAAATCAAATTTTGGTTAGACATTAAAAAAAGTGTTTTTTTTTTAATTGTTTAGTTTTCCAAATATTTTTTCTATGTGCGCTTCCAGCTTTAGCCTGAGTTTAATAGATTTTTAGAGTGAGTGTTTATTCTTATTCTTGGCTGAAATGGGAAAAACTACAATCATTTAATTCCTTTGGATGCAACGTCTATGCTTTACCTATGTGTGTGTATATGTGAGCCTGTGTGTCTAGGAGTGAGTGTGTGTGCATGTGCGTGTATTGAGGTTTCTCAAACAGGCATTTAGACATCATTCCAATTGTGCTTCATGTTTAAAAGTGACTACAAAATGTAACAGTTTTCAAGCGTTACTATGTAATAGCCTTTTTTTGCAATGTGTAAGGTCAGACTGTAAAGTATAGCCTTATTTAGTGTTTTCATTTATCCTAGGAACACCAATGGAATCATCAGAAGACTCCACATTTACAGGCAAATGACACTAAGAGACAACAGGTCATTCCATAATGACTGTGTGCTAATTAAAACATTATTATCTGTAGCCTTGCACCAGCTAGAAATCAAGAACTCATTTGGAGTCGTAGACAAGGAGCAGGATGGATAAATGTAATCGCAAGAAGAAGGTAAACGATCTGACCGCAGACTTGATTAACCGGGGGCTTGTATGTAAAGCTTTCAGGATTCTAGAGGAAAAACAATACTTTTATATTGAAAATAAAGTAAGATTTTATCTTAAATCTTAGAAACAGATGACAAATGACAGATGGAAATGGATGGCAAATCGTAAAAGTATAATATATATATATATTATTGCTTTCCCCTTCTGTGGCAATTTATCCAAAAATGTAAAATTTTAAAATTTTGTGTTTATTCGAGTGCCAAGAATACAAACTAGAGTTGTTTAATAGTGTTATTTACTTTTTTTGCTTATTTCCAATTGTTCCGTGTCTTATGATAAAACAGCAAAGGCACTGCTCAACAGATTGGCTTTTAACCCCTTCAGTAACAAGTAAGAAAACATATACAGTGGCAAGAAAAAGTATGTGAACCCTTTGGGATTACGTGGGGTTTTGCATGAATTGGTCATAAAATGTGCTCTGCTCTTCATCTAAGTCACAACAATTTGAAAAACACAGTCTGCTTAAAATAATACAACACAAACATTATATGTTTTCATGTGTTTATTGAACAGAACATGTAAACATTCACAGTGCAGGGTGGAAAAAGTATGTGAACCTTTGGACTTAATAACTGGTTGACCCTCCTTTGGCAGCAATAACCTCAACCAAACGTTTCCTGTAGTTGCAGATCAGACCTGCACAACGATCTGGAGTAATTTTGGACCACTCCTCTTCACAAAACGGTTTCAGTGTAGCAATATTCTTGGGATGTCTGGTGTGAATCGCTCTCTTAAAGTCATGCCACAGCATTTCAATCGGGTTGAGGTCAGGACTCTGACTGGGCCACTCCAGAGAAGGCGTATTTTGTTTTGTTGAAGCCATTCTTTTGTTGAATTACTTGTATGCTTTGGGTCATTGTCCTGTTGCATCACCCATCCTCTGCGGTGCTTCAGTTGGCATTGTGTCCTGGGATGGTCTGCTAGCGATGGTCTGCTTGCGTGAATGCCTTGTCGTGTAAGTCTCTGAATGAATGCCACGAACAGTGCGGCTCCAATTATAGTCAATTTGACGTCACTGGCAATCAATTCTCTATATTAAATATAATATTTACTATCCTCAAGAGGGCAGTGTTGCACTTCTAATTATTTCCACATTTAATTTTAATATCTCTTATCTCAGGTCAAGAGGTCAATCTGACTTACAAAGACCCTCTATTCTCAGTCTTAGACTTTGAGTCTGTCCTATACAAGTTAGATTTATGTCTCCACTCCTCTCAAACTGAGTAAATTCCTTTCTAGAGCACTTAGCTCGGCATTATATCAAATAAAGACATTTTAAGGTTCCCTCATGTCTGGTGACCTAGCCGTGAACTATTAAAAAAAAAAATCTCTGTTCATTTCTAAAACTAGAGAAAATTGAAAAAGAGAAAACGTTCTATTTAAAAGAAAATGGCTACAGACATCCATTTTAATTTTTCCTTATTCTAATATACCCGACAATAGACAAAATATGAAATTATAGATAGAACCTTTCTAGCGCATCAAAAATAGATTTAAAGGTAGACTTCAACAAAGAGGTATATCAAACATAAAGTGCTTCAGTCTTAAAGTGCTTCAATCTTAAGGTGACAAATATTCAATCAATGTACACATATAAAAGTGCAATGTGCCATAGAACACAGTAAAGTACAACAATATATAAAATTCTTTGGACAATAGTGCACCTAAATATACCGACTGAGGAAGGCTGTTAATGCCGAAACGCGTCTCGGTAACGCATCTGTCCTTTTTTTAATATGCAATAAATTTTTTAATTTTTTAATTTTATATGGTTTATATTCTATTGACTACTCTCCTTGGATATATACTTGCCACCGCCTGGAAGCTCCTGATATCTGGCCCTCAGACGGTTGAGAAGAGGTTCTGGGTATCCACCATAGTGTACCTGACGCTGTATTGAGTGAGCCTGTGTGGAAGAGGCTCCATATCTGGTGAGTTCAATACATTATCACCTTTTTTTTATCATAATACGGTAATATACTATGGGAGCGTTGTCTATTATCTTATTGTAGCCATCGCAACCAGAGTTGAAGATTTAAGAAGGGATACGCCACCCTCTATATGGCTGGAAGCTCCTAAACCTAGAGCCAGGGATTTTTTGGGCTCTTAGAAATGTGAGTTTCCATATTCCTACGAGTGATTTATTTGCCATATTTAATTGGGATTTTCTGCACGATTATTTCTTCATTTTTTCTCCCCCCTCCAAATTTTTTTAATTTTTTTTTCCTTTCTCTCACTTTTTTCTCCTTTCTGGCTATCCTCTCCACTATTGAGAGACGGCAAGAGATACACAGACCAAGAAAGGAGGACTATATTTGTGCATCGCTTGAACATAAAGAGAAGTAAATTTTACAGAATTTTCCCACTGGTATTCATACTGTTGTACTGGATACCATTGAATTTGCACATTTTGCAGAGTCGGACACTGTTGCACTTTATAGACTCTCTTATACCCATCGCACTGCTGGAATTTTATATATTGTTGCACTTTACTGTGTTCTATGGCACATTGCACTTTTATATGTGTACATTGATTGAATATTTGTCACCTTAAGATTGAAGCACTTTAAGACTGAAGCACTTTATGTTTGATATACCTCTTTGGTGAAGTCTACCTTTAAATCTATTTTTGATGCGCTACAAAGGTTCTATCTATAATTTCATTTTTGGTTAATGCAGATTTTGGTTGTTTTTTCTGTATATTGCGCTTACCCCTTTGGGCAGCATCTCACTACTTATTAGTTATAATTTAACTACATCATAACACTATATTAATCTGGTTTATAAATAGGCGCCAACGCTGTATGAGATATATATATATATATATATATATATCTTTCTTCTTAATAGACAAAATATGCCTGGGTGCAAAAAGTCCTGGAAAATATGCAAATACTGTGTAGATGGATGCACTCCAGGACTCCACAATGATTTAAAAACCGATGTTTTATTCAAGTATCCATGATTAAAAAATGCCCATAAGCTTAAGCCGACGTTTCGGCCCCCTCTGGAGCCTTTATCAAGGTATCCAAACCCATTACCTTGATAAAGGCTCCAGAGGGGGCCGAAACATCGGCTTATGCTTATGGGCATTTTTTAATCATGGATACTTGAATAAAACATCGGTTTTTAAATCATTGTGGAGTCCTGGAGTGCGTCCATCTACATAGTATATATATATATATATATATATCAGTGGTAAGAAAAAGTATGTGAACCCTTTGGGATTACGTGGAGTTTTGCATGAATTGGTCATAAAATGTGCTCTGATGTTCATCTAAGTCACAACAATTTGAAAAACACAGTCTGCTTAAAATAATACAACACAAACATATGTTTTCATGTTTTTATTGAACAGAACATGTAAACATTCACAGTGCAGGGTGGAAAAAGAATGTGAACCTTTGGACTTAATAATTGGTTGACACTCCTTTGGCAGCAATAACCTCAACCAAACGTTTCCTGTAGTTGCAGATCAGACCTGCACAACGATCTGGAGTAATTTTGGACCACTCCTCTTCACAAAACTGTTTCAGTGTAGCAATATTCTTGGGATGTCTGGTGTGAATCGCTCTCTTAAGGTCATGCCACAGCATTTCAATCGGGTTGAGGTCAGAACTCTGACTGGGCCACTCCAGAAGGCGTATTTTGTTTTGTTGAAGCCATTCTTTTGTTGAATTACTTGTATGCTTTGGGTCATTGTCCTGTTGCATCACCCATCCTCTGCGGAGCTTCAATTGGCGGACAGATGGTCTTACGTTTTCCTGCAAAATGTCTTAATAAACTCTGGAATTCATTTTTCGATCAATGACAACAATCCGTCCAGGCCCTGAGGTAGCAATACAGCCCCAAACCATGATGCTCCCTCCGCCATGTTTTACAGTGGGGATGAGGTTTTAATGTTGGTGTGCTGTGCCTTTTTTTCTCCACACATAGTGTTGTGTGTTTTTTCCAAACAACTAAATTTTGGTTTCATCTGTCCACAGAATATTTTGCCAGTAGTGCTGTGGAACATCCAGGTGCTCTTTTGCAAACTTCAAACGTGCTGCAATATTCTTTTTGGACAGCAATGGCTTCCTCCGTGGTGTCCTCCCATGTACTCCATTCTTGTTTAATGTTTTCCTTATTGTAGATGTGTCAACAAAAATGTTAGCATGTGCCAGAGATTTCTGTAAGTCTTTAGCTGACACTCTAGGATTCTTCTTTACCTCATTAAGCATTCTGCGCTGTGCTCTTGAAGTCATCTTTACCGGACGACCACGCCTGGGGAGAGTAGCAACAGTGTTGAACTTTCTCCATTTGTAGACAGTCTGTCTTACTGTGGACCCATGAACATCAAGGCTTTTGGAGATACTTTTGTAACCATTTCCAGCTTCATGCAAGTCAACAATTCTTGATCATAGGTCTTCTGAGAGCTCTTTTCTGCGAGGCATGGTTCACATCAGGCAGTGCTTCTTGAATCCAGTAAACCCAAAACTGGTGTGTGTTTTTAAAGGGCAGGACAGCTTTCAGCAACACATCCAATAATAACACACTGATTGGACTCAAGGTTGGCTCACTCCTGGCTCCAATTAGCTCTTGGAGAAGTCATTAGGCTAGGGGTTCACATACTTTTTCCACCCTGCACCGTGAATGTTTACATGTTATGTTCAATAAACACATGAAAACATATAATGTTTGTGTTGTATTATTTTAAGCAGACTGTGTTTTTCAAATTGTTGTGACTTAGATGAAGATCAGAGCCCATTTTATGAACAATTCATGCAAAACTCCACGTAATCCCAAAGGGTTCACATACTTTTCTTGCCACTGTAGTACAACAAATGGCTGGGTGGAGCAGAGGTAACATCACCGCTCTGCATGGAGAGAGCCTGTGGGGTCATGGGTTCGATCCCAGCGAGCAACCTCTCCAGTAAGTGTCCTTGGGCAAGACACCTAACGGTACATACAAACCACACAGGACATACTTGAAAACGAGAGAAATCTCAATGTATCCTTCCTGGTCAAAAAAAAAATGCTTATGCTGGTTATTGAATACGGAGATGTAGTGTATGCAGCTGCCCTGCAAACGCACCTTCATAAACTTACTACATTGTATAACTCAATATGCCACTTTGTGCTACAATGTAACTACATGACATAACATTGTGACATGTTAAAAGAGCTAAAATAGCCGTTGCTGGAATCCAGACGAACCCTTCACCTTTCCAACCTGGTGTTTAAGAGCTTTTTTGGGAAGCAACCACCCTACCTGAATAGACTGCTTTCCCCAGCAGTTCCCTCATCCTGTAACCTCAGATCCTGGACCTGGACCTTACTTACAATACCACAATACAAAAAGAAAGTGCCTCAATCCTGATTTTACTACAGAGCATCGCAAATATGGAATAACCTCCTAGATGCCATAAAATCTTCCCCCAGCCTAAAGTCACTCAAGAGCTCCCTATTAGCATACCTCAATACGGAATCACCTGTAAACATGTAACATAGTGACTATATACAGAATGCACCTGTAGACATGTAACACAGTGACTATATACAAAATGCACCTGTAAACTTGTAACATAATGACTATATACAGAATGCGCCTGTAAACATGTAACATAGTGACTATATACAGAATGCACCTGTAAACATGTAATACAGTGACTATATACAAAATGCACCTGTAAACTTGTAACATAATGACTATATACAGAATGCGCCTGTAAACATGTAACACAGTGACTATATACAGAATGCACCTTTAAACATGTAATACAGTGACTAAATACAAAATGCACCTGTAAACTTGTAACATAATGACTATATACAGAATGCGCCTGTAAACATGTAACACAGTGACTATATACAGAATGCACCTGTAAACATGTAACATAGTGACTATATACAGAATGCACCTGTAAACATGTAACATAGTGACTATATACAGAATGCACATGTAAACATGTAACACAGTGACTATATACAGAATGCGCCTGTAAACATGTAACATAGTGACTATATACAGATTGCACCTGTAAACATGTAACAGTGACTATATACAGAATGCACCTGTAAACATATAAGAGTGATTATATACAGAATGCACCTGTAAACATGTAACAGTGACTATATACAGAATGCACCTGTAAACATGTAACACAGTGACTATATACAGAATGCACCTGTAAACATGTAACATAGTGACTATATTTCCTACATATTTTTTTTCTGTGTTAATCTGTATATTTGCGTTTTGGTTTTAATATCTTGCCTTTTATTACTTTGTATGTCTGTAACGACTTTAACAGTTCGATGTTCTTGAACGAAGGACTAACTGAAAACCAGAGAAATCTCAATGTATCCTTCCTGATGACATACTTTATAAATAAATAATTACTTTACAAATAAATAAATTTTCCACAAATCCTCTGCCAGGAAGCAGTAAATTTTTGAAGAGTCACTTTTCTTTAATTATAAAGTGGGAACAGTCAATTAGTTGTCAATACCCAATATATAAGTAATGGATGATTTACTGTACTACATGCAGAAAAAATGATTTTGTTCCTATTCCCTACCAGAACGGCGGCGTCAACCAGAAGTATCCAGCCCACTTTGGGCCCTATCACCTCCTTGAAGCTAACATTACCGCTAACGTTACCACTAGCTTAAAAGAGGTGATAGCGCTCACCTTCGATTCGCTAACGGGTTAAAACACCCGTTAGCGCTCATTAATTAGCATTTTTTCTTGTTGCTTACTGTACTTTGCGCTCCCTTTACTTGACATGGGGAGCGCAAAGTGAAAGCAGAGATTAACTAGCGTTAGGAGGATCACTTGGTCCTAATGTTTGCTCGATTCTAAAAACACTGCATGGTCCAACTAATAGAAGCGTGAGACACTATTTATTATCTGCTTGGGGTTCACTTTGGTTTTTTACCTGTACGCTTTCTTTGAAAGTTTGGTAGTGCTAGTAGGATCCACTACCTTTAAACCCTGTCTATAGCTGCATAGAATTATATATCAGTTACATTTCATCACTAGTTCACAAGGCGCTATTACATCACACTATTTATTATATTCTAAAATAGGAACTTCCCTAAAATAAAATGAATGGTAAATTTATTAAGTAAAAATAATATGTATGTTGTCTAAAAATATATTACTCTATGGACTAAAATATAAAGAAAGTTAAAAAAATTAACAAAATGAAAAAAATAAATTAAACTAAAAGAAATAAATAGGAAACGCCCTAAAATAAAATCAATGGTAAATTTAATGAGCAAAAAATAATATGAATGTTGTCTAAATATGTACAGTCAGGTCCAGAAATATTGGGACGTCAACACAATTGTAACATCTTTGGCTCTATACACCACCACATTGGAGTTGGAATGAAACAAACACAATGTGCTTTAACTGCAGACTGTCAGCTTTAATTTGAGGGTATGTACATCCAACTCAGGTGAACGGTGTAGGACTTACAGCAGTTTGCAGATGTGCCCCCACTTGTTAAGGGACCAAAAGTAATGGGACAGAATAATAATCATAAATCAAACTTTCCCTTCTTAATACTTGGTTGCAAATCCTTTGCAGTCAATCACAGCCTGAAGTCTGGAACGCATAGACATCACCAGACGCTGGGTTTCATCCCTGGTGATGCTCTGCCAGGCCTCTACTGCAACTGTCTTCAGTTCCTGCTTGTTCTTGGGGCATTTTCCCTTCAGTTTTGTCTTCAGCAAGTGAAATGCTGCTCAATGGGATTCAGGTCAGGTGATTGACTTGGCCATTGCATAACATTCCTCTTCTGTCCCTTCAAAAACTCTTTGCTTGCTTTTGCAGTATGCTTTGGGTCATTGTCCATCTGTGCTGTGAAGCGCCGTCCAATGAGTTCTGCAGCATTTGGCTGAATGTGAGCAGATGATATAGCCCGAAACACTTCAGATTTCATCCTGCTGCTTTTGTCAGCCGTCACATCATCAATAAATACAAGAGAACCAGTTCCATTGGCAGCCATACATGCCCACGCCATGACACTACCACCACCATGCTTCACTGATGAGGTGGTATGCGTAGGATCATGAGCAGTTCCTTTCCTTCTCCATACTCTTCTCTTCCCATCACTCTTGTACAAGTTCATCTTGGTCTCATCTGTCCATAGAATCTTGTTCCAGAACTGTGAAGGCTTTGTTAGGTGTTGTTTGGCAAACTCTAATCTGGTCTTCCTGTTTTTGAGGCTCACCAATGGTTTACATCTTGTGGTGAACCCACTGTATTCACTCTGGTGAAGTCTTCTCTTGATTGTTGACTTTGACACACATACACATACCTCCTGTAGAGTGTTCTTGATCTGACCAACTGTTGTGAAGGGTGTTTTCTTCACAGGGAAAGAATTATTCGATCATCCACCACAATTGTTTTCCGTGGTCTCCCGGGTCTTTTAGTGTTGCTGAGCTCACCGGTGCGTTCCTTCTTTTTGAGAATGTTCCAAACAGTTGTTTTGGCCATGCCTAATGTTCTTGCTATCTCTCTGATGGGTTTGTTTTGTTTCTTCAGCCTAATGATGGCTTGCTTCACTGATAGTGACAGCTCTTTGGATCTCATCTTGAGAGTTGACAGCAACAGATTCCAAATGCAAATAGCACACTTGAAATGAACTCTGGGCCTTTTATCTGCACATTGTAATTGGGGGAATGAGGGAATATCACACACCTGGCCATGGAACAGCTGAGAAGGCAATTGCCCCATTACTTTTGGTCCCTTAACAAGTGGGAGGCACATCTGCAAACTGCTGTAAGTCCTACACCGTTCACCTGAGTTGGATGTACATACCCTCAAATTAAAGCTGACAGTCTGCAGTTAAAGCACATTGTGTTTGTTTCATTCCAACTCCATTGTGGTGGTGTATAGAGCCAAAGATGTTAGAATTGTATTGATGTCCCAATATTTCTGGACCTGACTGTATATTACTCTATGGACACAAACTAAACAAGGTAAAAAAAAAATAACTAAAACCAAAATAATAAATAGGAATTGCCCTAAAATAAAAGAAATAGTAAATTTATTAAGCAAAAATTATGTTAATGTTTTCTAAAAATTTCTAAATTACTCTATAGACAAATAAATAAATAAAATGAAAAAATAAACAGTGAAAAAAAAAAAAGGCTAAAGTAGAACTGCCCTAAAATAAAATTAATAGGAAATGTATAAGTAAAAATAATGTGAATGTTGTCTAAAAACTACATATATTTGCTTATGGACAAAAATATAAAGAAAGCGGAAAATAAACAAAAAAAAATAAAATAGGAACTGCCCAAAAATTAAATGAATAGTAAATTTATTCAGTAAAAGTAATATGGATGTTACAAACAAAATATGTATATTGCTCTAAGGACAAAAAAAATAATTAAAGACCGTAAAAAAATAAATACATAAAATCCTTGTCAAAATAGGAACTGCCCTAAAGGAGTCTATGGGCAAAAAAATAAAGAAAATTAAAAAAATAAAGAAAAGTGAAAAAATAAATAAAACTTAAAGACTATAATAGAACTGCCCTAAAATAAAATTAATAGGAAATTAACACATCCGCAAAAACAGGCTAAATTGATATCCGTGTTTAGACCATGAAGATCAAATGCATCTAGCCTTTGCATCCAATATGTTTCTCATTGGGCACATTTTAGACGTAGCAGAAATTATAAGTGTTAATAAGTGTTCTAATAAGTCATTCAACAAATTTTTATGATTTTTAAATAATAATATTTAATTTTTATTTCTTTAAATCTGGCTATTTTTTAATATTTCCTCATTATTATTATTTTTTTCTATTACTTTAGTGATATAGTGGCTGCAGATTCTGCAGCGGTGTAATTACATCACGGATATTTTCTCTGTGACTCGCTAGTAGCGTAATACGGGCAGGTGACACGGTGTGATCCCTGTTTGTTCATATATAACATTCCTAAAAGGAGCACGTTTCCTGCAGAAATATTATCCTCATCCTTTCACAAAATGTATTGATCATTTCCTCTCTGATCCGAGCGGAAGTCGAAGATGTATCTCAGGATAAATATCAAGAGGGTGTTTCATTATTTCTGCACAAATGTTGAAAATACTGAGCTTTTCTTGTCTTTGCAGTCATGAATTTCGAGCACTCTGCTTCACAAACACTAAGATTAGCGATAAGAGCGGGCGTCGAGGAGGAGGTTAGATTACAGGATATTGGGCACACAAAGATGTGCAAAACGACAAAGGAAAGAAGAGGCGAGAAAGGAAATACCAGGGCCCTAAATTATACGGTAATGGTATTCATGTAACACATACTGAGGCTACTGGGCTACTGGTGTTAAAGATTAAATAGGCATTATTTGTGTATTATTCTAGGGTTAAAGTAGCTTCTCTCCTCCATAAAACAGATTTTGTGGCTAAGAATAATAAAATATCTGCTCTTTGTTTAAGTACTTGAAGCCGATTTTCATGTTGGATCATAATATCTGGCACTGATAAACCACAACATTAAAACCCCCTGCCCGGTGCAGTGGAACACTTTGGTTATATGGTTACAGTTGGGCCTGTCACGGGGTGACATTTGGGTGATTTTGTATTTGGGTGAAAAGATCTGAGTGACTCTGTCCTGGACCAAATAGTGACATCGAGACGTGTGGGTCACAGCATCCCAGAAACGCCAAGCCTTGTAGGGTGTTCCTGGTATGCTGGGGCTTGTACTGACCGAAAGTGGTGGAGAAAGGACAACCGGTGACTGATGTCAGGGACATGGGAGTCAGAGGTTCATTGATGCATGTGGGGAGCGAAGATGAACCCATCTGCTCCCACCACACAAGAGCTTCTGTACTTTACTGAAATACATAATGCAAGCCATGATAGAAAGGGGTCAGCTCACACGTGACAGGCACCACCTACCTAGAGTTTGCTGCACACCACGTACACCCCTTCATGGCCATAGTGTTGCATGATAAAATGGCCTCTTTCAGTAGGATAATGCTCCAGGCCACACTGTAAAAGCTGTTCAGGAATGGTTTAAGGAGCATGATAGATTTCAAGATGTTGCCTTGGCCTCCGGTTTCCCCAGATCTCAATCCGATTGAGCGTCTGTGGGATGTGCTGGAACAACAAATGCCATCCATGGATGCCCCGCCTCGCAACGTTCAGGACTTAAAGAATCTGCTGCGAATGTCTTGGTGCTGGACAGGGGTGAATCTGTCGTGAGGCAAACAAAGTATTTTCCCTGGGGGAGCAGAATCCAGGGGTGCGGCAAACAATGCCCCCTGAGGCCACCAGTTGAATGAGACTGGCTGCAGACCCGTCTCCAGCCATACATGTCTGGTGCCGGCTACCACAGGACACGTTCAGAGGGCTTGTGGAGTCCATGCCTCGATGTATCAGCACGATGGGGATCTACACAATATTAGGCAGGGGTTTTAATGTTGTGGCTGATCCCTGTATGTATCTATTTAACACATTTCAGAACTCTCTGTATAATAGACTTGTGCACCAATTTTTTTTTAGATTCGATTCAGTTCGGCTCGTTCGTATTTTGTAAATTTTCGTTTCGGCCAATTTCCGTTTCGGTTCGTTTCGTTCTCGTTTCGTTTTTCGTATCGACTTTTTTTCATAATTTCGGAAATTTTCGTGTTTTTCGGAACGTCTGTTCTCCTCGTTTCAAAGTGTCTATTCATTTTGACGTAAACTAATGGTTTTTCGGATCCGATATTTCTGTCGATACGATAATTATGTCGATACGATAATTTTGCCATTGAGATTTCTCATGTTTTACAAGAAGGATACATTGAGATTTCTCTGGTTTCCCGGGAAGGAGACATTGAGATTTCTCTGGTTTCCCGGGAAGGATACATTGAGATTTCACTAGTTTTCCAGGAAGGATACATTGAGATTTCTCTGGTTTTACAAGAAGGATACATTGAGATTTCTCTGGTTTCACACGAAGGATACATTGAGATTTCTCTGGTTTTCCAGGAAGGATACATTGAGATTTCTCTGGTTTTACAAGAAGGATACATTGAGATTTCTCTGGTTTTACAAGAAGGATACATTGAGATGGGAATGATACAAAATTACAGAATCAGCGATATAACCAAAAAATACGTTGTCCGAAATTACTGAAATGGAACCGAAATCAGGAATGGAGCCGAAATTACGAATGGAACGAAAATGATTTTCGATTTTACACATTTCTAGTCCATTCGAAAATTCCGAACAAATTTTCGTTTCGTTTCGTAAATTTCTTCGGATCTGCCGTTTTCGGATCTGAAAATCGGCTGAATCCGAATGCACGAATCGGGAAATTTCGTGAAAAATCCGAAATTCCGAAACCCGAAACGCACATCCCCACTGTATAAGCTACAGGCAATACACCTCAAAATAAAACCATAAAATGTTATTGGAAGGGAAAGCCTATCACTTTCATTACAAATAACTCAATACAAGGATTCTTAAAAATAAATAATATTTGTGATGTTGGAGGTTGGCTTGGAACTTGTCAAACATGGGGTAACCGGCTACAAGGCTGGTAAATGCCAATATGGAGATATGTGTCCTATCAAAGGGTGATGTTTGCTCTTACTTGAGAATTCTTCAGCAAGGAAACTCAGAGAATTGAGTAAAGCACATGATTGCATTGTGATGCATTACCTCTTCCATAAATGTGAATTATACTGTATATACCTTTGTGATGTCGTGTCAGTTTGGAACTATTTTTCAGATGTTGAGACATCATAAAAATTTGGTGAAGACATATTTCAGACTTAACGCAACTTAAAGTTTCCGTTACCAGTATCTTTTTTAATTTCCGACCCAAGTAAACAACTTCAACGAAAACATGGCAGTTTTATCAATTTCATATCTCGTCAAAGCTGAAAATTCTATTTCCGTTGTGTTTTCCATGAAGATATAATAACATTTGCCGGCGAAACGCAGGTTGATACACAAGTGCTAATTTTATGGAATTGGAATCTCGGAGGGGGGCTTGGTATAGCTTGGAGGATTATCAGTGTGTGCTCTTCATTTCAACGGTTAAATCAAATATTGTGTTGCCTATATTTCTAGAGGTGCGTAACCTCATAAATAACAAAAAGGTCTACTGCACGTTATAACTGTGGATGGCCTGGACACGCGCGGGAAGTCTGCTGTTGCGAGGAGACAGGCTGTGATTCCATTAACAAGTCATAAGGCAGATTTAATACCAACACTTCAAGAGCTTTAAGATCTATTTCCTCACAATCGCAGGCACCAAAATCATTAACTTAAAGCCCCTTCGAACGTAATTGCTTCTTGTTTTCTCTTGCTTTCCAGCAGCAGACCCGCGTCACTTCAAAAATAATGTAATCTTTCATTTTCAAATGAGTTTGCTGCTCATATCAATTGGACAATTACATCAACTCAAAGGGACCAACATTTAGAAATCCGAGAGACACTAAATGTAATTGAATTTAAAATAGAGGTAACTATCATCTCTTAGTTGCCCCCCCCCCCCACCACCACACGCATTACCATTATTGTTTTAAAGCGATTCCATACTGGTGTAATGTAAAACATCCAACAAACTAGCAAATATGAATTAAAATTATAAAGAAACATAGAACACAAACAGGGTTATACAGAGAGATCCGAAATGTGGCCAAAATGTAACCGGACACTGAATTTCAGCAAACAGGGACATTTCGGGGCCATTCGGCTATTCAGAGAGCAGGCAATTTGCCAAATTTTGGCGAATTGCCTACATGTATGGTGCCTGTTCGAGAGCAGTGAAAACCCCCATAGAGAAGCAATGCTTTGTCTAGTCAGAGACACCGAACAGCAGAGAAATGTCAGTGAATGCCCTGCCGCTCGGTGGTTTCATTCGTCAGGTATATTCAGGTGAATCCCATAGGTTTCATCGTTAAAAATATTCCCATTTTAATTCAATCTCTAATAAACTGTTTATTATTTTATTCTGCAGTAAAAAGTCTCTTTATTTTTAGAATCTTTTAGGCATTTTTTGGGATTTATTCGGCAAACTTTTTTTTCCTTTTTTTTTTTAAATCGTTTTTTCTTTTTTCTGTAACAGACCTTTTTATTATCATTCATTGTATCTTATATATAATGCGGTGACTTTTCGGATCTCTCTGAATAACCCTGATAGCAAAATTTATTGTAGATAAATGTATTAAAGTATTGTGGGCGCAAAAGTATGAATATGCTTGAATATAATAGGTGTAGCTAAATAAGAGTGAATTATATTCAGTATTAAATGCTGTCTTATGATACAGCCGGTACAAGAGAAACAACAAAAACCTGACCAAGAATTCAGAACAAATACTGGGCAACAAAGTATCCAATAACGGCGCATATACTAATAAATCAACGAAAGCCATGGGAAATGTTTGAGCAACCAGGAGTGGGAAATGTTTGAGCAACAAGGAGTGGGAAATGTTCGATGAACAATGAGTGGGAAATGTTTGAGCAACAAGGAGTGGGAAATGTTTGAGCAACAAGGACTGGTAAATGTTTGACCAACAAGGAGTGGGAAATGTTTGAGCAACAAGGATTGGGAAATGTTTGAGCAACAAGGAGTGGGAAATGTTTGACGAACAATGAGTGGGAAATGTTTGAGCAACAAAGAGTTGGAAATGTTTGACCAACAAGGAGTGGGAAATGTTTGACCAACAATGAGTGGGAAATGTTTATGAATCCCATAGGCTTCAATGTTAAAAATATTCCTGTTTTAATTGAATATCTAATAAACCGTTTATTATTATATTCTGCAGTAAAAAGTCTCTTTATTTTTAGATTTATTAGGATCTTTTAAGCATTTTTTGGAATTTTTTTTGATTTTTTTTTTTTCGAACTTTCAGTGAACGGCCCGAAAAGTTTGAAGTTCGCAAATTTTCAAACAGCCGATGTTCGAATCGAAATGTCGAACCGATTTGAACTGGCAGCCCATCCCTAGTGATCATCCTCCTGTCTTTCCAGCATTTCTCAAAGACAAAAGGGAACACATAAAACACAATTGTGCAATTCTGGCGAAAATCTCCAGAGATTAAATAAAATGCTATGTGAACACTCACATTTTCTAGAGCCCAATATACCCGGCTCTAGGATGGAAAGCCTATGGTCAAGTAAAGGGTGGCACTCCCCTTCTTTCTTGGTGTAGAAATCTCAACGTAAAGCAGAAGGTAGAGAGAGACGGCGCTCTCATGGTGACATATTAAAATCGCACTCACCAATTTGATGTAAGCTGGTAAGACTGAGTGACGCAAGCAGCGTGTACAGTCATTTCCTGATATTCCTGCCCTATACTACATAGAAAGCAGAGGATCTTAAACCATTTATGGAAGCAGGCCGGGAGCACCCCAGGATGAAATAAAAAGTACATCAAATTGGTGATGGCTCCCAAGAGCGCCGAAACGTCTGTAACTATCAGGGTTATTCAAAGAGAATCCAGTGGCGTAACTAGAAACCTGAGGGCCCCGGTGCAAGAATCCATGAAGGCCCCCCAACCCCCCAAAAAAAAGATCCATATTTTTACCTTTTTTTTTCCTGCAATATAAAAAAGATAGTATTGCCCCCAGCTCACACGGATATATATTGCCCCCAGCTCACATGGACATATATATTTCCCCAGCTCACATGGACATATATATTGCCCCCAGCTCACATGGACACATATATTGCCCCCAGCTCACATGGACATATATTGCCCCCAGCTCACATGGACATATATTGCCCCCAGCTCACATGGACATATATTGCCCCAGCTCACATGGTCATATATTGCCCCCAGCTCACATGGACATATATTGCCCCCAGCTCACATGGACATATATTGCCCCCAGGCCACACATGGATATATTGCCCCAGCTCATGGAAATACTGCCCCAACACATGGATATACTGCCCCAACACATGGATATACTGCCCCAGCACATGGATATTCTGCCCCAGCCAGCTCATGGATATTCTGCCCCAGCCAGCTCATGGATATTCTGCCCCAGCCAGCTCATGGATATTCTGCCCCAGCTCAAGGATATACTGCCCCCATCTCATGGATATACTGCCCCCATCTCATGGATATACTGCCCCAGCCAGTTCATGGATATTCTGCCCCAGCCAGCTCATGGATATACTGCCCCAGCCAGTTCATGGATATACTGCCCCAGCCAGCTCATGGATATACTGCCCCAGCCAGCTCATGGATATACTGCCCCAGCCAGCTCATGGATATACTGCCCCAGCCAGCTCATGGATATACTGCCCCAGCCAGCTCATGGATATACTGCCCCAGCCAGCTCATGGATATACTGCCCCAGCCAGCTCATGGATATACTGCCCCAGCCAGCTCATGGATATTCTGCCCCAGCCAGCTCATGGATATACTGCCCCAGCCAGCTCATGGATATTCTGCCCCAGCCAGCTCATGGATATTCTGCCCCAGCCAGCTCATGGATATTCTGCCCCAGCCAGCTCATGGATATTCTGCCCCAGCCAGCTCATGGATATGGATATATCTGCCCCCAGCTCAAGGATATACTGCCCCCATCTCATGGATATACTGCCCCATCTCATGGATATACTGCCCCAGCCAGTTCATGGATATTCTGCCCCAGCCAGCTCATGGATATACTGCCCCAGCCAGCTCATGGATATTCTGCCCCAGCCAGTTCATGGATATTCTGCCCCATCTCATGGATATACTGCCCCAGCCAGTTCATGTATATACTGCCCCAGCCAGCTCATGGATATACTGCCCCAGCCAGCTCATGGATATTCTGCCCCAGCTCTTTCTTACCTGCTCTGCTGGCCCCGGGCAGGCTCCATCGGCGTCTTCTCCTCCAGCGTCTTCTCCTCCTTGGCGAGCGGACGCTGGAAACATCCAGCTTGGCCGCTCACCGGAAACCACCTGATCAGCGCGAGGTCTCGTGCGCTGGTCAGGTGGTTTCTCTCCCACGTGAGCGGCCAAGCTGCATATCAGCGGCCGCTCGCGTAGGGAGAGGGACGGCCAGCGCGCGGCTCCCAGATTCCGGCGCTTTTTGCCGGAATCTGGCGGCGGCGCTGGGCCCCCCTCCAGTGGCGGAATGCCAGGGCCCGGTCGCAACTGCGACCGCTGCGACCCTGGTACTTCCGCCACTGAGAGAATCGAAAAGTCACTGCACGTTCAGTGAGTTTTCGTTCTCTTCAATTCGGTGTGATTTGGCGATCCCATTTCGGCGTCCCTGCAGTGTATTTAGCAATCACCACAGGGCCGTCGTAGTGCAGGGAAAAGCTGCCGCAAAGCCGCCAAACACTCACCGCAAAACCCGGCGAATGCACACCGAAACCCGCACAAACATCTGGATTAACGCCGCTGAAAACGCCAGAGAAACCCGAGCAGCCGCCGATCACGGCGCAGAGCAGCCGCCGGAAAAAGCCAACACCGCAGACGAATGGAGTGAGAGAAAAAAACAGTACGCTTCAATGTTTGAAAATTGAAACGCTGTTGGTAAAAGAAACTACAGAACGAAAATGTCTGGAATTTACATATAAAATCCAATGAATGATAATAAAAAGGGCTGTTACAGAAAAAATAAAAAACGATTTAAAAAAAAAAATGAAAAAAAATTTGCATAAAAATTCCGAAAAATACCTAAAAGATCCTAAAAAATCTCTAAATAAAGAGCCTCTTTACTGCAGAATATTCTAATCAACAGTTCATTAGACATTGGATTAAAACGGGAATATTTTTAACATTGAAGTCTATGGGATTCTCCTGAATAAACCTGTCGAATGAAACCACCGAACAGCAGGGCATTTCGGCAACTTTTCACTGCTGGTTTTTGATCTCTGAATAGCTGAAGCATTGCTTCTCTATGGGGGATTCACTGCTCTCGAACAGGCGCCGAACATATCCATGTGTAAGCTGGTCTGGGGCAATATATCCATGTGTGAGCTGGGGCAATATATATCCATGTGTGCCTTCACTTTCACTGCCTTCGAACAGGCACCGTACTTGCTGGCAGTTCGCCAAAATTTGTGTGTATGAGAGAGCTCCACGGCAATAAACCTCACAGTAATGTGCGCTGTGTGTATGAGCATTCAGTGTTATATGGGAGTACTGATTTAGGAGTAAGAGTAGTTAAACAAAAATGTGTAAAACTCGGGGGGGGGGGTGACACCATAAGCTACCGCACCGGGTGACACCAACCCTAGTGACGCCACTGCAGTATATTTTATATTATTATGTAAATATAGATGTGTGTAAGAGATATGTTGCTTTTTCTAAGTGTCGGAGGTGTGTTTTGCTTTCATTTTTCTAAGTAAATTGCAACATTGCTTTCAGAGTAAACGCTGCTTGGTTTCAAATTAAAATTGGTTAAACTAAAGAGGCCGGGGAACAGGGAATACTACGGCTCCGAGCTAGCGAGGAAGATAATTTCACAGCAGATAGATACACTGCAGTAGAAAAGGAACTGTAATTATCTGTCAACGTGTCACTAAACTTCTCGTCAGCGTCTCAAGCTCGACGAGAGAGAATCGAGGGCCATCGGAATAAAAAAATTATAAAGTTTTGAACCAGATTGAAATTAGAAGAAAATTAAGTTTTGAGGAAAAAAAATAAGATTTCCTTTAACGGATAAAATACAATATTAAATCACGCGTCGCTCTCGGGAAGAACTCACAAGGTAAAATGGACTTGTTGCACATGACGTGCTGCGAAAAACTCACAGCTGAAAGATTTCCCGGCGTTAATTTTTAATAATGTTTAATTTTGTATTCACAATAGATGGAAAGAATTACTCTCCACAGTCTTTAATTTAATATGTTTGGATTTGTTTTGTTCTGTTAAATCCACATTAATATTCTTAACCTCTTCAGTAACCAGTGTTTTTTTTTGGAAAATCATTTTTTTTTTAAATTTATTTATTTATTTATTGTCATCATTTATATAGCGCCACCGGTTTCCGCAGTGTTTTACAATATTTACAAGAAATATTTGGGAATATTCCCATTGTTTTCCTTTCTGTAATAACCTGTTTGGGAGAATGCTGCCATCTGCTGGTCAAAATGAGTTACTGCAGTTAGAACTGCTGTTCGTTGCTCCATGCATTGGCTGGGAAAAGTCTGATAAAGCCATTTCCAGGGCTGGATTTACATCCCGGGAGCCTGTAGGCACAGAGATCTGGCGTATCTCCCTCCCCCACCACCTTCCTAAAAAGTGACAAAACTACTTTTTTAATTTTTGTTTTGGGGGGAACTTAAAAAAAATAAAATAATAATATTGTAATGTTAAATAAATTACAGTTATTTATTTATTACATATAAATAACGGAAAAACTATTTCTTTCTGTGCTCACTTGGCACCTCACTTGATTTTGTTCAGAGTTCCAAAGTCCCCTTGTCTCTCCTCAATGCAGGGCCATGAGCTAGGTTGATGAAACAATGTTTCTATATGCTGGTAGTGTAGAAATTGAGAAGGTGATTTAATGCAGCATCGTTGTTTACTTTATAATTGTAAAGTGAACAATACTGCTGGGTTAGAAAAGAAAAAGAGAAAAAATATTTAGATTTTATTTATTTGTTATTATAATTTTAGATGAACCTGATCATTGTTGTTGTCACTGGAAAGGACTTAATCTGACCTTTCCAATGACACTTTATATGTTCCTCTAGCCTGTAGGGCTCCACAGATACAGGGGTCTAAATTATTGTAAATTGTAATTTTTTTGTATTGTATTTTTTACACAGAGCATGCCACCCCCTTTTGGCAGGTGCCTGTAGAGACATGCCTACTCTGCCTAATTGTAAATCCAGCCCTGACAATCCCCATCTGATTTTAACAATTTTAGCACCTTGGTCATTATGCCCACAGGGCTAAAAGTTTGAGGGCACTTTCTGTAGCCCAAAAGCCCAATATATTCCATACTGTAATAATCTACGTGGAAGGGGGATGTCACCATCTGCTGGCCAAAAGGAGTTACTGCAGTTAGAACTGCAGCTCATGGCTCTGTGCATTATCAGCTGGGGAAAGTCCGATAGATATTCCCCAGCTGACATTAAACAGTTCTAGCATTTTGGGCATCATTTCCAAGGTGCTAAAACTTTAGGGGAAAGCTCTTTAACCAAAAATCAAACAAAATGTGATTGCAAGAAAAGAGTTTCATTTGCTTTTGTCCTGCTCAGCTGCAGATCGAGATCACTTGAAATGGTGCCTTTTGAAGACCTGAGTTATCTCGATCTCGGGAGTGAAGAGGTTAAGAAAGCGAAGACGATACAACATCGTCACTGCTGGTGCTGTCGTCGACATTTTCCTGTGCTGATTAGGGCTTTTTGTTTTATATCCTGAATTAGCAGACGGACGCTTTGTATTCCGCCAGCAGGAGACGGAACCAACGATTCCAGGAGAGACCTTGGTGAAATAAAACAGATCTGCTCCGTACAATGTTGGCAAAATTATAACGTCTAAAAGAAAGTGAAACTGTTATTATGTGAATGATGAGAATCTGAGATCAGAGATTTGAAATTGCTCCAGATGAAAGCGCCAGGTCAGAGGTTAATACCTCTTACAATCATGGCAGAAATGCAGAGAGGAAAGAGATGCGGATGAAAAGAATTGTATTATTTTACAGCACAATGTGAGCCGCGATACCTTGCTGCACGTTGGCATGCATGAACACTGGATTTCGATTAATCCTTCATAAGAACATACTAAATAGCTTCCTCAGCCATTTACCTTTGTCTCTGGAAAATAAAGTAATATCGCGCGCATTAGGTAATGAATAGTCCCGGGAATAATGAGCAGAAACAACATGGGGTCTGGCGCTGAAGGTCCGAGTTTTTAAATAACAGAAGATTGCTTCATTAAAGGGGATTGATGTTGGTTAAAGACCAAGCCATGAATGATGTGATATGAAAGTGATATTAAATTGCAATTGGCTCTTTAAATCATGTGTGATAGGATTGAGCTGTTGAGCGTCCAACGTCATGGCTCGGGCAGGAGGAAGGACTGGAGCAATGAAAAAAGTGAGACGAGAAAAACTAGTGATGGGCTGAATACCCCCGTGTTCGGTTCGCATTCGAACTCGAACACCCGAAAAAGTTTGACCGCGAACTCGAACACAATGCGAACACCATGCAAGTCAATGGGGCTCGAACGGTCGAAAATGAAGGTCCCCTCCAAGAGGGCATATATGCAAGATATTGGCCATAAAAGGTGTATGGGGGTCCCGGTACTGCCCTGGGGGACAGGAAACAATGAAAGAATTATTATTTTTTAACCCTTTCACTGCTGAGTGCTGAGCCATTTCACCGCTGTGCGCTGAGCTCATTTTTACCACTTTTGCGCATGATTAAATGTGATTTGAAGCCATGGGAAATGTTTTATCACCAATGAGTGGGAATGTTTGACCAATGAGTGGGAAATGTTTGACCAACAATGAGTGGGAAATGTTTGATCAACAATGATTGGGAAATGTTTGACCAACAAGGAGTGGGAAATGTTTGACCAACAAGAAGTGGGAAATGTTTGACCAACAGGGAGTGGGAAATGTTTGACCAACAATAAGTGGGACATGTTTGACCAACAATGAGTGGAAAATGTTTGACCAACAACGAGTGGGAAATGTTTGACCAACAATGAGTGGGAAATATTCCAGTTTTAATTCAATATCTAATAAACCATTTATTATTATATTCTGCAGCAAAGAGTCTCTTTATTTTTAGATTTTTAGGATCTTTTAAGCATTTTTTGGAATTTTTTTTAAATTAACTTTCTGCAAACGTCCTGAAAAGTTTGAAGTTGGTGAATTTTTGAACAGCCAATGTTCGAATTGAACTTCAAACCGATTTGAACCGGCAGCCCATCCCTAATAAAAACAAACAAATAAATGGTAAATAAATAAACAACTTATGTAAAATAAAGAAAGAAAAACATTTAGATAACTGTCCTCATGACCCCTTACGGGATTTTAGTAAGTTGGACAGCTACTTCATTTTCTGCAGTTTAACCTTTTCACGACGAGTGAAGTGTTATGACAATCACAAAAGAATGATGAGCATCTGTCACAGTATTACATGGTAAATCATTATTAACCAAAAATGGCACCATGTACTCCGAAGCAAACAGTGGCAGTTTAATGGAAATGCAACATTTTGGTCACACAGACGTTTCTCAAGCGTGTGAAAGGTTCGTATGAGTGAAACGTTGTATCTCCATTAAAATGCCATTTTTTGCTTCGGAGTACTTGGTTCCGTCTTTGGCTGAAGAGGTATTGGTGTGGTTGGCCCCACTGGCTCCATGAGCCAGCCTTTGCTGTAAAAACTGATGATTACTTTGAGCGCAGCTCTCTATTGCTGCTGTGTCATGATAAATCATTAGACATGTGCAGAGCAAATACAGTTGGTTTGGATCAGATTATTTCAGAATCCAAATAGCAGGTTATGAAATAGTCAGAATCAGCCAATTCGCAATATCAGAAGGTTCTGATATTTTGGATCGGACCAATACAGAATTAGGGTTAGAGCCAGGGTTACAGTTTCTGTGTGTAATACGATAAGGATTAGGGCTAGGATTAGGGCTACAGTTAGGGTTACACTTTCCATGTATATTATATGATGAGGATTAGGTCTACAGCTAGGGTTACAGTTTCCATGTGTTGTATTATCAGGGTTAGGGCTTGGGTTAGAGATACAGCTAGGGTTACAGTTTCCATGCGTTGTATGATTAGGGTTAGGGCTTGGGTAAGGGTTACAGTTTCTGTGTGTAATACAATAAGGATTAGGGCTAGGATTAGGGCTACAGTTAGGGTTACAGTTTCCATGTATATTATATGATGAGGATTAGGTCTACAGCTAGGGTTACAGTTTCCATGTGTTGTATTATCAGGGTTAGGGCTTGGGTTAGAGATACAGTTAGGGTTACAGTTTCTGTGTGTAATACGATAAGGATTAGGGCTAGGATTAGGGCTACAGTTAGGGTTACAGTTTCCATGTGTTGTATGATTAGGGTTAGGGCTTGGGTTAGGGATACAGTTAGGGTTACAGTTTCCATGTATATTATATGATGAGGATTAGCTCTACAGCTAGGGTTACAGTTTCCATGTGTTGTATTATCAGGGTTAGGGCTTGGGTTAGAGATACAGTTAGGGTTACAGTTTCCATGTGTTGTATGATTAGGGTTAGGGCTTGGGTTAGGGATACAGTTAGGGTTACAGTTTCCATGTATATTATATGATGAGGATTAGGTCTACAGCTAGGGTTACAGTTTCCATGTGTTGTATTATCAGGGTTAGGGCATGGGTTAGGGATACAGCTAGGGTTACAGTTTCCATGTGTTGAATTATCAGGGTTAGTGCTTGGGTCAGGGATACAGCTAGGGTTACAGTTTCCATGTGTTGTATGATTAGGGTTAGGGCTTGGGTTAGGGATACAGTTTCCATTTGTTATATGATTAGGGCTTGGGTTACAGTTTCCATGTGTTGTATGATTAGGGTTAGGGCTTGGGTTAGGAATACAGTTAGGGTTACAGTAAAGTGAGGCTGTACGAATGTATTATTCAATTAATTATTTGTTTTTTTATTGAATAGGGTATGATGGAGCAATAGGGTAATGATGCAAAAATGATAAATGTCTTAAAAAATGAAAACAGTCTCATTAGCAAATTGTACTAAAAAAAGTGGTTTTTTTTTTTACACAGGACTCTCTAATTTTATGATTTTATAGGGACACTCAAGACACCAGGACCATATCATCAATTTTATAAATGATCAGGCCAGCCATCAGAAATTTTGGGGCCCCTTACTGACCCTAAGAATAGGGCCCCCCCTTGATCCCCTCTCCCCATAGGAAATAAATTTGTAATGTGAATCGTGATCACATTACAGAGTGTTAGTCCCAATATCTTAAAATCACACATATTGTTCGCACAACAGCACATTTAACATAAAAAAGTATCTATCTGGTTCAAATAAGTTAAGACAGTAAAAAATTCAATTTTTTATTAAAAAAAATATGAATCAAGATCGGATTACAGAGTGTTGCTCCCAATACCTTTAAAAATCACACAAAATGTGTATTTGTGCAAACAATGTAGCATAAAAGTATAATTAAATAATTCCACTGGCAGAGCAACACAGCAACAGAACTCTCAGTAATGTGCAGTGCGTATGAGCATATCAGAGCAACACAGCAACAGAACTCTCAGTAATGTGCAGTGCGTATGAGCATATCAGAGCACCACAGCAACAGAACTCTCAGTAATGTGCAGTGCGTATGAGCATATCAGAGCACCACAGCAACAGAACTCTCAGTAATGTGCAGTGCGTATGAGCATATCAGAGCACCACAGCAACAGAACTCTCAGTAATGTGCAGTGCGTATGAGCATATCAGAGCACCACAGCAACAGAACTCTCAGTAATGTGCAGTGCGTATGAGCATATCAGAGCACCACAGCAACAGAACTCTCAGTAATGTGCAGTGTGTATGAGCATATCAGAGCACCACAGCAATAGACCTCCAACAGTAAAGGCAGGGAGTATGAACGTACACAGGATCCACAGCAATAGACCTCCAACAGTAAAGGCAGGGAGTATGAACGTACACAGGATCCACAGCAATAGACCTCCAACAGTAAAGGCAATGGGCCACATTACATACTTGGTGCTAACGTTTGCACTCACCTGAGTGAGCATTAACGTTAGCCCAAGTATTTAACGGATATTTCAATCCAAACGCTAATGGGTTAAGTAACCTGTTTGCGTTTGGTATCTTGTGCTTTTCAGTGCGAGGTTACTGTACTTTCGCTCCCTATACTTAATATGGGGAGCGCAAAGTGTTAATCAGCGTTAGGATTACAAAGTCCCAGCGCTGATTAACGTCCGGCTCTGGTTAGTGGAAAGTTAACCACAGCCAGAACCTGGTATTAACGGATTCCACTTCTGCAGAATCCGTTAACACCATCCAAAAAAATAAAAAAAAGTGAGCAGATACTCCCCTCCTGTGCCGCGGCGAGGACCACCTCCTCTGGCCGGTGGGAGCAGGTTAAGACTGGGGGAAAAAGTCCCCGCAGTATCCCACTGAGTATCACTACGCTCACCGTCCGGATCTCGCAAGGCGAGATCCGGCTGGTCATGTGACTGCCGGCGTCTGCTTCATTGGAGTCCTGTGGACTCCATTGAGAGGATGTGCGCAGCTGCACTTAACGATGCCACGAGCATCCCGGGTGTTAACGCGCAGTAACAATGCAAGCAGCATTTTTTTGCGCCTGTATTGTAATCTAGCATTAAAACGCGGGCGCAGTTTTTGCTCCCTAGCGCCCACGTTTTAACTCTAGGAATGTAGCGTTACATCCAGAGGGATGGATGGACAGACAGTGGGATGGACGGACTGGTATGGATGGACAGATAGACAGACAGGGATGGATGGAGGGATGGATGGACAGATAGACAGACAGGGATGGATGGATGGATAGACGGATAAGGATGGATGGATTGACTGACAGGGTGTCCTCTGTCACCCTCCCCAGCCCCCTGTGTTCTCTCTATCACCCCCCCAGCCCACAGTGTACAGTCTGTCACCTCTCTAGCCCCCCCTCTTCTACCCTTCCCGGTGCAGCCCCTGTTACAGCCTCTGTCCAGATCCAGCATGTGCAGGGTGTCAGGGCAGCTGCTCCTCAGCCTGGCTTCTCTCCTTCTCCCATCCACAGGCACGTGCTTGTGGTGGTGCTGTGTGAGGAAGGGGCAGGGCAGGCAGTGTGCAGACTCCAGAGCCATGGGAAGCAAGGGGCAGCCATGTTGGTGGGAGGGCTGCTCCCCCTCCTCTCCCAGACCCACGGCTGTCACATGGAAGGGCGGGGCTTGTGCCGGCGGGGCGGAGTTTCTCAGCACAGCGTTGATCTCTCCCCACAGAGACTCAGCGGCTGAGCATACAAAGGCTGGCCCTGAGTGTTGTCACCCTCCAAGAGGGTGTCACCCAGTGTGGGCCTGGGGCCCCCTCCCCACGTGACCCGGCGGCCATCTTGCTGCTCACAGGGCAGCCAGGCCCAAGTAGGCCGCAGTACCTCCTCCAGAGGCCTGCGCCTAAAGTAATCAAAGCTACCGATGGCGGGCCCCCCAGTCGGCCGGGCCCCTTACTGCAGCATGGGCTGTAATGCCCTGATGGCGGCCCTGTAAATGATCATGGCTTGGTGAGTCTCGTCCTCCAGTTGTGGCCTCTAAATGGAAAGCTGTCAGTCAGCATTCACTGGACAGTCTTCCAGGGTTTAGGTCAAGAATATACAGCTCTATGCATTGCTAACTAGCCAATGCCTCTCAATGCGAGCGTCCAACCCTCTGACAGCTTCCGAAAGCTCAGCTACAAGAGACGATGCAGCCCATCAGACCACAAGCTAGCGCTGGAGAAAAAGTAAGGTCAGTATTCCAAAGCTGGTGCTAACTTAACCAGAGCTGTTTTACCAGAGCCATTATACACGGATATTCAGAGAGAGGTGAAAACCAGGAGAAATGGCAGGAGAATGAACAACCTAGAGCAAAAAGCCGATTTGGAAAGTGAGATAAATGGGAGAATTTTTCTGGTTTGGCTATTTTGACCTAGAATTTTCACTTCTCCAGTCATTCTCCTGGTTTTCACCGCTCTCTGAATAACCCTGACAGTCTATGGAGTTGCTAAATTCACAACAGCTCTGGTTAAGTTAGCACCAACTTTGTAATACTGCCACAAGTTCTTACAACTTTTATGAAAAAAAACATGGCGGAGAGGGGGCCAAGAAGACTTGTGGTTTTCAGTGTATACTGTATCAATTCAGAATTCGGCTGAATTAATGGCAATTCGGTGATTCGGATCGACACAAATCCCAGTTTGCTGATATGTGAACCGAATCACTCACTGAATGAGAACTTAACACATTCATCTGAACCGATCCGTTTTATAATGAACCGGTTCTGAATATAATCACAAAGATTCAGATTAATTCAGACTAACTTTATTGACACCTATGCCCCATTCTATGTGTCATTTTTTGGGTCATAAGCTTCATTCTTTGTGCCATTTTGGAGCATATGCCCAGGGATCAAGTCCTGCAGGAATGCATGGGAACAAAGTTCTCTCACTATTTTAGCAGGAGGAACTTAGTTCCCTTTTGGCTGATATACTGGGAAGCTGCAATACCTTTCTATACAGACATACTTTTATAAAACTGTCTCTATATAAGGGTTTTTCCTGGCATTAAGTACATTGGGAAGGCTTGGGAATGACCATTTCTCTGTGTTTTCATTCAGGAACCATTGGTGCGTCATTCTCTAGGCTTTTAAATTTTATTACATTGCGGATCCGAAGTTCTGAAATGACCAAATATATTTGGATCCTGAATCAGTCCAATCCGAAATATTGGAAGCTTCCGAAATTCCAAATTGGCTTCTTCCGAATATTTTAGAATCTGACATTTTTGAATTTTCGAAACATTCTGATCGGAACCAAATTTGTTGCCTGCCCACATGTTGGGCTGAGGGTTATCATTAATGTTTAAGTAATGTATCAATTTTATGAATATAAGTTTATTTTCTATGAAAGGAATCTCATTGGCTGCATCTCTTCTCCTGTGATGCTTTTGATCAGCGTGGTCCTCCGGTTTAGGTCAGTCTGTTGGATGATTATGCTGAGAACTGGACACTTACAGGGTTATTCAAAGAGATCCGAATGGCTGCCGAAAAGGTAACCGAACGCTGAAAATCAGCGTTCGGTTACCTTTCTTGGCCATTCGACTATTCAGAGAGCAGGCAATTCGCCAAATGTTGGCGAATTGCCTGCTCATACAGTGCCTGTTCGGTGCCTGTTCGAGGGCAGTGAAATCCCCATAGCTTCATCTATTCAGAGAACAAAAAAACAGAAGCGAAAAGTTGCCGAAATGCCCTGCCATTCGGTTGCTTTATTCGACAGGTTTATTCAGGCGAATCCCACAGGCTTCAATGTTAAAAATATTCCCGTTTTAATTCAATATCTAATAAACCGTTTATTATAATATTCTGCAGTAAAAATATTCTTTATTTTTAGATTTTTTAGGATCTTTTAAAAAAAAAATTAAAATGTTTTTCCTTTTTTTCTGTAACAGCCCTCTTTATTATCATTCATTGGATTTTATATGTAAATTTCAGACATTTTCGCTCAGTAGTTTCTTTGCAAACAGCGTTTCACTTTTCAAACATTCAAGCGTACTCTTTTTTTTTTCACTCCATTCGTCTGCGGTGTTGGGTTTTTCTGGGGGCCGCTCTGGGCTGTGATCGGCTCCCACTTGGGTTTCTCCGGTTTCTTCGGCGGGTTAATCCAGATGTTTTTGTGTTTTTCGGTGTGCATTCGCCGGGTTTTGCGGTGAGTGTTCGTCGGCTTTGCGGCGGCTTTTCCCTGCATTACGGCGGCCCTGTGGTGCTTACTGAATACACGGCAGGGTCGCCGAAATGGGATCGTCAAATCGTGCCAAATTGAAGAGAACGAAAAGTCACCGAACGTGCGGTGGCTTTTCGATTCTCTGAATAACCCTGCAAGTTTTTGGTTTTAATCATTATAAAATGCTATAAAAGGGAAAACGAATCGGTCCAAAAGAATGAATCGTTAACAATCCGAAATGATCTGAAACGAAAGGGAAATCGATTTGAAATGATCCGAAATGAAAGGGAAATCGAGTCGAAATGATCTATAATAAAAACCCACTGACCGAAAAGATCTGAAACGATCGGAAACGAAAAATACTGCCGTGCACATGTCTAGTGGATAGATGAGCGGTACAATGCTCACTCAGGTATTGTTGTAGTTACCTCTAATTAGCTTTACAGCAATTCTTAGTAGACATGTGCACAGCACAAAATTTCGTTTTGAACTAATGGATTAGTCTTAAAATGCAATTTATTTAGTTACTAAAGAAATTCGTTTTCAGTTCTTTAGTATGAAAACTAAATTCATTAATCCGAAAACCAGTGGATACAATTACTATTGTAGTGGCTCCTCAGAGGGCTGAGATCGCTGCTTGTTACAGTATCTCTCACTCTCAGAACAATGTGGGCCATATTACATAGATGGTGGTAACATAACCAGAGCTGTTGTAAACTTCCCAGAGCCATTATAGCCTATACAGCTCTGGTTAAGTTAGCACCAACATTGTAATACTGCCCCGTGTCAGGCAAAACTGTTACAGTAACTGACTGCTGCTCATCACAGCGCTCAGAGTTTCAGTAAAACTAGTAAATAATATTATATATAAGAGGTTGGAACAATATTATTTCCTTGTTTTACTGAAACTCTGAGCGCTGTTACAGTCAGTTACTGTAACAACTGAGCCTGATACATTGTACTGAGAGATAATCTAACAAGCAGCCGATCTCAGCGCTCACAGCCACTGGATTTAAAGGGCTGAAAAAAAAGGATCCTCTCTGTATAATGTTTAGAACATCCTCCTGCATTAATTAATACCCCTCTCTGTATAATGTATACAACATCCACCTGCATTAATTAATGCCCCTCTCTGTAGAATATATAGAACATCCTCCTGTATTAATTAATGTCCCTCTCTGTATAGAACATCCTCCTCAATTTATACCTTTCTCTGTATAATGTATATAACATCCTCCTGCATTAATACCCCTCTCTGTATAATGTATAGAACATCCTCCTGCATTAATGAATGCCCCTCTCTGTATAGAACATCCTACTGCATTGGCATGTGGAGGGTGCAGAATTTAGGATGTTGCGATGTTGCGATGTTGCGCTCTTCATTGCTGGTCTCCTTCACTCATCAATGTAATATCACAAAAAGGACTGAAACTAAAATATAGTGCATTTTATTTTAGTTTCTTTCGTTTTTTGTACTGAGCAGTTTCATTTCTCTTGAGTCATATGAAAACTAAATTATCCCAAAATTCGGACTAAATCGTTTTAGTACTAAAACAAATGCACATGTCTAATTCTTAGAATAAATGACCATTTTCAAAATCAAAAGATGAAAAAATAATAAATTCGCCAGGCTCTAGGGAGCTCATGAAACCATCGGGCCATTGAGCAGCACATGTATACTCATATGAAATGCTGTCTGCTAATGAAGAACCGTCAGATGCACAGGAGACGCGTCCATTAACCCCTTCACTGCGGAGCCATTTCACGTCTTAAAAAAACACCTTTTTCTTTTCTGTATTATTATTGTTATTATTTTTTGTCTTTACTTTAAACATGGTCATCTTTAGTATCATTGGAAAGGCCATGCTCTGGCCTTTCTAATGATACCAAACATGACCCTGCTAGCTGAAAACAGTCAGGAGATATCTGGGTTCAAAGGAACCCTGATCTCCACCTCTATATTTCCTTAGGAGTCAATGAGGACGTTCCCCACACGTCCTCAGCAGTGAAGGGGTTAACCCGTGTGACTAATCCTCCTATTACCCTTACACGGGAACGTCTCATTATTATCGCAGCCCATAAACGCGCATTCATTGCATTATACATGTTTCTATAACCTGCGCTAATGGAAGGAAGCCTGTCCTGCAGATTGTGCTGCACGTCGGCCGCATTATTCACTGCAGGCGAGAAGGACGGAGGGAAATAAGCATCTCCGTCTGAGACTCGGTATCAGAGTTTCAAGATGGGAAACCGATTGATTTCCAGATGTGGAAAAAGAATTAGAATTTCCAGTGCAAGTAAATCAATGGGACAATGTAACCCAAAAACAAGTGGAAGAGAGGGTGGAGAAAACTAAAGAGGCTGAAAATTAGTGAAGTGAATGCCTTTTTTTTGTTTAGTTTCATTTCACTTTTTTTTTCCGGGACGTTTTTTTTCCGTTTCGGGTCATTTCAGACAGTTTTCATTTCGTTTCGGGATTTTGGATCGATTTGTCCATCTGAGCGATTCGGAATTTTCGGATCCTTTAGTTTCTCGTTTTTGTGAGTTATTTTGTATTTTGTATTGATTTGTATTTCGTTTTTATGAGTTGTTTCATTTTATTACTGGTTATTTCAGAATGGGAACCAATAAAATGAAAGTCTCCTTACTTAATTAATTTGGGCATTTTTTGGGTTAAAGTTTAGGTTTCCTAACTTATTTTAAACAAACAAGGCTTTTTTCAGGCATAGATTTCAGTGTAAAAAAAAAATTGTGTTTTTATTAAATATTTCTCAAACCATTTATTATTTTCACTTGCAGCAACAAGCTTATTCATTGTTTAGGATTTTTTGGGGTTAATTTTAAGGTTTCCTAATTTATTTTAAATGTAATAGTGAGGCGTGTATTTTTCTTTGCTAAATGCAGCTGTACTATTTCATCAGAGTCCGTCTGCGTTCAGCAATAAATTGGATACATTACATTGTGTTAGAACCACGGAGAGCTCCGCGAGTCTTAGTCTTGGTCCTGACTCCTGAAAGTAAAACATAGTGTCAAACTATGTTTTTAGACTTACAGGACAAAGGCTAAGACTTGCTGGGAGCTGTCTGTGGTTCTGACACAATGTAACTATCCAATTCATTGCTGAACGCAGAAGGACTGTGATAAAATAGTACAGCTGCGTTCAGCATAGAAAAATACACGCCTCGTTATTACATTTAAAATAAATTAGGAAACCTTAAAATCAAGCCCAAAAATGCCAAAAATCCTAAAAAGTAAATAAACAAAATGCGGCGAGGATGTCATTGCGCATGCATGGAATGAGGCATCACTGTGCAATACATGTCATGAGGCAGTTACCACATACACGGCTGTCACTACTGATGCCCATTTTTGTTATGACATCGGCATTATAGGGCTGCTGCTACCCGGGCCAGTTGCCTTTCTGCTCCTCCCTTGCTGTCACTGCCCCTTGTCTGTTTTCAACTTAAACTATCCTTTTAATCTCATGTTATCTCCAATGCCGGGGTCTCTTCTTCTGGCACTGTCCATCAGACAGATTTAGACCTTCCTGTCGAGAGGCATTGGTTGTTGTAAGTGCGTTTCCAAGCCAGAACCTTCAAGGTTGTCCAGAGTTGATTGATAGCCTTCCGGGTGAAGGAAAGACCTAGATTTGGAAAGATTGTCCTAGTCCACCAGGACAACTGCAAAAGGGGCGGGAGAGGCTGGGAAACTCACCCTGACTATTTCAAGAAGAGTCACTTTGCAGCTACATTGTATATCCACACCATACGGTGATTTACAGCTCCTGTACCTGCATTTTAAGTCCATTCGGCACAGCAGCCTGCATTCTATCCCTGTACCAGGCTGACTGACACAAGACATCATTAGATCTATTGTGGAGATGCAGACATTACCTGCCGGATTTTCTCGCAGTCGTTTTCGAAGACCTCTGGACAGCAGTTAATAATCGGCATGTTCAATCAATAAAAAGCAATCCAGCTGGTTTAAGCGCACATGTTGACAGTGGTTTCTAAGTTTGCTGTCAAGGCAGCTTGCCCTGAATCGAGAATCCAGAGTCTGAGTGCCGTCATTACCATCCTGCTAGCGGGGTCCTCCTGCCGGTGGTATTATTTTAGGGGTTATTCATGGAGCACCGTATTCCACCGGAATTTCAGTGCCCTTTCATTCCACATACTTTGGGAAATCAAATTCCTCGTGAGCCTTTTATTTTTATTCGCTGGTTATGTTGCTGTAAACACAATCTGAATGTTCACTGTGAAAAGCAAACACAGTAACACTTAAACACAGCCAGTACTTTTGTTTGGTTTGCGTTCTCAAACCATAGTTATCCCCATCTACCTGGTGCAGTTTGGGTGAATAATAAGGAGTTAGACTCAAAAGGGGTTATTCATAGCGAGCCGAACTGGCCCCGAAATTGCACCGAACTGTGAACTTCCCCATACGGTGCAATTTCGGGGCCATTTGGCTATTACAAAAGTGGACAATTCGCCAAATATTGGCGCATTACTAGTGAAACACGGTGCTGTCGACGGCGGTGAAATTTCCCATAGAGAAGCAATGGTTAATCAGAGACACCGAATAGCAGAGAAATTTCAGTGAAATGCCCTGATATTCGGTGGTTTCATTCGACAGGTTTAATCAGGTAAATCCCATAGGTTTCAATGTTAATAATATTCCCGTTTTTATACAATATCCAATAAACCGTTTATTCTCTTAATCTCCAGCATTGATTTTTTAGGTATTTTTTTGGCCATTTTTTCCCCCGATAAGTGTTTTTTCCTTTTTATTATCATTTATAGGATCTTACATGTAATTTTCAAGCATTTTTGTACAGTATTTTTTTTTAAAACAGCTTTTAAAAGTGGCGGTAGTTTTTTTAACCCCGTTCGTCGGCTTGTCAGTTTTTTCTGGAGGCTGTTTGGATTGGCGGATCATCGGCTGTTTTGGGTTTTTTCGACAAGTTTGAGGCGGCTTATCGGATCCAATGTTTTCTGGTGGGGGGTTTTCGGCTTATCAAATCGGATCCGATTTCAGCGGTTTTGCAGCGTTTTTTATTTTCAACTCAGTGGTTTTCCCCTGCACTTTGGGGGACCCTGCAGTGAATGCAGAACTCACTGCAGGGTCGGGGAATTTGATTCCCCCAAGTGTGGGGAACGAGAGAGCACCGGAATGTCGGAGACATTTCGGTGCTCTCTGAATAACCCCTATAGTTTCATGATTAGGGATGGGCTGCCGGATCGAATTGGTTTGAAGTTCGATTCGAACATCGGCTGTTTCGACCTTTTTGGAACGTTCGTGGAAAGTTTGAGAAAAAAAAAAGTTTGAGAAAAAATTCCAAAAAATGCTTAAAGGATCCTAAAAAAATCTATAAATAAAGAGAATCTTTACTACAGAATATTATAATAATAAACGGTTTATTAGATATTGGAGTAAAACGGGAATATTTTTAACATTGAAGCCTATGGGATTCATAAACATTTCCCACTCCTTGTTGGTCAAATATTTCCCACTTCTTGTTGGTCAAACATTTCCCATTCCTTGTTGATCAAACATTTCCCACTCCTTGTTGGCAAACATTTCCCACTTCTTGTTGGTCAAACATTTCCCATTCCTTGTTGATCAAACATTTCCCACTCATTGCTGGTCAAACATTTCCCATGGCTTCAAATTGCATTTAAACATGAGCAAAAGCGGTAAAAATGAGCTCAGCGCACAGCGGTGAAATGGCTCAGCACTCAGCAGTGAAAGGGTTAAAAACATTGACTTGCACGGTGTTCGAATTGTGTTCAAGTTCGCAGTCAAAGTTTTTGTGTTCGAGTTCGAGGTGTTTGGCCCATCACTATTCATGATGTGAGAATGACTTCTAGCTTTGAAAGGACCTTGGCAAAAAATTATTCTCCAACCAGTAATGAAATGGAAACGAGTTTCCTTAGAGCCTTGTGCCCTTGACGTTCATAGTGTTCCATGTTGATTATTGATATATTTAAGGATTCTGTGTTCTCGATTTCACTCGCTGTTACTATTCCTGCTCGTATTTTCTCCTTCTTTCCTCTTTTCTTCATTTTTTGTGATATAATGTATCTTATTTTGGAATATCGGGCAGATATAGAGCGCGCTGTTCATCTGTTGATGGTTTGTTGCATGTCATACAAAATATTGTTAACCCTTTTAAGAAGCCAGCATGTGTTATTAATGCAATCTGTAGCCTCGGGCACTTAAAGCCTGTTGTACGTAGCCGCTCCAGCTGGTGCCATATGATTTCTGACATCAATTGATATTTTCACACAAATATTTTCGATTGCAGCCGGTGGTGTTTCTTTGGATTTTGTCCATGTGGAGGAGGGGGTGGAGGGGGGGGAATCTGTACGATTTCATTAAAATTTAGAACAATAGAAGACATGGTATTAAATACAAACTTTTGCTAAAATATGTAACATTGGATTATTTGGTGTAAAATACAGAATCTGGTTAATTTTTTTTTTAATTATTTGTTCTGGAGACTCATCCATAGTTTGGAGTTGTCGTCCCCCAACCATGCCCCAACAATTAAAAAAAAAATAATGTAATGTGGAATGGGGATAATATTTATCTATTATTATTTAGGTAGGCTAAGAATAAAAGAAATAAAAATACTGGTGGGTTTAGTTCCTCGGCCCTGACTGACATCACTGTAACAGACCTCAGCACCTCGACTGGGTTATATCCACTAATGCTGCTCAGTTGCAGGACATCCGTCCTCCCACCCGCGTTCTTTCAAGCCTTCTCCAGCCCTCAGCTGAAGGTTAAAGATGGGCACAATAAAAGAGCGGTCATAGCAGTCTCCACACATGAGGCAGCACTCAGTTCTGAGTAAAACAGACAGGCAGGCTTTAATAAACACAAGAAGCAAATATACACAGTGCAATGAGGGACCTGGAGACCAATGGAAGATGACATCTTGGTGCCTCCCCTCCTCCTCTTCCTCTGGTGAGCCTTAGTTCCCAGTCATAACCCAATCCATTGTTTAATCATGAAACAATAGAGTGTCATGTAACCACAGGCTGAGCGTCAGACTAAGGGAATACGTTAGATAACAGAGTCTCAATGTCTGGCAAACAAAGACCACTCAAACCTGTTACAGCTGTAAAACATATCTTATACGGGAGGGGGTTGGAAAGGGCTGCAGTGACACATACACTATTGATATTAGCAATAATAACAGTAACACATAAGCATAGACAATAACAATATTAAAACACACAAACACAGACACCCTGTACCCTTATAGGATCAGGGTGACATATACCTGGGGGCAGGTGGAAGGACAATATGTTAGGGATGTGCACGGCTGCAAAATTTGTTTTGCTTAGTTTCATTTCCTTACGTTTTTAAATAATTTCGTTTTCGGCATTTCGTAACGTATTTCGTTTCGTTTCAGATTGATTTGAAATTTCAAATCAATTTGAAATTTTTAATCAATTTCAAATTCGATTGTTGATATCAGTTGTTCAAATTTTTCTTTTATGATGATGACACAGTGTAAAACGAAATAAATGTGTTATATGCCGTTTCGTTTCGAATTCATATCGTATCGATTTGTTATTCGGAAGTACTTCCGAAATACGAATTATCAAATTTAGTTCCAAATTATGAATTTTTCCGAAACGAATGCACATCTATACAATATGTCAAACTCACCAGAACCCACAGTCCCACAGCTCCGAAAAGCAATCACGGTCCAGGTATCCCCAGTTTGAAGTGTCTACCGACACAGGAGCGCTAAATTAACAATAGTAACAGCTGGGCAGGTAGGGATGTGCGTTTCGGGTTTCGGAATTTTCACGAAATTTCCCGATTCGTGTTATCGGATGCGGCCGAATTTCCGAAAATTTTTAGATCCGAAAATGGCAGATCCGAAAAGTTTTCCGAGCCGAAACGAAATATTTTCGGAATTTTCGAATGGACTTGAAATGTTTCAATCGAAATTTATTGCTTTGAAATGAGGAGAACAGACGTTCCGAAAAAACGAAAATTTCCGAACTTACGAAAAGTCGATACAAAAAACGAGCTAAGTGACACGAACATACGAAAAATGGTCGAAATTCCGAAAACATGTACAATTCCGAAAAACGAAAATTTCCGAAATCACGAAAAGTCGATACAAAAAACGAGCACAGTGACACGAAAATACGAAAAATGGTCGATATTCAGAAAAAAAAAGTACACGAAAAACGAATCTAGCCGAACCGAATCGAAACAGAAATCGGTCGAAACGAGCCGAATCGAAAAGTTTAAAAATCCGAAAAATCGAACCGAATCGAACTGAAAAAAAAATCGGTGCACAAGCCTATGAGCAGGTCAGGATTTATGGTCAATTTTTTAAATCTGATATGTCTGAGGGCACTTTGCACATGAATACCCAGTTCTTTGTAAGATGGTGAGTGCATTGGCTGTAGATACAGCACTAGTGGGTTTACAGTAAAGGGACACGACCACGTACATGAGCCGTAACTAGATGCCTTGTGCATTACACATGAAATCACATTATAAAACACATGCTGATTGTTTTCTTTGTTTTAAGTAATTGCAAGTAAAAAGGAAAAAATTCAATTAGGTTTTTGTCTTTTGCCATCATTCTGTGGATTTTTCCCATGATGCAACATTTACCAAAATGTTATGGTGAGTTTTATTTTGCAGCTGTGGTTTAGCTTCCACAGTATATAAATAGTCAATGGGATAGGGGCGTGTATGTTTATGTAAGACTGCAGTGGGCCATTGTGTTTCGTGTGATACTCAAGATGAGAGCTGGCAGCTGAATGAGATAAGACAGGGATCTTACAAGTCTTCTAATTTACCCCCTGGTGATGTCCTTTGACTACATCCCACACAATACAATGATGTGAGTCATTCACTCCATTCTATGGCCAAAGCCACACAGTGAGGAGCAAGTGATGGAAAGATGCTTGGGGGGAGGGGCAGTTTACAACACAAAATATCACACAATGGATGCGCCCAGTGACACATGTAGAGGAAAATATCACACAATGGATGCACCCAGTGACACATGTAGAGGAAAATATCACACAATGGATGCGCCCAGTGACACATATAGAGGAAAATATCACACAATGGATGCGCCCAGTGACACATATAGAGGAAAATATCACACAATAGATGCGCCCAGTGACACATATAGAGGAAAATATCACACAATGGACGCGCCCAGTGACACATATAGAGGAAAATATCACACAATGGATGCACCCAGTGACACATATAGAGGAAAATATCACACAATGGATGCACCCAGTGACACATATAGAGGAAAATATCACACAATGGCTGCATCCAGTGACACATATAGGGGAAAATATCACACAATGGATGCACCCAGTGACACATATAGAGGAAAATATCACACAATGGATGCACCCAGTGACACATAGAGGAAAATATAACACAATGGATGCACCCAGTGACATATATAGAGGAAAATATCACACAATGGATGCACCCAGTGACACATATAGAGGAAAATATCACACAATGGATGCATCCAGTGACACATATAGAGGAAAATATCACACAATGGATGCACCCAGTGACACATATAGAGGAAAATATCACACAATGGATGCATCCAGTGACACATATAGGGCAAATATCACACAATGGATGCACCCAGTGACACATATAGAGGAAAATATCACACAATGGATGCACCCAGTGACACATATAGAGGAAAATATCACACAATGGATGCACCCAGTGACACATATAGAGGGAAATATCACACAATGAATGCACCCAGTGACACATATAGAGGAAAATATCACACAATGGATGCACCCAGTGACACATAGAGGAAAATATCACACAATGGATGCACCCAGTGACACATATAGAGGAAAATATCACACAATGGCTGCATCCAGTGACACATATAGGGGAAAATATCACACAATGGATGCGCCCAGTGACACATATAGAGGAAAATATCACACAATGGCTGCATCCAGTGACACATATAGGGGAAAATATCACACAATGGATGCGCCCAGTGACAGATATAGAGGAAAATATTTATACATACAAGAGAAAAACAAAGCACAAGCTATCAACAACATAAAATAAACACAATAAGAACATGTCATTTTTTGGTGGCACTGGCCATTTAACTAGTTGTAAGTTGTTTTAAATGCACCATTCGTTGAGTTGCAATAAATTAGGGACTCCCCTAAAGAGGCTTGTCTTGATGCTAAATCAGGGGGGGGGGTTAATATATTTTGGCTAAAAAAATGGAACCAAAAGTCTGTGTGGGGGTATTTTGGGGGGGTTTCGGTTTGCAAAATATGGCAATTTATGTTTGCAGCCCCCATAAATGTAAGGGTTGTGCGCAAACAATCTCTCTTTTTGTTAGAGAAAAACAGGCTGATCCCCACATTTAACACCTGCATTACCAAATTATTTTCCAAAATCATGTCAGGAGGAACCAGTGGTTGTTTTTTTTTCTTCTGAAAAATCATTTAAATTAATTATACAGCAAGAAATATTTGGGATTATTCCCAATGTATCCCTAACTGTAATAACCTGTCTGGGAGGGAGATGTCTCCATCTACTGGCCAAATAGAGTTACTGCAAGTATAACTGCAGCCCAGGTCTCTGTGCAACGACTGGGGAACATCTAATAAAGGACATTCCCCAGCCGATTTTAAACAGTTTTGTCACACTGGGCATTATGACAACAGGGCTAAAACCTTTGGCGCACCTTCGGGAGCCCAAAAGCAAACCAAATTAATTTGCAACAAATGAATTTAATTTGCTTTTCTCCTGCACAGCTGCAGATCGAGATAACTCAATACAGGGCACCTGATGGGGCTTTTAAAAATCAAATTATCTTAATCTCAGGAGTGAAGGGGTTAAACAATGTTTTTTTAAACAGGCTTGCTTAACAGCAAAAATTAAATATGATGCTGGCCAAAAATATGCTTTTATTTTTTTTTTTGGGGGGGGGGGACCAGCATAATTTTTTTGATTTCCGGCTGTAGCCAATTTTTTTTAATTGAATCAGCTGAAATTTTTAATATATATCCGAAGGAACCCACCGATATTTAAGAAATAAACAACAAAAAAACAGCTGGAAGAATGAAATCGAGCCAGAACTTAGTTAACAAAATCGAGTTTACTGAGTGAAAATGTCCATTAATTATACGAAAGCCCAAAGGGAGTCATAGATCTTTCCTCGAGTTTATTATGACTTTTTTTTAACTGAGTGGTTAAGGAAGAGGAAACTCAAGGTTTAGCGATTGGGCAAATATATATGATTTGGATTTACATTTTAATAAACATGCCTTGCTTCGTTCTCACAGCCGGATCGGCGGCTCCGGTCAAATTAAAATTCAGTCGTGGGATGACATTGTTCTTCCTTGAGCGGCAGTTATTGAAATTACAGGTGATTTTTCTCTTTGCTTTAACAGGATTAACATTTTCTGAATTTCAGCAAGAGTCTCCTCTCAATAACGATCATAATGCAAACCTTATTGTCTTCTTCACCCTCTGAAATGAGATCTCTGAAATGAGAGCTGAAACGCGCACTTATAACCTTGTAACTCATTCCTGGCACTGAAGCGCGCTGTGACTACCGTAAAGAATGGCTTCTCATGTGCGTCCTTTTACGTAATCTGCATTTTATTAAAGGGGAATCGTGAACGAAGATAAAAGGACTCTGTTTCATGTGCTTGAAATGCCACCGTGCCACTATCTGAAGGACCCCAAGGTGAAACCGTTCCACTGGATCGGCACAAGCTCGCGTCTACGCTGTCTGGCGTTACTGTTGCGTTCACCCGAGAGTTGATAGGACTCCATAGAATGTGGATGCCACCAGCAAAACTCTGAAAGATTCATGAGAGGCAGGACTGTGATGACCACCTATACCAGCAAGAGACATTGGTCATGTTGACCCGCTCCTCTCTTGAGAATGAGACTTTCCCTTATGGCTTGATGTGTCCCCACTGCTAGTTCCACATGCACTTGTAGGAAAGGCTTTGGTCTCCTCATTGAGCCCATGCCTATTATAGCCCAAATTGCACTTGCCTGGTTTGCCCATTGACAAGTCCAGACTGGCATAGCTACCAGTCAAGAAAAAAGACTTATATGAGTGTAGAAGGCGTTTCCTTCAAAATAACATTCAACAGCTCATGCTGGTGATTGATCGAAGGTGTGAAACATTCTGTTATGGATATGAATTTCCATAAAGTGACATACTTTACTGTACAATAATCCCATGAATATCCATGTAACAGTCAAAGCCACCTCTAGGTGTCACTAAAGAGCAAAACATCCTTTTGTCCACCAAAGAGTCAAGGTGGCGACGTTTGACCATGTGCTTTTGGCAGGATGTGGCATAAGTCAGCTAACCTTCCCCCAGGAAGTCTATACTTCTATTGAATTAACCAGTGATCATCACCATCTTTGTGCTTTGGCTGTTGTCCTTAAGACACTGGGCTGTGCAAGTCAAGCGATGTGTTTGCCTGGAGGTGTAATGGTGATGTGTCACCTTTTCATCATTGGCTTTTCAATCACCTAAACTGAGTATCCGTTCTCTTGAAGTGTCCAGGATTTAGTTTAATTTGTGGCCCATCATTTTTGTGAAAGTCTGGTACGGGACAGCAGACCCCCTGGTGAAGCACCCAGTGTATTACCAAACTACAGGTCCCACTGTGGTAGCCACGCTTTTCTGCCTCTGCACAGTGTACAATGGGTTGATACTTTGGAATACACACATGGATGATGATCTGATTCAGGGGGACCTTGTTCCCAAGGGAATTTACCATCTATGAGATGTACAAGTATTTTGTGAGGTAGGCGCATCCATATTGTTAGGTGTTTTGTCCAAGAACACTCGCTGGTGGCGTCTTATGAGTGGGATCGAGTCGTCTTTCCATGATTGTAGAGCAGCGACCTGGTGGTTAGGTTGAACCTGCCTCTTGTAAAGTTGGGACTTGCTTCTCCACAGTTGTATTGGAGGGATGTCCAGAACGGGATTTGACTTGCTTCTCCACAGTTGTATTGGAGGGATGTCCAGAACGGGATTCGACTTGCTTCTCCACAGTTGTATTGGAGGGATGTCCAGAACGGGATTCGACTTGCTTCTCCACAGTTGTATTGGAGGGATGTCCAGAACGGGATTCGACTTGCTTCTCCACAGCTGTATTGGAGGGATGTCCAGAACGGGATTTGACTTGCTTCTCCACAGTTGTATTGGAGGGATGTCCAGAACGGGATTTGACTTGCTTCTCCACTGCCGAAGAGTAGAGATGTTACCACTGGACTCCACAGCCGATATTGTGTGGCAGCAAGTGTGTACCGTTAGGTGTCTTGTCCAAGGACACTTACTGGACGAGCATAGATGATGAGCATCTCATCCAAAAAAATCTGTAAAATCTCTTTAATGTGTAAGTTCTAAATCCCTTATTAACCATTAATGTTCACAAACCACCAATGCCAGAGCCAAAGATTAATTTCCATTTATAATCAACACTTCAGCAGATTCCACTTCTAACCTTAATAAATAAATCAGCGGCCTGTCTAGCGGTGAGCTGCGCTTTTGGCAGTCCTGGTCAGGGCAGTAATTAGGACAAATAGAGTGTTGATTTAATATGTCAGAAAAGGTTATGATAAACTTATGGAGGAGGTCAGCGGACGACGCGCACCTCGATGCTGAAGTCTAAGTTGCAATAAACTTCAAGGTAACTTTAAAAGTAAAATATGCTAAAATTAAACCACCATCTGGATTGGGATTTCAAAGAGACGAAGAGATGTGTCTTCCAGTCAGTGTTAAGGACATATTGTTAAAAAAAACACATTATAAACTCTGTGATAATGAGCCATTCTTTAATAGGGAAACAAGTGCTGGGGCTTTTACTGCCAAAACATGGTGTAAATATATATTTAAAGGGATACATTATTGAAATTTAGATTTCCCTTTTTTTACCTTTAATAATTAGGCAGATCCTGCTGACAACCTCTGCCCAATAATTTTTTTAAAAAATTCCCTTTGTTTTAGGTGATTTTGCTCCCCTTTTGTCCCTCGCTGCGCACTGCACCTCCTCTTCGGCTTTGAAACTCCCCATCTCCACCATAAACATCCCTGGGCAATTAGGAGTTAATTCCTTAACTGACATCATAGTGCCCATGCGCGATGATGTCAGTTGACGAGGGGATGCCCCGGAAGCTGGGCTTACCTCTAAGATGTCAGCCCCCACTGGAAGTAGGCCATGATCCTGTGCCAGATTATGGACTAGCACCTAAGGGGTTAAAAAGAGGCATCGCTGGAAAGGTCAGACCTTTCCAGCGATGCCTCTTATGACCAGGTACTCCTTGACGATGGGGAGACAGAGGGGTCCAGATGACCTGCCTCCCCTTCAGGCATTCTGCCTGGTGGGGGGACCCCTGAATTTTGTTTTATTTTGTGAAAGGATTTTACCTGGAAGGATACATTGAGATTTCTCTTGTTTTCAAGTGTGTCCTGGGTGGTGAGTATGTACCATTGGGTGTTTTGCCAAGGACACTTACTGGAGAGGTGCTCGCTGGGATTGAACCCATGTCTCCACAGGCTCTCTCCATGCAGAGCAGTGATGTTACCTCTACTCCACCCAGCCGGCACAATTTGATGTCATCGTACCCGGTGCTATGACGCCAGTGCTCCGGGAGGGGTAAAAACCGGAGTTCTGACTTCAAGGAAGTCAGACCACCATGGGACCCTGGACAGAGAGGTAAGTATCGGGTGGGAGGGAGCATAGAACCAAAAATGTGTGGGGGATGTCCTCCACACATTGCGGTGACACATGAGGATATCCCTCAAATGTCATCCGCACCAAAAAGGTTAGAAAATAATAAAAATGTCCATTAAAAAATAGAAAAGGCTTGTTTAAAAATATTATTAAAAAATGTTATGGACTGTAGGAAGAAAATTATAAAATATATAACCTTCATTACATTGAAACCTATGGGATTCGACCTGCCTAAACCTGTCACATCGAAACACCAAAAATCTGGCCATTTTGATGAAATTTTGGTGCAATTCGACATTCTGTGGATAGACGAATCGATAGTTTTAAATGGGGCAATTTAGGTGCCGCCAATTCACATTGAATTGCACCGTATTTCGCTGTATTTGGTGAACTGACAATAGAGGTGTGCATTTGTTTTGTAACGAATCGCAATTTGTTTGAAAATTCGTTCATTCATATTGCAGAAGTACTTCCGAAATTACGAATTGATTTGATCCGAAATTAAATGAGAACGAAACGGTATATAAAGAATTCGTTCATACTTTCAAAACGAGAGAAATCTCAGTTTATCCTTCCTGGTAAAATCCTTTCTCAAAAAAAATTAAATTTGATTTGTTATTTTGTTTCACAAGAGAACCATTGATTAAATGATTCCTGAGCAGGATTTGATTTATTGGGGTTTTATTTTGTGATCCATGATTTGACTTGATATCAACTGTCGAATCAATGTTAACTTTCAATACATACAAGTCAGTACTAAAGCAACCGACATTATGAAACGAATCAGATTCGTTTTGACTGTTTTACAAAGCACCCACGTCCCTATAAATTGGCCTGTGGTGCTGAATCTGTTGTCAGCACCAAAGTCCAATGGACAGCTCAACATTTAACCCTAGCTTGCCTTTTATCAGCAGGATTTGGTTTATTGCTGTTTTATTTAGTAGGCTTGTGCACCGATTTTTTTTTCGGTTCGATTCGGTTCGATTTTTCGGATTTTTAAACTTTTCGATTCGGCTCATTTCGACCGATTTCGGTTTCGATTCGATTCGGTTTGGCCCGTTTTTCAGGGTACATTTTTTTTTCGGAATTTCGAACATTTTTCGTATTTTCGTGTCACTGTGCTCGTTTTTTGTATCGACTTTTCGTGATTTCGGAAATTTTCGTTTTTCGGAATTGCACATTTTTCAAAATATCGACCATTTTTGGTGTCATTTTGCTCGTTTTTTGTATCGACTTTTTGTTTTTTCGGAAAATTTTCGTTTTTAGAAAATTTTCGTTTTTCGGAAAATTTTCGTTTTTCGGAAAATTTTCGTTTTTCGGAACATCTGTTCTCCCCGTTTGACACAGTTCAAGTCCATTCGAAAAATCCGAAAATATTTCGTTTCGGCTCGGAAAACATTTCGGATCTAAAAATTTTCGCAAATTCGGCCGCATCCGAAGACACGAATCGGGAAATTTCGTGAAAATTCCGAAATTCCGAAACCCGAAACGCACATCCCTATTATTTAGTGAACCGAAATGCGACTCAATATGAACTATCTATTTGATCATAACTTACAATGGGTTTTATAGTGATCTGATACACAAAACGAAACGAAATAACGAAACAAAATTATGAAAAAAAGTAACGAAAATTATTTTGAAACAAAACAAATTTTCCAGCTGTGCACGCCTCTGATAGACGAATTGCCCGAAAATTGTATCTACCGTGATGTTTACCTTACAGTGCAATTTCAAGGCCAATTCAGTGTTTAGTGAATAACCCCTTAAAACTCCTACTAATTACTAAAGAAGTGATTCTATTTTGCTTCTCCTCCCTCTGTACCGGGATATTAAGATATTGTGTTACAGCTGGTATTCGGGAAGAGTCACCAAGCAGTTGCAGGAGCTGAGATTAGTTTCTGATACACATCATCAATGTAACACAATGGCGTGATACTGTGACACACCAGCTCTGTAACTAGCCTCAGATTGTGATACGAGCTCCAGCAGTCAGTGTGCACTGTGTACGTGCCAAGCGAGCGATGCCAAGTCATTTATAGCTCTTATCTATCAAATGGAATCCGGCACGCAGAGATGTTGATCAGGAAATCCTTCTATTTATGGGCATTTCCTTTGATATCTTTTGAGGCTTCGATCCAAGAACCAACACCAGACAACAAGCGAATTAATGAAAGTCAGAGTCACACATACTGACAGGTCCTTGGTGTCAAGTACGCATGATAAAAAGCCTGGCCAGAGCAATCCTGGAGAAAGTAAAGTGAAATAATAAAATTGTCCCTTTCTGGTATTTCATTAACCGCTTCACTACCATGGTCGCATATACACAATATTATTATTCAAAAGCTCATACAGGAGCCTAACATGGTGTAAACTCAATATCTTCATGTTCTGGAGCAATGCAAATTAATTTACTTTACTGATAATAATATTCATTTACAAAGGGGCTCCAGAAGCTGTCCCAAAATTTTCATCACCTTGGACATTTCATCCAAGGTGCTGAAACTATTTGAGCAGCTTGAAAATCAGCTTTTCTTTTACAGAGAGGTCAATTTCCAGCTGTATTATTATACATGTAGCAGCACTTTTTGGCCAGCAGGACTGTCTATGAAGGCTACAGTTACAGTTACATTCATTTTTACATCAATGGTATGATATTTTCAATTCAGGATTAATGTGCCTCTTAAATTATCAGTTAATTTACTTGTCCCTCAGTTTTACTGTAAATAAGCTAGAAGGAGCAACCCCCACTCTCACTATAACAAAAAAATAAATCAGCAGACTTTACTGCAGCATTTCAGCAGCCATGGATTTGTCTGAATACAGGGAGACGCTGTGGGGTCAGTCACTGCTGTACAGGGATAAGATTCAGGGGCTTATAATGAGTGTAAATCCCTGTACAGTACAGATACAAGGTGTTGCTGTAATTGCCATACACAGGCATTATGCGGCACATACAGATACAAGGTGTTGCTGTAATTGCCATACACCGGCATTATGCGGCACATACAGATACAAGGTGTTGCTGTAATTGCCATATGCAGGCATTATGCAGCATGTACAGATACAATTTGTCGCTGTTATTGCCATACACAGGCATTATGCAGCACATACAAATACAAGGTGTTGCTGTAATTGCCATACAAAGGCATTATGCAGCACATACAGATACAAGGTGTTGCTGTAATTGCCATACACAGGCATTATGCAGCACATACAGATACCAGGTGTTTCTGTAATTGCCATACACAGACATTATACAGCACATACAGATACAAGGTGTTGCTGTAGTTGCCATACACAGGCATTATGCGGCACATACAGATACAAGGTGTTGCTGTAATTGCCATATGCAGGCATTATGCAGCACATACAGATACAAGGTGTTGCTGTAATTGCCATATGCAGGCATTATGCAGCACATACAGATACAAGGTGTTGCTGTAGTTGCCATACAGAGGCATTATGCGGCACATACAGATACAAGGTGTTGCTGTAATTGCCATACACAGGCATTATACGGCACATACAGATACAAGGTGTTGCTGTAATTGCCATATGCAGGCATTATGCAGCATATACAGTTACAAGGTGTTGCCGTAATTGCCATATGCAGGCATTATTCGGCACATACAGATACAAGGTGTTGCCGTAATTGCCATACACAGGCATTATGCAGCACATACAAATACAATTTGTTGCTGTAATTGCCATACACAGGCATTATGCAGCACATACAGATACAAGGTTTTGCTGTAATTGCCATACACAGGCATTATGCAGCACATGCAGATACAAGGTGTTGCTGTAATTTCCATACACAGGCATTGTGCAGCACATATAGATACAAGGTGTTGCTGTAATTGCCATACACAGGCATTATGCAGCACATACAGATACAAGGTGTTGCTGTAATTGCCATACACAGGCATCATGCAGCACATACAGATACAAGGTGTTGCTGTAATTGCCATACACCGGCATTATGCGGCACATACAGATACAAGGTGTTGCTGTAATTGCCATATGCAGGCATTATACGGCACATACAGATACAAGGCGTTGCTGTAATTGCCATACACAGGCATTATGCAGCACGTACAGATACAATTTGTCGCTGTTATTGCCATACACAGGCATTATGCAGCACATACAATACAAGGTGTTGCTGTAATTGCCATACAAAGGCATTATGCAGCACATACAGATACAAGGTGTTTCTGTAATTGCATACACAGACATTATGCAGCACATACAGATACAAGGTGTTGCTGTAGTTGCCATACACAGGCATTATGCGGCACATACAGATACAAGGTGTTGCTGTAATTGCCATATGCAGGCATTATGCAGCACATACAGATACAAGGTGTTGCTGTAGTTGCCATACAGAGGCATTATGCAGCACATACAGATACAAGGTGTTGCTGTAATTGCTATACACAGGCATTATGCGGCACATACAGATACAAGGTGTTGCTGTAATTGCCATATGCAGGCATTATGCAGCATATACAGTTACAAGGTGTTGCCGTAATTGCCATATGCAGGCATTATTCGTCACATACAGATACAAGGTGTTGCTGTAATTGCCGTACACAAGCATTATGCAGCACATGCAGATACAAGGTGTTGCTGTAATTTCCATACACAGGCATATGTTACAGCACATACAGATACAAGGTGTTGCTGTAATTGCCATACACAGGCATTGTGCAGCACATACAGATACAAGGTGTTGCTGTAATTGCCATACACAGTCATTGTGCAGCACATACAGATACAAGGTTTCGCTGTAATTGCCATACACAGGCATTATGCAGCACATGCAGATACAAGGTGTTGCTGTAATTTCCATACACAGGCATTGTACAGCACATACAGATACAAGGTGTTGCTGTAATTGCCATACACAGGCATTGTGCAGCACATACAGATACAAAGTGTTGCTGTAATTGCCATACACAGTCATTGTGCAGCACATACAGATACAAGGTGTTGCTGTAATTGCCATACACAGGCATTATGCAGCACATACAGATACAAGGTGTTGCTGTAATTGTCATACACAGGCATTATGCAGCACATACAGATACAAGGTGTTGCTGTAATTGCCACACACAGGCATTATGCAGCACATACAGATACAAAGTGTTGCTGTAATTGCCATACACAGTCATTATGCTGCACATACAGATACAAGGTGTTGCTGTAATTGCCACACACAGGCATTATGGAGCACATACAGATACAAGGTGTTGCTGTAATTGCCATACACAGTCATTATGCAGCACATCAGATACAAGGTGTTGCTGTAATTGCCATACACAGGCTTGCACATACAGCACATACAGCAATACAGATATTGCATTGCTAATAATCTCATTCTGATTACTACAAATCCCCATAAGCAGGAGATCTCACCATTTTAGTATCTGTCTGCAGCACATTTACTGACACAAAGGCCATGTCTGCCTGTATGCTGATAATGCAGACCCTGTGTAAACAGATCTCACCATTTTATTATATGTCTGCAGCACATTTACTGACACTAAGGCCATTTCTTCCTGTTTGCTAATAATGCAGACCCCGTGTGACATTGTGTCAGATAAGGAATGCCGTCAGGAGTTTACAACCGTTCATTCCAGTGATATTTCTGTAAATCATAGTGCGGCGACGTCAGTTCGGGAGTTAACCCCTAGCTGCCACCTATGGTGGAGATAGGGGGTTCCAAAGAACACCCTATCTCCTGATCTGTGGCAGCTGGGGTTAATGTTTGGTATCATTGGAACGGTCAGAGCATTTCCTTTTTTTCGTTTTATTAATGCAGAAATATTGTTCCCATTTCAATTATAATGTGAACAATGATGCTGCACTAATGATTTTTTCCAAGGGGGGGGGGGTGTTTGTTAAATATCATGTAATTTCCCCCCAAAAAAATGTAACAAGTTCCCATTTCTAATTTTTTTAACAAGGGCACCCCATAGAAAATATAACTGCAAAGGCTTGCATGATAACATGTGAAAAAAAACACTTTACACACTGTAGATGATTGAAAATTCAAATTTTATTGCAATTTTTGTTATGATATCCAGGCAGAACATGACGTATACATATAATAATGATATATTATGAATCTGCCGAGTCTGCCTGAAAGAACGATATATAATGTGTGTGGGTCGTATAATAAAATGTGACTTCAAATCGCGTTTAAACATGCAGGGTTATCCAAAGAGATTCGAATTGCTTGAGAAAGGTAACTGAACAGTGAAAATCAGCGTTCGGTTACCTTTCCTGGCCATTCGGCTATCCAGAGAGCAGGCAATTCACCAAATCCTGGCGAATTGCCTGCACATACGGTGCCTGTTCGGTGCCTGTTCGAGGGCAGTGAAATCCCTATAGAGAAGCAATGCTTCGGCTATTCAGAGAACACAAACCAGCAGTGAAAGGTTCCCGTAATGCCCTGCCATTCGGTGGTTTAATTCGGCAGGTTTATTCAGGAGAATCCCATAGACTTCAATGTTAAAAATATTCCCGTTTTAATTCAATATCTAATAAACCGTTCATTATAAAACTCTGCAGCAAAAAGTCTCTTTATTTATAGATTTTTTAGGATACTTTAAGCATTTTTCTGAATTTTTAAAAAAAAAATTAAAAGTCCGATTTTTTTTCTGATTTTTTTCAGTTTACTTATTTTTTTTGTAACAGCCCTCTTTATGATCATTCCCTGGACCTCCTGTGTAAATTTCAGACATTTTCGCTCAGTAGTTTCTTTGCAAACAGCATTTCATTTGCCCAGATTCATACAAATGGTTTTTCTAATTTATTCACTGCCTCCTCTACTTCACAGCTGCTTCGGCTCTGTGTGATTCGGCTCCTGTTCGGCTCCTGTTCGGCTTCTTCGAAGGTTAATCCAGATGTTTTTGCTTGTTTTCAGCGTGCATTCGGTTAGTTTTCGTCAGGTTTGCGGCAGCTTTTCCCTGCAATTCGGGGACCATGTGGTGCTTGCTGAATACACCGCAGGGTCACCGAAATGCAATCGGCAAAAGGAACCGAATTGAGGAGAACGAAAAGTCACCGAACGTGCGGTGACTTTTCGAATCTCTTTGGATAACCCTGATGATGAGCACACAGGGGTCAGCACACAGGGGTGAAATGGCTCAGCAGCGAAAGGGTTAAATATATGTATTAACTAGGCATCCCATGTTTCAAACAAAGTTAAAAGTTAAGTTAATAATTTTTTTTGCAACAAAAACTGCTTGGTAATGAAGGGGTTAAAGAATCCCACTTGCTTCCATTTCTCGCTCAGAAGTCCCTCTCTCCATTGGAAACCTGTAATGAAAGCCCATTCCTTTGAGTCCTCCTCCAGAGCAACCAAATCTCAATCCAGAAGAGAACCTGTGGAATGTGGATGAAGCCAAATATACATTACTAAACTAAGCGGTGACACATGACAAAATGTTATTATTTTTTTCTATTAATAATCCGTTTATATAATAATGTTTTCAGGGCTAAAGAGAAATTATACAAACGTTTTTATTTCCAAGAAACATAAAGAAGGATTGTTATTATACTTTGTTATTTATATAAATACATGAACGTTTCTTTTAATTACACTATATCGCATTCTAGTTCAAGGTAGATTAGCACAAAACACAAAAGAAATACGTTGAATACAACTCCGGCAACATTGACCTACACGCTTGGAAATAATACAGCCGAGGCAATATCTTCTTATTTATTCTTTTTTTTTTTTTCTGCATAGCTGAAGAAAATAACAAAATATATTTGCGTTTTGTTGTGAACACAGAAAAAATAATCTGCTTTGCAATGTGCCTGACATTGCTGAAGATATTTAATTACAGCGCAATCATATACGCCATTAAAATAATTTCAAGAATGTGACGAAAAGGTCAAGAGAAGTCGGAGATCTGGAGCGAGATATTCAGTGAATACGGTGAATTCTGTGATGGAAAAATATATTAATAATTAGGGAAGAAGGACGCATGTTTCATAATATTGTTTCTCTCATGGAAAAAATTCACTTCTGATTCTGCTATCTCCAATATTTTAACCCCTTCACTAACATAAGATTTTACAAAAAATACACTGTCAGGAACTAGTCATTTTTTTGTTAAATAATTTTTATTTAATTATACAGTAATAAATATTTGGGAATATTCACAAAGTATTTTTTACTGCAATAACCTATTTGGCAGGGAGATGTCACCATCTGCTGGTCAAAAGGAGTTACTGCACTTAGAACTGCAGTTTGTGTCTGTGTATTGGTTGGGGGAAAGCCCAAGATATCAGGACACTCCTTTGCCGATTTTAAAAAGCTTTAGCACCTTGGGCATAATGTCCACAGTGTTAAAATGTGTGGGCACCTCCTGGAGCCCAAAAGCAAGTTAAATTCACTTGCAACAAACAATCTCGGGCATTTGTGCCTGCTGATCGTGTACACATAATCTTGGTAGTGAAAGGGTTAATAAATAAGTGAGACAAATGTAGCATAGGTCTTTCCCTGTCCTGCAGGGTCCTTCCTTCCTTTTTTTTGGCTGCTTAGAGAACCTGTTGAGAAGAACTGAGCATGGGACATTTTTGAAATCTGCCCCAGATAACACCACTTTAAGCATGCTCAGTTTAATATAGTCATATTTCCGCACTCCATCAACCTAAACTCACCAGCATCCACTGCTAACATTGTAAACTGCATAAGAATATCAGTGCTGCATCTTCTATTCAATTTTTCATGCTCCAAAACCTTTTTATCTGAGTAAAAACTTTCACATTGTAACTCAGAAACATGAATGTTGTTTGTTATCTATTGACACGCCTATGTACTGTTTATTTGAACCAAATGTCAAATAAACATCCTTTCTCTGTGGTTTCTCTCTACACTTCTGAACAACCCTTGGTTTCTTCATGTACTTGAAGAGCTCATGTTTAAGGGGCAGTTAGTTACCTGTATAACACCTTGTCACGTTCCACGTTCCCAGCCCTGTCCCCTGTCCTCTGTATTTATCATAACCTGTTTAGGTCTTGTGTTGTATATTGCCTTTCCTGGGTTGCAGCTCAGGGGTTAATGGTTTATGCTCCCAGCATACCTGTCTGTCCTTTGTCCTGATCTCCTCCCTATTTAGAGCAATGCGCCCATAGTGCACTGCTCCATCATTTTCACTTCCTGGTTTCCAGTGTTTGCTGTCATCTGAGTGCTCGCTTCTAATTTGTTCCAGTCCCTAGTTGTATATTCTGTTGATAGTACTTTGGTCTTGTTTTCCCTGTCTGTTACCTCTGTTATAGTGTTCTTGGTTTATTTATGTTTCTCCTGTGTTTTTCAGTTTATAGTTGTTCCCTTGTGTTTTGTTTTCTGTTTATGTGTTATTCTGATTACCCAGATACCAATATTTGGCTTGGCTGACTTCCCTCCTGGTTCTGTACCCCGGCATCCTATAACCTTCGATCCAGGACCACCACCTTACTTGCAGTACCAAAATACAAAAAGAAAGTGGCTCGATGCTCATATTCCTACAGAGCACCGTGGTTATGGAGTAACCTCCCAGACGCCATCAAATCTTCCCCAGTCTAAAGTCACTCAAGAGCTTCTTACTAGCATACCTCAATACAGAATGCACCTGTAAACATGTAACATAGTGACTATATACAGAGTGCACCTGTAAACATGTAACATAGTAACTATATTACTTACATATTTATTTTCTGTGTTAATCTGTATATTTGTTTTTTGTTCTTAATATCTTGCATTTATTACTTTGTATTTCTGTAACAACTGTAACATTTCAATGTTCTTGACCCCAGGACATACTTGAAAACAAGAGAAATTTCAATGTATCCTTCCCGGTAAAATACTTTGCAAATAAATAAATAAATAAATAAATGACGTTCTCTCTCTGGTTCTGACTTCTGGCTTTTCTCGTAACTATGCTTCTGCATGATCCTTGTCTGTACCGTTTACATTGATCCCTGTCATCTGTATTTGTCATAAGACTCTGCACGGCTTCGGCTAACGTCAGACTAACGCATTCTGAGCACACTGTGCGTCCGTGCACAATTGACGTACTTTCTGACTGATGATACTGTAGACACCACACGGTCCGATTTTTTTGATTGACTTTTTTTGACTGAAGTAGATGGGAAATAAAATTAATATGTACAATGAAAAAAATTGACACATGATATGAAAAACTATTTTGTCTGTCAAAAATGCTGGACGTCAAAAATGCAGTCCGTCTGACTACGTTCCATCACTCACACACAAAGCTATGCGGACGTGGTGCACTCTGCGCATTCGTACTAGCGGTTTGACGTTCTTACCTAAATTGTGTCCGGTGCCACATGCGTTGTGCGTCTGCACTTCTGTGCGAGCGTACTTCGTGTGTGGGTCTCTATTGATCATAATTTGATGCTACGACGGACGTTAAAATGTGCGGCAACACGGACGTGATCACTGCGTTTGTCTGACACGGGCCTTCAAGGTAATTTTTTCCTCTAGATTAGCTCCGGCTATCTCAAAGACCGGCCTATCAGATCAGGGCTTCTGTGGTATTGCCGTGCAGAGGTCTACCTTGCGTTGTCACCTATACTACTGCCTACAGTGTATCTCTGCTTATAGGGGCTTTTTACATGAACCATGGCCTCACCTTGGCATGAGCCTGGTGCGAGCATGACACACCTGTGCCTACAATAACCTCAGTCTAATAAATTATGTAGCTTTATTGCAATTTTGACCTGTCTTGGGTTTGTGTGTGTGTGTTTCAGTGTGTATTTGTGTGTGTTAGTATGTGTGTATTTGTGTGTGTTATTACGTGTGTATTTGTGTGTTTCGTATAAATGAGAGAGAAATGTATTATAACCAAATCTTGTTTTCTTCTTTTAAGGTTTCATGTTTATTTTTCCTGTTTGTGTTTGAACACCTTAATGCTGCAGCATGTAACTAATGCTTTCAGTCAAGCAGGTCCCCATGTAATTTTCATTTGTACACTAGAAATCATTCCATTGTTCTTCCGCGTGATTTAATTATACATGGCAGGAAACATCTGTCCAAAAAACATTTCAATATCCAAAATTAAATGTTGAGAAACATGTACGAACAAATGACGGCAGGAGTGCATCATCTTGAAGAAATACAAAAGTGTCTTTTAAGCTACTAAACAAATGTTCCCACTCTCTGGAGTTGCTGCGACCCGGCATGTGACAGCTGCTACAAATGTTCAGGGTAAAGACAAGGCTTTAGGTGTGCAGATGCATCTTTATTCTCTTATACTGTATCCTCCTCATAATATAAACATTAAATTATTGTCTGTTTAGGTGATAATTCTCCACTGATCCTGCGATAAAGAAATTTGCAACAATGGCATACATCGTACAGGTATTTCTGGAACCTCCAATATCAAATGATGCTCGGTACAGGGATATCCATAAAACAGATTTATTGCCAAAATATAAAATGATGAAATGCCCAACGCATTTCATCAATCAGACTTTCTCAAGGGCTTCAGTTATTCCATAAAAAGGTGCAAACAGGTTGCATACATATCCCCTTTCCCGCATTCCTTATAAAGTCCTCCCCCTTTCCTTATTGGTCCTCCTGGGTCTCCAGCGTTCACCATACAAAGGCTTCTACTTGATGTGTCCACAATCTCTCAGCCTCATGTGGCTTCTGGTCCGCAGATCAGCTTTACAAGGTGTTGATACATTGGAATACCACACATGGATGATGAACTGATTCAGGGGGTCCCTGTTCCCAAGGGAATTTACAATCTATGAGATGTATAAGTATTTTGTAAGGTCGGCGCATCCATATCGTTAGGTGTCTTGCCCAAGGACAGTCGCTGGTGGCGTCTTCTGAGTGGAATTGAGTCGTCTTTCCATGATTGTAGAGCAGCGACCTGGTGGTTAGGTTGAACCCGCTTCTTGTAAAGTCGAGACTTGCTTCTCCACGGTTGTATTGGAGGAATGTGTTGAACGTGATTTGACTTGCTTCTCCACGGTCGAAGGGTAGAAACGTTACCATTGGACTCCACAGCTGACATTGTGTGGTTGGAGAGCAGGGCCCGATTTGTATCTCAGGAGCCTGTAGGCACTGTAGCGCCCCTACCCCTTACACTCCCCCAACTAATAAAAAGAGACAAGCCAAAATGACTTTTTAATCCATAAACCATAATCTGCCCTTTCCAATGATACCTCGTATGTCCCTCTAGCCCATCTAGCACCAGAGATATCGTGGCCTAAATGATTGCAAATTGTAAAAAAAAATATATATGTATAATAATTTTTACAGAGCAAGGCTCCCCCTTGTGGAAGGCACCTGTAGGCTCATGCCTACTCTGCCTAGTTATAAATCCAGCCCTGTAGGCAAGTATGTACTGTTAGATGTCAAGCAGCGGTCAAGTCTTAAAAAAATAAGTGCAGGAACTTCAAGATTTCTGTCCCCATTAGCGATTATCATATTGCACATACTTGAAAACACGAGAAATCTCAATGTATCCTTAACGCTAAAATACTTTATAAATAAATAAATAATCATAACACAAACATACGCTCAAATGTGATATATTTACTGTACATATATATGTGTTTTTAATGAAAATGTATGATAATCCTATACTTATAGTGATTTAACAGGGAAATAAATGATTGAACAAATGAATAAAAACTTTATAGTATGTGGTAGGGATGTGCATAGCTGAAAAATTTGTTTCGTTTAGTTTCGTTTCATTACGTTTTTAAATCATTTCGTTTTTGGAATTTCGTAACTAAATTCATTTCGTATTTCGTTTAGTTTCGGTTCGATTTGAAATTTCGAATCGATTTGAAATTTCAAATCGATTTGAATTTCATATATCAATTCGTTAGTTGATATCAATTCGAATTTTGGATCACTAGATAAAACCCCAATTAATCTAATTTTGCTGTTAAAAGAAAAGCTAGGGTTAAATTTTAAGCTGTGTCACAGATTTAGTATTTGAGTCAAATTAAACAGTGAAACAAAATTAATTAGTTTCATAAAGTCGTTTGCTGACTATTGCAAGTTAAGATCAATTCAAATGTTGATATCAATTGTTCAAATTTTTCTTTTATGATGATGACACAGTGTAAAACGAAATAAATTTGTTATATACCGTTTCAAATTCGTATCTTATCGATTCGTTATTTGTAAGTACTTCCAAATTCGAATTATCAAATTTCGTTCCAAATTCCGAATTTTTACGAAACAAATGCACATCTCTATTATGTGGAACCAACGGGAACTCAGTGCAAAAATACGTTCCCATGAGTTCCCCCTCGACTTGACACCTGGTCTTGCCCCAGGACACTTGCTGGAGAGGTACTCTGGCCGGGATTTTAGAAGCTTTTGCTGATAAATAATATCCAAGCTTACACTAAAATATAATTGCTTTACAAAATATTCAGATGTGATAATTGCAATTTATATTTTCACGGAGAGAATTAAATGAGCTCATTGCTTTAAAAAAAATAACCTACACAAAACGCCAACTGTTATATACTATTGTGAAACGGATTTAGAATTTCCGTCTCACGTCCTGGTGTGGAATATTCTCATTAACAATGCATAATTAAACGAGGAATGAAAGTCAGGAATGTACTTAATAGTGAAAATGTAATAGAATTCTGATTAAATTTGACTGTTAAATGGGTATTAAGATATTTTTTACAGATGTCATAATTTTCTTTCCTATTTAACAAGAGAATTATGCAAATTGAATTAAGTTTTCCATTTTTCTGTTTGCGCAGAAGGGCAGAAGGAGACGGCGTGCAGATATCGGTTCCCCGTTAATAATTCCTCTTACCTTAACATTTAGTAATAAAGGAAATGAAAGCATTAAATAGACATTGAGAAACGACTGCTCTGTGGTCTGGGGAGATCTCACATAATGTTATTACATGGCATAAAATACTCATTTAATCCAATTCTACATTTTTTCCTATTGTCGGAAATTAAAATGTATGACTGTTCGGCCGTTCTCACACAAAGAGAGCAGGTTCATGACATCATTAACATGACCGCGTCGGTCGAATCGCAAAAAATACCTCAGTGCAAGACGGATATACTTTATATATCATCGATCTTTCTATTGGGCATGTGCACAGGCAAAAATATGGGATTGGTACAGATTATTTCAAAATAATCAGAATCAGATAATCTGGAATATCGGGAACATCCTATGTTTCAATATCGGAGAAATTCGGACGATATGTTTGGACAGCGGATGATATATTAAGCAAAAGAGCAAGAAGGAAGGAGATCTAAAAAAATCAGGTCTCCCCCTACAGGACGGGTACCCCAAAATCAAGAAAATTTTAGAATATTACTTTATTAGTCACAAATGAAAAAAAAACACATATTTATAAGGGGTTATTCAGAGAGAGCCGATCTGGCCCCGAAATGACACCAAACAGTGAATTTTCCCTTACGGTGCCAATTCGTGGCAATTCGGATATTCAGAAAGCAGACAAATTTTGGCAAATTGCCAGAAAGATACAGAGCCTGTTCGGCGGCAGTGAAATCCCCCATAGAGAAGCAACGGTTAATCTATTCACATTGAACAGCAGAGAAATGTCAGTGAAATGCCCTGATGTTCAGTGGTTTCATTCGGCAGGTTTATTCAGGCGAATCCCATAGGCTTCAATGTTAAAAATATTCCCGTTTTAAAATCGTTTAGGGATGTTTTCAGCAAAAAAAAATCGCTCTTTTTTTAAAGCGTTTTTTTCTAGAGATTTGCATTCCTTTTGGAAATATTTGGAACGAAATCCATTAATTCGTATTTCGGAAGTACTTCCGAATAACGAATCGATAAGATACGGATTCTAAACGAAACAAATTGGTATACATAACGAAATTTATTTTGTTTTACACTGTGTCATCATCATAAAAGAAAAATTTGAATAATTTTTTTGGTGTTTCAATTGTTTGGAATTCAAATTGATATCAACTAGCGAATCGATACTGAATTGATATATCAACTATCGAATTGATGTTAAATTAAAATACATACAAGTAATGCAAACAACTTTATGAAGCAAAATCTGGCGAGCTGCGTGCTTTCTGAATAGCCGAATGGCCCCGAAATGTCACCGTATGGGGAAATTCCCTGTTCGTTTACAGTTTTGGGGCCACATTGTCTCTCTCTGAATAACCCCTCATATCGACAACACTCAAATTCGGGCACCTGGAGGTGCCTTGCAGTTAGAGTAGAGCCCATCTGGGTAGTGAAGATCTTAAATATCTAAAGGAAAAACCAGGCAGACATTTATAAAATTAATTTAATGATATTAACTAATTCATTTATTTATAATATTAATAATATTATAAAATAATATTAATTTACTAATACTTTAAATTAAGTTGGAAAAATAAGCACATTATTTTTAGATTACACCAGACAATTGACAGACACTCCATTGAATCGTTTCACTTGTTCATTACCAAGCGGTTTGCTATAAAACCAATGTCAGAACCCACTGTGCACTGTGACAATATATGTACTGTGTATACATACGTATCCAGAGACAGTCAGGGTTATTCAAAGAGAATCGAAAAGTCACAGCATGTTCGGTGACTTTGTGTTCTCTTCAATTCGGTGTGATTTGGCGATCCCATTTCGGCGACCGGGCGGCGTATTCAGCAAGCACCACAGGGCCGTCGTTTTGCAGGGAAAAGCCGCCGCAAACCCGCCGAAAACTCACCGCAAAACCCGATGAACGCTCACCGAAACGCGCAAAAACATCTGGATTAACCCTGCCAAACACGCCGGAGAAACCTGAGCAGCCAACGATCACAGCGCAGAGCATCCATCTTAAAAAGCCGACAACGCAGACGAATGGAGTGAAAAAAAAAAAAAAACAGTTCGCTTGAATGTTTGAAAAGTGAAACGCTGTTTGCAAAGAAACTACTGAACGAAAATGTCTGAAATTTACAAATAAAATCCAATGAATGATAATAAAAAGGGCTGTTACAGAAAAAAGAAAAAGACGATTTAAACAAAAACAAAAAAACATTTTTGTGAAAAAATACCGAAAAATACCAAAAAGATCCTAAAAAAAATCTATAAATAACGAGACTTTTTTGCTGCAGAATATTATAATCAACGGTTTATTAGATATTGGATTAAGACGGGAATATTTTTAACATTGAAGCCTATGGGATTCGCCTGATTAAACCTGTCAAATTAAACCACCGAATCGCTGGGCAATTCGGCAACTTTTCACTGCTGGTTTTTATTCTCTGAATAGACAAAGCACTGCTTCTCTATGCAGATTCACTGCCCTCGAACAGGCACCGAACAGGCACCGTATGTGAAGGCAATTCGCCAACATTTGGCGAACTGCCTGCTCTCTGTATAGCCGAATGGCCAGGAAAGTTAATTGTTTGCTGAATTTCACTGTTCAGTTACCTTTCGGCCACAATTCGGATCTCTTTGAATAACCCTGTGTAAGTTTATTTGACAAGCACAGGGCTCCCCCTGCTGGCCAACAGATGTTATTACATGTATAATAATACAGCTGGAGCTCAGTGTTTTTTGTGAAAGAAGAAGGAATCTCCGAGCTGTTCAAACTGTTTCAGAACATCAGCTGTCATGTGCGAGGTGTTGAAACTGTAGGGACATCTTCACAATCCCATTTGTAGATGAATTTCATTTGCAATGTAGAAAACCCTTCAGCTCCGGAACGTCTAGATTGAATTTCCTCGCTCTTGGCTCCTTACAGGACCTTTTTGAAGATAGAGTATACTCAATCATGGTAGTGAAGGGTTTGAAGTCAATTGCTATTTATTAAAATAAACATTTACCAAGCTTCACTATCCATTAGTAGTGGGTCTAGAATCCATCCCTGATTAGGTAAGATAGGGTTAATAAGTGGAGTAATTATATGTGCCTTATACATGCACCAGGGTAGTGGCATTATTGTGGCATTCTATGGTTCCCAAGAAACCCCGAACACCACCAAGCATTCCTCAACCACCATCACCACCACCATACATCTCCCACCAGAGACATTGGACTATGATTCCTGACCCAAACGTCTGCACCAAACCCTATAAGCCAACTCAGTGCTCCAACCCTGGAATCTGCGATGCTCAGAAAACATTTCACATGGAGCTACAGTGTTAAGCGCAAATGACAACTTTTTTCTTGTTATGTTTTATACATGAAGTGGGCTGGATACTTCTGGTTGCCTCAGTCGCCCTGTTAGGGAATAGGCGCGAAACTGATTTTTTCTGAATTTATGTATATTTTGTTGTATCCCCAGCCTGGTCATTTTTGTTGCTGTCCCTTTCCATGTTTTTGTTTTTAATCCCAAAGTACAAATGATTCTGGTGAGGGTATAAATAAAACCCACAGTCCTGTCTCTTCGCTGATATGCAGCAGGAGGATTAGTGATGGGCCGAACACCCCTGTTTTCAGTTCGCATTCGAACTCGAACACCTGAAAAAGTTTGACCGCAAACTCAAACACAATTCGAACACAATGCAAGTCAAAGGGGCTCGAACGTTCAAAGATTAAGGTCCCCTCCAAGAGGGCATATATGCAAGATATTGGCCATAAAAGGTGTATGGGGGTCTGGGTACTGCCCTGGGGGACAGGAAACAATGAAAAAAAATCTTTAAAAAAATGTTTTTAACCCTTTCACTGCTGAGTGCTGAGCCATTTCACCGCTGGGAGCTGAGCTTATTTTTACCACTTTTGCTCATGTTTAAACGCGATTTGAAGCCATGGGAAATGTTTGACCAACAATGAGTAGGAAATGTTTATGAATCCCATAGGCTTCAATGTTAAAAATATTCCCGTTTTAATTGAATATCTAATAAACCAGGGCTCAAAATGTCAAGTCCCAAGCTACTAGCCAGGCCTTAAGAGTTACTCGCCACTAGTTGCCCACCTAACCCCTTATCCTGCCCTGCCTCTGCATTTCCACTCGCCCTCATGTAATTTCCACTCGCCAAATGCGAGCAGGCGAGTGGAAATTTTGAGGCCTGTAATAAACTGTTTATTATTATAGTCTGCAGTAAAGAGTCTCTTTATTTTTAGATTTTGTTAGGGTCTTTTAGGCATTTTTTGTATTTTTTGAAAACTTTTTTTTTCCCCTCGACCTTTCTGCGAACGTCCCGAAAAGTTCAAAGTTTGCGAACTTTCGAACTGCCAATGCTTGAATCGATCCTCGAACCAATTCGAAACGGCAGCCCATCCCTAATGAGGATATGTGATTGCTTAAAAAAGCAGCTATTGGTTTAATTAAGTTAGGACCCACCTTAACCAGAGGTTGGCGTGACGAGGCAAGTGAGCTTACACTTTAATGGCCATTCAAGTAAACCAAAACCTCTGATTGTGTTTTGTTTCAACAGTGGTGAGTGCAAATGACAACCTTTTTTCATGTTATGTTTTATACATGGAGCAGGCTGGATACTTCTGGTTGCCGCAGCCACCCTGTTAGGAAATCGACGTGAAACCATATTTTTTGCAAATGTGGGACATATATATAGGACACTTAGCATACAAAGAGGAATTAAGAAGGACTTCTCCAAAAAGCTTGCAAATAATAAAAATAAAATGATAAAATAAAAAAATAAAGAAAAAGAATACATAGACTGTGCCGTATAGCATATAACTAAATAGGACTATCCTTCGAATAACATGTGAACAATATAAAAAAAAATAGTAATACATCGACCAGACTATGCTCTACTGCATGTAAATTAAATAAACACAAACATCACTTTAAAGGAAAATATCCAGGGTGTCTGCAATGCAGATCTGAATTACACGCGCTGCAAAGGAGTTTGAAACGTCAGTATTCCCACATGTATGAAATATAAATATATGTTATTTTTGTTTCTTCACTGAAGACAATAGTTTCCAAACAATATATTATTGAATAGAAAGCCCTACAGGTTGAAAGATAGATGTTTTTTCTTAGTCTTCCTGTATATATTTTTATTATTATTATTAATGTGCAAGATTCACGAAAAAACCCGAAAGAATTCGAACCCCCGGCTTCTTGCTTTTTTTCAAGCCTGCCCCTAAGATGCATCCAGTCAAATTGTTTGCGCTGGTGAAGGTCTGGTTTCATTCTTTATGCAGTCAGACACACTCCATCTCCATTATTGGATTTAAGACAGCACCATTTGAGATTTCTTGGAGAAATGTAAGGGTTTATTTGGCAGCGAATACATCTTTCTTATTTCTTTATGTGAACCAATAAAACCTACCGTGCATGTTTAAGCTGATGCGAGGTAAAGTCATAACGCTGGTTGAAAAGATTTAAGACGGCACTTCTTCTAACGCACCGATAAGGTGATTACCATCGCATCCACCAAGCCGTAGAAAGGACTTTTAAAAGCTACGAGATTGTTAAAAAATAAATAAAAAAAACTTCAAGCTTTTTCGTTATATTTTTTTAACGGTTCATAATATCTGTACTTTATCCTTAAGTGGAGACTCGTAAAAAAATATATATATATTATTACTAATGCAGGCTTAAAAAATATATATAAATTACTAATGCGATTTAAAAAAGTCTTTATGTTTTTTTTTTCCAAGGTGCTTGAATTTGAAAATGAATAACGATCCTGTTTCAAGTTATTTATTTCTCTTTTACAGTCCTAGCGTGGTTATGTGAATTACTTTTCCCCGAGGCTACACTTATGTTTTTATTACAGACTATAATTAAACATGACTTAAAGGTTGTTTAAAAGAGAGAAAAATAAAAAAACTGAAAATCTGCTCGGAAAAATAAAATTAACTGTTGATAGCGGCATCTGTTTTATTTTTATCCCTTTTATTATTAATTTACGCTTGATGTTGAGAAGGCAACGAACCCTTAAAAAAAAGACCAACATAACAAAATCAACAATAGAAAACATTCAAACATTTTTTGCCCCAAAGAAAGATTGTTTATTCAGCATTTCGCCACATAATCTCCAGGCATTTTTTACAAACAGTGCACTCACTTCTCAAAATCATCTTCTGTCAACGTAGCTTCATCTCCACCGGCCATTGTCTTGAAGTTGTACAAAGAAAAAGTAGGGGTTATTCAGAGAGAGCCGATCTGGCCACGAAATGTCACTGAACAGTGAATTTCCCCGTACGGAGACATTTCGTGGCAATTCAGCTATTCAGAGAGCAGGCAGTTCGCCAAATTTTGCCGAACTGCCTGCATGTACAGTGCCTGTTCGACGGCAGTGAAATCCCCCATAGAGAAGTAATGCTTCATCTATTCAGAGACACCGAACAGCAGAGAAATGTCAGTGAAATGCCCTGATGTTCAGTGTTTTCATTCGGTCGGTTTATTCAGGCGAATCCCATAGGTTTCAATGTTAAAAATATTCCTGTTTTTATTCAATATCTGATAAACCTCTTTATTTACTTATTTTTTAGGATCTTTTAGGGTTTTTTGGGATTTTTTCTGTAAAACAGTTTTTCCTTTTTTGTTTTTAAAACCATTTTGTTTTTTCATTTTTCTGTAACAGCCCTTTTTATTATCCTTCATAGGATCTTATATCTAAATTCCAGACATTTTCGTTCTGTATTTTTTTTGTAAACAGTGTTTCAATTTTGACACTCTCAATCGTCCTTTTTTTTTTTTTCTTTACCTGTCCGGTGGCTTTTCGGCCACTCATCAGCTTGTCGGCTTTTTCCGGTGGCTCGTCGGCTTTTTCCAGACGTGTTTGTCGCGTTTTTATTGCGGCGGTTCGAAGGATCTAATACTTCGGATCGTATCGGATGAGTTTTTTGGTGGGTTTTCGGTGGCTGTTCGGCGTGTTTTCGGCAGTGTTGCGGTGGTTTTTCGGGTCCGTTCCCTGCACTCCGGGGACCCTGTGGTGCAGGGTGGGGAAATTTGATTCCCCGAAGTGCAGGGGAATGTTTGTGATATTTCGGTGCTCTCTGAATAACCCTCAAAGTGTCATGTGTGCTCAATTGTGTACAATGCCTATAAAAAAATTAGATTTTTCTGCCAGCTTCAAGACAAACACAAGAAAATATGTTGCATGCTCAACTTCTATCAGGAGGAGCTATGGAACTCCAGCAGCCAACCCCGGAACCTGTACAAAGTAAAAGTATTTCATATGTGCTTAACCCTCTATAATGCATTGCCTTTAAAAAAATTAGATTTTTTGTTTTCATACAATGGCCATTCTAAGCATAAGCCCAACCGCCATATCAAGGCAAATCTCATTGGTGAATACAAACAAAAAAGTGCCAAATCAATAAACAAAGAAATGTGAAAAATGATTAGAGGGTTATTCAGAAAGCCAGGGCCGGATTTATAACTAGGCAGAGTAGGCATGTACCTACAGGCACCTGCCGCAAGGGGGCATATTTTGTTTTTACAATTTGCAATCATTTAGACCACTGTATCTCTGGAGCCCTAAGGGCTAGAGGGACATATGAGGCACCATTGGAAAGGCCAGATTATGGCCATTCCAGCGATACCTAATATAACTAGGTTACATTTATGTAAAAACAAAGTAACAAAATAATATTTTTGTCTTTTTTTTTCTAATGTACAACTATTATTAAGTTTACAATTATAAAGTGCACAGTGATGCTGCACTAACTCACCATATCATTTCCCACAGTTCAAACTCTTACAGGGTTACTCAAAGAGCACCAAAATTCCACCAGAATTTCGCTGCTCTTACAATCGCGGCACTCCAGGGAATCAAATTCCCTGAACCTGCAATGAATTCAGTATTCACCGCAGAGTCCCCAAAGTGCAGAGTAAAGCCGCCGACTACATCTGAAAAAGCGCCGCAAAACTGCCGATTCAAACGCAAAAACCGCCGCAAAAAAATCTGAGTGATCCAATAAACCGCTGAAAAGAAGTCAAACGCAACCGACGATAAGCCGAGAAACCGCTGACCACATCCGCCGAACAGAGCACCGAACAGCCGCTGGAAAAAATTGCGAAGCCAACGAACAAGGTAGAAAAACAGCAAACAAATCCACCGCAACTTTCAAATGCTGTTTGTAAATAAAAACTACGGCACGAAAATGCCTGAAAATTACATATAAGGTCCTGTGAATAATAGAAAGATCTGTTACAGAAAAAAAACGCTATTTAAGAAAAATTGGGAAAGTAAATTCGCCAAACAAATCCCCAAAAATGCCTAAAAAATCCTAAAAAATAAATAAACGAAGAGACTTTTGCTGCAGATTAAAATAATAAACAGTTTATTAGATATTGGATTAAAACGGGAATATTTTTAACATTGAAACCAATGGGATTCTCCTGATTAAACCTGTCGAATAAAAACACCGAACATCAGGGCATTTCACTGACATTTCTCTGCTGTTCAATGTGAATAGATTAACAATCGCTTCTCTATGGGGAATTTTACTGCTGCCGAAGATCTGTGTAATACGCTGCAATTTGCCAATATTTGGCGATTTACCAGATTTTGAATAGCCGAATGTCCACGAAATTGTACCAAAAGGGGAAATTCACTGTTCGGTGCAATTTCGGTGCCAGTTTGGCTTTTTCTGAATAACCCCTTAATTAGTAGAATAGGCGTCTTCCTTTTTATTTATTTGGGTTTTCTCTGAAAGAGAAAGAGAGTTAGCATCAATATTTCCTTGATTTGGTCCTTACTTTTGGACTTCCCAACGTATGAATATGAAATTCTAAAGAGAAAAGAGACGAGCAATAATAGTCATTCCATTTCTGTTACTTTCCAGCTTGAGAGATTAATGCATATTTAATTTTTTTCTGATTTTCTGAATAACACGTTTGTATGTGATCCCATCCAGTTTGTAGCTAACGTTGGCCAAGAAACACATTAACAAGCATTAAATTACTGTTTTAAAGCTACATTTTTACAAAATATTCAAAGATTGAATACACAATTAACAGCAGACATTGAATCCTAAACGGCGACACAACACGATGAGCTGTGCTCTAGGCTTGTGCACCGATTTTTTTTTCGGTTCGATTCGGTTCGATTTGTTCGGATGTTTAAACTTTTCGATTCGGCTCGTTTCGACCGATTTCTGTTTCGATTCGGTTCGGTTCGACTCGTTTTTCGTGTACATTTTTTTTTCGGAATATCGACCACTTTTCGTATTTTCGGGTCACTTTGCTCGTTTTTTGTATCGACTTTTCGGAAATTTCGGAAATTTTTGATTTTTCGGAACGTCTGTTCTCCTCGTTTCAAAGTGTCTACGATAATTCTGGCGATTCTATCGTGTTTTTTTTATTAAATAAAGATCCTTTTTTTCTTATGAATAATTGAATATACATTTCACAACTTTATTTAATCATATTAAAATGGTATGAAAGCCAAGAAACAAAAAAAATGAACAAAACGATTTAAAAAACGCTAAACTGACCCGAATGCCACAAGAAACAAGTGATACGCATTTACAAATACAAAATTTACAGAATCAGCGATATAACCGATAATAGTTAAATATACGATGTCCAGAATTACCGAAATGGAACCGAAATCACGAATGGAACCGAAATCATGAATAGAGCGAAAATAAATTTCGATTTGACACATTTCAAGTCCATTCGAAAATTCCGAAATTTTTTCGTTTCGGCTCGGAAAACTTTTCGGATCTGACATTTTCGGATCTAAAAATTTTCGGAAAATCGTCCGCATCCGAAAACACGAATCGGGAAATTTCGTGAAAATTCCAAAGTTCCGAAACCCGAAACGCACATCCCTACTGTGCTCAGGCACGGCCAGTAATAAGGAGCAACAAAAACAAAAGAACGGTGTAAGCTGCCATGACTTACAGAAAACGTTTGACCTCTGTCATTGCCAACAAAGGATATATAACAAAGTATTGAGATGGACTTTTTGATATTGGCCAAATACTTATTTGCCACCTTAATTTGCAAATAAATTCTTTAAAAATCAGACAATGTGACTTTCTGTATTTTTTTTCTCATTTTGTCTCATACTGTAGTTGAAGTTAACTATGATGACAATTACAGGCCTCGCTCATCTCTTTAAGTGGGAGAACCTGCACAATTGGTGGCTGACTAAATACTTTTTTGCCCCACTGTATATCTTCCCTGTATTCATTTACTTTTTCGATGAACTCTATGAGCTTGAATTATACAATCGACAAAAATCCATTAAAAGTTATATTAAAATATGTGTTTGTATTTTTCTGGCAAACTCAGTTCATTAACATAAACCCTGAACTCAAAATAATTAATTTTGACTATAACTTTTTATTAAAATTAGAATAAATTAATGCATAAATAAATAATGAGTTTGCTTAATAAAAGGCAAAATAATGTGAAGGAGTAAAATAATTGTATGCACCTGCATAATTGGCATATCTATACTATAATTGAGTAAGGCTTGGCGTGTCCGTCGCCAAGCCTTACTCTGCGCATGCGCGCGCAACCAGCGGCGGTTGGTTGCGCGCTCATGCAACCGCCGCGGCACGAGCCGGCTGTGCGCTCGCCGCGGCGGTTACAAGATGCACACAGCAGCCGGGTAGAGGCTGCGCTCGCAGCCTCTACCCGGCTGCCGCGCGCATCCAACCCCCGAGCGGCGAAGGGAAAGTTCCCTCGCTTCCGCTCTTTGAAGGACCCAAGCCCCGGTCACGTGGGAGTCCCACGTGACCGCGACTTGGGTCCTTCAACGACCGGAAGCGGGGAAACTTTCACTTCCCCGGCGCCGCTCTGAAAGGTAAGTATGGCGCGGAGCTCATGGGGCGGCTGTCCGAATGCTGATAGAGCATTTGAAAAGCCGCCCCATGTCTGGTCTGGGGTCTGATCTGGGGCATATACCCATGAGAGCTTGGGGGGCCAATATCCACGAGCTGGGGGCCAATATCCATGAGCTGGGGGCCAATATCCAAGAGCTGGGGCAATATCCACGAGCTGGGGGCCAATATCCAGGAGCTGGGGGGCAATATCCAGGAGCTGGGGGCAATATCCACGAGCTGGGGGGCAATATCCACGAGCTGGGGCATTATCCACGAGCTGGGGCAATATCCACGAGCTGGGCCAGTATCCACGAGCTGGGGCAATATCCACGAGCTGGGGCAATATCCACGAGCTGGGGCAATATCCACGAGCTGGACCAGTATCCACGAGCTGGGCCAGTATCCACGAGCTGGGCCAGTATCCACGTGCTGGGGCAGTATCCACGTGCTGGGGCAATATCCAAGAGCTGGGGCAATATCCACGAGCTGGGGCAATATCCACGAGCTGGGGCAATATCCACGTGCTGGGGCAATATCCACGAGTAGGGGCATATATCCATGAGCAGGGGCAGTATATCCACAATAGACTGCCCTCTGGGCAGGCTTTCCACCTTGTAGAGAATAATGGGACAGAGTGTGGAATGTCCGTAGAGAATAATGGAACAGAGTGCGGAATGCCCATAGAGAATAATGGGACAGAGTGCGGAATGCCCATAGAGAATAATGGGACAGAGAGCGGAATGCCCATAGAGAATAATGGGACAGAGTGCGGAATGCCCATAGAGAATAATGGGACAGAGTGCGGAATGCCCATAGAGAATAAAAGGGACAGAGTGCGGAATGCCCAGAGAATAATGGGACAGAGTGCGGAATGCCCATAGAGAATAATGGGACAGAGTGTGGAATGCCCATAGAGAATAACAGGGACAGAGTGCGGAATGTCCATAGAGAATAATGGGACAGAGTGTGGAATGCCCATAGAGAATAATGGGACAGAGTGCAGAATGCCCATAGAGAATAATGGGACAGAGTGCGGAATGCCCATAGAGAATAATGGGACAGAGTGCAGAATGCCCATAGAGAATAATGGGACAGAGTGTGGAATGCCCATAGAGAATAAAAGGGACAGAGTGCGGAATGCCCAGAGAATAATGGGACAGAGAGCGGAATGCCCATAGAGAATAACAGGGACAGAGTGTGGAATGCCCATAGAGAATAATGGGACAGAGTGCGGAATGCCCATAGAGAATAATGGGACAGAGTGCAGAATGCCCATAGAGAATAATGGGACAGAGTGCGGAATGCCCATAGAGAATAACAGGGACAGAGTGCGGAATGCCCATAGAGAATAATGGGACAGAGTGTGGAATGCCCATAGATTATAAAGGGACAGAGTGTGGAATGCCCATAGAGAATAACAGGGACAGAGTGTGGAATGCCCATAGAGAATAATGGGACAGAGTGTGGAATGCCCATCTATACTATAATTGAGTAAGGCTTGGCGTGTCCGTCGCCAAGCCTTACTCTGCGCATGCGTGCGCAACCAGCGGCGGTTGGTTGCGCGCGCATGCAACCGCCGCGGCACGAGCCGGCTGTGCGCTCGCCGCGGCGGTTACAAGATGCACACAGCAGCCGGGTAGAGGCTGCGCTCGCAGCCTCTACCCGGCTGCCGCGCGCATCCAACCCCCGAGCGGCGAAGGGAAAGTTCCCTCGCTTCCGCTCTTTGAAGGACCCAAGCCCCGGTCACGTGGGAGTCCCACGTGACCGCGACTTGGGTCCTTCAACGAACGGAAGCGGGGAAACTTTCACTTCCCCGGCGCCGCTCTGAAAGGTAAGTATGGCGCGGAGCTCATGGGGCGGCTGTCCGAATGCTGATAGAGCATTTGAACAGCCGCCCCATGTCTGGTCTGGGGTCTGATCTGGGGCATATATCCATGAGAGCTTGGGGGGCCAATATCCACGAGCTGGGGGCCAATATCCATGAGCTGGGGGCCAATATCCAAGAGCTGGGGCAATATCCACGAGCTGGGGGCCAATATCCAAGAGCTGGGGGGCAATATCCACGAGCTGGGGGCAATATCCACGAGCTGGGGGGCAATATCCACGAGCTGGGGCAATATCCACGAGCTGGGGCAATATCCACGAGCTGGGCCAGTATCCACGAGCTGGGGCAATATCCACGAGCTGGGGCAATATCCACGAGCTGGGGCAATATCCACGAGCTGGACCAGTATCCACGAGCTGGACCAGTATCCACGAGCTGGGCCAGTATCCACGTGCTGGGGCAGTATCCACGTGCTGGGGCAATATCCAAGAGCTGGGGCAACATCCACGAGCTGGGGCAATATCCATGAGCTGGGGCAATATCCACGTGCTGGGGCAATATCCACGAGCAGGGGCATATATCCATGAGCAGGGGCAGTATATCCACAATAGACTGCCCTCTGGGCAGGCTTTCCACCTTGTAGAGAATAATGGGACAGAGTGTGGAATGCCCGTAGAGAATAATGGAACAGAGTGCGGAATGCCCATAGAGAATAATGGGACAGAGTGCGGAATGCCCATAGAGAATAATGGGACAGAGAGCAGAATGCCCATAGAGAATAATGGGACAGAGTGCGGAATGCCCATAGAGAATAATGGGACAGAGTGCGGAATGCCCATAGAGAATAAAAGGGACAGAGTGCGGAATGCCCAGAGAATAATGGGACAGAGTGCGGAATGCCCATAGAGAATAATGGGACAGAGTGTGGAATGCCCATAGAGAATAACAGGGACAGAGTGCGGAATGCCCATAGAGAATAATGGGACAGAGTGTGGAATGCCCATAGAGAATAATGGGACAGAGTGCAGAATGCCCATAGAGAATAATGGGACAGAGTGTGGAATGCCCATAGAGAATAAAAGGGACAGAGTGCGGAATGCCCAGAGAATAATGGGACAGAGAGCGGAATGCCCATAGAAAATAACAGGGACAGAGTGTGGAATGCCCATAGAGAATAATGGGACAGAGTGCGGAATGCCCATAGAGAATAATGGGACAGAGTGCAGAATGCCCATAGAGAATAATGGGACAGAGTGCGGAATGCCCATAGAGAATAAAAGGGACAGAGTGCGGAATGCCCAGAGAATAATGGGACAGAGTGCGGAATGCCCATAGAGAATAACAGGGACAGAGTGCGGAATGCCCATAGAGAATAATGGGACAGAGTGTGGAATGCCCATAGATTATAAAGGGACAGAGTGTGGAATGCCCATAGAGAATAACAGGGACAGAGTGTGGAATGCCCATAGAGAATAATGGGACAGAGTGTGGAATGCCCATCTATACTATAATTGAGTAAGGCTTGGCGTGTCCGTCGCCAAGCCTTACTCTGCGCATGCGCGCGCAACCAGCGGCGGTTGGTTGCGCGCGCATGCAACCGCCGCGGCACGAGCCGGCTGTGCGCTCGCAGCGGCGGTTACAAGATGCACACAGCAGCCGGGTAGAGGCTGCGCTCGCAGCCTCTACCCGGCTGCCGCGCGCATCCAACCCCCGAGCGGCGAAGGGAAAGTTCCCTCGCTTCCGCTCTTTGAAGGACCCAAGCCCCGGTCACGTGGGAGTCCCACGTGACCGCGACTTGGGTCCTTCAACGACCTGAAGCGGGGAAACTTTCACTTCCCCGGCGCCGCTCGGAAAGGTAAGTATGGCGCAGAGCTCATGGGGCGGCTGTCCGAATGCAGATAGAGCATTCGAACAGCCGCCCCATGTCTGGTCTGGGGTCTGATCTGGGGCATATATCCATGAGAGCTTGGGGGGCCAATATCCACGAGCTGGGGGCCAATATCCACAAGCTGGGGCAATATCCACAAGCTGGGGGCCAATATCCAGGAGCTGGGGGGCAATATCCAGGAGCTGGGGGCAATATCCACGAGCTGGGGCAATATCCACGAGCTGGGGGCCAATATCCAGGAGCTGGGGGGCAATATCCAGGAGCTGGGGGCAATATCCACGAGCTGGGGGGCAATATCCACGAGCTGTGGCAATATCCACGAGCTGGGGCAATATCCACGAGCTGGGGCAATATCCACGTGCTGGGGCAATATCCACGAGCAGGGGCATATATCCATGAGCAGGTGCAGTATATCCACAATAGACTGCCCTCTGGGCAGGCTTTCCACCTTGTTAACTTCTAATTTTATTACTTTTATAGAAAATGTCAACTATAATACCCCATATTGAATCTAAACCAGCAAAAAAAAAAAACTCTGGTCTGTTTAAACGAAGGAGATATATTAAAGAAACTGATAAAATAACAGTAAAAACTGAGAACCCGCTATTTGCATCGTATTTGTAAATAAACAGGAAAAGCACACGTTAACTATTGGGATTCGGTGCCGTGCGGTCGCTATGCATGTTTGACATAGAAAATATACATAAAAATGCCAGTTTTGTTCTTTTCGACACAGTGAATATTTTGTAAACTGAGATCAAACAGCTGTGATCAGAAATTGCTCATCCTGGGAGCCGACTCAGAAGAACATTGGAATGAGGTGACTGGAAAAGACGTCAACTGTGAGTCACACCAAGATCACAGTGTCAGAACATCATTGTGCTAGGAGACCATGTGACAAAAATTGGGATCAGGACAGAAATGAGGTTTTAATGCAAGGAGAGGGGGTGTGAGGCGTTTTAGAGCCAAAAATATTATTATACAGGAATTCTTTTAAATTACAATAAGTCAACATTCAAGGAAATTGAAATACTGTAACAAAGAATAAAACCAGCTTGTTCATTTTTGAAGTTTATCGCTCTCGTTCGTTTCCAATGTAAGCTGCTCTGCAAACACTTATCTTTGTCCATACAGTAATAATAATCCATGCTCAGACATCATTGGCTGCAGCGGGGCTTCCTGAGTCCAATCAGTCCAGCTGCAGCCAATGATTGGGTTCGGCCTCCGGGAAGGAGTTGCCAGAGAGTCGTGGGACATGCTATGTCGTCCCATGGCGTTCGGGCCAGCCTTCCTCCCTGCACTGCCCCCAGGGCAAGGGGTTAACAAGGATGAGACGCAAGATTGGAATTCCTGATGTTTCCAACGGCACTTTCAATCTACAAAACACGTGCGATTGGGTTCGGTCCGAATCGGTAATTTGTAAAATGATCCGAATTCTGAACTGATGTTACTAGAACCGCATCATTCTCCGGATAAAAAAAAATCCGAATTGACCTGAATCGATCTAAATACCAGATTTATTCAGAATTGTACTCTTAACTAAATAAGGTAACCCTAATAAAAAAAACAAGTAGAAACTGTAGCACTAACCCTAACTGTAAAACTAAACCCAAGCATATACAAAAAATAAGCAGAAACTTTAACCCTAACCCTAACTGTAAAAGTAAACCCAACCATATTCAAAAGACATGCAGAAGAGAAGGGGGCGTGGCTAACCGCCGATCGAGATGGCGGCTTAACTGAGGAGCTCCACAACCAGACCTCACAATAAGCGTCATAAAGCACACCTAAAGCGTTCGTTCTTGGCTTAAAACGTCTGGACAGGGTGGGTGAGATGTCCCAGGGTAAGGCCAAAGCATCGGCAACCAAAACCGAGTTCTTTACTCCACGCACCGGCCCGAAAAAATCGGCGGCCGGAATCCAAGATGGCGCCGGCCACTCGAGCCCGGAACCGCACGCAGCTCCACCGGCAGATAATCAGGCACTGGGAATTGAGATGAAGACCCTGACCCAAACGCTGGAAGGTATGATAACCACTATGTCCACTGACTTGAAATCACAACTCAAAGAAGTAGCGAGGGAAATCAGAGCCGATATCCAAAGCCTGGCTGACCGCACTTCCCACATTGAAGACAAAATGGGGGAATACGCAGATGCACAGAATAACTTAGCCGATAAGGTACAAGATCTTGAAGATTCACTGGAAAGCTGCTTGGCCAAACTTACTGATCTGGAAAACCGGTCCCGCAGACACAATGTGAAAATCCGCGGCATTCCTGAAAGCGTTAAACCCCAACAGTTAGCTGCTTATGTCACTGACTTTTTCTCTCAATTGGTTCCTGATCTGACCCCAGAGTCTTTATTAATGGACCGCATACATCGCCTTCCTAGGCCTCCGGCCTTACCAGCGGACTCCACACGCGACGTCATCCTGCGCCTACATTATTTCAGACCCAGGGAACTTATCTTCCTGGCGCTGCGAAAATCCCAGGCCATACCTTCTGAATATGACCACCTACAGGTTTTCCCGGATCTAGCAAAACGCACTCTGGACTTTCGACGCTCCTTACATGAGGTGACTACTACACTCCGACAGCACGAAATATTGTATCGATGGGGCTTCCCACAGAGCTTGCTGATTACACATGAAGGCTCGCAACGTGTGGTTACGACGCTGGAACAAGGCCGGAAATTCCTGTCAGAAAAAGATCTATCCCCAGCCTCTCCTAACCGTCAATCCTCAAATGCACCTCAAAAGCTGCCTAAGGAGTGGAAGAAAGTACGCAAGGGGAAACCGGGATGAACGTGGTCTCCTTTGTCTTGTCCTGATTGAAGAATTCCAAAGGGCCTAGCTTGAAGGCTGCCGCGGCCACGTTGTGGTCTGAAATGCTTCTCCTGGGATGGACCACTTGCCAACTTACCGCAAGAAGTTTCAGCGATAATGTATGTCACTATGGTCTGGTGGCTCCGTCAAGTTGAGAGAAATTCTCTCCCACGTTCCCCCTCTTTTTTCCTCCCTCTCATGATGAGAGCTGTGGCTCAACAACGGGTTTGTTGCCACGAAGGAGATCCACAATCTCTTTATTTTATTGTATATATGTTTTTTCTTGCGCTTATTTTTCTCTGTTTTTTTTTTCTTTCTCCTTTTTTCTTTTCCTTTTTTATTTTTTTCCAGGAACCATATATCTTGATGTCGTACGTCACGGGACACTTGCCTCCATATCCACACCCTCGAGTATGTGGCTCTGAGGGGCAATGCGCCACTCGAACTTTGGGGCATTCCGATGCTTTTTTCATTTGGTGGTCACGATCACCTGTGGGATTGGGTAAATATTGGATGCAGTATTGTAATCATTTCACCTATGTTATGCCTCTGTTTAACCTCTTCCCATGGTAAAAATCACATCATATAATGTCCAGGGCCTAAACATTCCATACAAGCGACGGACGCTCTACAAGGAGCTAGACTCTGGTGGGGCGGACGTCGTTTGCCTTCAAGAAACACATTTTAGGAGACTGTCCCATCCCCCGCTAAAATGGCCGAGCTTCACGACTCAATTCCATTCCACGGGCCCAACTAAATCCAAAGGAGTTTCCATTCTGATTAGGAACAGAGTTGTATTTGAATTGCATCGTAAACTCTCAGATCCGAATGGCAGATACCTGATTCTAGTTTGTTCACTGAATCACAAGGTTTACACTATTCTAAATCTCTACGCTCCCAATGAAAATCAAGTAGACTATGTGGCTTCGATACTCGCTAAACTGTCTTTGGTAATGACTGGCACTCTGCTCGTTTGTGGGGATTTTAATTTTAGTCTCGACCCTCTGAAAGACACTTCGGGGTTTGGATCTCGTCCTCTAGTGGGGAAACGCAAAAAGCAGGTAGACAAATTTCAATCCCTGATAGGCACCTACGGTCTGTATGATACATGGCGCCTTTTTCACCCTAACGAAGTGGATTACACATTTTTCTCAAAGTACATAAGACACACACTCGGATTGATTATATAATGACTCAAAGCCAATTGCTCCCAGGGGTAGAAAGCTGCTCGATAGGCACGATCTCGTGCTCCGACCATGCCCCCGTCACCTTGACCCTTAGAGACGAATATAAAATTCGGACAGTCGCCTTGGCGATTGAATGACATGGTACTGTCGGACGAGACAGCTAAAAGCGATCTAGCTTCTCAACTAGAATCTTATTTTGAATTAAATACCTGCGAAGACCTTCCTGCCACAACCATATGGCAGGCTCACAAAGCGGTACTGAGGGGACACTGCATTAAATGGGCATCCCGTTTTAAAAAATCCAAAGAGGCCGCTCGCCTTCTCCTCTTGCAAAAACTCGACTCCCTATATCGCTCACACAAGATCTCCCCGTCAGATGCCACGTCTCGCCTCCTAAGTGAAGCACATGACGAACTGCACATTTTAGACAGGCAGTCCCTTTTTCTCATCTACAGCGCCTCAAGACGCGTTTTTATGCATACGGCAAGCATAAACTAGTAGACTACTAGCACAAAGACTCCGTACACTTGTACCCAAACAACGAATAGATAAGCTTGTCTCCCCTGGCAAAACTGCGATATACAAGCCCTCCGAAATAGGCAGAAGAGTTTGCATCCTACTACTCATCTCTCTATAATTTGTCGGACAATGATACCATGTCACACCCCACAATCGCAGACATCGATGCGTATCTCCTACACCTTAACCTCCCTGCTTTGTCACACTTACAGACGGAACAATTGTCCTCACCTTTTACAATTATGGAAATAACGAAAATCATATCCTCCTTACCACATGGTAAAGCACCAGGACCGGACGGGTTCCCCTCCGCCTATTATAAAGCGTTTACACACCTTTTATCCCCACACTTACATAAGGTGTTTACACAGGCATCCTCTGAAGGCAGGTTTCCTAAAGAAATGTTAAAAGCAACAATCGTCACGTTGCCAAAACCGGGCAAACCCCCGACCTCCTGCCCTAATTTTCGACCCATCTCCTTATTAAACACAGATATAAAAATCTACGCTAAATTATTGGCCCTCCGGTTGAATGACATCCTCCCTACTTTAATCGGGCGAGATCAAGTTGGGTTTATCAAAGGCAGGCAAGGGACAGAAAACTCTAAGAAATTATTGGCCCTGATGGAATACCAATCTAATCATGGTATCCCCTGTTTATGGCTTTCGCTCGACGCAGAAAAAGCGTTTGATAGGGTTCACTGGAAATTCATGGATAGAGTTCTAACTAAATTTGGGTTCACTAAAGATCTCATTAAGTCCATTATGGCATTATATGCCTCTCCATCCGCTAGGGTGTTAAATAGTGGCTTTCTCTCTAAAACTTTTAATATCACTAACGGCACGCGCCAAGGCTGCCCCCTTTCCCCGCTGCTTTACGCTTTAGTTTTGGAACCACTGGCGCAGGCCATAAGACAAAACGACCTCATCCGCGGGGTCCAAATAGGCCCCCAGACGTTTAAATTAAATCTTTTCGCGGACGACATTCTTATAACGATCACTGAACCCCTGGACTCTCTGCCCTCTTTACACACAACACTAACAGAGTATGGCCTAGTCTCATACCACTCCCTTAACCTTCCGAAAACGCAAGCACTAGCGTGGGGACTTCACCCACGGACCTGAGGTCCATAAAAACCCGCTACTCCTTTGCGTGGAACGACCAAGGTATAAAATATCTAGGTATAACACTTCCAAGTAGGTTTGACGACATAATTACTGCAAATCACAAGAAGGTGTTTGCTGAAACTAGATCGTTGCTGTTGCGGTGGAGGTCAGTGAGATTATCTTTGGCTGGGCAGAGCGGCAGCTGTTAAGATGACGATTTTACCTAAACTGTTATACGTATTTCGCATGTTACCTATTCTCGTCCCAAAACCCCTACTTAGTGCAGTTCAACGCGACATTTCCTCTTTTATATGGAACGGTAAACGACCACGCACCCCGTTTAAGGTCTTATCAGCCTCACTGGTAGATGGAGGACTTAAATTCCCACAAATATTGACATATCACAAGGCAGCAATTATAGCTTCCCTGAGCGAATCCCTACTGCTACACCAGCCGTTATGGACATATATTCAATCAATAGCAATACCAGGCCACTCTTTCTCCAGTTTGCTTTTTACTCCTTCTAAATCCAGGCCAGCTCTCCCAACAGCTTTACAGATCACTAGATGGTACCTCACGGTTTGGGATAGAAATGTTCATGCTTGCACTTCTCTCCACCCTTTATCCCTTGCCACCCCAGTAAATGCACTGACCTATGTAATCCCCTTTTTCAATCCTAAAGCATGGACTCAACATGGAGTCAGATATGTGTTCCAATTCTTCAGGAACTCCTCCGTTCTCTCCTTCGCACATATGCAGACTACACATGGCATACCCTCTCAGGCGTTTTTGTCTTATCTTCAAATATTATCATACATGAAAACATTGGGAACGATATCTTTTGTTTTAACAAACGAACCTCTACTCACACCATTTGAGTCTTTCGTAACACGCCCTACTCAGTCCATAAAACTCCTGTCCCTTTGTTATTCTCAATTGATGTCCGGTATGGGATGTCTAAGCGCACTTTTCAAAAGGCTTGGGAAACTGAGTTAAACACGCACCTCACACTAGAACAGTGGACACATGTGTTTTTATTGGATAAGAGTGCATCTAGGTGTATTTCGATTTTTGAAACGCGCCGCAAGGTGCTATATAGATGGTATTTAGTTCCTGTTAGGGAATGTCACTTTAACAAAAATGTTCCCGACACATGCTGGCGCTGCCAAACAGCACGAGGGTCGATGTTACACGTATGGTGGTCCTGCCCAACACTGCAACCGTTTTGGACCCAAGTGGCGTTGTTTGTCGAGGAGGTCCTGGGTATCAAAGTTCCTTTCTCTCCACTGCATTACCTTCTTGGACTCCTCCCAGATGATGTGAGGAGAATGTCGAGACAACGTAAAATGTTTTGTATAATTATATCCTGCTGCTTCCTTCTTATCGCTAGACTCTGGAAAAAAACGATAATTCCTTCCCTACCCTCCTTGACTAAAATGATTTCTGACTTGGCATTTTCTGAGGACTTGGCTCGATCGCACTTTAATCTCGCCTCTCCGGCACAAGACCCTTGGTCGCTGTGGCAAGCTCACCTAATATATCAAACCACTAGACCCAGAGACACGTAAGTCTCATCTTGTTCTACTAACACTTACTCTCCCGGCCCTACACCTTTAAGAACGGAGGCTCCCATTGGCCCCTCCTAACTGGTTCCTCTCCCCCCCCCCCTTTTAAATATTCCCTTTTTTTTTTTTTTTTTTTTTTCTTTCTTTCTTTCTTTCTTTCTTTTTCTCCTTCCTTACTGTCCCCTATAAATCTCTTTTTCTGGGACAGGTTCGGTTGGTTGTCATTTGACCTGATGTGATGCTTTCATATCCTTGCCACTCTGTAGAGCAATTGTACCTCCTGTCTTTTTTGCAACTCAATATCACGGTTTAATTTTTGTCGCTATGGTAAAATGTACCGAATTTTCCCCTTTTGTGTATGTTATTGTTTTTCCCCCTGTTTTCTTCTGTATCCCATTCTTTGATTGAAATAATAAAACATTTAAATATAAAAAAAAAAAAGACATGCAGAAAATGTAACCCAAACTCTAACCCTAAACCCAGCCATAATAAAAAACAAGCAGAAACTGTAACCAACCCTAAATGTAATCCTAAACCCAACCATAATAAAAACCAAGTAGAAATTGTAACCCTATCCCAAACTGTAGCCCTAAACCCAACCATATACAAAAAACAAGCAGAAACTGTAACCCTAACTGTAAAACTAAACCCAACCATATACAAAAAACAAGCAGAAACTGTAACCCTAACCCAAACTGTAACCCTAAACCCAACCATAATAAAAAACAAGTAGAAACTGTAACCCTAAATGTAAAACTAAACCCAACCATATACAAAAAAACAAGCAGAAACTGTTACCCTAACCCAAAATGTATTCCTAAACCCAACCATAATAAAAACAAGTAGAAACTGTAACCCTAACCCTAAACGTAATCCTAAAGCCAAACATAATAAAAACAAGTAGAAACTGTAACCCTAACCCTAAACGTAATCCTAAAGCCAAACATAATAAAAAACAAGTAGAAACTGTAACCCTAAATATAAAGCTAAACCCAACCATATATTGAAAAAAACAAGCAGAAACTGTAACCCTAAATGTAATTCTAAACCAAACCATAATAAAAACCAAGTAGAAGCTGTAACCCTAACCCTAACTGTAACCCTAAACCCAGCCATAATAAAAAGTAGAGATTGTAACCCTAACCTTAACTGTAACTTAACCTTAACTAAAACTAAGCCCAACCATATTCAAAAGAACAAGCAGAAACTGTAACCCTAAATGTAACCCTAAACCCAATCATAATAAAAACCAAGCAGAAACTGTAACCCTAACCGTAACCCTAAACCCAACCATAATAAAATCCAAGTAGAAACTGTAACCCTAACCATAACCCTAAACCCAAGCATAATAAAAACCAAGTAGAGACTGTAACCCTAACCGTAACCCTAAACCCAACCTTAATAAAATCCAAGTAGAAACTGTAACCCTAACCATAACCCTAAACCCAAGCATAATAAAACCAAGTAGAAGCTGTAACCCTAACCATAACCCTAAACCCAACCATAATAAAATCCAAGTAGAAACTGTAACCCTTACCGTAACCCTAAACCCAAGCATAATAAAAACCAAGTAGAAACTGTAACCCTAACCGTAACCGTAAACCCAGCCATAATAAAAACCAAGTAGAAACTGTAACCCTAACCGTAACCCTAAACCTAGCCATAATAAAAACCAAGTAGAAACTGTAACCCTAACCGTAACCCTAAACCCAAGCATAATAAAAACCAAGTAGAAACTGTAACCCTAACCGTAACCCTAAACCCAACCATAATAAAATCCAAGTAGAAACAGAACCCTAACCGTAACCCTAAACCCAAGCATAATAAAAACCAAGTAGAAACTGTAACCCTAACCGTAACCCTAAACCCAAGCATAATAAAATCCAAGTAGAAACTGTAACCCTAACTGTAACCCTAAACCCAAGCATAATAAAATCCAAGTAGAAACTGTAACCCTAACTGTAACCCTAAACCCAAGCATAATAAAAACCAAGTAGAAACTGTAACCCTAACCGTAACCCTAAACCCAGCCATAATAAAAACCAAGTAGAAACTGTATATATAATTCCTTTTGAAACAAAACAATAATTTTTTTTCTGCTGTTCTTTTTCCGTTTTCCCTGTTTTTGTTTTTAAACCTAAAACCCACCATTCTGCCTTTTAGCTGGGAAGCAGCAAGAGAGTATGCAGTTGCTCAGAGGAGAGACTTACGGTTTCTTTAGGTAGGACTCGCCTTACCAAGAGGTGCCTTTGATTGGGCAGGTGAGCTTAAACTTCAATGGCCATTCAAGTAAACCAAAAACTCTGTGTTTTGTTTCACAATTAATTATATAGAAACGAGCGCAGATGACACTTTTATTTTTTCTTGTTATGCTTTATACATGAACTGGGTTGTTACTCATGGTCGTTGTAGTCGCCCTGGTGGGTATGTGGCGCGACAACGCTTTTTCTGTATGTAAACACTACAATCGGTGGAGCAAAACACAAGGTCCTGTTAATTCCACTCGTAGCAGGTCGACGTTTCAGTCCTCAACGGGACTTTTTTCAAGACATAATTTTTTAATTGGAGAGAAAATTAAGCCATAAGTACGGCTTGATTGCTTAATCACCTGAAATCAATAGTCGTGGAGCTACATTTCTTACATTCTCAAACAGCATGGACTCCACGAGCCTCTCGTTAATATATCCGTTAATGATATTTCTTTTTTATATGGTATAATTAGCTATTTGCATAAACTACTCGCTATTGCATTGACGGAATTAACATTATCGCGCGGCCGAGTCGGAGTCGGAGTCTGAATCTACTCAACCCGCCTCAACCAGGCTCATTACATCAAATGAACATTAGACAAAAGAGCCGGGAAATTGAGAAAATATTACATTTAATTGCTTCTTCTTAAGGCCAGCTCTTAATGCGAAGGAAATTCATACACAATCTACCTGTGCTATAAATGCAAGATAATTCACTATCGCACATTATCCTGCAGGGAAAACGGCGTCTGATATGAAAAAAAAAATCCTTGACATGGAAATGCAATTAAACTGTGCTCTGAATTCATACACGTGATGCTACGAAAGGCTCAGAGCGAGTCGTGCCGAGGCTAAATGTGAGAAGACCGGAAAAAAAACCTCTTAAGGACATATCGTTGTAAATGTTTACATAAACAAAATAAGAAAGGTTTTGTATCTCTATACTCGCTGCTCACATCGCGGGAAAGTCGCCGAAGGCACAAAATGCGAAATGAAATGTCAGTGAGATAAAAGCAAATATAACATGAAGATATGCAGGGTTAGGCTAATGTCAGACGAGCGCAGCCTGAGCGCAATCTGCGCAGGTGCATAACGGACGGACGTACTGACGGAAGATACTGTAGAGTGTAGACAGCACACAGTCCGTTTTTATTGACGGACATAGAAAAAAAAGGGACAAAGTGCGCACGTACTTCATGTGTGGGTCTCTATTGCTCATGATTCTATGCTACGACGGACGTTAAACTGTGCGGCAACACGGACGTGATCACTGCGTTGGTCTTACGCCGGCCTTAATCAGAGAGAGCCGAACTGGCACCAAAATTTGCACAAAATGGTGAATTTCCCCATACAGTGCAATTTCGTGCCCATTCAGCTATTCAGAAAGCTGGCAATTTGCCAAATATTAGCAAATTGTCAGTGAAATACAGTGCTGTTAGGCGTCAGTGAAATACAGTGCTGTTCGGCGGCAGTGAAATACGGTGCCTGTTCAGCGGCAGTGAAATCCCCATAGAGAAGCAATGGTTAATATATTCACATTGAACAGCAAAGAAATGTCAGTGAAATGCCCTGATGTTCAGTGGTTTCATTCGACAGGTTTAATCAGACGAATCCCATAGGTTTCAATGATAAAAAATTCCCGTTTTAATCCAATATCTAATAAACGGTTTATTATTTTAATCTGCAGTAAAAAAGTCTCTTTATTTTTAGATATTTTTTAACAGACTTTTTTGTTATTATTCATAGGACCCTATATATTATTTCCAGGCATTTTTGCACAGTAGGTTTTTTAAACAACTTTTAAAAGTTGCGGTGTGCTTTTTTAACCTGTTCGTCGGCTTATCTCAGCGGGTCGTCGTCTTTTATCGGAGGTATACCAAATCGTTTCAGTGTTTTTTCCGTGTTTTCTTCATAAGCATTCAGCTGCTTTTCCCTGCACTTCGGGGACCCTGCGGTGAATGCTGAATTCACCACAGGGTCGGCGAATTTGACTCTCCAAAGTGCGAGGAACTAAAGAGCACAGAAATTCCAGTGAAATTTCGGTGCTCTTTGAATAACCTTGATGGTAAGTAATAACCATTACCCCTTTGTGTGCTCAGTCATTCTGACTCTCTTACTGCTGTGATACAGCAGCCAGGGATTTGTCAGAATACAGGGAGAGCTGCGGGTGTTAATGAGTGTTAATCCCTGTACAGTACAGATACAAAGTGTCGCTGTAATTGCCATACACAGGCATTATGCGGCATATACAGATACAAGGTGTCGCTGTAATTGCCATACACAGGCATTATGCAGCACATACCAGGGACGTGCACTCAGTGGAGGCAAGTGAGGCACAGCCGCACCTGCCATTAAGTGATAAATTAATAAACTAAAAACAAACTCACCTGCTCCCCCACTGTCAGCTCCGTCCTCTGCCTCTGCAGGCATTAGTTTTCCCAGCCTATGCAATTTGCATAGCAGGACGTTTCCCCGCTGCACTAATTGAGTAAACTGCTCAAGATGTGTGCAGCACACGTCAGAGATCACTGCTCATTAGTGCCGCACAGACTGACAGGCACTGATAGAGCATGGGAAAGCTTGGACCAATGGGAAAGCACCATTGGTCCAAGCCATTCCCAGAAAACCCCTACATTAGAGGACTGCCTCTGATTGACAGGAAGTCTAGCAGTTAGACATGCCCCTTCCTGGCAATGATAGGCCAGGCAGCCCTCCAATGCAGGCTGTGAAAATATTGCATGATGGACAACCCCTGACTGGCTGCATGGGGAGCTGCAGTCCAGGAGCCTGGCACAGGGGTGCCCTACTCTGCCACAGCTGGGGATGCCCAGTTATACCCCAGGCTGGTTATTGTCTGCTAACTGGGGCTGGAAGAATGCACAACACATCTGCCCCCCAGGAGGGATCTGAGGGGGTGCAGCAGCAGAAAGCCCTCTTTGCCCAGCTGCAAGGTAAGTGACCTCACGGGGGGGAGGGGGTTAATGATGGGGGGGAGAGAGGCCATGGCTTTTCTCTGTGCTGATGTTCAGATAGTGCTTAGCTGCCAATCTGTATGATGTATTGTACCTCTAGCCAGGCTGCCTGGGGAGGGACAGGACAGGTGGGGGACTCCGCAGATGCAAAGTTGCCAACAAGACTCTCTCAACTCCTCTTCTACCAGGGCTGTCAGATCACAGCATGTGCTTCATGGGTCACTGGCTTTGGGCTGGGGTGTCAGATCTCCATTTTGCTCCCTGTCAGTGCCTGAAAGTGCTGCCCTGCAGTGTGCAGAAGTCAGGTTGGGTCAGTGGCTTGCTTTCCCTTCAGTATAATATGAATGACGCAAAATGTATAGGTGCTTTAAGGAAACCTAATGGATGTGGCCAGGCTCCTCTTAATACTTTTGTTATAGGGGCAGCATATAGAGGTGTGTGTGTGTGTGTGTGTGTGTTATTACAGTGCCAGTTTCTTTACACACCCTTTCTTTCACATGTGCTGTGTGTTTTGCCAGGGGCAAGCGTTGGCTTAACTTTTTTTTTTTTAGCCTAAAATATCAGGGTTATTCAGAGAGAGGTGAAAACCTAGAATTGGCAGGAAAATGAACAGCCAATTTGGAAAGTGAGATAAATGGGAGAATTTTTCTGGTTTGACTATTTTGACCTAGAAGTTTAACTTCTCCAGGTCATTCTCCAAGGTTTTCACCTCTTTCTGAATAGCCCTGATACAGGGTCATTCTTCTGCTTTTCACCGCTCTCTGAATAACTCTGATACAGGGCTATTCAGAAAGAGGTGAAAACCTTGAGAATGACAAAAGTTAAAATTCTAGGTCAAAATAGTCAAACCAGAAAAATTCTCCCCTTTATCTCACTTTCCAAATTGGCTATTTGGTCTAGAATCAGTGTTTCTCAACTCGTTTCCTCAGCCTGGTTTGCCAGATATGTGAAGCACAGGTGATATGATTTGCTGCTCAGTGTTTGCAGTATTCAGTCTGCATTTTCCCAAGGTGATCTGAAAAATCTAGCCTGTAATGGGTCCTGAGGACTGGAGTTGAGAAACCCTGGTCTAGATTGTTCATTCTCCTGCCAATTCTCAAGGTTTTCACCTCTCTCTGAATATTATTTATTTATAAAGGATTTTACCAGGAAGGATACATTGAGATTTCTCTCGTTTTCAAGTATGTCCTGGGTTCAAGAACATTGAAGTGTTACAGTTACAGAAATACAAAGTAATACAATGTAAGATATTAACAACACAAATATACAGAGTAACAGAAAATAAATATGTAGGAAATAGTCATTATGTTACATGTTTACAGGTGCATTCTGTATTGAGGTATGTTAGTAAGGAGCTCTTGAGTGACTTAAGACTGGTGGAAGATTTGATGGTGTCTGGGAGGTTATTCCATAATTGCGGTGCTCTGTAGGAAAATGAGGATCGAGCCACTGTCTTTTTGTATTGTGGTATTGCAAGTAAGGTGCTGGTCCTGGATCGGAGGTTATAGGATGAGGGAGCTGCTGGGGGAAGCAGTCTATTCAGATAGGGTGGCAGCTTCCCAGAAAAGCTCTTAAACACCAGGCTGGAAAGGTGAAGGGTGCGTCTAGATTCCAGCGACGGCCAGTTTAGCTCTTTTAACATGTCACAATGGTGGGTCATGTAGTTACATTGTAATGCAAAGCGGCAGAATGAGTTATACAATGTAGTAAGTTTCTGAAGATGTGTTTGCGGGGCGGCTGCGTACACTACATCTCCGTAATCAATAGCCGGCATAAGCATTTGTTGTACAATCTGCTTTCTTACCGCGGGGCTCAGGCAGGATTTGTTTCTGTACAGGGCACCTAGTTTGGGGTAGAGTTTAGATGAGAGTTTTTCGATGTGAGGGCCAAAGGATAGATTAGGGTCCAACCACATACCTAGATATTTGAGAGAAGTGACTGTGGTCAGCGGGCTATTTGATTTTGTCCCAACACATAAGTGGGGATTTTGCAATTTGTGTAGTTTAGGTTTTGTTCCAAAGAGCATCGTTACAGTTTTGTCATTATTTAAAAAAAGTTTGTTGTGCTTGATCCACTTTTCTACCCCTGTGAATTGTTCTTGCAGCACGGCTTCCAGCTGCCGGAGATTTGGTTTGCTGGTATAGATTACAGTGTCGTCTGCGTACATATGTATAGTTGAGGCTTTGCAGACGTTGGGCAGATCATTTATGAATATTGTGAATAGCAGGGGGCCGAGTATTGAGCCTTGGGGTACTCCGCACGTGACTGGGAGCGGGAGGGAGGAGCTGCCAGAAATTGACACATATTGTGATCGGTCGGATACATATGATTGAAACCAGGTTAGCGTGCGATCACCAATGCCAGAGTTTTTAAGTTTTTCTAACAAGATGCCATGGTCTACTGTGTCAAAGGCCTTGGCAAAATCAAGGAAGATGGCTCCAGTTAGGTTTCCTTGTTCCATCCCAGCCTGGATATCATTACAGACTTTTAAAAGGGCGGTTGTAGTTGAGTGATTTGGACGAAAGCCGGATTGATCTGGGGTTAAGTATTTCCAATATTGATAATAATCACGTAATTGTGTGTAGACGCATTTTTCCAAAATTTTTGACATTACAGGGAGCAACGATATCGGACGGTAGTTGGATACCAAAGTACTGTCACCACTTTTATGGATAGGTACCACTCTCGCAGTCTTCCAGAGTTTGGGTATGTATCCAGTCGCCAGTGATTCATTGATTAGGGTTGCGACAGGATTTGCAATTGCCGGTGCACTGATTTTCAGCAGCATTGCTGGTATTTGATCAGGTCCAGACTGGTATTTCATTTTTTGCTTACGGAGAAGTTTAGTAACGACACTGACAGGCACTGGTCTAAAACTGAATTCCTGTCTGATACAGGGACTTTGCACAGTTGGAGGGGCCTGACCTGCATGAGGCCTTTCTGATTGCATGTCATTTCCTAGCTTGGCAATCAAAGTGGTGGCGCATCCAACAAAATAACCATTAAAGGCATTTGCTACATCTAGGGGGTGTTGCAGGGTTTGGTTGTTTACTTTGACAGCAGCCGGCTGGGAGTGGACTGGGGGTGCTTGTATGTTACTTACGGTTCTCCAAAAGTTTCTAGGGTTTGATATGTTATTGATTAGATTTTCATTGAAGTAATGGGCTTTATCCATTTTTGTTTGTTTTGTTCATTCATTCATTCCGGCATTTTCAGTATTCGCAGTGATCGTTCATGGAACCAGTACTCTTGAAATTTGACCACAGTGAATCTCTAAGATGGTACATTAGTGTAAGATCAGCTGTAACCCAGGAGATGAGTCCCTTTTACTCGCACTTTACGCAGCGGGGCATGGGAATTCCAGACTTGCAGGAGCTCAGACTGAAAGTATTCAATTGCACAGTCTAGGTCTGGGATTAGGTTTAGTATGTACCACGGGAGCTGTTTGAGATCACTTAGGAAGGATTCAAGAATAAATTTCTTGAAAGACCTGGTGGTTATTACCTTTGTGGGAGATTTCATGGCCTTTATTTTGTGCAATATCCCCGATATTGAATCATTGTGCTGGCTACACTATCAGGGTTATTCAGAGAGAGAGGTGAAAACCTTGAGAATTGGCAGGAGAATGAACAATCTAGACCAGGGTTTCTCAACTCCAGTCCTCAGGACCCACTACAGGCTAGATTTTTCAGATCACCTTGGGAAAATGCAGACTGAATACTGCAAACACTGAGCAGCAAATCATATCACCTGTGCTTCACATATCTGGCAAACCAGGCTGAGGAAACGAGTTGAGAAACACTGATTCTAGACCAAATAGCCAATTTGGAAAGTGAGATAAATGCGAGAATTTTCCTGGTTTGACTATTTTGACCTAGAATTTTAACTTCTCCTGTCATTCTCAAGGTTTTCACCTCTTTCTGAATAGCCCTGTATCAGAGTTATTCAGAGAGCGGTGAAAAGCAGAAGAATGACCCTGTATCAGGGCTATTCAGAAAGAGGTGAAAACGTTGGAGAATGACCTGGAGAAGTTAAACTTCTAGTCAAACCAGAAAAATTCTCCCATTTATCTCACTTTCCAAATTGGCTGTTCATTTTCCTGCCAATTCTCAAGGTTTTCACCTCTCTCTCTGAATATCCCTGATAGTGTAGCCAGCACAATCAGGGATATTCAGAGAGAGGTGAAAACCTTGAGAATTGGCAGGAAAATGAACAGCCAATTTGGAAAGTGAGATAAATGGGAGAATTTTTCTGGTTTGACTATTTTGACCTAGAATTCAATTCTCCACTCATTCTCAAGGTTTTCACCTCTTTCTGAATAGCCCTGTATCAGGGTTATTCAGAGAGCGGTGAAAAGCAGGCGAATGACTGGAGAATGGAAAATTCTAGGTCAAAATAGCAGATCACAAAAGGGAAAATTTTTCTGGTTTGGCTATTTTGACCTAGAATTTTCCATTCTCCTGCTTTTCACCTCTGAATAACCCTGTATGAAAACAAGTCCAGGTACAAGGACCCAGGACTGCAGATTCTTCATTTAGGAAGTCTTTACCAATGCAATTTATAAGGCATGTTGTAAGATAATTGTTCTGTATAAAAGGTCTGTGGGAACAGAATCGGCTTCCAGTCAGTCCTTACTCGCAGTGTCTGTCCTGATGTACTAAATGCCTGAAGCCTCCTCTTTGGGAGCTAGAATGTTTTTTGGCTGTTTTGCATTTGTATATCTGACTCTGATACTAACCAGTGCCTCACCAGCCACTGACCTCACCGCACGTCACTGGCACATACAGATACAAGGTGTTGCTGTAATTGCCATACACATGCATTATGCAGCACATACAGATACAAGGGGTCGCTGTAATTGGCATACACAGGCATTATGCAGCACATACAGATACAAGGTGTTGCTGTAATTGCCATACACAGGCATTATGCGGCACATACAGATACAAGGTGTTGCTGTAATTGTCATACACATGCATTATGCAGCACATACAGGTACAAGGAGTTACTGCAATTGCCATACACAGGCATCATGCAGCACGTACAGATACAAGGTGTTGCTGTAATTGCCATACACAGGCATTATGCAGCACGTACAGATACAAGGTGTTGCTGTAATTGCCATACACATGCATTATGCAGCACATACAGGTACAAGGAGTTACTGCAATTGCCATACACAGGCATCATGCAGCACATACAGATACAAGGTGTTGCTGTAATTACCATACACAGGCATTATGCAGCACATACAGATACAAGGTGTTGCTGTAATTGCCATACACAGGCATTATGCAGCACATACAGATACAAGGTGTTGCTGTAATTGCCATACACAGGCATTATGCAGCACATACAGATACAAGGTGTTACTGTAATTGCCATACACAGGCATTATGCAGCACATACAGATACAAGGTGTTACTGTAATTTCCATACACAGGCATTATGCAGCACATACAGATACAAGGTGTTACTGTAATTGCCATACACAGGCATTATGCAGCACATACAGATACTGCATTACTAATAATCTACAACCTTTCATTCCAGTAGTATCCCTGAAAAGGATAAACGTATACATGAGAACAATCTCTGGGCAACATAACGGAAAAAATGTTTGCCAGAAAATCCTGAAAAATGCCCAAAAAATCCTAAAAAATAAATAAATAAAGAGACTTTTTGCTGCAAATTAAAAGAATAAACAGTTTATTAGATATTGAATAAAAATGGGAATATTTTTAACATTGAAGCCTATGGGATTCTCCTGAATAAACCTGCCGAATGAAACCACCGAATGGCAGGGCATATTGCTGACATTTCTCTGCTGTTCAGTGTCTGTGAATAGATGAACCATTGCTTCTCTATGGGGGATTTCACTGACGCCAAACAGGGTCAGTAGTTCACTGGCAATTTGCCAAATTTTGGCGAACTGCCAGCTTTTGAATAGCAGAATGGCTCCGAAATTGCACTGTACGGGGAAATTCACTGTTCAGAGCAATTTTGGGGCCAGTTCAGGTCTCTTAGAATAACCCTGTATGTCATATGTTCATGCTTCTCCATTGCAAGGCGCTGCAGAATGTGTTGGCGCTATATAAATACCGGTACTGTTACTATATAACATGTATGTCACACAACACAGAATTTTTAATATTAATTTAAAATTAGAAAAAGTGAAACAAGAAGTAATCGACTCTAATATCTACAGCTAAAAAGTGCAGTTACCAACTAGGGCGGATGGATTTATTCTCATATCATGATACCAGTAACGGAGAAAATATTGCACAGCACTTAGTAGGCTTGGTTTTCGGTAATAAAAGAAAATCCGTCAAATTACAAGCACTCCCATCATATAAAGGTGCAAAAAGTTCAAATATGGCTGCATTATACTTCAGGAGCTGCGAGACATTCTCTCATCCAGATTCTTACCTCCCCTCACCCACCCAAGCGCTTTATTATTTATAAAGTCAAGAAATAAAAGAAGAAGGAGCTTTTAATTATTCATTGCGGAGATCTAGACCCATCTTACCTGGAGCTAATTCATATTTGTTATAAACAAGATCGTTACTCCAAAATATTTAATTGTTTTAAATAAAAGAATCGCTCGGAAGCTCAGGAAATTATATCTTCAAGGCAGAGTCTATAACGTGGACGATGTTTACCTTTAAACAATATTTGTTTTACCTTCCAGATAAATACAGTTTAACGTTTTGTTACATCATTAGGGGATTTTTATATATTTATATTAGAAATGTGCGCAGATTTTTTTCATTCGTCCAAAAACTACAGTTGTATCAATGCGTACAATTAAACTTGGAGCTTTCACTCGGTTTGTTCGAAATTCTGATGAAATATTTACTTATTTATTTATTAATTTATAAAGTAATGTTACCAGGAAGGATACATTGAGATTTCTCTCGTTTTCAAGTATGTCCTGGATTCAAGAACATTGAAATGTTACAGTCATACAAAGTAATAAAATGCAAGATGTTAAAATCAAAACAAATATACAGATTAACACAGAAAATAAATATGTAGGAAATAAACAGGTCTATTCAAAGAAAGGTGAAACTCAGGAGAATGACTGGAGAAGTGAAAATTCTAGGTCAAAATAGCCAAACCAGAAAAATTCTCCCATTTATCTCACTTTCCAAATCGGCTATTTGGTGTAGATTGTTCTTTTCTCCTGTCAGTTCTCCTGGTTTTCACCTGTCTCTGAATAACCCTGATAGTCACTATGTTACTGCTGGGGGAAGCAGCCTATTCAGGTAGGGTGGCAGCTTCCCAGAAAAGCTCTTAAACACCAGGTTGGAAAGGTGAAGGGTGCGTCTAGATACCAGCGATGGCCAGTTTAGTTCTTTTAACATGTCACAATGGTGGGTCATGTAGTTACATTGTAGCACAAAGCGGCAGAATTAGTTATACAATGTAGTAAGTTTCTGAAGATGCGCTTGCGGGGCGGCTGCATACTCTACATCTCCGTATTCAATGGCTGGCATAAGCATTTGTTGTACAATCTGCTTTCTTACCGCGGGGCTCAGGCAGGATTCGTTTCTGTACAGGGCACCTAGTTTGGGATAAAGTTTAGATGAGAGTTTTTCGATGGGGGGGCCAAAAGATAGATTTGGGTCTAAACACATACCTAGATATTGGAGAGCAGTGACTGTGGTCAGCGTGCCATTTGATTTTGTCCTGACAAATTGTTATTTAATATCTAGCAATTCCAGTAAATAACGATAAAAAAAATCCCAGGTTTAAGCAAGAGTGCAGCACAGCCCAGGTGTGTCACACAACAAAACACAGGGGGGAACTACCAGGGTGCAGTGAGTGCCACTGCACCCGGCCCTTGAGACCAAGGGGCCCACCATCGGGTGCCGGGGCCTCATCTGGGCTGCTTTGCCCATTGGGCGAAGAGGAATTCAGCCCCATCCCTGCAAAAAAAGTTAGGAAAGGTAACAAGCACGTATTTTTTAATATAAATTATGTTAATGTAATCATTTTTAGATTTAGTTTAATTGTATTTAAATAAATAAATTATTATTATTATTTTAATATATTCTAATTCTAAACGTATTTTATACTTATTTGTGAGCTTTGCTTTGGAGCTCTGTGATACGCTTATACACACACCACACATTGCTGTGAGTTTTACAGTATAGTATATATTTATATATGTTACAATATAAACTGAAAATACATTCTCTGAGCGTTGACCTTGAGTAACAAAAACTGAATTTAAGAGCACCCGCTGTCTGTTATAGAGATTTTTCATGTGTGTTTTGTTGTAGTTTAATTTAACCATTAAACCTTTTTATTTTACACCTTCCAATTGAGGTTTAGGAGTTTTGTAGTTCCTAACCTGCCTGATCTTCTCATGGAGGCTGCCATGTTTTCTGCTTCATCTCTTTTGTGGGAGAAATAGACATCTAAGATGTGTGATTGAAACCTCAGCCCAAGATGACCCAGGGAGGGTGGAAAGGTTCAGATAGCAAATACGCTGGTTATAGTAACCCCGGAAAGCTGAATGTTTATTTTCCTCCCTTCCCCCTGCTGAGCTGAAGTGCAAACATTCACACACATAGACCTATATGTAAACAAGTATATTTATATACCATACTTTCCCCAGAAAAGTCTATTTCTTTAGCTGACTCTTGAAGGGGGAATCACAGAAGTGCAGGCAAGGGTTAACGGTTGTCCAACACCTTACCAAGCATCCAGCATCCCTATCTGTTCTGAAGATTTGCCAGTCATCTGTAAATGCTCTGAGTTTATAGGAGTTTTAAGCTCAGCAGCAGATCTGGGGGAGTGCCTCCTGCTGTGCATCCATAAATCCCTCCCCAGGGAAGCACATCATGTGACATGCTGCAGCTCTGGGGGAGTGCCTCCTGCTGTGCATCCATAAATCCCTCCCCAGGGAAGCACGTCATGTGACATGCTGCAGCTCTGGGGGAGTGTCTCCTGCTGTGCATCCATAAATCCCTCCCCAGGGAAGCACATCATGTGACATGCTGCAGCTCTGGGGGAGTGCCTCCTGCTGTGCATCCATAAATCCCTCCCCAGGGAAGCACGTCATGCGACATGCTGCAGCTCTGGGGGAGTGTCTCCTGCTGTGCAGCCATAAAACACTCCCCAGGGAAACACGTCATGCGACATGCTGCAGCTCTGGGGGAGTGTCTCCTGCTGTGCAGCCATAAAACACTCCCCAGGGAAACACGTCATGTGACATGCTGCAGCTCTGGGGGAGTGTCTCCTGCTGTGCAGCCATAAAACACTCCCCAGGGAAACACGTCATGCGACATGCTGCAGCTCTGGGGGAGTGTCTCCTGCTGTGCAGCCATAAAACACTCCCCAGGGAAACACGTCATGTGACATGCTGCAGCTCTGGGGGAGTGTCTCCTGCTGTGCAGCCATAAAACACTCCCCAGGGAAACACGTCATGCGACATGCTGCAGCTCTGGGGGAGTGTCTCCTGATGTGCAGCCATAAATCCCTCCCCAGGGAAGCACGTCATGTGACATGCCGCAGCTCTGGGGGAGTGTCTCCTGCTGTGCAGCAATAAATCCCTCCCCAGGTAAGCACGTCATGTGACATGCTGCAGCTCTGGGGGAGTGTCTCCTGCTGTGCAGCCATAAAACACTCCCCACTGAAAAAAGTCATGTGACATGCAGCAGCACTGACAGCAAACAGGAAGCTCAGGGAGGTTTATTCGAAAAACCTCTCCATCTGTTTCTCTCGCACAATGTATAGGCAGGTTTGGGAGATCTGTCAAATGAGTGATTGGTGCAATTTAAGTCACATCGGACACTCATTCGATTATTAGATTCTACATTCCCTAGATTTTTATTTTATTTTTTTTGAGAAAGTATTTTCCCAGGAAGGATACATTGAGATTTCTCTTGTTTTCAAGTATGTCCTGGGTGGCGAGTGTGTACTGTTAGGTGTCTTACTGGAGAGACGCTCTTGCAGAGATACGAACCTGTGTCTCCACGGTCACAGAGCAGTGATGTTACCTCTACTCCATCCAGCCGGTACCTCTACTCCACCCAGCCAGTACCTCTACTCCACCCAGCCGGTACATCTACTCCACCCAGCCGGTACCTCTACTCCACCCAGCCAGTACCTCTACTCCACCCAGCCGGTACCTCTACTCCACCCAGCCGGTACCTCTACTCCACCCAGCCAGTACCTCTACTCCACCCAGCCGGTACCTCTACTCCACCCCAACATAGTCACTCATTAAGAATTGACTTTTTGTGCCACAAGTACAAATGTGTCATTTTTATCTTTATTATTATTAATTTATTTTATGTCTGGTTGTTGTTATCAAGTCTAAGAAAGGGAAATGTCAGGGTGTCGAGAAGCTAAAGGAATTACTGTCCAGCGCAGCTCTCGCTGACACCATTCCTCGTCCTTTCTGTACAATGTTACACGACAATGAGTTTTAGTCCTTTATGTTGTGCTGGAAATTGGAGATTAGTGAGGTTCTGTGCTTTTGATTTCTGCTTCATTTCGTCGTTGAGATTGCACTTGAGGTAATATATGGAGAATCACGGTTCATCCAGGTCGCCGGTGGATAGAAAATCCTGTTGAATATATATCAGTAACTCTTGTCACAGTTGTGCATTTGTGTCTTGTAGAAATATGACATTGTTTACACATATATATTTACTTTTTGCTGTTAGATTTATGTTTGCACACGCAGACACAGTCAATATTTGGAACTGCAATGACAATTGTCTTTGTAAATACACAGGTATAGAAGGGTTAAATCTGAAGAGAGTAGGAGTTACATCAGTGAAAGGTTTATCATTGTACAAGTCAGTGTTAGAGAATCCTGTGTGGCCATTCTGAAGCCGCCATCACTATTATACATATAAAATATATATCACATTATATTAATACTTGTACAGATAACAGATGTCATTAGGTGATGTACAGTAGGACCTGTCAGAGGTCGGATACATTGACGGGGTTGACAGGCTTAAGCAATTTATGGCCATATAGTGTGAACAAAATTACCATAATTTTTTAACAGAATTTAGGGTTAAAAATCTTGTAAATATGTAGAATGGGTTAAAAACAGTTGAAATCCCAAAACAATTAAAGGAGTTATTCAAAGAGCACAGAAATTTTAGTGCTCTTCCATTCAGCGCACTTCAGCAACCTCAATTCACCGCAGGGTCCCCGAAATGCGCCGAATTGATCCGCCGAACCGCCGAAACATCCGCAAACCGCCGAATACAGCTGACGATCCGCTGAACTGATCGCCAAATGCAGACGAACAGACCACAAACGCCGCCAAACAGACCGCCGAAAGCAGCGGAACAGACCACGAATGCCGCCGAACAGAACACCACACACCACTGAACAGGCCACCGAATGCAGCTGAACAGACCACCGAACGCAGCCGAACAGACTGCCAAACGCAGCCAATTTTTAAAAGGCGAAAAATAATGCATGAAAATGCCTGGAAATAACATTTAAGGTCCTATGAATAACAGTAAACAGGTCTGTTACAGAATAATAATAAAAAAAAATCAGAATCAAAAATGTTTAAAAAATGACTAAAATTTTTTAAAAAATAAATTACTAAAAAGACTTTTTACTGCAAATGAAAAGAATAAATGGTTGAATAAAAATTTAATAAAAACGAGATTTTTTTTTACATTGAAACTTAGGGGATGCACCGGTTTAGGCTAGGGTCAGACTGAGGCAGTGCGAACGCGCGTGCAGCCGCACTTAATCACGGCCGTGCTAGCAGCAGATGCCGGGCAATGACGGCCAATATACGAAGTACGGTCGCACAAAAGTGCGGCCGCGCAACGCAAGCGGCAAACAAACACATTTTTTCGAGAACGTGAAACCACTAGTACTGACGTACAGAGTGCGCTGCGTCCGCTAGTGGCGTGTGTGCGTGATTAGGAGACGTCAGACGCTGCTAATGTCCGGCCAACATAACGTCCAGACCCAAAAAGTGTTTTATTGATGATCCGTACAAAATCACGGATGAAACTGCGCATCGTATGACCACTATTGCGTATTCCGTGAAAAAATACGTCCATTCGTTCGAACGCACTTTTTCACGGACAACGCGAAAAATGCGTTAGTCTGACCCTAGCCTGAAGCCTGTCGAACAAAAGCACCAAAAAATCTGGGCACTTTGCCATCTTTTCTCTGCTGTTCGGTGTTCTCTGAATAGATTAACCATTACTTCTCCATGGGAACTTCACAGCTGCCGAATTGCAGCATATTTTTAAAAATCAGAAAAAAAACTCACTGAAAAAAATCAAGAAAAATGGCTAAAAAAAAATCGTAAAAAAATAAATAAATAAAAAGACTTTTTGCTGCAAGTGAAATGAATGAACAGTTGAGTAAATATTTAATATAAATGGGGAATATTTTTAATAATTTAATCATTTTTTTAATATATTTAAAACCTATGGGATTCGTCTGAATAAACCTGCCGAATGAAACCACTGAACATCAGGGCATTTCACTGACATTTCTCTGCTGTTCAATGTGAATAGATTAACCATTGCTTCTCTATAGGGGATTTCACTGCCGCCGAACAGCACCATATTTCACTGGTAATTCGCTAATATTTGGCAAACTGCCTGCTTTTTGAATGGCTACGAAATTGCACCGTATGGGGAAATTCGCTGTTCGGTGCAATTTGGTGGCAAGTTCGTCTTTCGTTGAATAACCCTTAAAGGAGTTGTTAGAATCTTTAAAGGGTTAAAAATTTTGTAAAATCTTTAATGTTTAAATGTGTAAGTATCCTGTTGAGGTCTTTGAATGCGTTAGTTGGTGAGCTTTCCTCCTGGTTCGTTATATATAATTAAAATAACATAAAATCCGCAATTAGGAAAGCAAAATGAGAAAAATTAAAATGTTACATTGCAAAATCAAGAGAGGGAGGTGAAAGCCAACTGGGAATCATCAGGTGTAGAAACTGCTAGCAGGACTTGTGGAAACAGAGAACATACAACCAGTGCTTAGAAATTCTACCTGGCCAATTGCGTGTGTAATAACAAATAGAGATGTGCACGTGTCTTCTTTTTCGTTTCGTTTCAGCACGTTTGGTTTTTCAAAAGTTTTGTTTCGGCACATTTTCGTTTCGGCTCGTTTCGAGTTTCTTGAAATCGGGGAATTTCGGATCGTCTGTTCTCTGCGCTTCAAAGGGTCCATTTCGTTTTGACTTTAGACGTATGGTATTTCGGATGCTCCGATATTTCAGTCGATACGGTAATCCTGCCGATTCGTTCCTTCGGACGTATCGTTTTTTATGAAAGAACCTTTTTCTTATGAATATGCATTGCTTTATTTAATCATATAAAATATCAATATCATGTACTGTTAGACGGGGGATTTAGGGAAAAGCTAATTAAATATTTAAAATAAATGCATTATTGATGCCGAAAGAAAGCACTGGAACAAGTGAAAAAAGTGACTGACGATACGAAATTCCGAAATCAGCAACGGAACCGAAACGGATTCGAAAATACATTGTTCGAAATCGCGAATAGAACGAAAATGATTTGCGATTTTACAAATTTCACGTCCATACGAAATAACGAAATGTGTTCGTTTCGTATCGGGAAATATTTTAGATGGTGTGTATTTCGTTGCCGGTACGGAACATCGAACGAATCCGAAGCACCGAATCGGCACGTTTCGTGAGAAAAACTAATCGAAATGAAACGCACATCCCTAATAATAAAGTGTGTAACAAACCAGGGCCAACAAGGTGGGCAGGTGAGTAATAATTAATAGACATGTGCCTGGCCAAAATTTTGGGTTTGGTCTATAATACAATTCGGAAAATTATGATAAACATAGAAACATAGAAAATGTCGGCAGATAAGATCCTTCCAGCCCATCTAGTCTGCCCAATTACATGGATACTTTACCTGGATTTATCTTTTGTTTAGGATAGCCTTATGCCTATCCCATGCCTGCTTAAATTCAATCACTGTTTTGGCCTCTACCACTTCAACTGGAAGACTGTTCCATGTATCCACCACCCTCTCAGTAAAATAATGCTTCCTGATGTTACTTTTAAACCTTTGCCCCTCTAATCTAAGACTATGTCCTCTTGTTTTGCTACTTTGTTTCCTTTTAAATATACTCCCTTCCTCTACCTTGTGGATTCCCTTTACGTATTTAAATGTTTCTATCATATCTCCTCTGTCTCGTCTTTTTTCCAAGCTGTAAGGTTATTTCAGAACCAGTGACAAAAAAATGAAAAAGACCAACAAACAAAGCATAGGTCAACAATCACTTATCTCATAAGGTATTTATCATGAGATATCACTCCCTGAGCAGGATTAAACCTGTAAATATGAGAGACGTAGTTGGGGGTCACATCTCAATATTGCAGATTATATTGTTTGATGGTTCAACTGTGGACCTATATTTCTTAAATTATTCTGCATTTTGTATGTGCATTTTGCCTCCTGGAATCTATTCCTAGGCTTGGCCGCTGAATTTCTCAGTTGTTTGTGATATATATTCACGTAGTTGAGGTCACACCTCAATGTTGCAGATTATATTAGGCTTGTGCACCGATTTTTTTTTTTCGGTTCGATTCGATATTTCGGATTTTTAAACTTTTCGATTCGGCTCGTTTCGACCGTTTTCTGTTTCGATTCGGTTCGGCTCGACTCGTTTTTCGTGTACATTTTTTTTTCGGAATATCGACCATTTTTTGTATTTTCGTGTCACTTGGCTCGTTTTTTGTATCGACTTTTCGTGATTTCGGAAATTTTCATTTTTCGGAATTTTACATGGTTTCGGAATATCGACCGTTTTTCGTATTTTCGTGTCACTTGGCTCGTTTTTTGTATCGACTTTTCGTAATTTCGGAAATTTTCGTTTTTTCGGAACGTCTGTTCTCCTCGTTTCAAAGCAATAAATTTAGATTTGACACATTTCAAGTCCATTCGAAAATTCCGAAAATATTTCGTTTCGGCTCGGAAAACTTTTCGGATCTGCCATTTTCGGATCTAAAAATCTTCGGAAAATCGTCCGCATCCGAAAACACGAATCGGGAAATTTCGTGAAAATTCCGAAATTCCGAAACCCACATCCCTAGATTATATTGGTTTTTCTGTCCCGCAGTATATTCCTCAATTTCCCGCACTAGGTTTTTGTGTATATGTTGGTTTTAGTTGGTACTTGTTTTTGTTTTGCCATTTATTAAAGGCATTATGCCAGTGTTTTTTTTCTTGCCGCTCCCTGTCCTAGCAGTGGTTAACCCGTTTGGGTTGGCACGCTGTTAATTTTATTTTTATTTTATTTCAGAACCAGATCAAGGCAGAAATAACCAAAACGTCCAATATATTCAGTTGTTTCTGTTAGGAAACGTATCCGGTAAATACCGGTGAACAAGATGAGAACCCAATTTGCAGTAATAAAAAATGAATGCAACACAGGTTGGTGTAAAAAAAAAAGAAATAGCAGGAAATATATTGGATGTAACAAAAAGGGCAGGAATCTGTATAAACAATAAGTGCTTGATAAAACAATGGAAAAACGTTCAATAATACAGTCCTTGGTAACAAAGGGAAAACGTGAAAGGAACCTGGATGAATTAATAATCATTCGGAGAAGAAAACACGAGGAACTGTGGATTGTAGTTGCAAGTCCAGAAACAGGCAATGGTCTTTGGCCGGCGTCGATCTTGGTTTGTCAGAAAACAGGCAGAGGTTCGGTACACAGATCGTTCAGACAGGAATAGCCAGAAGGTCAACTGCAGGTCCTCATAAGATGAGGATTCAGACGTTATATCAGAGCATTGGCTGGATGCAGGTGTGGTCATTTAAAGGAAACCAGCCAATGTTATTGAGATGCACATGATGCAGGAGGACATTATCTGCGGCGTCACCATGAGATGCGACAGTTTCTGATATTCGTAACCGTGATATATTGTTGTATCTAAAAATAATGTACATTCCACAACGTTTGAACAAGAAATAATCACTCTCATTGTATCAAATAATAAGTAAGTGCTTGGACAGCACTGTCACGTCAACTGCATGTAGCACAAAACAGAAAAATAAATAGATTAGGGTTAGGGTTACTATTTCGGCTTCTTTTATGATTAGAGTTAGGGTTAATGTTTTTGCTTGGTATATGGTTAGGGTTTGGGGCTGGGGTTAGTGTTAGCATCCCTTTTACTATTATTTATTGTTAGAATTAGGGTTACAGCTTCTGCTTGGTTTCTGATTACGGTTCGGGTTACAGTGTGGGTTAGGATTGCAGCTTGTTTTCTGATTAGGGTTAAATAGGGATGAGCCGAACACCCCCGTGTTCGGTTCGCTTTCGAACTCGAACAATTTCAAAAGTTCGAATTCGGACTCGAACCGGATCCGAACTCAATGCAAGTCAATGGGACTCGAATGTTCGATTTTTAGAGTGCCCTGCAAGAGGGTATATATGCAAGATATTTGCCATAAAATGTGTATGGGGGTCCGGGTAGTGCCCTGGGGGACAGTAAACAAGGACAAAAAGTAAAAAAAAAATTTTTTAAAGGGACAGTGAGTTTTCCATGAAATAAAGGTTAAGAATAAAAATGAAAAATTTCGTGCCTAGGAGGTCCCCATTAGGGATGAGCTGTTCGGGTTCGGACGTTTCGGAGTTCGACCTGAGCTTTGGTAGTTCGAAAGTTCGCGAATTTTGAACTTTTTGGGTGTGTTTGGGGAGTTCGGAAAAAAAAAACAGAAATTTTGAAAAAAGTATAGAAAATGCTTAAAAAAATACTAAAAAATCTAGAAATAAAGAGACTCTTTACTGCAGAATACTATAAGCAACGGTTTATTAGATATTGAATTAAAAACTAATGTGTACGTGGAAAGATTATCAACTCTAAATGACCTCTGTTCACAAACAGGCATAACACCAGGTGTTTTTAGTCTGGTAATCAATTTGATACATTGTACACCATACTGAAGGTGGGGTGGTGTCTGCTTCTGATTGAGATTTGAGAATTAATTTCCCTAAAACATCCTAATATGCTGCATTTAACCCTTTCGCTGCTGAGGCTTTTCACACCTCTGTGCTGAGGTCATTTTTACCGCTTTCGCTCATCATGTTTAACCGCGTTTTGTAGCCATATTTTGATATATGACCCAGACATATTATATATCGTTCTTTCCGGCAGACTTGGCAGATTCATAAAATGTCATTATTATATGTATACGTTATGTCATGTCTGTATATTATCACAAAAATGCAATAAAATTTGAATTTTCAATAATTTATTATGTGTCAAGTGTTTTTTTTCACATCTTAACATGCGATCGTTTGCGGTTATATTTTGTATGGGATGCGCTTGTTAAAAAAATTAGAAATGGGGTCTCGTTACATTTTTTTGGGGGAAAATTTTGCTTTTTTTAACGAATGCACAGCATACAAAAATCGTTAGTGCAGCATTATTGTTCACATTATAATTGAAATGGGAACAATATTGCTGCATTAACAAAACAAAACAAAAAAAAACTTGTTTATTTTTTAGAATTTTTTTTTTAAATATTTTTCATGCTCATGTTTGGTATCCTTGGAAAGGCCATGCTCTGGCCGATCCAACGATATCAAACATTAACCCCTAGCTGCCACGGATCGAGAGATAGGGGGTTCATTGGAACCCCCTATCTCCACCATTGGTGGCAGCTAGGGGTTAACTCCAGGACAGGCGTCATCGTGCTATGCACGATGACGCCAGTCCTCAGGGGGAGTTCCTGGAGGCTTGGCTGACATCCAAGATGTGGGGCCAGCTCCAGGAGAGGATCACGATCCAGCGCTTTTCAGCGCCGATTCGTGATCCGGCTCCCCAGGGGTTAATCACAGCCACCGTTTGGAAGGGCAGGCTGTGCCCTTCCAAACGGTGGCTGGATTAACCTTCTGCTCCCCGGCGATCGGGTGGGAGAGAGGTCCTAAGGACCTCTCCCCCTCCCTCTCAGGCGCTTCCTCTGCACATGTGGGGGGGCACCTGAATTAGATGTCATTGCGTCGCCGCAATGACATCTAATTGCTCCGCCGGGGTCCCGGAGTGCTGGGCTGACATCCAAGATGTCAGCCCGCACCGGGGGGCGCAGCAATCCGCCGGAATCCGGCGATTGCTACCTCCTGTGCATGGACGCGCTCAGCGCGTCCATAGCACAGGAGAACCACTTGGCTGGACGCGCTGAGCGCGTCCATAGCAGCCAAGTGGTTAACTGGTGTTTGAAAAAAATTCAAAATAACATCTAAGGCTGCTGTCAGACGAGCGTAGTGTTCACGTTCGTGATTGCGCCTAAAAGTACGTCTGTGATAGCATGACAGGAAGCCCATCGGAGCCCGTTACACGAAGTACGTCCGCACTGAACTGCGGACGCACAACGGCCGCGGCCCACGGACGCAAGGCAGGCAAGAGCGTACAACCCCTAGAACGGCCGCACAAAGTGCGCTGCGTCCGCAACGTCTGCATAGCTTTGTGTGTGAGTGATGGAACGTGGTCAGACGGACTGCATTTATACGTCCAGCATTTTTTTCACGGACAAAATGGTTTTGCTTTTTAATTTATTTTCCCTCCTACATCTGTCAAAATATTTGTCAGTGAAAAAAACGGACTGTGTGGCCACTACTGTGTCTTCCGTACTGACGTACGTCCGTGTGCACGGACGTACAGTCCATAGAAATCACGCTCGTCTGACCCTAGCCTAAGGCTAGGGTCAGATGAGCGCATTTTGTACGGACTGTGCGTCCGTGCAGTACGGACGTACTTACTGACTGACAACAAGGTAGTGGCCACACAGTCCGTTTTTTTCACTGACGTATTTTTTGACTGATGTAGCAGGGAAAATAAATTAAAATGAAAAAACATTCTGTCCGTCAAAAATGCTGGACGTATAAATGCAGTCCATCTGACCTCGTTTCATCACTCACATACAAAGCTACACGGACGTTGCGGACGTGGCGCACTCCGCACGTCCGTTCTAGCAGTATTACGTTCTTGCCTAACCTGCGTCCGTTTGCTGCGTCCACCATGCATCCGCACTTCCGTGCGGACGTACTTCGTGTGTGGGGCTTCATTGGTCAGAATGCTATGCTGCCACGGACGTACAAATGTACGGCAACACGGACGTGATAACTGCGCTCGTCTGACCCCAGCCTTAAGCAATGTTATTTTTCACCTCGGGATTAAACATTCACAGGGTTATTCAGAGAGCGGTGAAAAGCAGGAGAATAACTGGAGAAGTGAAAATTCTAGGTCAAAATAGCCAAACCATAAAAATTCTCCCATTTAACTCACTTTCCAAATTGGCTATTTGGTCTAGATTGTTCTCTTTTCCTGCCAGTTCTCCTGGCTTTCACCTCTCTCTCAGGGTTGTTCAGAGAAAGGTGAAAACCAGGAGAATGGCAGGAAAAGAGAACAATCTGGACCAAATAGCCGATTTGGAAAGTGAGATAAAGCTAGGGTCAGACTAACGCATTTTTCACAGCTGCGTCAAAAAGTGCGTCCGAACGCATTGCCTTAATTTTTCACGGAATGAGCGAAAACGGTCATACGATGCGCATTTTTGTGCGTGATTTTTTACAGATCCAAACCAGGAAACTTTGGGTGTCTGGACGTTATGTTGGCCGGACATGAGCAGGGTCTGACGTCTCCAAATCACGCACACACGCCGCTAGTGGACGCAGTGCACTCTGTACGTCCGTACTAGCGGTTCTGCGTTCTCGAAAAAATGCGTTCATTTTCCACTTGCGTTGCGCAGCCGGACTTTCGTTCGACTGTACTTCGTATATTGGCTGTCATTGCCCGTCATTTGCTGCTAGTGCGGCCGTGATTAAGGGCGCCTAAACGCATGTTAAAAATTCGCTAGTCTGACCCTAGCCTAAATGGGAGAATTTTTCTGGTTTGGCTATTTTAACCTAGAATTTTCCATTCTCCAAATTCTAGGTCAAAATAGCTTGACCAGAAAAATTCTCCCATTCTTCTCACTTTCCAAATCGGCTATTTGGTCTAGAATTTTCCATTCTCCAGTCATTCTCCTGCTTTTCACCTCTAAAAAATCAGTAAACTTTTTCTGCGTGTCCGAAAATGTCTCCTCTTTTCATACAGACTGCCGCCCCAAGCAGTTGTTTATGGATAGATTAAAGGAAAAGCATTTACCGTCATTTGAAATGTCATTTTTTGGTTTTTACATATTTCTATACATCCTAGAAATCCGCCACTTCACGGGCAGGTTATGGGGACCTCCTAGGCACGATATTTGAAGGAATTTGACGTTTTTTATTTTTAACCCTTATTTCATGGAAAACTCACTGTCCCTTTAAAAACATTTTTTTTTTTACTTTTTGTCCTTGTTTCCTGTCCCCCAGGGCACTACCCAGACCCCCATACACTTTTTATGGCAAATATCTAGCATATATGCCCTCTTGGAGGGCACTCTAAAAACCGAATTTTCAGTCCCATTGACTTGTATGGGGTTCGAGTTCGGGTTCGGGTTCGGATCCGAACATTTGGAAAGTTCGGGTTCGGCTTCAAACCGAACTCGGGGAGTGTTCGGCTCATCCCTAGTCCCCATAACCTGCCCGTGAAGTGGCGGATTTCTAGGATGTATAGAAACATTTAAAAACAAAAAAATTACGTTTCAAATGATGGTAAATGGTTTTCCTTTAATCTATTCATAAACAACTGCTTGGGGCGGCAGCCTGTATGAAAAGAGGAGACATTTTAGGACGCATTTTTTGGCTAAATTATGGTGAAATTTATGCAGGCTTTGGATGAAAGTAACAACAGGTGCATTAAATTTGGACCTTTGGTGGCAGCTAGTGCCTTCACATCGTAACCCCTCCGAGATATTGTGGAAGAGTGCAGGGGTGGACTCTGCATTCAAATATTAAAATGATATGAATCTGGTACACACGTCAGTGGCAGTGCACCCATATATTACTGCGCTATAGTATATGGCAGGATGGAAGCGCATCAGCAGTAACAAGCAGTGAATAAACCAGACAGGGGCGCAGAGCGACAGTAGCTGTTATAACAAAACCGGGTCAAAAACGTTTAGGCACTTGTACTGCGCTACTGTATATGGTGAGTAGGGATGAGCTGTTCGGGTTCGGACGGTTCTGGGTTCGACCCGAACTTAGCCTGTTCGAGCAGATCGCGAACACTGAACATTTCCGGGTGTTCGCCGCATGTTCGACCACAATGGACCACAATGCATTTTCCCACTGGCCTGAAGCTCGTAATTGGCTACAGCCTTGCACCTGACCACAGGTCTGGTGCAAGACTGGTTCAACACTATGCCAATCACCGCTCAGAGTCCTGATTGGGCAAATTTTGCCCAATCATGGGCTCACAGAGCTAAGTCCCGCAGCACACTATATAACGTTTCCACGCAGCGCTTCTGCACGCATTTCAGAGGAGATTTCAGAGGAGATAGTTGTGTCTTGTTACTGACGGTCTGCCACACTACTGGGGGGGTCTGGGGGTGTCTCATTTCTACCAAATATCAGGGAATTTAGGTGATGTGTGTCTTGTCACTGTGCCAGCAATTTCTTTTGGGGTTTACAACTTTCTTTAAAACATTTGTGAATTAAGGTGAACTTCTGGGTCTTGTCACTGTGCCAGCAAGTCTTTTTGGGTCTCATTTCTACCAAATATCAGGGAATTTATGTGATGTGTGTCTTGTCACTGTGCCAGCAATTTTTTCTGGGGTTTACAACTTTAAAACATTTGTGAATTGAGGTGATCTTCTGGGTCTTGTCACTGTGCCAGCAAATCTTTTTGGGGCTCACTAATTTCTTTAAAACATTTGTGAATTGAGGTGATCTGTGTCTTGTCACACAAACAGTACCACGCATTATTTTGGGGCTCACTAATTTCTTTAAAACATTTGTGAATTAATGTGATCTGTATCTCGTCACACAGCCAGCAAGTTTTTTTGGGGCTCACTAATTTCTTTAAAACATTTGTGAATTGAGGTGATCTGTGTCTCGTCACAAAAACAGTACCGCACATTATTTTGGGGCTCACTAATTTCTTTAAAACATTTGTGAATTAAGGTGATTTGTGTCTCGTCACACAGCCAGCAAGTTTTTTTGGGGCTCACTAATTTCTTTAAAACATCTGTGAATTAAGGTGATCTGTGTTTCGTCACACAAACAGTACCACGCATTATTTTGGGGCTCACTAATTTCTTTAAAACATTTGTGAATTAAGGTGATCTGTGTCTCGTCACACAAACAGTACCACGCATTATTTTGGGGCTCACTAATTTCTTTAAAACATTTGTGAATTGAGGTGATCTGTGTCTCGTCACAAAAACAGTACCGCACATTATTTTGGGGCTCACTAATTTCTTTAAAACATTTGTGAATTAAGGTGATTTGTGTCTCGTCACACAGCCAGCAAGTTTTTTTGGGGCTCACTAATTTCTTTAAAACATCTGTGAATTAAGGTGATCTGTGTTTCGTCACACAAACAGTACCACGCATTATTTTGGGGCTCACTAATTTCTTTAAAACAATTGTGAATTAAGGTGATCTGTGTTTCGTCACACAAACAGTACCACGCATTATTTTGGGGCTCACTAATTTCTAGAAAACATTTGTGAATTGAGGTGATCTGTCTCTTGTCACTGGCTGCCAGCTATCGGTGTGTCTCACTGAGTTATACCAGAGTTATTTAAATCTTTATACCAGAGTTGAATCAGAGTTCTGTATATATTAATCTATATATCACTTACCATGTCTGAAAGAACAAAAAGGACAGGCAGACGCTCCCAGACACAGATAAGAAGGCAAGCAGCCCCTGTGTCGGGAGGCTGTGCCTGTGGTCGTGGTAGACATGGTGCATCCTCTGCAGGGGCACGCTTGTCCTTTATAACTGGTGCTGGCCGTCTTCTTAACCTGCAGCAACATAGAGAGGATTTGGTGGATTGGCTAGCGAGGCCATCCTCATCCTCCGAGTCCTCTGCCAGCCAGGCTTCTAGTGCTTTACAGTCCACCTCAGCTGCCAAAGCATCTAATGCAGCCTCCATGTCCACAGCTACTTCTGCCGTAGCCTCGCTATCACACACGGAGGAGTCAGCTGAATTGTTTGACTACAATGAGAGTGACATGCTGCTTGAGTATGCACAGCAAGTACAGTGCGCTGATTCAATCTCTGAGTTTGAGCAAGGGAGCATAATTAACCTAGAGGAAGGGGGTGCCAGTGATGACACACAAATAACTGGCACTCATGTTGCCCCAGCAGCTGCAGCATACTGCCAAGTTGGTTCCAGTGACGAGGAGATAGGGGGTGAAGATGACATTGATGATGAGGTCACTGACTCCACCTGGGTGCCAGATCGAACCGAGGAATCAAGTGAGGAGGAGGAGGCTCAGCAAACTCAAGGCACAACATCCTCTGTGACCAACCATAGCACTAGCCAGTCCAAGGCATCAGATGTCAGAGCTGCTCCAGTGCAGAGCGCTGTTGTCTCAAAGAACACATGCAGGAACTCTGCTGTCTGGGAGTTCTTTAAGAAATGTGCAGCAGACCCCACCGTTGCTATTTGTAATCTATGTCAGAAGAGGCTGAAGCGTGGGATAAACACCGGACACTTGGGTACCACGTGCTTGAGTCGACATAGGAACAAGTGCCACACATCCCGTTGGCGCAAAACTTTGCGTAGGTCCTCCTCCTCCTCATCTGTCTCTACCCACACTGTATGTCCTGCCATGTCATTGACTACAACCTCCACCGACAGGGATGATGCTACAGTAATGGATGGTCCTTCCTCACAATGTGACATCATCCCAGTAGCTGAAGATTTATGCAGTCAGATTACGTTGCCGCAGCTGCTGCAGCGAAAGAAAAATATAGTCCCAACCATCCCCAAGCACAGCGTCTAAATGCCAGCTTAGCAAAATTACTCGCATTGCAGCTGCTGCCTTTCCAGCTGGTGGACTCTGTTCCCTTCCGTGAATTTGCTGAATGTGCTGTACCACAGTGGCAGGTTCCAAAACGCCATTACTTTTCACGCAAGGCCATTCCAGCACTATACCAGCACGTGGAAGACAATGTTATCCAGTCATTGGGAAAGGCAGTCAGCAGCAAGGTGCATGTCACTTTAGACACGTGGTCCAGCAAGCATGGACAGGGTCGTTACATTTCCTTCATGGCACACTGGGTAACTCTGATTGCAGCTGGCAGGGATCCAAGACGGGGCTCTGTGCTGGAGCTTGTTCATCCACCACGCCTCCAGAAAGCTGCTTCTATGAGGTCTGTCTGCTCCACCACCACCACCTCTTCCTCCTCCTCCTTCTCTGTCTCTGGCGAAGTGGCAGTTAAACCGACGCCTGACAGAGTCTACGCAATGGCTCAAGCAAAAAGATGCCATACTGTGCTTGAGCTGGTTTGTTTAGGGGACAGGAGCCACACCGGGTCAGAAATTTTGTCAGCTCTGCAGGGGCAGGTGCAGAGATGGTTAACAACATGCCAGCTTGAGCTGGGAATGATCGTCTGCGATAATGGCAGCAACCTTCTCTCCGCCCTACGCAAGGGTAAATTGACACATGTACCATGCCAGGCACATGTCCTAAATCTGGTGGTACAGCGTTTCCTAACCAAGTACCCAGGGCTGCCAGAGCTTCTCATCCAGGCCAGAAAAGTCTGCAGCCACTTCAGACAGTCATTCCCAGCAAGCATTCGCCTGGCAGAAATTCAAAGAGAATTCCACCTTCCCACAAACCGTCTGATCTGTGACATACCCACCAGGTGGAACTCGACATTAGCAATGCTGCAGCGTCTGCACAAGCAGCAGAGGGTCATCAACGAGTACCTGTGTGAGTATGGCACAAGGACAGGTTCAGGTCAACTTGTTCCCCCCCGCAGTGGCTGATGATCAAGGATGCATGCACTGTACTGTCACCATTTGAGGAGGCAACGAGGATGGTGAGCAGGGACAGTGCATGCATCAGTGACACAATTCCTTTAGTGTTCCTGCTGGAGCACACTCTGTGGGGAATTATAGATGTGGCTCTAGAGGCAGAGCAGCGGGAGGAAGAGGAGGCCTTCCCTAGCTCTCAAGGCCCCAGTCTTTCCGCAGACAGCATTCCAGCGGGTCCTACTCAGATCAGACAGGAGGAGGATGAGGAGGAGGAGGACTATTTAAGTAGTGGGGGCATTGAAGGTGGGGATACCTCAAGGGAGGGTTTTGTGTGCCCAGAAACAGAAGGGCTTGTGCGTGGCTGGGAGGAGGAAGTGCACAATACGGTCATCCTCATTGACCAGGAAGACTCGGCAGCAAATGCCACCTCCAACCTATGCTGCATGGGCTCCCTAATGATGCAAAGCCTGCTAAAGGACCCCAGGATTCGTGCTATCAAGGAGAGGGATCATTACTGGTTGGCAACCCTTCTTGATCCACGATACAAGGGGAAAGTTGCAGAGCTCATCCTGCCCGCACAGAGGGAGCACAGGATGAAAAAACTTGAGGACGCTCTAAAGCGTAACACCTTTCCAGGCACTGGTAGATTACCAAGTGCTGACACACGTGCTTCTGAGGCTGCGGGTGATCAGAGGAATAGCGGTGAAGGCCAGGGCCGCTTGACTGATGCTTTTTTTAATTTTTTTAGTCCACGACGCCCAAGTACGTCAAATGTAGGCACCCATTGCCAGCGTCTTCACCATATGGTGCAGGACTACCTAGGGGCAAGGGCAGACCTGGATACCTTTCCAGCAGATGATCCACTGGCTTACTGGGTGTTGAGATTGGATCACTGGCCAGAACTTAGCCAATATGCTATGCAGCTACTACGTTGCCCTTCATCTAGCGTGCTTTCCGAAAGGACGTTCAGTGCCGCTGGAGGTTTTGTCACAGACAAAAGAGTGCATCTGTCCACCGACTCTGTAGACCGGCTGACATTTATAAAAATGAATCAGTCCTGGATCAGCAACTATCAATCCTCTGATGCTGAAGTAATGGAATAGATAGGGGATGTCCTCTTCTGCATTCACAAAACCTCCAGCACTGAACTCTTCCACAATACCACAAAAGGGTTACGGTGTGAAGGCACTTGCTGCCATGAAAGGCACAATATTTGGCTGCACTGACGCCTGTGCCAGATTTATATAATTTTATTTTTTTGAACCGCAGGGTCCATCCCTGCACTCTTCCACAATACCACAGATGGGTTACTGTATGATGATACCTGCTGGCCTGGCATTAAAGGCACAATATCTGGGAGCACTGACGCCCATTAATAGATAAAAAAAAAAAACTTTTCAATATATAACCACATGGTCCACACCTGCACTCTTCCACAAAACCACAGAGGGATTAGGCTAGGGTCAGATGAGCGCATTTTCTATGGACTGTGCGTCCATGCAGTACGGACGTACTTACTGACTGACGACAAGGTAGTGGCCACACAGTCGGTTTTTTTCACTGACGTATTTTTTGACTGATGTAGCATGGAAAATAAATTACAATGAAAGAACATTCTGTCCGTCAAAAATGCTGGACATATAAATGCAGTCCGTCTGACCTTGTTGCATCACTCACACAAAGCTATGCAGACGTTGTGGACGTAGCGCACTCTGCACGTCCGTTCTAGCAGTATTACGTTCTTGCCTAACCTGCGTCTGTTTGCAGCGTCCGTCAGCCCCCGCACTTCTGTGCGGACGTACTTCGTGTGTGGGGCTCTATTTAACACAAATGTATGCTATCACGGACGTACTTATGTGCGGGCAACACGGACGTTAACACTGCGTTCGTCTGACCCCAGCCTTACTGTATGATGATATTTGCTGGCCTGGCATTAAAGGCACAATATCTGGGTGCACTGACGCCCATTACCAGATCAAAAACTTTTCAATATAGGACCACATGGTCCACCCCTGCATTCTTCCACAATAACACAGAGGGGTTACTGTATGATGATACTTGCTGGCCTGGCATTAACCCTTTCGCTGCTGAGGCATTTCCCGCCCCTGTGCTGAGGTCATTTTTACCGATTTTGCTCATCATGTTTAAACGTGTTTTGAAGGCTTATTTTAGTATATGACCCAGACATATTATATATCGTTCTTTCCGTCAGACTAGGCAGATTCATAATATGTCATTATTATATGTATACGTCATGACCTGTCTGTAGATTATAACAAAAAATGCAATAAAATATGAATTTTCAATAATTTACGTGTAAAGTGTTTTTTTTTCACAATTTAACATGCGAGCAATTGCGGTTATATATGTATGGGATGCGCTTGTTAAAAAAATTAGAGATGGGGTCCCGTTACAATTTTTTTGGGGAAGATTACGCGATTTTTAACAAACGCACCGCATACAAAAATCGTTAGTGCAGCATTATTGTTAACATTATAATTGAAATGGGAACAATATTGCTGCATTAACAAACCAAGAAAAAAGAAAAAAAAACTTGTTTATTTTTTTTTTATAATTTTTTTTAATATTTTTTTATTTTTATTTTTTTATTTTAATTTTTTTTAAAAACTTTTTTCATAGTCAAGTTTGGTATTGTTGGAACGGCCATGCTCTGGCCAATCCAACAATACCAAACATTAACCCCTAACTGCCACGGATCGGGAGATAGGGGGTTCATTGGAACCCCCTATCTCCACCATTGATGGCAGTTAGGGGTTAACTCCAGGACTGGCGTCATCGTGCTATGCACGATGACGCCAGTCCTCAGGGGGCATTCCCGGAAGCTTGGCCAACATCCAAGATGTCAGCCAGCTCCGGGAAAGGATCACGAACCGGCGCTTTTCGGCGCCGATTCGTGATCCGGCCCCCATGGGGTTAATGCCAGGTACCATTTGGAAGGGCAGGCTGTGCCCTTCCAAACAGTGCCTGGGTTAACCCCCTGCATGCCGCCGATTGGGAGGGAGAGAGGTCCAAATGCCCTCCCCCCCTCCCTTTCAGGCGCCTCCTCCACACATGCGGGGGGGCGCCTGAATTAGGTGTCATCGCGCCCCCACGATGACACCTAATTACACCGGCAGCGGTTCCGGGTGCTGGGCTGACATCGAGGATGTCAGCCCACACCGGGGGGCCAGCGATCGGCCGGAACCCGGCCGAACGCTGGCCCCAAAGTGAGGACGCGCTCAGCTCGTCCACCGCAAGGAACGTACCTGCGGTTGGACGCGCTGAGAGCGTCCTTAGCATCAAAGTGGTTAAAGGCACAATATCTGGGTGCACTGACGCCCGTTACAAAATCAAAAACTTTTCAATATAGGACCACATGGTCCACCCCTGCACTCTTCCACAATACCACAGAGGGGTTACTGTATGATGATACTTGCTGGCCTGGCATTAAAGGCACAATATCTGGGTGCACTGACGCCCATTAACAGATAAAAAAAACACTTTTCAATATAGGACCACATGGTCCACCCCTGCACTCTTCAACAATACCACAGAGGGGTTAGGTTAGGGTCAGATGAGCGCATTTTCTACGGACGTACTTACTGACTGACGACAAGGTAGTGGCCACACAGTCGGTTTTTTTCACTGATGTATTTTTTGACTGATGTAGCAGGGAAAATAAATTACAATGAAAGAACATTCTGTCCGTCAAAAATGCTGGATGTATAAATGCAGTCCGTCTGACCTTGTTGCATCACTCACACACAAAGCTATGCGGACGTTGTGGACGTGGCGCACTCTGCATGTCCGTTCCGTTCTAGCAGTATTACGTTCTTGCCTATCCTGCATCCGTTTGCAGCGTCCGTCAGCCCCCGCACTTCTGTGCGGACGTACTTCGTGTGTGGGGCTCCATTTAACACAATTGTATGCTATCACGGACGTACAGTCATGGCCGAAATTGTTGGCACCCCAGACATTTTTCCAGAAAATCAAGTATTTCTCATAGAAAAGTATTGCAGTAACACATGTTTTGCTATACACATGTTTATTCCCTTTGTGTGTATTGGAACAAAACAAAAAAAAGGGAGGAAAAAAGCAAATTGGACATAATGTCACACAAAACTCCAAAAATGGGCTGGACAAAATACTTGGCACCTTTTCAAAATTGTGGATAAATAAGATTGTTTCAATCATGTGATGCACCTGTAAACTCACCTGGGGCAAGTAACAGGTGTGGGCAATTATAAAAATCACACCTGAAAGCCGATAAAAAGGAGAGAAGTTTGCTTAGTCTTTGCATTGTGTGTCTGTGTGTGCCACACTAAGCATGGACAACAGAAGAGGAGAAGAGAAATGTCTGAGGACTTGAGAACCAAAATTGTGGAAAAATATCAACAATCTCAAGGTTACAAGTCCATCTCCAGAGATCTAGATTTGCCTTTGTCCACAGTGTGCAACATTATCAAGAAGTTTGCAACCCATGGCACTGTAGCTAATCTCTCTGGGCTTGGACGGAAGAGAAAAATTGATGAAAGGTTGCAACGCAGGATAGTCCGGATGGTGGATAAGCGCCCCCAAACAAGTTCCAAAGAAATTCAAGCTGTCCTGCAGGCTCAGGGAGCATCAGTGTCAGCGCGAACTATCCGTCGACATTTAAATGAAATGAAACGCTATGGCAGGAGACCCAGAAGTTCCCCACTGCTGACACAGAGGCATTAAAAAGCAAGACTACAGTTTGCCAAAATCCTTCTGGGAAAACGTCTTGTGGACAGATGAGACCAAGATAGCTTTTTGGTAAAGCACATCATTCTACCGAAAACAGAATGAGGCCTACAAAGAAAAGAACACAGTACCTACAGTCAAATATGGTGGAGGTTCAATGATGTTTTGGGGTTGTTTTGCTGACTCTGGCACTGGGTGCCTTGAACGTGTGCAAGACATCATGAAATCTGAGGATTACCAAAGGATTTTGGGTCGCACTGTAGAGCCCAGTGTCAGAAAGCTGGGTTTGCGTCCGAGATCTTGGGTCTTCCAGCAGGATAATGACCCCAAACATACAGTATGTCAAAAAGCAGCCAGAAATGGATGGCAACAAAGCGCTGGAGAGTTCTGAAGTGGCCAGCAATGAGTCCAGATCTACAGTAAATCCCATTGAACACCTGTGGAGAGATCTTAAAAGTGCTGTTGGGAAAAGGCGCCCTTCAATAAGAGAGACCTGGAGCAGTTTGCAAAGAAAGAGTGGTCCAAAATTCCAGGTGAGAGGTGTAAGAAGCTTATTGATGGTTATAGAAAGCGACTGATTTCAGTTATTTTTTCCGAAAGGGGGTGCAACCAAATATTTAGTTAAGGGTGCCAAGAATTTTGTCCAGCCCATTTTTGGAGTTCTGTGTGACATTATGTCCAATTTGCTTTTTTTCCTCCCTTTTTTTGTTTTGTTCCAATACACACAAAGGGAATAAACATGTGTATAGCAAAACATGTCTTACTGCAATACTTTTCTGTGAGAAATACTTGATTTTCTGGAAAAATGTCTGGGGTGCCAACAATTTCGGCCATGAGTGTACTTATGTGCGGGCAACAAAGACGTTAACACTGCGTTCGTCTGACCCCAGCCTTACTGTATGATGATACTTGCTGGCCTGGCAGTCTTGCACCAAAGGCACAATATCTGGGTGCACTGACGCCCATTACCAGATCAAAAACTTTTCAATATAGGACCACATGGTTCACCCCTGCACTCTTCCACAATACCACAGAGGGGTTACTGTATGATGATACTTGCTGCCCTGGCAGTCTTGCACCAAAAGCACAATATCTGGGTGCACTGACGCCCATTCCCAGATTCATATCTTTTTAATATAGGACCGCATGGTCCACCCCTGCATTCTTCCACAATACCACAGAGGAGTTACTGTATGATGATACTTGCATGTCTGGCACTAAAGGCACAATATCTGGGTGCACTGCCATTGATGCCTGTACCAGATTCATATCCTCAGAGGGGTTACGGTGAGACGGCACTGTTGCCGACGCTAAAAGCCCAATTTTAAAGCACCTATTGTTACTTTCATCCAAAGCCTGCATAAGTTTCACAATAATTTAGCCAAAAAAATCACTAAACTTTTTCTACGCGTCTGAAAATGTCTTTTCATACAGGCTGCCGCCCCAAGCAGTTGTTTATGGATAGATTAAAGGAAAAGTATTTACCGTCATATGAAACGTCATTTATTTGTTTTTAAGTGTTTCTATACATTCTAGAAATCCGCCACTTCACGGGCAGGTTATGGGGACCTCCTAGGCACGATATTTGAAGGAATTTTTGTTTTTTATTTTTAACCCTTATTTCATGGAAAACTCACTGTCCCTTTAAAAATGATTTTTTTTTAACTTTTTGTCCTTGTTTCCTGTCCCACAGGGCACTACCCGGACCCCCATACACCTTTTATGGCAAATATCTAGCATATATGCCCTCTTGGAGGGGACTCTAAAAAACCGAATTTTCAGCCCCATTGACTTCAGCCCCATTGACGAGTTCGGGTTCGGGTTCGGTCCCGAACAAATGGGAAGTTCGGGTTCGGGCTCGAACCGAACTCAGGGAGTGTTCGGCTCATCCCTAATGGTGAGAATTGGCGCACACCAGTAGCAACAGGAGGCAAACGGAAGAGGCAGGGAATACACAGAGAGAATAGTCAAATGGCAGGCAAAGTCGGCAACAGATCGGGTCCTCAGAACAAGCAGGGTCAGTAACAAGTATACAAACTGAATAGCTAGCGATGCGGGAATGAAACTCCACGGCAAGGCAAGGTGTACAGCGCGCTCCTGATATAAAGGTCCTGGCAGCTCTGCATCATCACGCCGCGCCCTGCCCCGATCACTCACAGCTGCGCCGGGTGCCACCGGAGCTCCTGGCATTCGGCCAGCTGGCGGCACCATGCGCCAGGGGCCCCCTGATTGCCACCCGGGGCCCTGGATGTTACAATATTACAATCCAAACGCAAACAGGTTAAGTAACCAAATTTGTAAGAAGAATAATTAATGAATTTAAAGATGTCCTCGGATTTTATTTTTTTTAAAAATGTGTCACCTTACCTTAGCCTGGTGGTCAGTGGGGGCTCCCTGGATCCTGGTTGTGGGGGGGGTCTGCCGTGGCTCCCTCCCTGCACCACCAGTCTCTGCCACATGCACACGGCCAACAAAGTCGCAGCTCTGTCATCCTGCAGTCGCATGCTCCTCAAGGGGTCCTTGGGAGGCCCCAGTGGGTTGCCCTCTACAGTGCCTCATTAGAGGGCCTGATGCTTTAGCAACAAGGATGTTTTATCCCATAGGCTTCAATGTTGAAAATATTCCCGTTTTTATTCAATATCTAATAAACCATTGCTTATAATATTCTGCAGTAAAGAGTCTCTTTACTTTTAGATTTTTTAAGCATTTTTTTAAAAAAAAAATCTATTTTTTTTTCGAACGTTTGGCAAACATCCCAAAAAGTTTGATGTTCGAGAACTTTCGAACGGCCAATGTTCAAATCGAACTCATGTTCGGATCGAACCGCCAGCCCATCCCTGGTTACAATGTGGGTCAGGATTGCAGTTTCTTCTTGGTTTCTGATTAGATTTAGGGTTACAGTGTGGGTTAGGATTGCAACTTCTGCTTGTTTTTTGAATAGGGTTAGAGTTACAGTGTGGGTTAGGATTGCAGCTTCTTGTTTTCTTATTAGGGTTAGGGTTACAGTGTGAGTTAGGATTTCAGCATCTGCTTGTTTTCTGATTAGGGTTAGTTACAATGTGAGTTAGGATTGCAGTTTCTTGTATTCTGATTAGGGTTAGAGTTACAGTGTGGGTTAGGATTGCAGCTTCTGCTTGTTTTTTTATTAGATTTAGGGTTACAGCGTGGGTTAGGATTTCAGCTTCTGCTTGTTTTCTGATAGGGGTTAGGGTTACAGTGTGGGTTAGGATTGCAACTTCTGCTTGTTTTTTGATTAGATTTAGGGTTACAATGTGGGTTACGATTTCAGCTTCTGCTTGTTTTCTTATAAGGGTTAGTGTTACAGTGTGGGTTAGGATTGCAACTTCATGTTTTCTGATTAGGGATAGGGTTAAAGTGTGGTTTAGGATTGCAGTTTCTACTTGTTTTTTGATTAGGGTTACAGTTCCTGCTTGATGTTTTTCTTGGGATTATAGTTAGGGTTATAGTTACAGTGTGGGTTAGGATTTCAATTTCTGCTTGTTTTCTGATTAGGATTAGGGTTACAGTGTGGGTCAGGATAGCAGTTTCTGCTTGGTTTCTGATTAGGGTCCGGGATAGGGGTACCCTGTGGATTAGGATTGCAGCTTCTGCTTGTTTTTTGATTAGGATTCCAGATTCTGCTTGATTTTTTTATTGGGATTATAGTTAGGGTTACAGTGTGGGTTAGCATTGCAGCTTCTGCTTGGTTTCTGATAACAGATAGGGTTACAGTACGGGTTAGGATTTCATCTTCTGCTTGTTTTCTGATAGGGGTTAGGGTTACAGTGTGGGTTAGGATTGCAGCTTCTGCTTGTTTTTTGATTAGATTTAGGGTTACAATGTGGGTTAGGATTTCAGCTTCTGCTTGTTTTCTTATAAGGGTTAGTGTTACAATGTGGGTTAGGATTGCAACTTCATGTTTTCTGATTAGGGATAGGGTTACAGTTCCTGCTTGATTTTTTATTGGGATTATAATTAGGGTTAGGGTTACAGAGTGGGTAAGCATTGCAGTTTCTGCTTGTTTTTTGGATTAAGGTTACAGTTTCTTGTTGATTTTTCATAGGGATTATAGTTAGTGATAGGTTTCCAGTTACAGTTTGTTTTTTATTAGGGTTACGTTTGCCTTTTTTTTTTAAATTAACCCTTTAAGATTGGGCGGGTGTCGCCCTTTGAGCGGCGGTTAGTGCCGGCGAGGTGTACAGGTACGCCTCGTCGACAGGTGCCACAGTGAGCCACTTATTTTGCGCGTCATTGGCTGCAGGGGGATGACCTGAGTTAAGGCGGTCTCTCTCCAGCAACGGCATCCAGAACGCGCCAACTGCGGGGAGGGGCCGAGGCAGCCCATTGAAGTCAGCGTGGCGTACATGTACGCCCTGCGGCTTCAATGCCCTCCTGCTGCGAGGACTGCATAGCAGGTTTAAGTATAAAAATCCTAATTAATCCGAATAGATTAGCTCATAATCAATATTTTTGGACGGTCTATAGCGTCGATTTGGATTTTCTTACTCAATTTGGGTATATCGGTAATTCGGAATTTGGATTGATCGAAACTACTGATAACTCGTCCGAATTCCAAATCAGTCTGCGCTGAATCACATGACGTCTAGAAGCTATGAAGATCAATTAAATATCCTTTCTATAAATTGCATTATGGGATTATTTACAAATCAGCATGACTAATTGCCTTACATTAAGAACGTAATGAAATTATAATAACTCTTATGAATATTATAATAACGCCAACCTCCGAGAAGCACAACAGGCCCTTTAATGATTCCGATGAATTACAGTCTCGATAAGTACCCTCGAGCCTCTACATATTGTCACATAATATGAGGCTCTTCTTCTTTTCTCCGTTTGCTTGTGGCTCTGATCTGCAGACAAAAATACAGGATTAATATTATACAATTCCCAACAAGCCTTCAGCCATAGAACCGGCAAAGAAAACTCGTTCCTTTATTTCTTTTTCTTTTTTTAAAGTCTTTATTTATCAGACACAAAAATATATAAATGGGTGGTGCGCGCAGGCACCTCTGCAAAACTTAAACAACAGCGAGGAACATAGTCACTATGTTACATGTTTACAGGTGCATTCTGTATATAGTCACTATGTTACATGTTTACAGGTGCATTCTGTATATTGTCACTGTTACATGTTTACAGGCGCATTCTGTATATAGTCACTGTGTTACATGTTTACAGGTGCATTCTGTATATAGTCACTGTGTTACATGTTTACAGGTGCATTCTGTATATAGTCACTGTGTTACATGTTTACAGGTGCATTCTGTATATAGTCACTATGTTACATGTTTACAGGTGCATTCTGTATATAGTCACTGTGTTACATGTTTACAGGTGCATTCTGTATATAGTCACTGTGTTACATGTTTACAGGCGCATTCTGTATATAGTCACTATGTTACATGTTTACACAGACGCTTTCTTATATATTCACTGTTACATGTTTACAGGTGCATTCTGAATATAGTCACTGTGTTACATGTTTACAGGCGCATTCTGTATATAGTCATTATGTTACATGTTTACAGGTGCATTCTGTATATAGTCACTGTGTTACATGTTTACAGGTGCATTCTGTATATAGTCACTGTGTTACATGTTTACAGGCGCATTCTGTATATAGTCACTATGTTACATGTTTACACAGACACTTTCTTATATAGTCACTGTTACATGTTTACAGGTGCATTCTGTATATAGTCACTGTGTTACATGTTTACAGGCGCATTCTGTATATAGTCACTGTGTTACATGTTTACAGGTGCATTCTGTATATAGTCACTTTGTTACATGTTTACAGGTGCATTCTGTATATAGTCACTATGTTACATGTTTACACAGACACTTTCTGTATATATTCACTATGTTACATGTTTACACAGACGGTTTCTGTATATAGTCACTATGTTACATGTTTACAGGTGCATTCTGTATATAGTCACTGTGTTACATGTTTACAGGTGCATTCTGTATATAGTCACTGTGTTACATGTTTACAGGCGCATTCTGTATATAGTCACTATGTTACATGTTTACACAGACGCTTTCTTATATAGTCACTGTTACATGTTTACAGGTGCATTCTGTATATAGTCACTGTGTTACATGTTTACAGGCGCATTCTGTATATAGTCATTATGTTACATGTTTACAGGTGCATTCTGTATATAGTCACTATGTTACATGTTTACAGGCGCATTCTGTAAATAGTCACTGTGTTACATGTTTACAGGTGCATTCTGTATATAGTCACTGTGTTACATGTTTACAGGCGCATTCTGTATATAGTCACTATGTTACATGTTTACACAGACGCTTTCTTATATAGTCACTGTTACATGTTTACAGGTGCATTCTGTATATAGTCACTGTGTTACATGTTTACAGGCGCATTCTGTATATAGTCACTGTGTTACATGTTTACACAGACGCTTTCTTATATAGTCACTGTTACATGTTTACAGGCGCATTCTGTATATAGTCACTATGTTACATGTTTACACAGACGCTTTCTTATATAGTCACTGTTACATGTTTACAGGTGCATTCTGTATATAGTCACTGTGTTACATGTTTACAGGCGCATTCTGTATATAGTCACTATGTTACATGTTTACACAGGTGCTTTCTGTATATAGTCACTGTGTTACATGTTTACAGGTGCATTCTGTATATATTCACTTTGTTACATGTTTACAGGTGCATTCTGTATATAGTCACTTTGTTACATGTTTACAGGTGCATTCTGTATATAGTCACTATGTTACATGTTTACACAGACACTTTCTGTATATAGTCACTATGTTACATGTTTACACAGACAGTTTCTGTATATAGTCACTGTGTTACATGTTTACAGGTGCATTCTGTATATAGTCACTATGTTACATGTTTACACAGGCGCTTTCTGTATATAGTCACTGTGTTTCATGTTTACAGGTGCATTCTGTATATAGTCACTATGTTACATGTTTACAGGTGCATTCTGTATATAGTCACTGTGTTACATGTTTACAGGTGCATTCTGTATATAGTCACTATGTTACATGTTTACACAGACGCTTTCTGTATATAGTCACTATGTTACATGTTTACACAGACGCTTTCTGTATATAGTCACTGTTACCTGTTTACAGGTGCATTCTGTATATAGTCACTGTGTTACATGTTTACAGGTGCATTTTGTATATAGTCACTATGTTACATGTTTACAGGTGCATTCTGTATATAGTCACTTTGTTACATGTTTACAGGTGCATTCTGTATATAGTCACTGTGTTACATGTTTACAGGTGCATTCTGTATATAGTCACTGTGTTACATGTTTACAGGTGCATTCTGTATATTGTCACTGTGTTACATGTTTACAGGTGCATTCTGTATATAGGCACTATGTTACATGTTTACAGGTGCATTCTGTATATAGTCAATATGTTACATGTTTACAGGTGCATTCTGTATATAGTCACTGTGTTACATGTTTACAGGTGCATTCTGTATATAGCCACTATGTTACATGTTTACAGGTGCATTCTGTATCGAGGTATGTTAATAAAGATCTCTTGAGTGACTTTAGACGGGGGAAGATTTGATGGCGTCTGGGAGATTATTCCATGTTTGCGGTGCTCTGTAGGAAATTGAGGATCGAGACACTTTCTTTTTGTATTGTGTTATTGCAAGTAAGGTGTTGGTCCTGGATCGGAGGCTATAGGAGGAGGGAACTGTGTGGGGGAAGCAGCCTATTCAGGTAGGGTGGTAGCTTCCCTGAAAAGCTGTTAAACACCAGGTTGGAAAGGTGAAGTGTGCGTCTGGATTCCAGCGACGGTCAGTTTAGCTCTTTTAACATGTCACACTGGTGGGTCATATTACATTGTAGCACAAAGCGGCAGAATGAGTTATACAATGTAGTATGTTTATGAAGGTGCGTTTGCGGGGCATCAAAATACTGTGTCACATTTTCTCCTTTTCAGAAAAGAAACATACAGTAAGGGTAAGTATAGGGATAGAGCAGGGAATGAAATCAAAGCTAAGAGATAAGAAAAGAAGAGAGAGGGAGAAAAGAAACAAAAAAAGAATAGTCTTGTGCTCAGCCAACATCCGAACACAATCCCATCCATCCTCCTAATCCTCCCCCACCTCCAACCAAGCTCCCCAAACCTTACAGTAAACTGAGTAAGTCTGGCTGACACTGTAGCAGTTACTTTGTCCATGAGACTTACGTCCTCCAATATCGCATGACCCTCTTCCATGTGGCTGTCTAGGGGCCGTTCCAAGTCTTTGCAGGGCTTTACGCACCGACAGAGCCAGTTTGGCCAGCCACTTAGACTGATGCCGCATTAAATGTGGTTGAGGTCGAGACAAAACAAAATACCAAGAGCCAAAGTCAATGGGAGCTTCCAACACCCCCATAGCCAGAGAACGCTCTCTCTTCCACAGAAGAGTGATCACTGGACAGTGCCACCTCATATGGGAATTCGCCCCTTTTGTGCCACAATGCAGGTGTGTATAAGATGGGTCCGCTTTGTGCAACAATACTGGGGTAACGTACCATCATATAAGTGGTTTTATTGCTTTTTCCTGGTACATGATACTGATAGAAGATGTATGTGTCGCTTCCCAAATGTCTGAGCAGTCCTCCCCATCAACGGAGCCGAGTACCCTCTCCCAGGCTCTCATATATGGGACGGAGACAGAGTCAGAGTTCTCGTGAATACGGAATACCAGGAGGTATATCAGAACTCTGGGATAATAAACCTGCCGAATGAAAGTACCGAGAGCAAGGCATTTTGGCAACTATTCTCTGCTGTTCGGTGTCTGTGAATAGATTAACCATTGCTTCTCTATGGGGGATTTCACTGCCGTCGAACAGGCACCGCACTTGGCAGTTCGCGAAAATTTGGCGAACTGCCTGCTCTCTGAATAACCGAATGGCCATGAAATGTCATCATATGGGGAAATTCACTGTTCAGTGCCTTTTCGGGGCCAGATCATCTGTCTCTCAACCCCTTATATGGATGAATTAAAAATAACTAAAAACGATAATATTGTTGTACATTGGATTCTATGTGATTCACCTAAATAAACCTGTCGAACTGAATCACAGAAAATCAGGGCATTTCACTGCAGTTCGGCGTTCTGTGAATATGACCATTACTTATCTATGGGACAATTTCGCAGCCGCCGAAGGATGAATTGCGGTGATTTGTGGCAAATTGCACCGCAAGTTTAATCAAGGAAGTGGCGTGGGTTTAAAATTCACATAGACACATGCCCAGGTAGCCGCACTCAGCCATAATCAAAGATTTCTTCAAGCGGACAACTACGGTTTGTTCCTTGATTGTTTCGTGAGTGGTTAGAAAAAACAAATCATTGCAAAACGAAGCTAAAAAAATAATCCTTTGACCTCTAGTAAAAAAACAAGATACTCTCTAAATTTATATTTATGAAACATTTTATTAAACAGTAGGAATAATTAACATTCCTTTTAACTTCTTCACTGCCAAGAGATTTTCATTTAAAAATTTTTGCCACGGCATTCATTTCAACCGTGGGAAGCCACGACAGCAGTTAATTATAAGGAAAAATAGAAAATATGCACAGAGATTGTTGTTTTCGGATAGTTAAAAAATGAAAATCGTGTAAGTTTGCTAATTTTTACTGTAAGTACTTAAAATACTAGTTTATCTTTTACAGATGTATCACTGGGATAAAAGGTTCTAAATTCTGTAAGTCGTCCCGTATCTGGCACAATGTCAAACAGGGTCTGCATTATCAGCATACAGGCAGAAATGGCCGTTGTGTCAGATGCGGTAAATGTGCTGCAGACAGGTAATAAAATGGTGAGATCTCCTGCTTACACGGGGTCTGCATTTTCAGAATACAGCCAAAATGGCCTTTGTGTCAGTAAATGTGCTGCAGACTGTTAATAAAATGGTGAGATCTCCTGCTTATGGGGATTTGTAGTGATCAAAATTAGATTATTAGCAATGCAATATCTGTATGTGCTGCATAATGCCTGTGTATGGTAATTACAGCAACACCTTGTATCTGTATGTGCCGCATAATGCCTGTTTTTGACAATTACAGCAACACCTTGTATCTGTATGTGCTGCATAATGCCTGTGTGTGGCAATTACAGCAACACCTTGTATCTGTATGTGCTGCATAATGCCTGTGTGTGGCAATTACAGCAACACCTTGTATCTGTATGTGCTGCTTAATGCCTGTGTATGGCAATTACAGCAACACCTTGTATCTGTATGTGCCGCATAATGCCTGTGTGTGGCAATTACAGCAACACCTTGTATCTGTATGTGCTGCATAATGCCTGTGTGTGGCAATTACAGCAACACCTTGTACAGTGGTGTATTTAGGTTTTGTGCTGCCCTAGGCCTGACTAAACTCGTGCACCCCCTAATTTAAATTTGAGGCACCCCTTCCTGTCAAGGGCACACCTCTTCCTGGTTAATCCCCACCCTTCCTATTTAAGCTCCACCTTTTCCTCTTAGAGCTCCGCCTTTTCCTCTCTTTATATTAAAAGTGGATACCAAGTGCCAACTTGTATATTTTGTATACCATTTCAAATGTATCTATTGAGATAAATAAAATTATGAAATGTTTAAATTCAAGCATTTTTACAAAGAACAGATACGCATGTCAAGTAAATGGGATCACAGCCGCTCTAATTGGTTGAACAATAAAATCCACAGAAACGTGCACTGCATATGAGCGTATCACAGAGCTGCACAGCAATAAAACCCACAGAAATGTGCACTGTGTATGAGCATATCACAGAACTGCACAGCAATAAAACTCAGAGTAATGTGCAGTGTGTATGAGTGTATCCCAGAGCTCCAAGGCAATAAAACTCACAGTACTATGCAGTGTGTATCACAGAATCTACAGCAATAAAACTCCCAGCAATGCAATGTTTGGTGTGTGTCAGCGTATCAGAATCCACAGCAATAAAAATTCCAGCAATGCAATGTGCAGTGTATATGAGTGTATCAGAATCCACAGCAATAAAACTCCCAGTAATGCAATGTGCGGGTCAGCGTATCAGAATCCACAGCAATAAAACTCCCAGCAATGCAATGTGTGGTGTGTATGAGTGCATCAGAATCCAATCCAATAAAACTCCCAGCAATGCAATGTGTGGTGTGCATGAGTGCATCAGAATCCACTGCAATAAAACTCCCAGCAAACCGAGTGTATATGAGCACACAGCAATTATTTATTCTACATTTACCGGCCTCCGTCCACGGTAGGGCTGTGTGCAGAGTCAGCAGGGACTGTGTACAGACTCAGCAGGAGGTCCCTCCAGGCCACGTTAGGATCGCGGCTGTGCCTGTGCGTGGAGCCATCTTGTCAGCAGTGGGGTGCCACTGCCAGAGAACACCGTGGCTTTGATTCCCTTCCTGGTGGGTGTTCAGTCCAGAATACAGTGACAGTCCATGTTAACGAAAGGGTGGGCAGCTGCGTGCGTGTCACCTGGTTCAGCCAGTCAGGTGGTACTGAGACTCAGTACCACCTGACTGGCCGGACCGAGTGTGACCTGCACGCACGCAGCCTCACCAGGAGCCAGGCAGCTCAATGACAAATTTCTATCACTGCAGTGCTGGTTAAGGAAAGGTCCACTTTAAACAGCAGTAAGCAGACAGGGCTTCATATTCTGCTGATACCCCCCTTTACCTGCCGTTTACTGTCATCTTCTCTCTCTGGACACAAATCACATCCCCCTCCTAGAGCTGCTGCGGGGCAGGGGAGGAGCTATGGAGGGAGGAGAGGGGGATTTTTATTCTATTCGATTTTATTCCGTATGCAAACGCCATGCTCCGCTGCTCGTTGTTTGAGAACACAGCTCAAAGCTGACACACAGTGACAGTGGCACCTCCTAGTACCCCCTATTGACACCCCAATAATCACTGGTACCTGGGGCGGCCCGCCCTCCACCACTCCTCTAAGTACACCACTGCTCTGTGATATGCTCACACACAAGTTTGGCGAACTGCCAGCAAGTACGGTGCTGTTTGAAGGCAGTGCAAATCCCCATAGAGAAATAATGGTTAATCTATTCAGAGAACACCAAACAGCAGAGAAATGTCAGTGAAATACCCTGATGTTCGGTGGTTTCAATCAGCAGGTTCAGGTATTCAGGCGAACCCCATAGGTTTCAATGTTAAAAATATTCCCGTTTTTATGCAATATCTAATAACCACTTATTATTTTAATCTGCAGTAAAAAGTCTTTATTTATTGATTTTTTTTTTTAGTACCATTTAGTAATTTTTCAGATTTTTTTGGCAAAATCCCCCCCTTTTTTTTTAATATCGGTTCTTCTTTTTCTGTAACAGAACTTTTTATTATCAATCATAGGATCTTATATGTAAATTCAAGACATTTTCGTTCAGTAGTTCTTTTGAAAACAGCAGGCCATGGGTTTGCGGTGGCAGCATTCAGCGGCCGACTCCATGCACTTTGGGGACCCTGCGGTGAATCGTGAATTCGCTGCAGGGTGGGGAAATTTTATTCCCCGAAGTGCAGGGAACTACAGAACACGAAAATGTTGGCGTCATTTCGGTTCTCTGTGAGTTACCCAATTAGTGGTGAGGTTTTTTGTTGCCCCCTGGAAAGTGAAAGCCTAGGCATTGCCTACCCAGGACATACTTGAAAATTAGTGACATCTCAATGTTTCCTTCCTGGTAAAATAGTTTGCAAAAGTAAAAAAAATTGAGAAAAAAAAATATTATTTTTTTTTAGTGGTGGGGCCACCCGGCGGGCCGCCGCCCCCTGGAGAGTTCCGCCCTAGGCCTAGGCCTTGTTGGCCTAGGCCAAAATACACCAGTGACCTTGTATCTGCATGTGCTGCATAATGCCTGTGTATGGCAATTACAGGAACACCTTGTATCTGTATGTGCCACATAATGCATGTGTAAGGCAATTACAGCAACACCTTGTATCTGTATGTGCTGCATAATGCCTGTGTATGGCAATTACAGCAACACCTTGTATCTGTATGTGCTGCATAATGCCTGTGTATGGCAATTACAGCAACACCTTGTATCTGTATGTGCTGCATAATGCCTGTGTATGGCAATTACAGCAACACCTTGTATCTGTATGTGCTGCATAATTCCTGTGTATGGCAATTACAGCAACACCTTGTATCTGTATGTGCTGCATAATGCCTGTGTATGGCAATTACAGCAACACCTTGTATCTGTATGTGCTGCATAATTCCTGTGTATGGCAATTACAGCAACACCTTGTATCTGTATGTGCTGCATAAAGCCTGTGTATGGCAATTACAGCAACACCTTGTATCTGTACTGTACAGGGATTTTCACTCATTATAACACCCTGAATCTTATCCCTGTACAGCAGTGTGTAACCTCACAGCGCTCCCAGTATTCTGCCCACTCCCTGACTACTGAAATGCAGCAGTAAAGTTTGCTGAGCTTTTTGTTACAGTGAATTTTGGGGATTCTATTTGCACCATGTTTAAAGTAATACAGGGTGTCTGGAGAGCGATAAAACAAAAAATATAATTTTTCCACTAGGGGCGCTAATCCTTCTTTAAAAAGTTGTGAAAGTGGGGTTTTAATGTGCTAACGAGTGCGTTTCGATAAATTGAAATGCAAAATCAAGTTATCTCGACGTTGGGAGTGAAGGGGTTAAATCTAATAAACACATCTATTGAGATGAACTGATCTCACTGTATTTTTCAGTTTATTTCGATACAAAGTAGGCGTCTTTCACATTTTATTGTTAAAATTTTGGTTTTCGCATTAAAACGTCACATGCTGCGAAGATAATAACCGGAAATAATGGCAGCTTAAGCCGACAACACGCCTTGAATTAATGTTATAAATAAGATATACTCTGATTTAATTCACCATATTAATTGCCACATGCATAGATAAGCATGTGTGAAAAAAAATGGCTTTATGAAATGAAGGTTAATCCTGCTACCAGACGCACGTCTTGTAATAACGTTGTTGTAGATGGCCTAGTGTTTTACGGTGGGAAATAATACACCTCTTCAATGCATTATCAAGTTGGTTAATAAGATGATTTATAAAGTTTTAATTAGACTTCGCCCTAAAAGTTGCTGAAGCACAGCTGAAACCTAGTAAGGCAATTTATTTGAAATTAATTATATTAATTTCTCTTTCCTTTCTTTAATTCACTGTGAATGCCCGCGCATATTATACTTTCACATGAACGCTAATATTCTACAACTTCACTGCATAAAAATCACTGTGTAAATGGATAAATAAACCATTTCCTGAAGTTCATTTTATTTCAAAATTTTGCCCAATTAAACTCATTTCTAAATTGTTTTTTCTTGATATTTGAATTATTTCCATGAGCTGTTAGCCGATGGAAGGAATAATCTGCTTTAAAAATTAAAATTGACGAAAAAGTCACGAAAAATGCCTAAAAGATCCTAAAATAATCTATAAATAAAGAGACTTTTTGCTGCAGATTAAAATAATAAACGGTTTATTAGATATTGAATAAAACAGGGGTATTTTTAACATTGAAGCCTATGGGATTCACCTGATTAAACCTGCCGAATGAAAACACAGAACATCAGGGCATTTCGGCAAAAAATCACTGCTGTTCGGTGTCTATGAATAGATTAACCATTGTTTCTCTATAGGGGATTTCACTGTCGTCGAACAGGCACCGTACTTCTTGGCAGTTCGCCAAAATTCTGAATAGCCGAATGGCCCTGAAATGTCACCGTACGGGGAAATTCCGTGTTCGGTGACACTTCGGGGTTAGATCAGCTCTCTCTGAATAACCCCTTAGGTTTTAGATGTATACGCAGAGTTGGCTGGAATTTAAAGTAGGCGTGGCTAGATTATGCAAAGCTTGAACACACCCCAAGGATACATTTGTTAACTCTCCATTGGCTACTTAAGTTTTATTTAGTAGATTTTACCTCATTTCTGGGAATTCTATGATGTGATCCTTACTATGTATTAAGAAGTGCCTTATGTGATCTCCGCTGTATTAAGACGCTTTCATTATCTCTATTGTCTGTGATTGGCTGAAAATTTCCGCAGTTGGACGATCTGTAACCACCCTTGCTTAATACTCTATAACCATGTGAAGCAATAGAGCAAATAACAGAGGGTCTGAATCCACACCTTGTGTTGTGGTCATTGAACTCTGTTCCTGTGGTATTGTGAAATAGGGATGTGCGTTTCGGGTTTCTGAATTTTGGAATTTTCACGAAATTTCCCGATTCGTGTTTTCGGATGCGGCTGAATTTCCGAAAATTTTTAGATCCGAAAATGGCAGATCCGAAAAGTTTTCCGAGCCGAAACGAAATATTTTCGGAATTTTCGAATGGACTTGAAGTGTGTCAAATCGAAATTTATTGCTTTGAAACGAGGAGAACAGACGTTCCGAAAAAACGAAAATTTCCGAAGTTACGAGAAGTCGATACAAAAAACGAGCAAAGTGACACGAAAATACGAAAAATGGTCGATATTCCGAAAAAAATATGTACACGAAAAACGAGTCGAGCCGAACCGGATCGAAACAGAAATCGGTCGAAACGAGCCGAATTGAAAAGTTTAAAAATCCGAAAAATCGAACCGAATCGAACCGGAAAAAAAATCGGTGCACAAGCCTATTGTGAAAGTGTTGTGAAACAGTGATATGACGTCAAAGATTAAGCAGAGTCCATATGGTCGGTTAAAGAATGATCACTCAATAAGGTAAAACAACAGATATTCTCCAACAGCTGAGGTCTACCTCTAAAATCTATCAGCTAAGCAGATAGTTGTGAGCCTTCCATTGGATAATTACTGTAATGATTACTATCAGGTCTATTCAGTAAAGGTGAAACTTAGGAAAAATAACAGGAGAAGAGAACAATCTAGACCAAATAGTCAATTTGGAAGTGAGATAAATTGGAGATTTTTTTCTGGTTTGGCTATTTTGATCTAGAATTGCCAATTCACCGATAGTTAATAGACCTGTATGTTTCAGAGTAAAATGAGGTCACGTCACTCGCTGAATATACTGAATGAGCAGGTTTTTCCATCAATGGGTTTTTTCTCCCCTGATGGCAAAGCGGGCATATTCCAAGATTTCCGTTAATTCGAATTTTGGAAGTACTTCTGAAATTACTAATCAATTTGATCCAAATTCGAAACGAAACAAAACAAAATCTAACAAATTAATTAATTCATTATACTGTTTCATCACAAAGGACAAATTAGATTAATTGGGGTTTTATTTAGTGCACCAAAATTCAAATATTGAATCGATATCGAATTGATATAACAACTATTGAATTGTTCTTAACTTACAATACATACAATTCAAGTAATACAGTCAGCAAACAACTTTATGAAACAATTCCGTTTCATTTTACTGTTTCTCAAGCACCTGTCCCTGTTAATTGGCCTTTGGTACTAAGTCTGTGAGACGGCTCAATCTTTAACCCTAGCTTGTCTTTTAACAGCAAAATTTGATTAATTGGGGTTTTATTTAGTGATCCAAAATTTGAATTGATATATCAATTATCGAATCGATATGAAATTTTGAATTGATCCAAAACGAAGCGAAATGAAATAAGCTCCGAAATACGAAACGAAATTCCGAAAATGAAATTATTTTAAAATGAAACAAAACGAAACAAATGTTTCAGCCGTGCACACCTCTTATTAACACCAACTATGGAATAGAACCCATTCAGGGTTATTCAAAGAGAATCGAAAAGTCACCGCACGTTCAGTGACTTTTCGTTCTCTTCAATTCGTTACAATTTGGCGATCCCATTTCGGCGACCCTGCGGTGTATTCAGTAAGCACCACAGGGTCCCCGAATTGCAGGGAAAAGCTGCCGCAAACCAGCTGACAACTCACTACAAAACCAGGCGAAGGCACATTGCGAAAACCCGCAAAAACATCTGGATTAACCCCACCGGAAAAACTCGAGCAGGAGCCGATCACACGCAGTGCAACCGCCGGATAAACCCGACACCGCAGACGAATGGAGTGAAAAAAAAAACAGTTCGCTTGAATGTTTGAAACGTGAAACGCTGTTTGCAAAGAAACTACTGAGCGAAAATGTCTGAAATTTACATATAAAATCCAATGAATGATAATAAAAAGGGCTGTTACAGGAAAAAGAAGTAAAGTTAAAAAGATTTTTTTTTAAAAAAATAGGACATTTTTATTTTGAAAAAAAATCCCGAAAAATGCTTAAAAGATCCTAAAAAAACTATAAATAAAGAGACTTTTTACTGCAGAATATTATATTAAACGGTTTATTAGATATTGAATTAAAACGGGAATATTTTTAACATTGAAGCCTATGGGATTCGCCTGTTTAAGGCTAGGGTCAGACGAACGCATTTTTCACGTTGTCCGTGAAAAAGTGCGTTCGAACGAACGTACGTATTTTTTCCCGGAATACGCGATAGCGGTCATACGATGCGCCTTTTCGTCCGTGATTTTGTACAGATCATCAATAAAACACTTTTTGCGTCTGGACGTTATGTTGGCCGGACATTAGCAGCGTCTGACGTCTCCCAATCACGCACACACGCCTCTAGCGGACGCAGCGCACTCTGTACGTCAGTAGTAGCGGTTTGACGTTCTCGAAAAAATGCGTTCGTTGGCAACTTGCGTTGCACGGACGAACTTTCGTGCGGCCGTTCGTCGTATGTTCCCCGGCATTGGACGTCATTTGCTGCTAGCACGGCCATAATTTCGTGCGGCTAAACGCACGTGAAAAATGCGTTCGTCTGACCCTAGCCTAAACCTGTCAAATTAAACCACTGAACAGCAGGGCAATTCGGCAACTTTTCACTGCTGGTTTGTGTTCTCTGAATAGATGAAGCATTGCTTCTCTATGGGGATTTCACTGCTCTCGAACAGGCACCGAACAGGCACCGTATGTGCAGGCAGTTCGCCAACATTTGGCGAACTGCCTGCTCTCTGAATAGCCGAATGGCCAGGAAAGGTAACCGAACGCTGATTTTCAGCGTTCGGTTACCTGTCGGCAGCCATTCGGACCTCTTTGAATAACCCTAATTGTCTTTTTTGAGTCAGAACCCTGTAATTTATCACGATCCACATGTTGTTAAACACATTTAACTGATACTTTATGAATCATGGATGTGCCATAAGGAATTATCTTTATTATCACATATTATTGAAACAAATGTGTGCCGTAATCACAGCAAAAAGTGCTCCGTCCTAATATTACAGTGTGTGACGGTATAGAGCCAGGCAGTGTGTATATACATACTGTATATTGCCTTTCAATATGCTGCGAGAGAAGCTCAGATACTCATCGGCTGCTGTAACCATTCCTTTGATTAATTGCTCTCGTTTCAACCAATGATCAGCTGGAAATGGATGAATCAAATGAAAATTTACTTCCAAATAAGCTGAATAGGCTTTATGATAAAGTTCATGAATAATAGAGCCATAATAAAATATCAACACATTATCAGCAAAACGGGCTGATGAAGCACTTCGTGGTTTGAGTCATGTCCAGCTATATAAAAGCTGCGGGAGATTTTACCTGGAAATATATGAGCCGAGATTATTACCACTAACCTTTATAACAGGTCACCTTCCTAAATGATAGGAAAAACGTGTAAGGCTGAACACGAGCGTCTAATGCCATCATCAGAAGCTCAGTATGAAGTATATTTACTATTATCTGCTCTATAAATTATCATTTTTTAACGTTCCCCGCAGACTTTTTATTTCAAGGCCATAATTTACCTTGCGATTAGGCCTCTCTATATAATGATATCGAGCGAGCTCGTTCGGAGGATTCATTCCGGTCCAAATGCTTAATGTAACTTTCTATAGTTGATCAACAATGTGGAACAATCATAATAGACTAGACATGTGCACAGCACAAAATTTCGTTTTGAACTAATGGATTAGTACTAAAATGCAATTTATTTAGTTGCTAAAGAAATTCGTTTTCAGTTCTTTAGTATGAAAACTAATTTCGTTCATCCGAAAACCAGTGGATACAATTACTATTGTTGTGGTGGCTCCTCAGAGGGCTGAGATCGCTGCTTGTTACAGTATCTCTCACTCTCAGCACAATGTGGGCCATATTACATAGTTGGTGCTAACTTAACCAGAGCTGTTGTAACCTTCCCAGAGCCATTATAGCCTATGGAGGTTTTCAGTTTACAACAGGTTAAGTTAGCACCAACATTGTAATACTGCCCCGTGTCAGGCAAAGCTGTTACAGTAACTGACTGCTGCTCATCACAGCGCTCAGAGTTTCTGTAAAACTAGTAAATAATATTTTTATATGTAAGAGGTTAGAACAATATTATTTCCTTGTTTTACTGAAACTCTGAGCGCTGTTACAGTCAGTTACTGTAACAACTGAGCCTGATACATTGTACTGAGCTATAATGTAACAAGCAGCCGATCTCAGCGCTCACAGCCACTGGATTTAAAGGGCTAAAAAAAAAGGCTCCTCTCTGTATAATGTTTAGAACATCCTCCTGCATTAATTAATACCCCTCTTTGTATAATGTAGATAACATCCTCCTGCATTAATGTCCCTCTCTGTATAGAACATTCTCCTCAATTTATACCTTTCTCTGTATAATGTATATAACATCCTCCTGCATTAATACCCCTCTCTGTATAATGTACAGAACATACTCCTGCATTAATTAATGCCACTCTCTGTATAGAACATCCTACTGCATTGGCATGTGGAGGGTGCAGAACTTCGGATGTTGCGATGTTGCGATCTTCATTGCTGGTCTCCTTCACTCATCAATGTAATATCACAAAAAGGACTGAAACTAAAATGTAGTGCATTTTATTTTAGTTTCTTTCGTTTTTTGTACTGAGCAGTTTCGTTTCTCTTGAGTCATACTAAAACTAAATTATCCCAAAATTCGGACTAAATCGTTTTAGTACTAAAACGAATGCACATGTCTATAATAGACCATTATATGGGAAAAATAAGATTAATTACTAGGGATGTGCGTTTCGGGTTTCGGAATTTCGGAATTTTCACGAAATTTTCCAATTCGTGTTTTCGGATGCAGCCGAATTTCCGAAACTTTTTAGATCCGAAAATGTCAGATCCGAAACGTTTTCCGAGCCGAAACGAAATATTTTCGGATTTTTCGAATAGACTTGAAATGTGTCAAACGAGGAGAACAGACGTTCCGAAAAAACGAAAATTTTCTGAAAAACGAAAATTTTCTTAAAAACGAAAATTTTCTGAAAACGAAAATTTTCCGAAAAACGAAAAGTCGATACAAAAACCGAGCAAAGGGACACGAAAAATACAAAAAATGGTCGATATTCCAAAAAAAAATGTACCCGAAAAACGAGCCGAACCGAATCGAATCGAAACCGAAATCGGTCGAAACAAGCCGAATCGAAAAGTTTAAAAATCCAAAAAATCGAATCGAATCGAACCGAAAAAAAAATCGGTGCACAAGCCTATTAATTACCTCCTCATATCCCCGGCTTAGAAATCGAGCTGCGAGTTAGCTTTGACACGACACGTAATATTAACGTTAAAATTCAGCTTTAAGCAATTAAGACACTTGACCGATTTTACCTCGATGTGAAAAGTGTTACATAATTTATATATTGAATGTTTAGAAATATTGGAAATTTAATAATGAAAAGAATTTTAACTCGTTAGAATTTTGTTACAAAAGAGTTAAAAATCGTAACGAAAGCGAGTCCCTGGGCCTAGTGCCACCCATTCCCCTTGGCCATCCGTGGTCCCCCGGGCTTGCGGGAACGTACCAATGACGGCACTGAATAGGCCTTCGCCACTACCCCTTGCTCTGTTTTCTCCCCCCCCTCCTCACTATATTAGACGTCTCTTTAGCATTAGACATTTTGTATGTTTTCTTTTATTTTCTCACGCTGAGTTATGATTGTTGACTTCCAAGTGGCCCTGCTGAAGGAAAGGGTTAACATTTGCCTCTACGAGGCCCATTTTTGTGATTTCATGCTGACATATTTCCAAAATAAAAATTGTGACTTAAAAAAAAAAAAAAAAGCATAACGAAAGGTAAATTGTGTTTCCTTTGTAACTCGCTATTTTGGCCTATCATGACCACATCTCGTTAACATAAACATGTAAATATCATGTCCCCATGATCGGGGTCTCCAAACTAACTAAGCTAAACTAAAAAAAAAGGCAATTTTTATGCTTTTAGCTAAAAACCACTTAAGAAAAACATAGAAACATAGAAACATAGAAAAATGTCGGCAGATAAGAACCTTTCGGCCCATCTAGTCTGCCCAATTACATGGATACTTTACCTGGATTTATCTTTTGTTTAGGATAGCCTTATGCCTATCCCATGCTTGCTTAAATTCAATTACTGTTTTGGCCTCTACCACTTCTACTGGATGACTGTTCCATGTATCCACCACCCTCTCAGTAAAATAATGCTTCCTGATGTTACTTTTAAACCTTTGCCCCTCTAATCTAAGACTATGTCTTCTTGTTTTGCTACTTTGTTTCCTTTTAAATATACTCCCTTCCTCTACCTTGTGGATTCCCTTTACGTATTTAAATGTTTCTATCATATCTCCTCTGTCTCGTCTTTTTTCCAAGCTGTACATGTTAAGATCATTAAGCCTTTCCTGGTAACTTTTCTCCTTCAAGCTGTACACCATTTTAGTAGCCCTTCTCTGAACTCTCTCTAAGATGTCTATATCCTTCTGGAGATACGGTCTCCAGTACTGCACACAGTACTCCAAGTGAGGTCTCACCAGTGCTCTGTACAGTGGCATGAGCACTTCCCTTTTCCTACTGCTAATACAGGCTCTCCCTACACAACCAAGCATTCTGCCAGCATTTCCAAGCATTCTGCCAGCATTTCCAAGCATTCTGCCAGCATTTCCTGCTGCTCTATTACATTGACTACTTACCCTTAGATCCTCTGAAATAATGACCCCTAAATCCCTTTCCTCAGATGTTGAGGTTAGGACTGTATCAAATATTCTATATTCAGCCCTTGGGTTTTTACGTCCCAGGTGCATTATCTTGCACTTATCCACATTAAAACTCAAAACCCCAAAAAGTGTAGCTAGGGAGCTAAACGGTTGTCACCCGGGACCGTTTCACCCCCCTGGCACCCCCTCCATGCACACGTCTACTGTGGCCCAGGGTAATAATGAGCGCCTGTTCACAGCTGCAATTAAATCCACCGAGATATTTGGGATAATTATCAAAATGTGCAATTGTATTATTTACAAAGAAAGAAAACCCCTCCGCGCGATCACACTTTATTCTTTGCATTTCTTTCTGTCCAAGAAGAACTAACGATGCATTCTTTGTAAATCTAACAGATTGTTCTAGAAAGTGCTTGCACAGGCAGCGACGTTCCTTTATCTAATGATTATTTCTGTCTAATGATTTTCTTTTTTGGATTCTGCTTGGCCGGATAAGTTCTATTCCCCAGAGCAGTAAGCAAAATAAATATTTAGAAAGCGCATATTGCAGATTTTATACACCGCGCACATGCTTTCTTTTTTTTTATTATTTATTTATTCATTTTAATTTTCTTCAAACAGCAGAAATCGTGAGAGATTCGAATTTTACAGATACTCATCAACATTATACCGTGCATATTCAGCATAAGCATTATTGCTCCCCGGACGGAAGAATTATCATCTCTTTCCATGGAGGTGAACCAAGTACAATGGAAAAAAAAAAAAAAAAACAACAGGAAAAAAAGTCTATGAGCTAAAAATGATAACTTTCAACTTTGAATATACAGGGTTATTCAGAGAGCAACAAAAAGTCACTGACATTTCGGTGCATTCTGATTCGCCGAACTTCAGTGAGTCCGATTCACTGACCCTGCGGTGAATTCGGCATTCACCACAAAGTCCATGAAGTGTGGTGAATCGGCCACCTGAACACCACTGCCAACCCGCCGAACACCACCTCCAACCTGCCAGACAGCCGCAGAATGCCGCAATTCGGCGGCCTTCAGCGACAGTGAAATCCCTCATAGAGAAGCAATGGTTAATCTATTCACATTGAACAGCAGAGAAATGTCAGTGAAATGCCCCGATGTTCAGTGGTTTCATTCGACAGGTTTAATCAGGCGAATCCCATAGGTTTTAATGTTAAAAATATTCCCGTTTTAATTCAATATCTAAAAAATCGTTTATTATTTTAATCTGCTGCAAAAAGTCTCTTTATTTATTGATTTTTTTAGGCATTTTTCAGGATTTTTTTTAAAATCGTTTTTTCTTTTTTCTGTAACAGACCTTTTTATTATCATTCATTGGATCTTTATATGTAAATTCCAGGCATTTTAGTTCGTTAGTATTTTTGCTATCAGCGGGTTTTTTTTTAACCTGTCCGGTGACTTTTCGGCTTATTTCTGCTGCTGGTCGGCGCTGTCGGCTTTTTCATTTGGGCTTCAGCGGATCATCGCATCCGATACTTTCAGCCGGATCTCGTGTATTATCAAACCGAATCCGATCAGTTCATCAGTTTTGCATTTTTTTTGTTTTTGTTTTATTTATGGCAGCTTGCGGCAGCTTTTCTCCGCTTCAGGGACCATGCGGTGATTGCGGTGGGGAAAAGTGATTGCTTGAACTGCGGGGAACAACAGAGAGCAACGAAATGTTGGCGACATATCAGTGTTCCGTGAATAACCCCTATAGTTACATCTGATCACGTTCCGGACGCGGAGTTGAATTCGGCGATCTTGCCAGCGTTTGCATATCGGCGTTATACGGGAAATCCTGGAGCTGCTGTATCTGCGGCGCACGTGGCTTTAACGCGCCGTGAAATATAATGAATACAGCCTTTTCTTTCAGCGTTAGACGTATGCACGATTAAGATCTTAGTGGAATGAGGAATGAAGGTGCATTGTTCCCGGTTAAATGGATGGGCCGGAGCTCCAGGAAAGCCTTTCAGGAGACACTTTTATTGTTCATCCTAATTGTGTTTCCAGTGGAAGAGGCGGACATGAATAGGACGTCTCCACAATGCGTCTCTGCTCATCCAGACTTATCTCTTCACGGGTCAGTCCACAGCCGAATGTGTTAATCTGGGTTTCTTTAAATAGGACATTAATGGGAAAGTCTTGTCCGACCGATATCTGGGCCAATGCGTTTCACATGGTGATCTCTTCTCTCATTGTGTGTGTATATATATATACATGTTACAGTGAGCGTTTACGGGTAAAGTCATTAGAAGAGTTAGCTGTAGGAGAAAGACAGGGAGTAGCAGAAGCTTGGGCGGCGCGGTGACAGAGGATCGGGAGGGCCAGGATCATAGTCAGGCCCTGGCAGTGAGGGTGTCCGCGAGGTGTCCGCGAGGTGTCCGCGAGGTGTCCACGAGGCTGGGGGTCTCACTCTGCCAGATTGTGCCCCTCTGCAGGCACGGTGCAGGACTGTGTGGGGGAAAGAGACTGTGCAGCAAAACAGCAATAATGGACTTATTTAAAAATGCATTTATTTATCTGCATTGATTTGTCTATTAGGGCTGAAACAACGAATCGACAAACCAACAACTATTCCCATCGATTAATCGTCTTATTTACAGCAAACGCTGACAGAGCTACTCAATAGACATATGCGTTTCGTTTTGTCCGAAATCGATTTAGTCCGAAAATCCACCATTTTTCGTTTTCGGAAGCATTTCAGTCCGAAAATTCGAATCGATCTGGAAATCCGAATCGCGGTAACAACGAAAAACGAAATTGATCAAAAACAAAACAAACAACAACAAATAATCAATGCAATGCGAGACAAAGCAATGGGTTAATGGGCAATGGGCATCTCACAGGGCACAGCGTGTGTCCCAAGCAAAGGGTTATTGGGCATTGGGCATCTCAGAGGGCACAGCTTATGCCCCAGCAAAGGGTTAATGAGCATTGGGCATCTCACAGGGCACAGCATATGTCCCAGCAAAGGGTTAATGGGCATTGAGCATCTCACAGGGCACAGTGAATTTCCCAGCAAAGGGTTAATGGGCAATGGGCATCTCACAGGGCACAGTGAATTTCCCAGCAAAGGGTTAATGGGCAATGGGCATCTCACAGGGCACAGTGAATTTCCCAGCAAAGGGTTAATGGGCATTTCACAGGGCACAGTGTATGTCCCAGCAATGGGTTAATGGGCATTGGGCATCTCACAGGACACAGTGTATGTCACAAGCAAAGAGTTAATGGGCATTGGGCATCTCAGGGCACAGTGTATTGCCAAGCAAAGGGTTAATGGGCATTGGGCATCTCAGGGCACAGTGTACTGCCAAGCTAAGGGTTAATGGGCATTGGGCATCTCAGGGCACAGTGTATTGCCAACCAAAGGGTTAATGGACATTGGGCATCTCAGGGCACAGAGTATGTCCCAAGCAAAGGGTTAATGGACATTGGGCATCTCAGGGCATAGTGTATTGCCAAGCAAAGGGTTAATGGACATTGGGCATCTCAGGGCACAGAGTATGTCCCAAGCAAAGGGTTAATGGGCATTGGGCATCTCACAGGACACATTGTATGTCTCAAGCAAATCGTTAATGGGCATTGGGCATCTCGGGGCACAGTGTATTGCCAAGCAAAGGGTTAATGGGGACATCTTACAGGGTCCCCTGTATCCTTTTTTTTACACTTTTTCATCTTTAATCATTATAAAATGATATAAAAGAGAAAACAAATCGATCCAAAAACGAAATCTGAGTCTGTCCTTTTTCAGCGGTGCCTCGCTTTAACCCCCTAAGTGCCTGATCGTGATTTGCTCCCAGAGGTGGCCGACATAATGGATGTCAGCCAAGCCTCCGGGTCACACCCCCCCACCCACTGACATCCTCACCATATGTGTGAGGGCATCAGTGGGCCAGTTAACCCCTAACTGCCAAGTGGAGATACGGGGATCCGAATGATCCCGCTATCTCCCGATCTGTGGCAGCTAGAGTCATGTTTTATATCATTGCAGAGGCCTGATCGTGTCCTTTCCAATGATTCCAAACATGACAAGGTTTGTTGCAAAAAAAAAAATATATATATTTTTTTTGAATTATTTAAAAAAAACTTGTCTGGGGGTTTAATAAAATAGGACATAAACTGGCATCTAAAAATGATGAGCATAAAATGGTCATAATGAGCTCAGCGCACAGAAGTGAAATGGCTCAGCAGTGAAGGGGTTAAAAAGAAAAAAAAGAAAATTGTGTATTTCTATTCTCAGGACAAAACTTCGACACTATTTAGCCGGGGTCTTTTTTGGCGGTTTTAGATTTTGGGGATTAAATTTTAAAAAGGTGTTTTTTCCATTTTTTCTAATTTCTGATTTTATTATAATAAATTATAGGATATGATGGAAATAATGGTATCTTTAGAAAGTCCATTTAATGGCGAGAAAAATGGTATATAATATATGTGTGGGTTCCATAAAGGAGTAAGAGGAAAATTTGAGCTAAACACAAACAGCGCAGAAATGTCAAAACCGCAGCGGGCACTTTCAGACAGACAATGATAAAACCACCTGGTCACTATGGGGTCACTCAGGCAAATCCCATAGGTTTCAATGTAAAAAATATTCCCTGCTTTTATTAAATATTTATTATTTTCATTCGCAGCAAATGTCCCTTTATATATTTTTTTTTAAGGCATTTTGTGTTTTTTTTTTTTAAAAAAATGCCTGTTTTTTTTTCTGTAACAGACCTTATTATTCATCGGACCTCATACATTACTTCCAGGTATTGTTGTGTAGTATTGTTTTGCAAACACCTTTTAAAATGCGCGTTTTCTTTATTTACCTGTTTGTCGGCTTCTCGTTTTTTCTAATCAATTCGGCGGTTTTGCATCGAATGCATTCGGTGGGTTTTCGGCAGTTTTTCGGATCGATTCAGTGTTCTCATAGATTGTAAATTCTTTGGAACAGGGTCCCTCTGAATTATTTATTTATTTATAAAGGATTTTACCAGGACGGATACATTGAGATTTCTCTCGTTTTCAAGTATGTCCTGGGTTCGAGAGCATTGAATTGTTACAGTCATACAAAGTAATAAAATGCAAGATATTAACACAAAACACAAATATACAGATTAACAGAAAAATAAATATGTAGGAAATATAGTCACTATGTTACATAGGCCGTATCATTCATGTGTGGTATTCCTATGTATTAACCCCTTGTACTCTCATCTTGTAAAGTGCTGCAGAATATGTGGCGCTATATAAATAAAGGATAATAATAATGATTTTCTATCTATCAGAGTTATCCAAAGAGATCCGAATTGCTTGAGAAAGGTAAATGAAAGCTGAAAATCAGCGTTCGGTTACCTTTCCTGGCCATTCGGCTATCCAGAGAGCAGGCAATTCGCCAAATCCTGGCGAATTGCCTGCACATACGGTGCCTGTTCGGTGCCTGTTCGAGGGCAGTGAATCCCCATGAAAAAGCACTGCTTCGTCTATTCAGAGAACACAAACCAGCAGTGAAAGGTTCCCGAAATGCCCTGCCATTCGGTGGTTTAATTCGGCAGGTTAATTCAGGAGAATCCCATAGGCTTCAATGTTAAAAATATTCCCGGTTTAATTCAATATCTAATAAACCGTTCATTATAAAATTCTGCAGCAAAAAGTCTTTTTATTTATAGATTTTTTTGGATATTTTAAGCATTTTTCTGAATTTTTTTTTTTTAAAAGTCCGTTTTTTCTTTTTTCTGTAACAGCCCTTTTTATTATCATTCATTGGATCTTATATGTAAATTTCAGACATTTCCGCTCAGTAGTTTCTTTACAAACACCGTTTTATTTTCACACATTCATACAAACCATTTTGCTAATTTATTCACCTCCCTCGTCTGCGGTCTCTGCTGCTTCGCTGCGTGTGATCGGCTCCTGCTCTGGTTTTTCCGTGGTTTTCGGCAGGTTAATCCAGATGTTTTTGGGGGTTTTCGGCGTGCATTCGGGGGTTTTGCGGTTAGTTTTCGTCAGGTTTGCGGCAGCCTTTCCCTGCAATTCGGGGACTCTGTGGTGTTTGCTGAATACACCGCAGGATCACCGAAATGGGATCGGCAAAAGGAACCGAATTGAAGTGAACGAAAAGTCACCGAACGTGCGGTGACTTTTCGAATCTCTTTGGATAACCCTGTATGTATTCTCTATGCATCTTCATGTATTTACCTGTATCTATATATATATCTCTTTTTATTATTATTATTATTCTTTATTTATAAAGCGCCAGCATATTCCGCAGCGCTGTACAATAAGCACAGTATAGACAGGGTTACAATACATTGAGCAACATTTGACAAACAGTACAGGAGGAGATGAGGGCCCTATTCCCGTAGGAACTCACAATCTGGGAGGGTTGGGGTTGGAAACAGGAGGAGAGGACTGTAAGGTGAGAGTGATTGATGATTGCGTCAGTGAGTTGGGTGGTAGGCCTCCCTAAATAGGAATGTTTTTTTTTTTTTTTTTGAATTTAAGATTTTTATTTTGCAAAATACGAAATGGTCACATACCGACCAGCAATGGCCTCACAGGGCCAGACAATAGACTCATAGAATAAACGAGGGGGGGGGACTCAGAAAAAAGTTGCAGAGCATCTAAAAACTGGGGGGGGGAATAGACAGCAAAAATTCTTCAGAAAAATACCAGTTAATAATATAAGGGAGTCTCAGCAGGATCAGAAAACCGTCAAAAAGCGTCTCTGGATGCAGGGGAGAGATATACCACAATGGGAGCATGACAAATAATAGGGATGGTCATGGAGGGCATGGAGGGAGAAGGTCAGCCTGTGTCCACAATGGGGAATGGGGCAAGCTCAGACCGAACCTCGCCACGTTCTCCGGGGTGCCCAAGCACATCATAAAGGAAGACATGGGACTGGACACAAACATCACGGCAGTCCCGTAGGGGGCCATAGACAGCTCGCAGGGGTTCCCCAGCGAGCCCCAAGCTGCATCTAGGGGGCACTGATGACTTGGCTGGCACAGGGATCGCCGCCTCCAGCTCCAGGCACTTTTCCACGGCAGCAAGGGGTACCTCAGCCTCCGCAGACACTTCCCAGGTATGTAGGCCCCAAATAGCAGACATGCTTGGCTCAGTAAGATCCGTCGGCGGTGGTTCCACTTCCAGGGGCCGGACGTCCAACCTCGGGGCCTCCGCTTCCCGGCAGCACCGCAACGCTGTCATCATCTGTCGCCATACCCCTTTAGTAAGCGGGCATCCTCAGGTTCTCCCATCAAAATTTGCAGGCAGGCCTCCAGGCCCAGAAACATGGCTCCCCCGATTCCAGCGTGTGGGGGAGGTCCATCCCCCCACCGTCCTGCCGCACCATCCGTCGCTTCCGGATGATCATCCAGCTCGACCGGGAGACGAGGGCCCTTCATCCCCCCAGTCAGCAGCTGTAGCTCAGTCCGGGGCATAACGGTCAGATCGGCAAGGCTGGTGCTCATACAAAGCCCGGAACTGGGCCGCAAGATGGCCGCCGGCTTCTCTCTTCCGCACGAGGCGGCGACTTCAGATTAGTCTCAGGTCCGGAGGAGGGCTGAACGGGCTCCGGACGGCTCAGTACCGGTAGCCAGCAGCACAGGTACCCTTAAAATATATAAAGTCCACAGGAAGAGTCAGCTAGGGATCCTTAAGCGGACGAGACGTGCGGAGCTCCACCAAAACACGTCCACTCCCGCTTGCTGCCGGCCACGCCCCCCCTAAATAGGAATGTTTTAAGGGAGCGTTTGAAGGAAGAGAAGTTAGGGGAAAGTCTGACAGTACGAGGGAGAGCGTTCCAGAGAGTGGGGGCTGCGCGAGAGAAATCCTGCAGTCTATCATGGGAAGAGGTGATGCGGGGAGAAGCTAGGCGCAGGTCACTGTTTGACCTTAGGGAGCGAGCTGGGGTGTATTTGGTGATTAGTGAGGACAGGTAGTGGGGAGCTGAGTTAGTGAGGCTTTTGTAGGTAAGGATAAGGATTTTGAACTTAATTCTGCAGTGGATGGGGAGCCAGTGAAGGGACTCGCAGAGGGGAGCGGCAGAGACAGAGCGGCGGGTGAGGTGAATTAGCCTGGCGGAGGCGTTCAGGATGGATTGTAGGGGGGAGAGGCGGGACAGAGGGAGGCCAGATAAGAGATTATTGCAATAGTCGAGTCGGGAGATTACCAGGGCGTGTATGAGTTGTTTTGTGGTGACAGCGGTAAGAAATGGCCGAATTCTGGAAATATTACGCAGTTGGTATCGGCAGGAGGAGGAAAGAGACTTGATGTGGGGGATGAAGGAAAGAGCAGAGTCAAGTGTAACTCCAAGACAGCGAGTCTATAGAGAATATCTCTTTCTATCTGCATTGATCTGTCTGTTCATCTATCCACCTCTATCTATCTATATCTATGTATATTTATTTATTTATTTATCTATGTATCTATAAATGTATCCATATGTATCTATCTATATATCTTTATCTTTTGATTTATCTATCTATATCTTTCTATATCTATTTGTATCTATCTCTATCTATCTATCTATATATCTGTATCTAATATCTATATGTGTCTATCTGTATCTGTCTGTGTCTGTCTGTGTCTGTTTGTGTCTATCTGTCTGTCTTTCTGTCTGTCCCCAGACTGACGCACACATGCAGTGAATAAACACACACACACACACACAAACATTTTCTCATTTATTATACTGTTTACCAAACATACATGGAGGTGTTTGTGTCGTTTTGTTGCCTGAATGTTACACTATGTACAGATTGTTATATTTGTGAAGCTCAGTCGGCCTTGAGTCTGAATACGCACCACGGCCTAGAATGCGACAAACATATACAAACCTCTCAAGGTAAAGCAACATTTTAACCCCTGATCTACAGAAAGTCTAGCTATACAATGCGCTCTTGCTCTTCTGATCGGGCGGCCCTGACTCTGTGCTTTACATTGAGCAGTGAACCCTTTTATAAGACACACACTGTGCTGGTACTCCGCTGTGTATCACGGCGAATGTATCTGTATTGGTAACGACATTTAACACCAGTACATGTATGTCATGGGTAAAATCCTGCGGTCACCAGGCAACAAGTGTTACGGCAATTCTTTTTATACAGCTTAAAAACATTCCACCGCGCTGTTAAAGGATTTATAAACAGAATACACGAGATAATAACAGTGACAGAACAATGTACAAATAAAGCGCATGAATCACAAGTTTAAACGGACGCCCTATACATCCTGAGCACTTTAGATTTTTAAAAGGTTGTGAAGGGCCCCCCCTCGCTCCCCGCTTTCTCGCCCACCCTCGCTCACTCCCCTCTTTCTCGCTCCCCCTTTCTTGCCCCTTCCCTTGCTCCACTCTTTCTCGCCCCCCTCCCTCGCTCCCCCTTTCTTGCCCCCTCCCTTGCTCCCCTCTTTCTCGCCCCCCTCCCTCGCTCACCCTCCCTTGCTCCCCCTTTCTCGCCCCCCTCCCTTGCTTCTGCCCTGATCTGGTTTAAACTCTGGGTGAAGCTGTGACGTTCTGTCATGGCTGGCCTCCTGGACGGTCGGCTGCACCATCCTCGGTGCTCGCTGCCACTGACTGATTTTGCCGTTGCTCTCTGCCGTGGATCTGTGACTCGGGCAGGGCCCGCCAGATTTAAAAATCATGCGGTGAGGTGGTTTCCTTGCCCCGTCGCAGTTTATTCCTGTTCTTTTTGATATTCTGTGTATAGACTCTGGCTTTATTTATGACTACTCTCTTGGCATTAACCCTTGTTCTTCTTGATTCATAGTGTACCAACCTTGGCTCTGATTTCTGACTATTCTTTTGGCTGCTTTTGTTCTGGCTTGTCTGACTTCGCCTCTTACTTTGGATGTTCTCTCTTTCTGTCCTGTGTATTAACTTTCGGCTATTCTAGTCGGTTGAGCTTGTCTGTGTGAAGGGATCAAGGGAATCCGTTACGGTTTCCTCCACCCCACACCAGTGTTTTTCATTTTGAATTTCCCGGCTGCCGGCGGTCACTAGTGATACAAAAAGTAATCAACAATGTGACAATAAAATAAAACAACTGTTAAACATTAATGACATTTGTGTGTTTCTGCATCTATTTTCTTGCTTTACATTTTCTGTCGCCGGGCCGGCGGCTTCTGGTGATTTACTTGCAGGGTTATTCAAAGAGATTCGAAAAGTCACCGCACGTTCGGTGACTTTTCGTTCTCTTCAATTCGGTTCCTTTTGCCGATCCCATTTCGGTGACCCTGCGGTGTATTCAGCAAACACCACAGGGTCCCCGAATTGCAGGGAAAAGTCACCGCAAACCTGACGAAAACTAACCGCAAAACCCACCGAATGCACGCCGAAAACCCTCAAAAACATCTGGATTAACCTTCGAAAAACCTGAGCAGGAGCCGATCACACGCAGCGAAGCAGCCGAACAGGAGTCGAATCACACAGAGCCGAAGCAGCTGAGACGCAGAGGAGGGAGGTGAATAAATTAGCAAAACCGTTTGTATGAATCTGGGAAAATGAAACGCTGTTTACAAAGAAACTACTGAGCGAAAATGTCTGAAATTTACATATGAGGTCCAGGGAATGATAATAAAGAGGGCTGTTACAGAAAAAAGAAGTAAACTTAAAAAAAAAAAAAATCAGACTTTTAACCACTTTGCTGCGGTGGACGCGCTCAGCGTGTCCAACCGCAGGTAGCATTCCATGCAGTGGACGCGCTGAGCGCGTCCTCTCTTTTAGGCCAGCGTTCGGCCGGGTTCTGGCCGATTGCTGGCCCCCCCGGTGCGGGCTGACATCCTCGATGTCAGCCCAGCACCCGGAACCGCCGCCGGAGTAATTAGGTGTCATCGCGGGGGCGCGATGACACCTAATTCAGGCGCCCCCCCGCATGTGCGGAGGAGGCGCCTGAAAGGGAGGGGGAGAGGTCCTCGGCAGAGATCGGCAGCGTGCAGGGGGTTAACCAAGGCACTGTTTAGAAGGGCACAGCCTGCCCTTCCAAATGGTACCTGGCATTAACCCCATGGGGATCACGAATCGGCGCCAAAAAGTGCCGGTTTGTGATGCTTTCCCGGAGCTGGCCGACATCTTGGATGTCGGCCAAGCTTCCGGGAATGCCCCCAGAGGACTGGCGTCATCGTGCTATGCACGATGACGCCAGTCCTGGAGTTACCCCCTAACTGCCACCAATGGTGGAGATAGGGGTTCCAATGAACCCCCTATCTCCCGATCCGTGGCAGTTAGGGGTTAATGTTTGGTATTGTTGGATCGGCCAGAGCATGGCCGTTCCAACAATACCAAACATGAGTATAAAAAAAGTTCTAAAAAAAAAAAAAAAAAAAATTTTAAAAGAGAATTATAAGAAAAAATAAACATTTTTTTTCCTTTTTTTTGGTTTGTTAATGCAGCAATATTGTTCCCATTTCAATTATAATGTGAACAATGATGCTGCACTAACGATTTTTGTATGCGGTGCGTTTGTTAAAAATCACGTAATTTTCCCAAAAAAAATGTAACGAGATCCCATCTCTAATTTTTTTAACAAGCGCACCCCATACAAAATATAACCGCAATTGCTCGCATGTTAAAATGTGAAAAAAACCACTTTACATGTTGTAAATTATTGAAAATTCATATTTTATTGCATTTTTTGTTATAATATACAGACAGGTCATGACGTATACATATAATAATGACATATTATGAATCTGTCGAGTCTGACGGAAAGAACGATATATAATATGTCTGGGTCATATACTAAAATAAGCCTTCAAAACGCATTTAAACATGATGAGTGAAACCGGTAAAAATGAGCTCAGCACAGGGGCGGGAAATGCCTCAGCAGCGAAAGGGTTAAAAAAAAAAAAAAAATTCAGAAAAATGCTTAAAGTATCCTAAAAAATCTATAAATAAAGAGACTTTTTGCTGCAGAATTTTATAATGAACGGTTTATTAGATATTGAATTAAAACGGGAATATTTTTAACATTGAAGCCTATGGGATTCGCCTGAATAAATTTGCGGAATTAAACCACCGAATGGCAGGGCATTAGGGGAACCTTTCACTGCTGGTTTGTGTTCTCTGAATAGCCGAAGCATTGCTTTTTTATGGGGGTTTTCACTGCCCTCGAACAGGCACCGAACAGGCACTGTATGTGCAGGCAATTCGCCAGGATTTGGCGAATTGCCTGCTCTCTGAATAGCCGAATGGCCGGGAAAGGTAACCGAACGCTGAATTTCAGCGCTCGGTTACCTTTCTCAAGCAATTCGGATCTCTTTGGATAACCGTGGCCAGCAGCAGACCGAGACACACACATGTAAGAAGAGCTCCGTCCCAGCTAACCTTACCGGCGGCTTTTCCGAAACACGCTAAGGACGGGACAAATATTTTAGCTGGAGCCCCGATGCCGGCCAGCAGGTAGAGCAACCCCGGAGCCTGTCTGACTCCCCCCTCCGGGCCCGCAATTCAGGTGGAGGCCATTAGCACTGTCCCATCCCCAGTCGTCGGCGGCCATCTTTGAGGCCTGTGGTGGAGGCGCACGCCTGCCCTGCATAAGGACACTCTCTGAGAATGGGTAAAAGGGGTAAGGGCGCTGGAGCGGTGGAGGACCCTTGCACTCCTGACATCCGCCTCTCACTTGGTGGGGGTTATTATTATTATTATTATTATTATTCATTATTTATAAAGCGCCAGCATATTCCGCAGCGCTGTACAATAAGCACAGTATAGACAGGGTTACAATACATTGAACAACATTTGACAAACAGTACAGGAGGAGATGAGGGCCCTATTCCCGTTGGAACTCACAATCTGGGAGGGTTGGGGTTGGAAACAGGAGGAGAGGACTGTAAGGTGAGAGTGATTGATGGTTGCGTCAGTGAGTTGGGTGGTAGGCTTCCCTAAATAGGAATGTTTTCAGGGAGCGTTTGAAGGAAGAGAAGTTAGGGGAAAGTCTGACAGTACGAGGGAGAGCGTTCCAGAGAGTGGGGGCTGCGCGTGAGAAATCCTGCAGTCTATCATGGGAAGAGGTGATGCGGGGAGAAGCTAGGCGCAGGTCACTGTTTGACCTTAGGGAGCGGGCCGGGGTGTATTTGGTGATTAGTGAGGACAGGTAGTGGGGCGCTGAGTTAGTGAGGGTTTTGTAGGTAAGGGTAAGGATTTTGAACTTAATTCTGCAGTGGATGGGGAGCCAGTGAAGGGACTCGCAGAGGGGAGCGGCAGAGACAGAGCGGCGGGTGAGGTGAATTAGCCTGGCGGAGGCGTTCAGGATGGATTGTAGGGGGAGAGGCGGGACAGAGGGAGGCCAGATAAGAGATTATTGCAATAGTCGAGTCGGGAGATTACCAGGGCGTGTATGAGTTGTTTTGTGGTGACAGCGGAAAGAAATGGCCGAATTCTGGAAATATTACGCAGTTGGTATCGGCAGGAGGAGGAAAGAGACTGGATGTGGGGGATGAAGGAAAGAGCAGAGTCAAGTGTAACTCCAAGACAGCGAACTTGGTTTGATGGGGAGATGGTGATACCCTCCACCGTGATAGAGAAGTCAGGAGGTGGGGAGGCATTGGAGGGAGGAATAAGTAGGAGCTCAGTCTTTGACATGATGATCTTTAGGTGGTGGGAGGCCATCCAGGAGGAGATGCCAGATAAACAGTCACTGACTTTTGAAAGGACAGGGGGAGAGAGATCAGGGGTAGAGAGGTAGATCTGATTGTCATCAGCGTAGAGGTGGTAATTAAAGCCAAAGCTGTTGATGATTTTGCCCAGGGAGGAGGTGTAGATGGAAAAGAGCAGAGGACCAAGGACAGAGCCTTGAGGTACACCAACAGATAGAGGCAATGAAGAGGAGGAGTTACCAGCAAAGGACACACAGAAGGACCTGTTGGATAAATAGGAGTCAACCCAAGCAAGTGCAGTGTCACCGAGACCCAGAGAGTTGAGGGTCTGTAGAAGGAGGGGGTGGTCAACAGTGTCAAAAGCAGCCGAAAGGTCAAAGCAGGATGAGAATAGAATAGTGGCCGTGTTTTTTAGCAGTTAGGAGGTCGTTGGTGACTTTGGTGAGGGCAGTTTCAGTTGAGTGTAGGGGACAGAAGCCAGATTGCAGGGGGTCAGATTGCAGGGGGTCAAGCAGGGGGTCTGGGATGGCGGCTGTTGCGCCTCACTTCAACGGACGCTGGGGACCCGCCGGTAGTGGATGGGGCTGAGGATCCCCCTGCCTCACATGCGGCACAATCTGGCCCGAGGGACGATACGCTTCCTGCCACAAGAGGGGACATCCGAACCCTGCTGGAAGACGCAAGGAAATCCTGGCAGGCGGACTTCCAAGTCCTCGAGACGGCGGTTGAAGTGACCCAGACCCAGGTAGGCGAACTGCAGACTTGCACACAGGCGATAGAGGGCGCGCAGGCCGCAACCTCCTCCTCTATGTATGCCCTACAACAGCAAATCTATAACCTGCAATCCGTGGTGGTGACGCTGGAGTCGAGACACACACGCCGGAATGCAAAGCTCCGAGGAGTGCCTGAGACCGTCCCGGATACCGATCTTTTGTCTTATGTCAAATGCTTTTTGGAGGTGGTTTTAGGTCCCTTGGAACGGCTGCGGGACCTTGTGCTCACAGCCTTCCATATGAGAAAGGCGGCCTTGACCCGCAACATCGCCACGCAATGTTCTTATCACCTTTAAAGAAGCGGCTTTACCCTCAGCATTGTTTCGCGCGGTACAGAATACGCCGACGGTCCTGTTTGAAGAGGCGACTATTGCAGTATTTCGGGACCTTTCTTTTTTGGTGTTGGCGGCCCGACGATGGTTTCGGCCGGTTATGGCCCTCCTCCGTGCACACAAAGTTGGATATAAATGGGGCGCATCTGGCTCCCTTATTATTACCTCACCGGATGGAGAGGTTCTTGCAGCCGATACGGCGGAGGACGCTAGGAATCACCTTCGTTCCTTGGGCCTGCACCCCGCATCGACGGGCCAGGAGGTAGCGATTCGACCTGGTGGATCTCCTCTGCCCGCCGGTGACCCAGACTGAGACGCACCGCCTGATGTTCGCTTTGTTATACTGTTGCGGCGGCCCTCCCTCGCGTATCGCCATTTTTCCCTCCCCATCCTTGCCTCCTAGGGGTGCCCGACTTGTGTTTGTCGGAGGAGACATTCTACCTCCTTCCCAGCGACCTGTACCGCACCCTCTCCTTGTTATTCTTTTTTCCCCCTCTTGCGTTTATGCATTCATGCAGTCAGAGTATCTACAGTCTTCTGTGGATTATGCTTTTCATAGCGGAACTTTACTGAGTTTATGTCCTGTCTTTTTGCAAAGCTACTTCATCTTCTACAGTATACTTATTCTTTATCTTTGCTGTGGACATGCGAGTCCACCCCTGCTGGTCGACATTTGACCCTCTGTTCAGAAATAAAAAACTTCTAAATAAAAAAAAAAAAACCTCCACAGTATAATAAGTGTGTTTATTATTGCAGAAGCCACTTGCACATCACAGCAATTTGATGAATTGTATCCCAGAGCTCCTGTATCACATTCCCCATATGCAGCAAGGAACTCTGGGTAGGATATGCAAATGAAATCTGTCTCACTTTTATGCATCCTGGATCTGTTATTACACAGAACCCTAAAATCAATGCTATGCCACACCGTGGCTTTCTAGCAGAGATAAGGTTACGCAACTGGTCAAAGCCACCCCTGTTGATGAGGGTCCAATAAACCTGAAACAGTGCTGTCCAGAAGTGGCTTTGACCAGTTGCATAAACCTGATCTCTGCTTAAAAAAAGAACAGCTGAGTATGGCGTGGCATTGATTTAAAGGTTCTGTGTGAAAACAGACCCAGGATGCAAAAAAGTGAGACAGATGTCATTTGCATATCTTACCCAGAGTTCCATGCTCCATATGGGGAATGTGGCACAGGAGCTCTGAGATGCAATTCTTTGAATAGCTGTGATGTGAAATTGGCTTCTTCAATAAGAAACCTTATTGGTTATTGCGTGGAGGCTTTTTATCTCATTTTTTGCCCTCCACCACAACCCAAATAAGTACATATATATACTATATTGCCAAAAGTATTTGCTCACCTGCCTTGACTCGCATATGACCTTAAGTGACATCCCATTCCTAATCCATAGGGTTCAATATGACGTCGGTCCACCCTTTGCAGCTAGAACAGCTTCAACTCTTCTGGGAAGGCTGTCCACAAGGTTTAGGAGGGTGTTTATGGGAATTTTTGACCATTCTTCCAGAAGCGCATTTGTGAGGTCACACACTGATGTTGGACGAGAAGGCCTGGCTCACAGTCTCCGTTCTAATTCATCCCAAAGGTGTTCTATCGGGTTGAGGTCAGGACTCTGTGCAGACCAGTCAAGTTCATCCACACCAGACTCTGTCATCCATGTCTTTATGGACCTTGCTTTGTGCACTGGTGCACAGTCATGTTGGAAGAGGAAGGGGCCAGCTCCAAACTGTTCCCACAAAGCTGGGACCATGGAATTGTCCAAAATGTCTTGGTATGCTGAAGCATTCAGAGTTCCTTTCACTGGAACTAAGGGGCCAAGCCCAGCTCCTGAAAAACAACCCCACACCATAATCCCCCCTCCAACAAACTTTACACTTGGCACAATGCAGTCAGACAAGTACCGTTCTCCTGGCAACCGCCCAACCCAGACTCATCCATCAGATTGCCAGATGTAGAAGACCGATTCGTCACTCCAGAGAAAGCGTCTCCACTGCTCTAGAGTCCAGTGGCGGTGTGCTTTACACCACTGCATCTGACGCTTTGCATTGCACTTGGTGATGTATGGCTTGGATGCAGCTGCTCGGCCATGGAAACCCATTCCATGAAGCTCTCTGCACACTGTTCTTGAGCTAATCTGAAGGTCACATGAAGTTTGGAGGTCTGTAGCGATGGCAGAAAGTTGCCGACCTCGTCGCACTAGGCGCCTTAGCATCTGCTGACCCCGCTCCGTCAGTTTACGTGGCCTACCACTTCGTGGTTGAGTTACTGTCGTTCCCAAACACTTCCACGTTCTTATAATACAGCTGACAGGTGACTGTGGAATATTTAGCAGCGAGGAAATTTCACGACTGTATTTGTTGCACAGGTGGCATCCTATCACAGGTCCACGCTGGAATTCACTGAGCTCCTGAGAGCGACCCATTCTTTCACAAATGTTTGTAAAAACAGTCTGCATGCCTAGGTGCTTGATTTTATATACCTGTGGCCATGGAAGTGATTGGAACACCTGATTCTGATTATTTGGATAGGTGAGTGAATATGTTTGGCAATATAGTGTATATATGAACACATCAGAGTATAGCAGTACATAGGGATACATTTTTTATTGGACTAATGTACATTTAAAAGACAAGCTTTCCACTTGTTCCCAGTGTATTTCTTACTGTACAAAAACTATTTGGCAGGAGGATGTTTCCATCTACTGGCCAAAAGGAGTTACTGCATGTAAAACTCCATCCCATTTCTCTAGGGCAGTGTTTCCCAAACCTGTCCCCGGGACCCTCTAACAGGCCAGATTTTGCAGATCACCTTGGGTAAATACAGACTGAATCCTGCAATCACTGAGCAGCAAATCAAATCACCTGCGCTTTGCTTCACATATCCTGCAAACCTGGCGAGGCAGAGGGTCCTGTGGACAGGTTTGGGAAACACTGCTCTAGGGGTTATTCAGCGAGAGCTGATCTGGCCCTGAATTTGCACCGAACAGTGATTTTCCCCGTACAGTGACATTTCGTGGCCATTCGGCTACTCAGAGAGCAGGCAGTTTGCAAAATTTTTGCGCATTGCCAGCAAGCACAATGCCTGTTCGACGGCAGTGAAATACGGTGCTGTTTGGCAGCAGTGAAATACGGTGCCTGTTTGGCGGCAGTGAAATACGGTGCTTGTTCGGCGGCAGTGAAATACGGTGCCTGTTCGGCGGCAGAGAAATACGATGTCTGTTTGGCGGCAGTGAAATATGGTGCTGTTCGGCGGCAGTGAAATCCCCCATAGAGAAGCAATGGTTAATCTATTCACATTGAACAGCAGAGAAATGTCAGTGAAATGCCCTGATGTTCAGTGGTTTCATTCGACAGGTTTAGGCTAAGGTCAGACGAGCGCAGTATTAACGTGCGTTTAGCCGCACTAAATCACGGCCGCGCTAGCAGCAAATTACGTCCAATGCCGGGCAGCATACGAAGAACGGCCGCACAAATGTTCAGCCGCGCAACGCAAATGGCAAACGAACGCATTTTTTTGAGAACGTCAAACCGCTAGTACTGACGTACAGAGTGCGCTGCGTCCGCTAGCGGCGTGTGTGCGTGATTAGGAGACGTCAGACGCTGCTAATGTTCGGCCAACATCACGTCCAGACACAAAAAGTGTTATATTGATAACCGTACAAAATCACGAATGATGGCAGGCTTGGTCCAGTGTAAGAGCTGTCATGCATTTGTTTTTAGATCCAATTTTTGGAGGTTTGGAGTGTGCCTGATATGTAGGCAGCTCTCTTTATTGCAGCAGGAAATTGCCTGTTTGAAGTCTGAGATTTGTAAATTATCTGTTAGAGAAACTCAGGCTATGACTGTTACTAAACCACTGCCACAGAGGCCTCCTAGGAGCGGCAGATGGACTACTGTAGGATCTGGTAGACTTAGAGTTGTGGATAGAAGGCATGTCCCACAATCTGTGGCTCTTCTTAATTCTTTTGAGGCACTTTCAGAGTGTAGTGGTAAGATGGATGTAGGCTCAGACACCATAGTTGAGGAACCACCATCCACTATGCCTAAGGTATGCAGCACTGCAACCAAGGACAATAATGAAAAGGTGGGACTTGATAAAAGGCAATTGTTGCTGGGTGATTCTATCATAAGAGGTGTTGAGCTGGAGAGTAGTGGTTTGGTGAGATGTCTTCCTGGGGCTACTGCTCATAGAGACAAGAGACGTATTCTCAATATTGTCAAACAAGCAAAGCAACAAGGGGAAGTGGACGTTCTAGTCCATCTAGGGACAAATGACTTGGCTAGCAATGAGGTTTCTGAGATTAAGGAAGATTTTTGTGTTCTTGGAGGTGAAATACAGCAGATTGCGTCCACTGTGTCATTCTCTGAAGTTTTGCCTGTGCATAACATTCAAGATAGGCAGATGCGCAATAGGGAATTCAATTTGTGGCTTCGGGAATGGTGTCGGGAGCAAGGATTTGGCTTTGTGTCCCATGATAGCTCTAATTGGAGCAGAAAGGAACTGTATAAAAAAGATGGTTTGCATCTTACTCATAGGGGAACATATGTTCTCAGTGAGAAGTTCAAAGGTTTCGCAAAGAAATATTTAAACTAGGAGGGGGGACAAAAGGGTAAAAAACAATCTGCCCGATTGTCCCCCAAAACTAAATCGGAGGGTGCAAGCAACATGCGAGGTAAAAAATGACAAGCTCAGAGTCGTGTCTACAAATGCTCGCAGTTTAGTCAATAAAATCAATGAACTGGAGGCAATGATGGCAGCTGAAAAAGTAGATTTAGTGGCGGTTACTGAGACATGGTTCAGTGAGAAAAATAACTGGGACATAACAATACCGGGGTACTCTTTATATAGAAAAGACAGAGAAGGTAGGAAAGGAGGAGGAGTGGCCCTGTATGTAAAAAACAACATAAAAACGAACCAAATAAAAGTGAGCGAGGTGAACATAGAGTCAGTTTGGGTTACGCTAACATTTGGCAATCATACAGTAGCTCGTGTAGGTGTGATCTATAGACCCCCTGGACAAGCAGAAGAACTAGATAATCTGCTGGTTGAGGAAATAGCCAAAATGGCAATGAAGGGGGAGGTTATTATCATGGGGGACTTTAATCTTCCTGATGTGAACTGGAAAACCAAAACAGCTGGGTGCACCAGGAGTACAAATATTCTAAACTCCCTACTGGGATTATCTCTAACACAAGTAGTTGAGGAGCCGACCCGTAAAGAGGCCATATTGGATTTAATACTCACAAATGGAGGTTTGGTATCGGACGTTGTTGTAGGTGAAAATTTTGGATCTAGTGATCACCAGTCAGTATGGTTTAATATAACAACAGGGATGGAGCCGCACCACACAAGAACGAAAGTTTTAGACTTTAAAAAAACTGATTTTTCTAAAATGAGATTTTGTGTGAAGGAGTCATTATCAGACTGGAGGAGTTTAAAGGGAGTCCAGGAGAAATGGGATTATTTAAAGGAAGCATTATTGAAGGCCACAGGAAATTGCATTCAGCTTGTTAGTAAAAACAAAAAAGGGAAGAAACCACTGTGGTAATCTGCAGAAGTGGCCAAAATAGTGAAGAACAAAAAGACAGCATTCAATAATTATAAAAAAACTCAGAGTGAAGAAGATAGGCAAACCTATAAAATTAGGCAGAAAGAGGCAAAGCAATTTATAAGAGCTTCCAAAGCACACGCAGAAGAGAAAATAGCTCAGTCAGTAAAAAAGGGGGACAAAACATTTTTTAGATACATAAACGAGAAAAGAAAAGTAAAACAAGGATTAGTTAGATTAAAAACAAAGGAAGGAAGGTATGTAGAAGAGGATAAAAGTCTCGCTGACTGCCTCAATGAATATTTTTTGTTCAGTCTTTGCAGAAGAAAAGGAAGGAAAGGGACCTCAGTTAGGAGAGAACACTAAAGAGACATTTACATATCAGTTTACAGAGGAGGAGGTTCTACAGCAGCTGTCTAAAGTAAAGACAAATAAGTCAATGGGGCCTGATGGGATCCACCCTAAATTATTAAAAGAGCTCAGTGATGTAATAGCAAAACCATTAACAGATTTATTTAACCAATCCTTGTTAACGGGAGTCGTCCCAGAAGACTGGAAATTAGCAAATGTTGTGCCCATTTACAAGAAGGGTAGTAGGGAGGAATCGGGGAACTATAGGCCAGTTAGTCTTACGTCAGTAGTGGGGAAATTAATGGAAACCATGTTAAAGGAAAGGATTGTTGAACATCTAAAAACACATAGATTACAGGATCAGAAACAACATGGGTTTACCTCAGGGAGATCATGCCAAACTAATCTTATTGATTTTTTTGATTGGGTAACAAAAATAATAGACACAGGTGGTGCAGTAGACATTGCTTATTTAGATTTCAGTAAGGCTTTTGATACTGTTCCGCATAGAAGGCTTATCAATAAATTGCAATCTTTGAGCTTGGATTCCAATATTGTTGAATGGATTAGGCAGTGGCTGAGTGACAGACAACTGAGGGTTGTGGTAAATGGAGTTTATTCGGCGCAAGGTCTTGTTACCAGTGGGGTACCTCAGGGGTCAGTACTTGGACCCATTCTCTTTAATATTTTTATTAGTGATATTGCAGAAGGTATTAATGGAAAAGTATGTCTTTTTGCTGATGACACAAAGATTTGCAACAGGGTTGACGTTCCTGGAGGGATCAGCCAAATGACAAATGATTTAGGTAAACTAAAAAAATGGTGGGAGCTGTGGCAATTGAGTTTTAATGTGGATAAGTGCAAGATAATGCACCTGGGACGTAAAAACCCAAGGGCTGAATATAGAATATTTGATACAGTCCTAACCTCAACATCTGAGGAAAGGGATTTAGGGGTCATTATTTCAGAGGATCTAAGGGTAAGTAGTCAATGTAATAGAGCAGCAGGAAATGCTGGCAGAATGCTTGGTTGTGTAGGGAGAGGTATTAGCAGTAGGAAAAGGGAAGTGCTCATGCCACTGTACAGAGCACTGGTGAGACCTCACTTGGAGTACTGTGTGCAGTACTGGAGACCGTATCTCCAGAAGGATATAGACATCTTAGAGAGAGTTCAGAGAAGGGCTACTAAAATGGTGTACGGCTTGAAGGAGAAAAGTTACCAGGAAAGGCTTAATGATCTTAACATGTACAGCTTGGAAAAAAGACGAGACAGAGGAGATATGATAGAAACATTTAAATACGTAAAGGGAATCCACAAGGTAGAGGAAGGGAGTATATTTAAAAGGAAACAAAGTAGCAAAACAAGAGGACATAGTCTTAGATTAGAGGGGCAAAGGTTTAAAAGTAACATCAGGAAGCATTATTTTACTGAGAGGGTGGTGGATACATGGAACAGTCTTCCAGTAGAAGTGGTAGAGGCCAAAACAGTAATTGAATTTAAGCAAGCATGGGATAGGCATAAGGCTATCCTAAACAAAAGATAAATCCAGGTAAAGTATCCATGTAATTGGGCAGACTAGATGGGCCGAAAGGTTCTTATCTGCCGACATTTTTCTATGTTTCTATGTTTCTAAAATGCGCATCGTATGACCGCTATCGCGTATTCCGTGAAAAAATGCGTCCATTCGTTCGAACGCACTTTTTCACGGACAGCGCGATTAATGCGTTAGTCTGACTCTAGCCTAAATCAGGCGAATGCCATAGGTTTCAATGTTAAAAATATTCCTGTTTTATTCAATATCTAATAAACCGTTTATTATTTTAATCTGCAGCAAAAAGTCTCTGTATTGATTTAATTTTTTTAGGCATTTTTCGGGGTTTTTTTGCAAAAAAAATCCAAATTTTAAATAATGTTTTTTCTTTTTTCTGTAACAGACCTTTTTATTGTTATTCATAGGATCTTATATATTATTTCCAGGCATTTTCGTTCAGTATTTTGCAAACAGCGTTTAAGGCCGGTGTCAGATGAACGCAGTGATCACGTCCGTGTCGCCGCACAGTTTAATGTCCGTCGTAGCATAGAATCATGAGCAATAGAGACCCACACATGAAGTACGTGCGCACCGAACTGCGCAAGCACAACGCACGTGGCAAACGGACGCAAGTTAGACAAGAATGTAAAACCGTTACCACAGGCGTGCAGATGCGCCACATCCGCGTAGCGTTCTGTGTGAGTGATGAGATGTCAGACGCAGCACATTTGCGACGTCCAGCACCTTGACGCACACAATGGCTTTTCATATCCTTTTCAAATTTTTATAATTTTTCATATTATTTTTATTTCCCATAATTCCCTTTTTTTTTCTACGTCCGTCAAGAGAAACGGACCATGTGGCGTCTACAGTATCTTCCGACAGTATGTCTGCCCGTTGTGCACGCGCGCAGAGGATGCACCCAGTGACACATAGAGAGGAAAATATCACACAATGGATGCGCCCAGTGACACATAAAGAGGAAAATATCACACAATGGATGCGCACAGTGACACATATAGAGGAAAATATCACACAATGGATGCACCCAATGACACATAGAGGAAAATATCACACAATGGATGCACCCAGTGACACATATAGAGGAAAATATCACACAATGGATGCACCCAGTGACACATATAGAGGAAAATATCACACAATGGATGCACCCAATGACACATATAGAGGAAAATATCACACAATGGATGCACCCAGTGATACATATAGAGGAAAATATCACACAATGGATGCACCCAGTGACACATATAGAGGAAAATATCACACAATGGATGCGCCCAGTGACACATATAGAGGAAAATATCACACAATGGATGCGCCCAGTGACACATATAGAGGAAAATATCACACAACGGATGCACCCAGTGACACATATAGAGGAAAATATCACACAACGGATGCGCCCAGTGACACATATAGAGGAAAATATCACACAATGGATGCGCCCAGTCACACAGAGGAAAATATCACACAATAGATGCGCCCAGTGACACATATAGAGGAAAATATTTTCTAAACATACTAGAAAGTTTACAGTGTCATCCAGACGTGGACCCCTTGCTTGATGTGCCTAGAGGGGTGTCAGCTATACCCTACTGACGAGGCCCAAAAAGGCCGAAACGATCGTCGGGGCTTGCTGTACCTCTCGTGCAGGGATGACATCCTTGGCAGTCAGTACTGGCACCCTCATTGGCTGAGAGCAGACTGATTTGCATATGGTACAACACAGAAGCGCCACGAACAACGCCACGGTGGGAAACCTGATAAACCAACCGTCTCCACGAGATTCCAATCAGATGGGGATGCCACCAGCCCCCTGGATAAGTAGAAATGGAAGAAATGATGGATCTCCAGTGGATAAGAAGTGCCAAACGGTTTATTCATGGAACAGCAACCTTCAAAAAAAGCAACCTTTTTTGAAGGTTGCTGTTCCATGAATAAACCGTTTGGCACTTCTTATCCACTGGAGATCCATCATTTCTTCCATTTCTGATTTGCATATGGAACATTCATCCCTGTAATGGCACATACAAGCTGAAACCTTGTGAGACCTGAGCGGGCCCCACCGTAGAGCAGCCACTAGTGCTGTTGCTCTTCCTCAGGACCCTCACACCCCCCCCATTTTTCATAGGGATGTGCGTTGCGGGTTTCGGAATTTCGGAATTTTCATGAAATTTCCCGATTCGTGCATTCGGATTCGGCCGATTTTACGAAAATGTTCAGATCCGAAAACTAAAATTTGTTCGGAATTTTCAAATGGACTAGAAATGTGTAAAATCGAAAATCATTTTCGTTCCATTCGTAATTTCGGCTCCTGATTTCGGTTCCATTTCAGTAATTTCGGACAACGTATTTTTTGGTTATATCGCTGATTCTGTAATTTTGTATCATTCCCATCTCAATGTATCCTTCCTGGAAATCCAGAGAAATCTCAATGTATCCTTCTTGTAAAACCAGAGAAATCTCAATGTATCCTTCCTGGAAATCCAGAGAAATCTCAATGTATCCTTCTTGTAAAACCAGAGAAATCTCAATGTATCCTTCTTGTAAAACCAGAGAAATCTCAATGTATCCTTCTTGTAAAACATGAGAAATCTCAATGTATCCTTCCTGGAAATCCAGAGAAATCTCAATGTATCCTTCTTGTAAAACCAGAGAAATCTCAATGTATCCTTCTTGTAAAACCAGAGAAATCTCAATGTATCCTTCTTGTAAAACCAGAGAAATCTCAATGTATCCTTCCTGGAAAACTAGAGAAATCTCAATGTATCCTTCTTGTGAAACCAGAGAAATCTCAATGTATCCTTCTTGTAAAACCAGAGAAATCTCAATGTATCCTTCCCGGGAAACCAGAGAAATCTCAATGTATCCTTCCCGGGAAACCAGAGAAATCTCAATGTATCCTTCTTGTAAAACAGGAGAAATCTCAATGGCAGAATTATCGTATCGACAGAAATATCGGATCCGAAAAACGATTAGTTTACGTCAAAACAAATAGACACTTTGAAATGAGGAGAACAGACGTTCTGAAAAACACGAAAATTTAGAAAAAAAGTCTATACGAAAAACGAAACGAAAACGAAACGAACCGAAACGGAAATCGGCTGAAACGAGCCGAAACGAAAATTTACAAAATACGAACGAACCGAACCGAAAAAATAATCGGTGCACAAGTCTATTTTTTCAAACATATAAGAGAAAAGCAAAGCACATGTAAGATATCAGCAACATAAACACAATAAGGACATGACATTTTTTGGTGGTACTGGCCCTTTAAAGTTTTTTGTCATAAGGTGAAAAAATGTTAATTGAAAAAAAGTTCAGGATTTGGGATTTCTGGTTTATCATTAAACAATCCGCACCTTTCGGCCGCCCTTTTAAAAGGGATAATAAAAGGTTTCTGGATCTTGAAAAACAATGTCTCTGCACTGATTGCTAAAACAGACGAATGGCATAAAAAAGGCATTGCTTTAATTTGAAGCGAAAACCACAAAAGTCTATTTAATGTACAATATTGACCTCTCCAGGGCTTGGTGCTTCACCTGCTCTCCATGTTTCTTTAAAGGTGGTGTGCTAGTCCTACATATCTATACTATACTTATTTCATAGCAGGAATCATCGGGGGGACAATATATACTGTGTCTGTAAACATATATTATCCTTAAAGGGAATGCAATATCAGCAACATCAATAAACACAATAAGGATATTGCATTTTTTAGTGGTACCGGCCCTTTAACTATTTTTATTGCAGTTTACTATGAAGAGGGAGATTGCTGGGGTATCCCTTAGAAAGACGTGTTTTTAGTCATTTCCGAAAGAAAACGTGTTAAAGACATAAATGACGCACCAATTCAGACACTGACTAATTCAACACAATTCCAGCTCAGACGCAGATGAATTTGAAAGTGCAGAGTTTGACCGTAGACAAGGTCAGCGCAACGATATTATGGTTAGAAATTAGGCTTGTGCACCGATTTTTTTTTCGGTTCGATTCGGTTCGATTTTTCGGATTTTTAAACTTTTCGATTCGGCCCGTTTCGACCGATTTCGGTTTCGATTCGATTCGATTCGGCACGTTTTTCGGGTACATTTTTTCGGAATTTCGACCATTTTTCGAATTTTCGTGTCACTGTGCTCGGTTTTTGTATCGACTTTTCGTAATTTCGGAAATTTTCGTTTTTCGGAATTGCACATTTTTCGGAATATCGACCATTTTTCGTATTTTTCGTGTCATTTTGCCTGTTTTTTGTATCGACTTTTCGTTTTTCGAAAAATTTTCGTTTTTCAGAAATTTTCGTTTTTACAAAATTTTCGTTTTTCAGAAATTTTCGTTTTTTACAAAATTTTCGTTTTTCAGAAAATTTTCGTTTTTCGGAAATTTTCGTTTTTCGGAAAATCTGTTCTCCTCGTTTGACACATTTCAAGTCCATTCGAAAAATCCGAAAATTTTCGTTTCGGCTCGGAAACATTTCGGATCTGAAATTTTCGGATCTAAAATTTTTCGGAAATTCGCCGCATCCGAAAACACGAATCGGGAAATTTCGTGAAAATTCCGAAATTCCGAAACCCGAAACGCACATCCCTATTAGAAATAAGGGTTAGGGTAAGAAATTAAGGTTAAGAATTTGGCTAGCAAATATGAATAGAGTTAGGGTTAAATCCTCAATAATCCTCAAAGAAGCTGCAATGGTAATCTATAGGGATGTGCGTTTCGGGTTTCGGAATTTTCACGAAATTTCCCGATTCGTGTCTTCGGATTCGGCCGAATTTCCGAATCGGGTCGGACCCGAAAACCGACAGATCCGAAAAGTTTTCCGAGCCGAAACGAAAAAATTTCGGATTTTTCGAATGGACTTGAAATGTGTCAAATCGAAATTTATTTTTGCTCTATTCATGATTTCGGTTCCATTCGTGATTTCGGTTCCATTTCGGTAATTCTGGACATCGTATATTTAACTATTATCGGTTATATCGCTGATTCTGTAAATTTTGTATTTGTAAATGCGTATCACTTGTTTCTTGTGAATTCGGGTCAGTTTAGCGTTTTTTAAATCGTTTTGTTCATTTTTTTTGTTCCTTGGTTTTCATACCATTTTAATATGATTAAATAAAGTTGTGAAATGTATATTCAATTATTCATAAGAAAAAAAGGATCTTTATTTAATAAAAAAAAACACGATAGAATCGCCAGAATTATCGTAGACACTTTGAAACGAGGAGAACAGACGTTCCGAAAAAACGAAAATTTCCGAAATTTCTGAAAAGTCGATACAAAAAACGAGCAAAGTGACCCGAAAACACGAAAAATGGTCGACATTCCGAAAAAAAAATGTACACGAAAAACGAGCCGAACCGAACCGAATCGAAACAGAAATCGGTCGAAACGAGCCGAATCAAAAATTTTAAACATCCGAACAAATCGAACCGAATTGAACCGAAAAAAAAAATCGGTGCACAAGCCTAGTAATCTAACCCTAAAGCTAGGATCAGACTAACGCATTTTTTGCGTCGTCCGTGAAAAAGTGGGTTTGAACGAATGGACGTATTTTTTCACGGAATACGCGATAGCGGTGATATGATGCACATTTTCGGCCGTGATTTTGTACGGATCATCACTCTGTACATCAGTACTAGCGGTATCACGTTCTCGAAAAAATGCGTTTGTTTGCCGCTTGCGTGTGGCCGTTCTTCGTATGCTGCCCGGCATTGGATGTAATTTGCTGCTAGCGCAGCCGTGATTTATTGGGGCTAAACGCACGTTAATACTGCATTAGTCTGACTTTAGCCTAATCTCTAACCCTAACCTAATCTTTAACCCTAATCTCTAACCCTAATCTCTAACCCTAATCTCTAACCCTAACCCTAACCTCTAACCCTAATCTCTAACCCTAACCTTAATCTCTAACCCTAATCTCAATCTCTAACCCTAATCTCTAACCCTAACCCTAACCCTAACCTCTAACCCTAATCTCTAACCCTAACCTTAATCTCTAACCCTAATCTCAATCTCTAACCCTAATCTCTAACCCTAACCTCTAACCCTAACCTCTAACCCTAATCTCTAACCCTAATCTCTAACCCTAATCTCTAACCCTAACCCTAACCTCTAACCCTAACCTCTAACCCTAACCTCTAACCCTAATCTCTAACCCTAACCCTAATCTCTGACCCTAACCCTATTCTCTATCTTTTACAGTTATCTCAATCTCTAACCCTAATCTCTAACCTCATTTTAGAAAAATAAAGCTCCCTGTTTTTGACCAGGACGTTCAATTTTGCCATGGCCGAGTTTGGAGCATCTAAAATTGGTCACAACTGAATTGGTAAGACTTCCAACCGAATGCAGTCAAATTGGTGAATGATTTTTAAAGAAGCATCTTTCTTAACATATCTTTTTTCCCCACTTGTTTTTCACAGTAGAGTGTTATCAAGTCCTATCACTAAATAATCGCAGGTTCATTTTATCCCCCTGACATTATAATCCACCTCCAGGGACATAACAGCAAAGATAGTGAGGAGAAACGCTCATCTGATAATATACATTAATGTATATGGAATTTCAGACACTCCCAAATCGCCAAAATGCTGACTTTTCATCCTCAGATTTGGAGCAAAACAAATGCACATGTATAAAGTTTACTAATAAACAAATGCACACGTGTAATGTTTACTAATAACAATTAAATCTGTTGAAGGAGAAACACACTAAAGATTACGATTAACCCCTACACTGCCCAGATCGAGATAACATTCTTCAAAGGCCTCATCAGGTCCCGATATCGAGTTATCTGGATCTGCAGCTGTGCAGTGTTAAAAATGTGATTAATATTCATATTTACCAAGACATGCAATTTAGATTTCTGGTTTTCATCATGTAAGGCATTACGCAGCGCTATCTAGCGTAGGTAAATGCAGGCAACAGGCACAAAATTCATTCCCCAAATATCTGGTATTCCTTTGTTAGATCAACTCTTTTATATAATAAAGAACAAACAAAAAATCTCAGATTTACAAGCCAATAGAATTTTCTCAATGTCACAGATAATTACCATAGAACCCACAAAACCTATTTTACCATATATGGTTTACAGGTAGGGATGTGCGTTTCGGGTTTCGGAATTTTGGAATTTTCACGAAATTTCCCGATTCGTGTTTTCGGATGCGGCCGAATTTCCGAAAATTTTTAGATCCGAAAATGGCAGATCCGAAAAGTTTTCCGAGCCAAAACGAAATATTTTCGAATGGACTTGAAATGTGTCAAATCGAAATTTATTGCTTTGAAACGAGGAGAACAGACGTTCTGGAAAAACGAAAATTTCCGAAGTTACGAAAAGTCGATACAAAAAACGAGCAAAGTGACCCGAAAATACGAAAAACGGTCGATATTCCGAAAACATGTACAATTCCGAAAAACGAAAATTTCCGAAATTACGAAAAGTCGATACAAAAACGAGCAAAGTGACACGAAAATACGAAAAATGGTCGATATTCCGAAAAAATATGTACACGAAAAACGAGTCGAGCCGAACCGAATCGAAACAGAAATCGGTCGAAACGAGCCGAATCGAAAAGTTTAAAAATCCGAAAAATCGAACCGAATCGAACCGAAAAAAAAAAATCGGTGCACAAGCCTATTTACAGGTAACATTTCAGGTTTAGACAAAGACATTCTTTATGCCCATATTCACATGTTATGGTCATAGAAAGGGGATTGGGAAGGGGGAACTTTCTACAGAGAGTAGGTTACGGTTAAAGAAAAGGGCTTTTTATTTAAATGGTATCTTTTGGTAACCTTTAATATGTATAGAACAGGGAAATTATTATTTATCATGCAGGACAAATCAAAATTAAATCCGTTTGCTGCAAATACATTTAATGTGCTTTTGGGCTGCAGAAGGTGCCAGCTAAGTTTTAGTCCTTTGGGCATAATGCCCAACGTGCTAAAACTGTTTAAAATCAGCTGATGAATGCCCTGACATATCGAGCTCTCAGCAGCCGATGCAGGGAAAAACGAGTGCAGCTCAAACTACTGTAACTCCATTTGGCCAGTAGGTGGCGCCATCTCCCTGCCAAATAGATTATTACAATAAAAATACACTGGGAATTTTCCAAAATATTTCTTACTGTATAATTAATTATACAATGATTTTTCAAAAAAATCACTGGTTCCTGACAATTGTTTTTTTTTAAAAAAATCACTTGGTAGTGAAGGAGTTAATAATTGTCAGTTTTATCTATTGTGGAGAAAAGTAAAAGCAATGTGTATCAGGTTAAGGTGATGGGGTTCACAACTTTGCCTCCACATTTCAGCACTCAAAAAGTAGCTAAAGAACACTGAATTCAATTTGATTTTGTCTGGAATAAATGAAAAGATGGTCTTAAGACGGTGTAAGATAAATCCGTAATGAATCCATTACCAGCTGGGAAGACACCTACCAAACATTATGATTCATTACATTTTCTTCCAAAACTTTGAATTTGCATTTTTTTTTTTCTAGTTAAGTCTATTATGTTAATAGTTTTCTAGTAAAAATAAAATGTGCCAATACAGCAGGGCATGAAACTTGCTGATGTGTTAAATCCATTTGCATGCTAAGCTATTCTAGAACGTCAGTAAATGTAACAGTAAGAGCGAATGTTTGCAATCAAACACTAACACTAACAGTGACACCGGGTGAAGCAGAAAGTTACATCCCAAGAAAAAGAATAAGAAAGAATTCATTTGTTTCAAATGTTGTGGATCATAGAGAGTTATCTTCAGCAGGAGGAGACTCGGGCTGCCGGGCACACAAAGTCCTTTGATCCCACTCTTTCCTTAACCCCTTCACTCCCCAAAGCTCTTTAACTCAATTTTGAATTGAACTACGTTGAAAAGCAATCACTAGCAGATTATCAAAACCCAATTTTCATATCTTTTCCATGCAAGATTAATGCGCTCCCTGTTGAGAAACAAAATCCACTGTTTTAGCTCTCTTTTTCACCATATGTTACTGTAAACAAGCTGCAAGGAGCCACCATAACCTTCACTGGAAACAAAGCTCAACAAACTTTACTGCAGCATTCCAGCAGCCAGAGATTTGGCAGAATACAGGGAGAGCTGTGGGGGCAGTCACTGCTTTACAGGGATAAGATTCAGGGGGATATAATGAGTGTAAACCCCTGTACAGATACAAGGTGTTGCTGTAATTTCCACACACAGGCATTATGCAGCACATACAGATAAAGGTGTTGCTGTAATTGCCATATGCAGGCATTATGCAGCACATACAGATACAAGGTGTTGCTGTAATTGCCATACACAGGCATTATGCAGCACATACAGATACAAGGTGTTGTTGTAATTGCCAAACACAGGTATTATGCAGCACATACAGATAAAGGTGTTGCTGTAATTGTCATACACAGGCATTATGCAGCACATACAGATAAAAGGTGTTGCTGTAATTGCCATACACAAGCATTATGCGGCACATACAGATACAAGGTGTTGCTGTAATTGCCATACACAGGCATTATGCAGCACATACAGATAAAGGTGTTGCTGTAATTGCCATATGCAGGCATTATGCAGCACTTACAGATACAAGGTGTTGCTGTAATTGCCATACACAGGCATTATGCGGCACATACAGATACAAGGTGTTGCTGTAATTGCCATACACAGGTATTATGCAGCACATACAGATAAAGGTGTTGCTGTAATTGTCATACACAGGCATTATGCAGAACATACAGATACAAGGTGTTGCTGTAATTTCCACACACAGGCATTATGCAGCACATACAGATAAAGGTGTTGCTGTAATTGCCATACGCAGGCATTATGCACCACATACAGATACAAGGTGTTGCTGTAATTGCCATACACAGGCATTATGCAGCACTTACAGATACAAGGTGTTGCTGTAATTGTCATACACATGCATTGTGCGGCACATACAGATACAAGGTGTTGCTGTAATTGCCATACACAGGCATTATGCAGCACATACAGATACAAGGTGTTGCTGTAATTGCCATACACAGGCATTATGCAGCACATACAGATACAAGGTGTTGCTGTAATTGCCATACACAGGCATTATGCAGCACATACAGATACAAGGTGTCGCTGTAATTGCCATACACAGGCATTATACAGCACATACAGATACAAGGTGTTGCTGTAATTGCCATACACAGGCATTGTGCAGCACATACAGATATTGCATTGCTAATAATCTCTTTCTGATCACTACAAATCCCCATAAACAGGAGATCTCACCATTTTATTATCTGTCTGCAACACATTTACTGACACAAAGGCCATTTCTGCCTGTATGCTGCAAATGCAGTCCACCTGTAAGCAGGAGATCTCACCCTTTTATTATCCGTCTGCAACACATTTACTGCAACTGAAACAAAGGCTATTTCTGCCTGTATTCTGATTATGCAGACCCCGTGTGACACCTCATACCTGTGCCCATACCGAATAGGCAACCGCAGTAGCGATCGGTCTCAGGGAGGCAACCGACAGATCGAATCTGCTCATGCTCTACTCCAATCCATCGTTCTGCAGCGTGCTACGTAACTTGCGCCATTCCCGACGTGCTGGGCAATAGCTCTTTTTTTAACACAGTGTCCCTTTAAATCTGTACATTTATAGCAGTTAATGCAATTTTCATTTTATTGATTATTTTCTTATAGAAGTTCTATAATGCAATGAATAAAGTGATCAATATAAAGGCTTTCCTTTAAGGAGGACATTTTTTTCTCCACTTTAATTCCTTTTGAAGAGCTAAAATATGCAAGGGAAGCACAGTGTTTGATGGAGGAATATCCAAGGGAGTAAGACGAGTGTGTCTCCATTGTCAAATTTACTGTTTTCAATAAAATTCAGATCCTTGCATGGACAGGGGAGCGGGATTGCAGAAAAGATTATATTGAGGCATAAAGTACAGAAGATAATTGGTTCTCATATAAAAGGACTCTTGTGGATGTGGTGCTTGTGTTGTATTAACTCGCTGAGCACAGTGTTGCAGCACAAAGTATCACATTGAAATCGAGGATGGAATTGCACGAGCAACGCAATCCTGAGCTTTTCCAGGTCGGCATAAATCTTACCCAGTGCAGGATTAATCTTGGGATGTATAAAGGCTCGGGAGTCGCATTATATCTTCTGATGATATATTAGATGATGTTTTATCGGCACAGGTTGTATAGTAGGACTTAGCTAGGTCATTTATTTTTTTACAGTGAACTATAAGGAGTAAGAATGATGTCTGAGAACTTTAAAATGATGCTGCTGGAATAAATTATGATAGCTGTTGCACTATATATATATATATATATATATATATACATATAGATTGGATAGGCCGTGTTAGTCCAGATGCCAAAATCACGAGTATAGCAGCGCGTAGTGATACCTTTTTTATTGGACTAACATTTAAAAGACAAACTTTCGATAGTGTAACCTCTCTTCTTCAGGTGTCATGCCGCCAGGACGCTCACCTCAAGTGGCAGCTGGTATCGGGCGAGTGACGCTGCGGCAGTCCCCACGGTCCGTGCGCCGGCTGGGGGCTTCCCGGAGTCCTGCTCCGCCTCTAGCGGGCTCTGCCGTGTCTGCTCAGGTGGGATCGGCGCTGCCATGCCGTTCTGTCCACCTTGGGCGGAGCGGCAATCGGCATCTGACGTCACGGGGTGGGTGCGGAGACCTGGATTGGTGGTTCAGCCTCAGGGGGAGGGCCCTCAGTCCCGGAGGACCAGATGGGGAACTACACCAGCCACTTCCAGTCCCCTGATTGGCTGCCTCGGTGGGGTGAGTTAATTGGTGGATGGAGGTGCTCTCGGGGAGGGGCTAGACTACCTCTGCACCTATATAAGGCTTTTCTGGACAGTCCATCATAGCTTCAGCGTTGTATCACTCCTGCCAGTGTTACTCTTAGAAGCTCTGTTCCATGATTATTCTGTGTATCAGTTCGTGGCTCAGTACCCGACCATTCTTGATCCGCCATTTGTCCCTGACCTCGATTGTGACCCTGACTACGTCTCTTGGCTTATCCTTTAGTACCGCGATATTCAACCTTCTACCTAAACTCTGCACCTGGGTTCTTCCCTCCCGCCGGACACCCCTGACATCAGGTCTGGAAGCTTTACTAATCAGTATCCTAGAATGAAGACATTGAGGGTCACATGGGTGGGGGGGTTAGCTGTCGTAAACACTGAAAGTCATGGTATATTCAAAATGGGAAAATAAACACCTGCAGGGTTATTCAGAGAGATGTGAACCTCAGGAGAATGACTGGAGAAGTGAAAGTTCTAGCTCAAAATAGCCAAACCAGAAAAATTCTCCCATTTATCTCACTTTCCAAATCAGCTATTTGGTCTATGTTGTTCTCTTCTCCTGCCATTCTCCTGGCTTTCACCTTTCTCTGAATAACCCTGCTGAGAAATCTTATGAATGAAATGAATGAAAATGATCTGAAACGAGAAAAAAAAACCAATGAAAATGATCCAAAACGGCAAAAATAATTGAATGAAATGACACAAAATTTATAAAAACTGGATTTTTTTTTTACCTTGAAACCTGTAGGATTCACTTGATTAAACCTGTCGAACGAAACACCGAAAATCAGGGTTAGAAATTCTAACCCTAATTTCTAACCCTCATTTTCAGTGGTTCGGTCAACAGCTTTAACCCCTTATGGACCAGGGGTCTTTAAAGTCAATGCATTTATGATGTAAACGTTACGTCGTTGGTCCTTATTAATCAGGTGACTCCTATAGGTTTTAATGTAAAAAAATCCCCGTTTTTTATTAAATATTTATTCAACTGTTTACGTTTATTCTTTTCATTTGCATCAAAAAGTCTCTTTACTTATTTTTCAGGCTTTATTAGGCATTTTTCGGGATATAAATACCAGCCGTACAAAATAAATTACAGCCAGTACTACAATAAAATATCAGCCGTACAAAATAAATTACAGCCAGTACTACAATAAAATACCAGCCGTACAAAATAAATTATAGCGGGTACTACAATAAAATACCAGCCGTACAAAATAAATTACAGCCAGTACTACGATAAAATACCAGCCGTACAAAATAAATTATAGCCAGTACTACAATAAAATACCAGCCGTACAAAATAAATTACAACCAGTACTACGATAAAATACCAGCCGTACGAAATAAATTACAGCCAGTACTACAATAAAATATCAGCCGTACAAAATAAATTACAGCCGGTACTACAATAAAATATCAGCTGCACAAAATAGTCCCATAGGTTTCAATGTAAAAAATATTCCCCTTTTTTGCAACTCTATCGTCAGCCCACATTCCTTTGGGCTTCTTATTTCTGTCTGCCGCTCTCCTCTTTTTCTCTTTGACACCTAACTCTCCACTTGTCATGACTTATGGTGTGAAGACGGGTTTCTAGCCACCACCATAATCACTCCGATATCTCGTCATGCTGGATGGGTTTCCTTTTACTCTGTCCATGGGATCCTTCACTGGACCATAATATGTTATTTGAACATTGTTACATGTCTCTATAACTAAATTACCATCTGCGACACTATTGACTATAATTCATGGTGTTAAGATTTGTTCGTTTTATACTTTCAATAAACTTTTAATTGATAAAAAAATATATTCCCCATTTTTATTAAATATTTATTAAACCGGAACTATCCATGGGGCTGATTCAGAACCAAGACCAGCAGCGCCGTGAGGCTCCGGAGCTATCTATGGTACTGAAACATTGCTGAACGCAGCCAGACTGAAAGAAAATAATACAGCTGCGTTCAGCAAAGAATAAAAGCCTTCTTTTAAAATATATTAGGAAACATAAAATTTCACCAAAAATTTCCTGTAAAAAATCCTAAAAATTAACAGGGTTATTCAAAAAGAGTCGATCTGGCCCCAAAATGTAACCGAACAGTGAAATTCAGCATACGGTTACATTTCCTGGCCATTCGGCTATTCAGAGAGCAGGCAGTTTTCCAAATGTTGGCGAATTGCCTGCACATACAGTGCCTGTTCGAGGGCAGTGAAATCCCCATAGAGAAGCAATGCTTCATCTATTCAGAGAACACAAACCAGCAGTGAAAGCCTCCCGAAATACCTTGCCTTTCGGTGGTTTCATTCGACAGGTTTATTCAGGCGAATCCCATAGGCTTCAATGTTAAAAAATATTCCCGTTTTAATCCAATATCTAGTAAACCGTTTATTACTATATTCCGCAGCAAAAAGTCTCTTTATTTATAGATTTTTTAGGATCTTTTAGGCATTTTTTGGATTTTTTGACAAACCTTTTTTTTTTTTTTTAAATCGATATTTTCTTTTTTCTGTAACAGATCTTTTTATTATCATTCATTGGATTTTAGGTGTAAATTCCAGACATTTTCGTTCAGTCGCTTTTTGCAAACAGCGTTTCAATTTTCAAATTTGCAAGCGTACTGTTTTTTTTTTTCCTCACCACGTTCGCCTGCGTGTCGGCTTTTTCCGGCGGCTGCTCTGCGCAGTGATCGGCAGCTAGTCGGGTTTCTCCGGTGTGTTCAGCGTGGTTAACCCAGCTGTTTCAGCGGGTTTCGGTGAGTGTTCGGCGGGTTTTGGCGGTGAATGTTCAGCGGGTTTGCGGCGGGTTATCCCTGCACTACAGGGGGCCCTGCAGTGCTTGCTGAAAGCACCGCAGGGTCAGCGAGCTAGGACCGCCGAATTGCCCCGAAGTGCGAGGAGTGGAAAATCACCGAACGTGCGGTGACTTTTGGAATCTCTTTGAACAACCCTGTAAGTAAATAGACTTTTCGCTGCAAGTGAAAAGAATAAACGGTTGAATAAATATTTTATAAAAACGGGGAATATTTTTTACATTGAAACCTATGGGATTATTTTGGTACAGGCTGTATTTTCTTTTTATTTTATCGCTGGCTGGTATTTTTATTTTAGTCCTGGTGGGTATTTTCATTTTATTGTAGTACCGTCTGGTTGCTGTCTTTGGTACTGAAATATATTTCAGCTGTTAGGACAGGGGGATTACGTATCCTTTTTTGTAACCCTAATCTAAGTTATTAATTAATCTGTTTCTCGTTCCGATAACCGATAAAAACTAAATAACTAAAAAAAAAAAAAACTAATAAACACAAACTAACTAAAAAAAACAAAATAACTAAAAATAACTAATAATTAATAAAAACAAAATAACAAAAAAAAAAAAAAAACTAATAAAAACAAAATACAAATAAACCTGAAATACTTATTAACAATAAAAATGAAATGGACCTGGAATCTAAATACTCCTGTCTGAATTTTCGGATCAGTCCGAAATATGAATCGCGGTAACATACTGAACGACCCAAAACAAAAAAAAACGGAATGAAATGATCCCAAATGAAAAAAAATGGAACGAAAAAGTCCGAGACTGAACTAAACTAAAAAAAAAAGATGCACAAGTCTGTTAAGATGTCTTGTCTTTTGCTGTGGTTGCGTCACACATTCGCTGTGACATCGTGTTGATAAGCTCATGTGATGTTATTGGCGTCCAGAGTGGCATTAATTTGTGGCTAAGATCTTGTATTGATGATGGGAGAGTCGCAGCGCTGCGTAAAGTCTTCTCCAGCGCATTATCCCAAAGATTAACCTCAATGGGGTTAAGGTCTGGACTGTGCGGTGGCCAATCCATGTATGAAAATGATGTCTCATGCTCCCTCAACCACTCTTGCACAATGTGAGCCTGATGAATCCTGGCATTGCCATCTTGGAATATGCCCGCTGTGCCATCAGGGGAGAAAAAACCCATTGATGGAAAAACCTGCTCATTCAGTATATTCAGGGGGTCACATGACCTCCGTTTTTGGGCACGTAACGTCGCTGAACCAACTGACCAACTGAAGGAAACCCAGATCACAACAGGCTTGTACGACATTTGGGAATAATTTTTGGCCAGGCACTGTATAAATAAATATATATATATACAATTTAAAACGTGTTTCTCATTTACTCACAAGATTTTGTGTAACAAACAACAGTGCGTGTATTTTGACAGGACGCACTCACAGGTCTCTTGACAACGTTTCAGCTAGGGATGTGCGTTTCGGGTTTCGGAATTTTCACGAAATTTCCCGATTCGTGTCTTCGGATTCGGCCGAATTTCCGAATCGGATCGGACCCGAAAACCGATAGATCCGAAAAGTTTTCCGAGCCGAAACGAAAATTTTTCGGAATTTTCGAATGGACTTGAAATGTGTCAAATCGAAATTTATTTTTGCTCTATTCATGATTTCGGTTCTATTCATGATTTCGGTTCCGTTTCGGTAATTCTGGAAATCGTATATTTAACTATTATCGGTTATATCGCTGATTCTGTAAATTTTGTATTTGTAAATGCGTATCACTTGTTTCTTGTGAATTCGGGTCAGTTTAGCGTTTTTTAAATCATTTTGTTCATTTTTTTTGTTCCTTGGCTTTCATACCATTTTAATATGATTAAATAAAGTTGTGAAATGTATATTCAATTATTCATAAGAAAAAAAGGATCTTTATTTAATTAAAAAAAACACGATAGAATCGCCAGAATTATCGTAGACACTTTGAAACGAGGAGAACAGACGTTCCGAAAAAACGAAAATTTCCAAAATTTCCGAAAAGTCGATACAAAAAACGAGCAGAGTGACCCGAAAATACGAAAAATGGTCGATATTCCGAAAAAAAAATGTACATGAAAAACGAGTCGAACCGAACCGAATCGAAACAGAAATCGGTCGAAACGAGCCGAATCTAAAATTTTAAACATCCGAACAAATCGAACCGAATCGAACCGAAAAAAAAATCGGTGCACAAGCCTACAGGGTTATCCAAAGAGATTCGAAAAGTCACCGCACGTTCGGTGACTTTTCGTTCTCTTCAATTCGGTTCCTTTTGCCGATTGCATTTCGGTGACCCTGCGTGTATTCAGCAAACACCACAGGGTCCCCGAATTGCAGGGAAAAGCTGCCGCAAACTCACCGAAAACTAACGAATGCATGCTGAAAACAAGCAAAAACATCTGGATTAACCTTTGAAAAAGACGAACAGGAGCCGAACAGGAGCCGAACAGGAGCCGAATCACACAGAGCCGAAGCAGCTGTGACGCAGACAGAGGGAGGTGAATAAATTAGAAAAACCATTTGTATGAATCTGGGAAAAAGAAACGCTGTTTGCAAAGAAACTACTGAGCGAAAATGTCTGAGATTTTCACAGGAGGTCCAGGGAATGATAATAAAGAGGGCTGTTACAAAAAAAATAAGTAAACTGAAAAAAAAAAATAAAAAAAAATCGGACTTTTAATAAAAATAAAAAAAAATCAGAAAAATGCTTAAAGTATCCTAAAAAATCTATAAATAAAGAGACTTTTTGCTGCAGAATTTTATAATGAACGGTTTATTAGATATTGAATTAAAAAGGGAATATTTTTAACATTGAAGCCTATGGGATTCTCCTGAATAAACTTGCCGAATGAAACCACCGAATGGCAGGGCATTAGGGGAACCTTTCACTGCTGGTTTGTGTTCTCTGAATAGCCGAAGCAGTGCTTCTCTATGGGGATTTCACTGCCCTCGAACAGCCACCGAACAGGCACCGTATGTTCAGGCAATTCGCCAGGATTTGGCGAATTGCCTGTTCTCTGGATAGCCGAATGGCCAGGAAAGGTAACCGAACACTGATTTTCAGCGTTCGGTTACCTTTCTCAAGCAATTCGGATCTCTTTGGATAACCCTGCTAGTTTCAGCCCACAATCTAGACTTTATCAAGTCAGAAGTAAAGTGCAAGAAACACTGTGTTTACATGTTATTAGCTGCCTGGGATTGTTCTGTTTTAATTTCGTACACTGTACATTTTTTTTAAAATTTTAATACCGTGCTGTTCTGAATATCGGAAATGGATGAGTATATCGGACGCTTCTGATGTTCTGACTCAATACCGAAATATCTTAAGTTTCCGATAGAATCATCTGATTCTAATTTTATTTAACAAAACAAAAATTCGGGATTCCAAAACACTCTGAACCGAAACCAACATTTGTGTCTATACATTAAGTATAGAGTTAACTGAAAGCTTTTTTTAATATTACAATTATTAGAAAAATGGGATGTTAGCTATTAAAAATAAAAGATTAAGAGCTAAATTACAATCTTCGCGCAAGGCATAAATAATCATTAATGTGTGGGGCAAAACCATTTGCGCCGAATTCCGTATTACATACTCAGCGCAACAACCGTGTGTGAACCTGCGCGAGCTTACTGTTCTTTGTGCGTCCTATACTTAACATTGTGAGCGCAAATGCGTTTGTACGCTGTTACGCGGATGGTATTACAATCTATTTTGCGGTAATTGCCGTATGGCCTTATCGCACATAATCTTAGCAACTCCTAAAAACTGGTGTTAATGGCAAATTTGAACAACCTGGCCGAATCCAAATACACCAGCCCATAAAAAGGAATGCAGCAAAGCACAGCGGCCCATTCAAATCAAACCAAACCAATACAATGGATGAAGTTGTGTGCGCATGTATTATTGCCGCAGCATTAAAGCTCGCATTGACACTGACAGACGCAATTTGTTAACGTGAGACAGGTGTGGTCCTTAATTCTGATTGGCTGAATCTCGAAAAAAACCTGTGTGCGCAAAGCTTTTTGCGTGAGACGGTACTGCGCGTGCATTTGGGCGCGACTGTTTGTACGCGCTATTGATCGGCGGAAGAAAAAACGTGCGAGGATTGTAATTCCAGCGCTGATTTGCGCGCGCAAAACTTTAACAGTTGGCGCAAATATTTTCACTTTGCGGGAGGATTTTTGCGTTAAGAATGTAATGCGGCCCTAGAAATTTTGCAGAGACATTGTTGTTCTGAGTCAGTTAAAGGCTTAAAATAATGTAAATTTGCTCCTTTTTAATTTTTCATGTATTGGTTTATCCTTTACACAGATATATCACTGGGATGAAAGGGTGTAAACTATAGATGGTATCCCTCATCTGGCACAATGTCATATGGGGTCTGCATTATCAGCAAACAGACAGGAATGGCCTTTGTGTCAGTAAATGTGCTGCAGACAGATAATAAAATGGTGAGATCTACTGCTTGCGGGGATTTGTAATGATCAGAATGAGATTATTAGCAATGCAATATTTGTATGTGCTGCATATAATGCCTGTGTATGGCAATTACAGCAACACCTTGTATCTGTATGTGCTGCATAATGCCTGTGTATGGCAATTACAGCAACACCTTGTATCTGTATGTGCTGCATAATGCCTGTGTATGGCAATTACAGCAACACCTTGTATCTGTATGTAATGCATAATGCCTGTGTATGGTTATTACAGCAACACCTTGTATCTGTATGTGCTGCATAATGCCTGTGTATGGCAATTACAGCAACACCTTGTATCTGTACTGTACAGGGATTTAAACTCATTATAACCCCCAAATCTTATCCCTTTACAGCAGCGAGTGAACCCTCAGCTCTCTCTGTATTCTGACAAATTCCTGGCTACTGGAATGTGGCAGTAAAGTTTGATAAAAGGGAGTGTGGGGGCTGCTCCTTGCAGCTTCTTTACAGTACAGAGGAAAGGAGTAGAGGAGAGCACAGCTGAAAAAATCATTTTGTTTCGTTTGAAAATCTTTTCACCTAAAACAGAATTTGTTTGTATACTGATTTGTTTCATTTCGTAATTCCGTTTCGTAATTTAGTTTGTAATTCAAAGTTGATTCGGATCACTAAAAAAAACAAAAAAAACAATAAATCAAATCCTGCTCAATTACTGTTACATTAGGGTTAAACATGACGGTTAAAAGTTAAGCTAGGGTTAAATATTGAGCTGTTCATTGGCCTGTGCTGCTTAATACAACAGATTCAGCACCACAGCCAGTTGACAGGGATGGGTTGCTCTGTGAAACAGTAAAACAAAACTGATTCATTTTCAGAATTTCATCTGTAATTTGGGATTGATTCGAATTCGTTTCGAAATCGACTTGGATCACTAAAATAAAAAATCAATCATTCAATCAATGGTTCTCTCGTGAAACAGTATAACAAATCAATTTCGTTATATATACCGTTTCGTTTTCGCTTCAATTCGGATGAAACCAATTTGTTATTTCGGAAGTTCTTCCGAAATGCGAATTAATGAATTTTCAAACGAATTGAGATTCATTACGAAACAAATGCACACCGCTAGAGAAGAGTGAAGTCTCACTGGGGATTTTGTTTCTCCTCAGGGAGCGCACTAATCTTGCTTTAAAAAGATACGCATATTGAGTTTTCTATGCTACTTTTAGCTTTTCAATGTATTACAATACAAAATCCAGATAACTTGTTTTTGGTGCTGAAAGAGTTAACTGGAAGTCTAGATCTGCTCACTGCATTATGAATATGTTGGCAGTCAGGTGTTTTAAGACAGAATTAAAGCTCCCAGACACATTGTTTAGACCCTTAGCTTTCAGTGTGTGATACATTTTATATGTTATGTTTATGTTTCCTCGGAGTGAGTTGTGTAAACATGCAACACATGTTCATTTTACTGCTCTTACACTACGAGTCCCAAAGAAGGTGAGTATAGATTGGCAGCGTTATCGACCAATACAAACGCTGGAGGTTTAGTGCTGGTTGGAATCTTAAACTCCTCGAGTCGCACATGGATTGAATGTATTATTGATGCAGAAAAACATGAACATTCTTTGTTGTATCCTCTGTGCATCAGACACAAACTGCACCATACCGGGGTTTAACCGAGTCATAAAATGTATCAATGTAAAGGAGGCGCAGAATATTAACTGAAACTCTTAAGCACATTCCTGAGAAATCAGCTCAGAAAGAAGAAAATGACCATTCTCAAAACCAGGACACATGAAAGGAGCCGCGTCACAAATGGGGACTTGATCTTGTGAATATAATGCAAGTGCAAGTACGGAGACAGGTGTACCCTGCTGATTAGGGATGTGCATGGCTGAAAAATTAATTTTGTTTAGTTTCGTTTTCGGAATTTTGTAACTAATTTCGTTTCGTATTTCAATTCGGATTGATTTGAAATTTCGAATCGATTCGATAGTTGTTGATATCCATTTGATAGTTCATTTCAAATTCGATAGTTGATATCAATTCAAATTTTTCTTTTATGATGATAACACAGTGTAAAACGAAATAAATTTGTAATATACCGTTTCATTTCGAATTCGTATCGTATTGATTCATTATTCGGAAGTACTTCCGAAATACGACTTATCAAATTTCGTTCCAAATTCAGAATTTTTCCGAAATTAATGCACATCTCTACTGCTGATACACACAGCCTGTGCAAAAATAAGTCCCCCCCCCGTAATATCTGGTTGAGTCGCCTTTTGCTGTGATTGTGGCACACATTCGCCGCGGCATCGTGTGGATAAGCTCATGCGATGTCACAGCATTTATTGGCATCCAGAGCGGCATTAATTTGTGACCAAGATCTTGTATTGATGATGGGAGAGTCGCGGCGCTGCGTAAAGTCTTCTCCAGCACATTATCCCAAAGATTAACCTCAATGGGGTTAAGGTCTGGACTGTGCTGTGGCCAATCCATGTGTGGAAATGATGCCTCAAGCTCCCTCAACCACTCTTGCACAATTTGGTGGTGGTGGTGACTTTTTGAATAGAAATTCAGCTTTCTGAGAACACATTATTAAGATCACAATAAAAATGCCGACCTCACAAAATGCTTCTGAGATTTGAGGGGAAAATAGAAGGTTATATGTGTTTAAGGGTGTAAAAACACACATTTTCTATTTTATTATAAGGATATTAGTATATTTTTCATTTGCTTTGGCAATTAACTGTTTGTTATAGAATGAAACATGAAAATGAGCTAAGGATACCCATTATGCAGACAATTTAATGCAAGATTAGCGCGCTCACTGGGGACAAATGAAATTCCCACAGAGATTTCTCTACTATCAACCTGTGTTACTGTAAACAAGCTGCAAATAACAGCCCTCACTGTAACAAAAAGCTCAACAAACTTTACTGCAGCATTCCAGCAGCCAGGGATGTGTCAGAATACAGGGAGAGCTGTGGGGTCAGTCGCTGCTGTACAGGGATAAGATTCAGGGGGTTATAATGAGTGAAAATCCCTGTACAGTACAGACACAAGGTGTTACCGTAGTCTCCAGGCACATATACAGATATTATTTTTATATTTGTTTGGTATTTTTTTGGAAGCTACATTGCTAATAATCTCATTATAATCACTATGAATCCCCATAAGCAGGAGATCTGAGCATTTTATTATCTGTCTTTATCACATTTACTGGATATATGACACGAAGGTCTTTTCTGCCTGTATGGTAATACTGCAGACCCCATTTGAAATTGTGAAATATAAGGGATACCATCTAGAGCTCAGAATCGTACATTTCAACAATATTTCTGTAAAGGATAAATGAATACACAAAAAATTTAAATTGAGCGAATTAACATTATTTACATTTTTTAACTATCTCAGATTAACAATTTTCGTGTGAAACCTCTATTTCCCCCTGTATTTGTTAACTACACATCCCCATGTTTGAAATACATGCTATGATAAAAAAATTCAATAAAAATTTGCTTGGTAGTGAAGGGGTTAAAAAGCTGAAATATAAATACTTCCTAATTATATATTTTATTATTTTGTTATTTTTATATATTGTATTAATATATAATATATTAATTAATAATGTTGTTAATATTATTATTTAGGTTACAGATCATCACAGTAGAATAAACGTTGGTTTCGATAAAGATTTTTTTTCCTTTCCAAATGCCGCATGGTCTGGCTCATCTGTGGATGAGTCTAGAACCTCAGCGTTGCATTCTTTTCGGAGATGACTCCTGCCGTGACCGCATTTTATTGTCGCGTTTCCTTTTCGAAACCGGATTTAAAATTAGAAGGTATTGTAGGAGCAAATCCCTTTGTCTTCACGGCACATTAACATGCAAGATTAAAGCAGGAGGTATTGTGTAGGCCTGGGTGCATGGAGGTGTGTGTAAGATAAGGGAATCGTTTGTTGTGTCATTTGCAACTGAAAAGGAAGGTTTGTATTGGCTGATCGCTCAGAATGTGCGGTGCTTAACTTGACGTGTCACAACATTTGGTTTAGTCTCTAACCTGTGTATTCACTCAAAGGGATAAATGTTATTCTAAGCCTTTAGAGATTTATTTTTTTATGAATCAATTTAACCCCTTCACTACCACGTGATATTCCAGGATTCCACATCCAGGAGTCAGTGGATTGTTGAAAAATCCCTTTTCACTAATTATAACCTGGGAATAGTTCCAATATATAATTAATGCATGATTTACTGTACTAACCCCATGTGATAAGACTTCGCCATCTGCTGGCCACAAGGAGCTATTGCAGCTGAGGCTCCGTGCTGCAACATGTGACTGGCTCCGTGTCACACAGATATTCATTTATAGAAACCATTTATATATACAAGGCACCTTGGGTGTCTTGACTGAGGTACTAAAAATTTGGGGTCAACTCGTGGAGCCTATTTGTAAACAATATTCATTTGCAACAAGTGAATTACATTTACTTTGATAAAGCAAAGCCCAAAATCGTGTTACCACTGTCACTGGCTGCTGTGTCTGTTACTGTTGATTAAGGTTGCACTGATGCCATTCATAGAAGACCAAGTACGAGTACCGATACTTTTATTTAATGTCATGTGACTGCTTTCCAATAAATAATTTAGGATTTAGCTGAAAGTCTGTCCAATTTCTGGAAATATTAAAATGTACGCTCATACATCACATTTACCCATTGCACAGGCCTGCACCCACCCTGACCACACATACAGACATCACACCTCACTTCTGATATATATGTTTACTCACACCACACCTCAGACACATACATAACCACAGACTTCAGATACATGTATACCCACGGCACACCAGACCTCAGGACACATGTATAACCACAGACCTCAGATACATGTAAACCCACAGACCTCAGATACATGTAAACCCACAGGCCTCAGATACATGTAAACCCACAGGCCTCAGATACATATATACCCATAGACCTCAGACACTGGGGCTGCTGACAGAATGCATTAAAAGCATTCTGCCCGCATTCCCCTCCGGCTGGCCGAAATAACGGCTGGAGGCCACGTCACAGTCTTCACAGGATGGCAGCCACCTGGTGGAATGCAGCCAGATGGATGGGAATGCTGGCAGAATGCTGTTAATGCATTCTGCTAGCAGCCCCAGCCAGGGGCGTACCTAGAACATTTGGCACCCAGGACGGATCCTATATTTGGCACCCCCCCAACTTTAACCCTTTCCATGCAGCGGACACGATGAGCGCGTCCTGCTGCATGGCCACTTCGCTGCGGAGGACGCGCTGAGCACGTCCTTCCTTAGCAGCGGGGATCGGCCGGGATTCCGGCCGATTGTGGCGGCCCCCCGGTGCGGGCTGACATCCTCGATGTCAGCCCAGCCTCCGGGACCCCGGCGGGCACAATAGACGTCATGGCGCCTGCGCCATGACGTCTATTTCAGGCACCCCCGGCCATTGTGGGGAAGGTGCCTGAAGGGGAGGGGGGGAACCTCTCCCCCTCCCCATCCGTGTGGGCCAGCGAGTAAAGGCAGGCTGTCTTTAACCTCTAGGGGGCTGGATCGCGATATGGCGCTAACATGTGCCGTATTGCGGTCCCCTCCCGGAGCTAGCCGACATCTTGGATGTCAGCCAAGCTTCCAGGATATCCCCCTAACGACTGGCGTCATCGCGCATAGCGCGATGGAGCCAGTTCCGCAATTATCCCCTTGCTGCCACCTATGGTGATGATAGGGGGTTCCAATGAACCCCCTATCTCCCGATCCGTGACAGCTAGGAGTTAATGTTTGATATCATTGGAACGACCAGAGCATGGCCTTTCAAATGATACCAAACATGACCATGTAAAAAAAAAACAATTAAAATAATTTTTTTTGTTTTTGTTTTGTTTTATTAATGCAGCAATATTGTTCCCATTTCAATTATAATGTGAACAATGATGCTGCACTAACGATTTTTTATATGGGGGGCGTTTGCCAAAAAACACTTTATTTTCCCCAAAAAAAGTAACGATTCCCCGTTTCTAATTTTTTTAACAAGCGCACCCCATAGAAAATATAACCGCAAACGCTTGCATGTTAAAATGTGAAAAAAAAACACTTTACACATTGTAAATTATTGAAAATTCTAATTTTATTGCAGTTTTTGTTATAATATACAGACAGGACATGACGTATACATATAATAATGATATATTATAAATCTGCCGAGTCTCCCGGAAAGAACAATATATAATATGTCTGGGTCATATAATAAAATGTGACTTCAAATCGCATTTAGACATGATGAATGAAACCGGTTAAAAGGAGCTCAGCACAGAGGTGTGAAAAGGCTCAGCAGCGAAAAGGTTAAAATGTAAAAAAAAAATTATAAATAAATAAATGACACACACTTTTTTTAATGTTTTCGAAAATATTTTTAGTTATAGCATTCTGGCAGGACATGATGAAAGGTATTTTAATATGATAGGTAGTTTTTTAATTTTTGCATTAGTGTGAAATCCCCCCTCCTTTTTCCAGCATCGTGTCTGTTCAATTTCGTTTCCTCTCGAGGCTAGTCAGCGGGGTGATGGAAATAGATATCCTGTGTTAACTTAGAATGCCCGCGAAATCTTTGTTACATGATGTAGAAATGTATCTGCTCTGATTGGTTGTTGTATCACATTCCTATGTTGGGAGTGAAAACTGCAGGAAGTTTTTATATATAACGAACATTTCTATTGGATGTTGAAACAATAAACCAATCTGACAGACCACGGACTGATCAGATGATAATCTGCCATATCTCGGTGTGATTGTGTATATCGTCTCCTCTGATCAGAGTCGCGCAGCGCCTTACTTCAATTTTGATATATAAGAAGAAACTTGAAAAAGGTTTATGGTAATTATAATGGAAATTAGAACTTAACAGTTGGTGTCAAAAGTGGGATTTAATAATTCAATTGTCTAATATGCTTTATTTCATGTTAAGCAATTGCCTATATAGATAAAAGAATCTTTTCTTCCATGGGGAGGCTGTCTGTGAGAGCCACTGTGTTGTTGTAGGACGCTCTGTTTGTTTTTTCTTTGTTGTTTGTTTATCTGTACTCGCCTGATAGAGAACTGTTAATGAGCGGTGACTCACTCGTTATGTTGATGTACCCTGATGAAGTTCTGGTGCTGAGTATTCGTTATGTCACTCACCCGGGAAACTGAAAGATGTTTCTAGCGTTGAGTAAATGTGTGTGTCTTTGTGTCCATAGTGTAGCTCTATTGTGTTCTGGAGTTCTGGCTCGTAGCATTTTATTTTAATTGATTAGATTTTGATTTAGAAACATAGAAAAATGTCGGCAGATAAGAACCTTTCGGCCCATCTAGTCTGCCCAATTACATGGATACTTTACCTGGATTTATCTTTTGTTTAGGATAGCCTTATGCCTATCCCATGCCTGCTTAAATTCAATTACTGTTTTGGCCTCTACCACTTCAACTGGAAGACTGTTCCATGTATCCACCACCCTCTCAGTAAAATAATACTTTCTGATGTTACTTTATACATAATATATGATTTCTTCTTGTATATCGAATAATTTTATCTCCCATTGAGAGACAGTTTTTTCTTTTTCCTCTTAATTTTTTATTTTTTATTTTCTTGCGCGCTGCTGCCATTTTTTCATTTTTTTTGCGGCATGTGTTTGCGCGCTGATTCTAAAGGATTTGCTAACTGGTTTTTTTCAGATTGCATGTTTGTTTTTGTTTTATATTTTATTTTGTTTCTTGCCATTGATTGCGTCTGTTTATTTAAATGTTTGTCTTTACTAACTATTAATATATGTGTTTATCTTTGATGTTTTGTATTTCGTAGTTTTGATATTATGTTTTTTATATGTAATTTATGTATTGGGACTGCTCTTAAAACAGGTTGCTTTGTTTCAGTCTTTACTGCCTTGCCTCGTTTAAAAAAAAAAAAAAAAAAAAGGAACAGGAAATGGAGACAATAGGGCTTTACTTTTACAGTGACTTTCAAAAGCGCCTGCTAACTTTTTTCTCTTTCTCATACATTCATTTTTTCTCTCTTTGTTCTTTTTTTATTTAATTAAAAAACTCTTTATTTTTAATGTATAATTAATGTGTAATGTGTTTGTATAAGGTTTTTTTTTCTTTGAATGCTAGTAGTCTTTTAGCAGTGCAAGTTGGATAATGGAATATGTAGTTATTTTTGTTGTTCTGTGAGTATCTATTTGGGATAATTGAACAGTATATACAAATGACATGTGTCTAATGCCTTGAAAGACTGTAGTAGCAGTTGAATTCTGGAGCTGTTAGTGCTTTATAAAACTGTAACTGTTGTGGAATTGGGCGCGGTTTGAGTGCTTCGGCGTGCGTACAGAAGTGGAACAAAAGAAAGTAATTATGGGAGCTGGATTTACTGTAAATGGATTATAAATTGATGTATGATATATATATAAAAAAATTAGTGTATCAAGGTGATGGGCTCAAAGTTGTACATTTTCCCAAGAGAGGCGTGGTCGGTTATTTTCCTCTGGTCTTTGTTTGAGTCCAGCACTAAGGGATTGACCGCACCTTAATATAGGTTATATGTTTTGCCAAAATGGCTGACTGAGATCATTTACAGTGTTTGTAACTTGTATAATGGAATATATATGTAGGTTCATGTTTGGTTGTTTGGAATCTAAGAGGATGAAGTGATATAAAGCTGAAGGATTTGAGTGAAAGTTTAAAGGAAAGCGCCTACAGGTTTAGTAGCGCTGTACAAAGGAATTTAGGCAGATTTCAAATGAGAGAAGGTGGTTTTTTGGTTTTATTTTAGTTGACTAAGGGAGATGGAAGGTTGTAGTTTGGTATCTGAGTATTGTTTGATTGTTTTCTTTTTCTGCAGTGGTAGCCAGATGTCTAGTTTTATTTTTTTTGCTGTCTGTTTTTGTCTTTTGGTGTGAAGTGCAATAGCGTATAACTGTGCCCCCATTGAATATTCTTGGAGGGAATAAAACAGGTTGTAAAATAGCTGCACAAACACCTCACATTTGAATGTTTGTTTTTAACCAATATTCTTAATAAAGATTATTGATGTTTATTAAGAATCTTTTTCTCTGAGTTTCCTCTGAGAACTTTGTGCTAATTAACGCGTCAAGTTTTAAACATGCCCTTCTATACTTTCTTTCCCAGTTCATGATATTTTTGTTGTGTTCTTTTATTTGAATTGAAGTTCACATTCTTTCCTAGTCTCCTCCATTTTGTCTCACTCATGACCCCTCCTCTCCTCCGTGTTGTCTCTCTCATGACCCCTCCTCTCCTCCATTTTTTCTCTCTCATAACCACTCTTTTTCTTTGTGTCCAAAAAATGTGTTGCATTTTTTTTCTCCATTTTAAAAGTATTTTAACCATATGAATTTTAAAGTTTTTGACAGGTTAATAATACATTTTTTGTATTATTAGTGTTTGGTGCGTGTATAAATAAAAGCCACCATCTTTGCCTCTCCTTCGCTGAAAAGCAGCTGGAGGGGCTTGGAGCTGCTCAGTAGAGCGGCCTTTTGGTTACAATTGTTAGGTACCCACTCTAAAGAGGTGCCTTGAAGTGGCGAGTGGGCTTACGTTGCAATGGCCATTGAAACAAACAAAAACCTCATTTTTGTTGTACATGGAACACATAGAAACGAGCGCAGATGACACTCTTTTTCCTTGTTATGTTTTATACATTGACTGGGCTGTTACTCCTGGCAGTTGCTGCCGCTCCGAAAATAAGTGAGTATGGCGCGACGCCATTTTTTTTTGTATTTATGTATATCATGCTTGTAACACCAGTCCGTCGTTCTGCAGCTGTTCCTCTTTCCATGTTTTTGCTTTTGATCCCAAATGGGAAGTGTTTGGTGCGTGTATAAATAAAAGCCACCATCTTTGCCTCTCCTTCGCTGAAAAGCAGCTGGAGGGGCTTGGAGCTGCTCAGTAGAGCGGCCTTTTGGTTACAATTGTTAGGTACCCACTCTAAAGAGGTGCCTTGAAGTGGCGAGTGGGCTTACGTTGCAATGGCCATTGAAACAAACAAAAACCTCATTTTTGTTGTACATGGAACACATAGAAACGAGCGCAGATGACACTCTTTTTCCTTGTTATGTTTAATACATTTTTTTTCCAAGTTTTTACTTTAGGTGAAAATTACCCATGCATGCCAACTTTGATCAAGCTAGATGGAAGATTATGTGATACCAATATTGATAAAGCTGTTGGAATTGAAGGAAATTTACTCAAACACATTATCATTTCACATTGCAATGTTACATCAACCGGATAATAAGGAATTATCAGACACCAGGCAATAAAACATTCTAGTTTATCGATAACTCATCAATAAATCATGCGATTAAAGAAGATCATTGATTTGGAAATAAAACTTAAGACATGTCAGTTTTACAAAACTGTTATTTTCAACCAATAAGACAGAAGACAAAGAAAGAAGATAATGTATTTTTATATGCTGATGTATTATCTTTGTGTTGTCGTCTAAATGATAATTATTTTGTGTCTTTTATTATTTTATATTTTATTATTATTGTTGTTTGGTTACAATCAATATATTGTTCAAAATTCCCTGACACATTTAGGATTATTGAAGATCACATCCAATTAAAATTAGAGTTAATTAATGTATTTAGGAACATATAATTTAATGCATTTGCATAAATACGTTTCATGACATATATAGTGGTAAATGGAAAGTTCCGATTCGGTAAAATTAATGCTGTTTTTTTTTTTTTTTTTTTGTCATTTCATTTGAGGATTGGTGTGTTTTATAAACACCAGGTTTGTTTCAAAACACCGAACAAGACTGAATAGGATAGTAATTAAATATTTTTTATTTTTTTTATATTTAAAATGGGTGGAATATGCACTAATATGCACTTCGGCTATTTCCCTTTTGAGCCAAAGTTGCGTATATATATTTTTCTCTAACAATGAGTCAGAAGTAGTATAATTTTTTTCTCATTGCGTGAGGCCGATAGGCTTTGCGGGGAAATTTTTAAATTTATTATCTGTGTCTCTTCTTGTGTAAATTAACATTTTTATTGTTTTCGTGCATTTGAGAGTGACAATGAATGAATGGATGTATATGATTAGCGGGGTATACCATATTTTCTTTTTTTTATTTTCTTTATTGTTGCTACAACCGTATCGCATCATCAAGAAACCTGACAGTCACAATGACATATGGAACGAATCATGGACATTTTGTGTCAAGTTCAAAGGTCACAGGTAATAAGCAACCAGCGCAAAGAGACAGCTTGTTCAGGAGTCCCTATGGTGGGAGCTCTGATGACATTTAATGATTATGCGTCTCAAGCTGGGATGTTGAAAAAGACCAGACCTTGATCTCGCACTGTGGACTATGGTATTAGATTATGGAATATTATTTTTTTATTTATTTAATCTCCTAGATAAGTGTGAGAAAGGAATGGATTTGGGAAAATGAGAATGTATTTCTTGAGAGTGTGTATGAATGCAGGTGTGTATGCGGTCTGTGGAGTGAAGCTGAACACAGGAAAACACACAGATATAGATCTGACTCATGTTGATTATTAGATAAATAACCTTTTACATTCAAGTTATTATATTTTTCTTGTTCGGTGAAGTACATTTTGGGAAATGGGAATAAATAGTTATTCAATGTCTAGATTAGGTATTTTGGCCCAAACTGCAAGTGTGGTTCGCTGGTAGAGTGAATCTAGATAGATAAGTATATTTTATGCTCATAAAGGGCCTCCTTGGGGAATCCCTTTTGTATATCGTAAAGGTATTAGGCGAGGATACTATGACCCCAGGTATAATTAGTTTAATTGTCTAGTTTATTTTATCCATTTTAGTGATCACGATTGTTTATGTGATCAATGAGACGATTGAAAAGTATTTTAATATGATAGGTAGTTTTTTAATTTTTGCATTAGTGTGAAATCCCCCCCCCCTCCTTTTTCCAGCACGGTGTCTGTTTAATTTCGTTTCCTCTCGAGGCTAGTCAGCGGGGTGATGGAAATAGAAATCCTGTGTTAACTTAGAATGCCCGCGAAATCTTTGTTACATGATGTAGAAATGTATCTGCTCTGATTGGTTGTTGTATCACATTCCTATGTTTGGAGTGAAAACTGCAGGAAGTTTTTATATATAACGAACATTTCTATTGGATGTTGAAACAATAAACCAATCTGACAGACCACGGACTGATCAGATGATAATCTGCCATATCTCGGTGTGGTTGTGTATATCGTCTCCTCTGATCAGAGTCGCGCAGCGCCTTACTTCAATTTTGATATATAAGAAGAAACTTGAAAAAGGTTTATGGTAATTATAATGGAAATTAGAACTTAACACATGACGTATACATATAATAATGATATATTATGAATCTGCCGATGGTGAATCATGTGTCCTCTGTGCTGTGCAATAAGAGGTGAGTGTAGATTTTTTTGAATAATTGTTATTTTTAAGTGATTTTGCAAACTCACAACATATCCATCCTCATGCAATGAACAAAAGTACACATGTGGCTGGTTTTGTTGATGGGAGTTGTGTGTGTGTTGGGGTGGCTTGTTTTGTGTGATAGGAGTTTTGTGTTGGTGTCTGGGTTGTGTGTTGGTGGCTGGTGTTGTGTGATGGGGTTGTGGGTTGGTTTTGTGTGATGGAGTTCTATGGGTGGCTGGTTTTGTGGGATGGGAGTTGTGTGTGGGTGATGGGTTTTGTGTGATGGGACTTGTGTGTGTGGGTGGCTGGTTTTGTGTGATGGAGTTGTGTGTGTGGGTGGCTGGTTTTGTGTAATGGGAGTTGTGTCTGTGGGTGGCTGGTTTTGTGTAATGGAGTTGTGTCTGTGGGTGGCTGGTTTTGTGGTTTGGAGTTGCTGAGCAGAGAATGTGTGTGTGTTTTGCAGGTATACGATGTTGCTATGGTATTTTTTCTTTACTTTTCCATTTTTTTAAGACTAAAAGATTAAGAAATTTGATTCCCCGAAGTGCAGGGAACAACAGAACACCAAAATATTGGCGTAATTTCGGTGCTCTGTGAGTAATCCCTTTAGTGACGAGGTTTTCTGCTGCCCATTGGAAAGTGAAAGCCTAGACCTTGCCTACCCAGGACACACTTGAAAATTAGTGAAATCTCAATGTATCCTTCCTGGTAAAATACTTTGCAAAAGTAAAAAAAAATATATATATTGTTTTTCAGTGTCACCCTAGGGGGTGGTGCCAACCGGTGCGAGTCGCCCCACCTAGGTACGCCCCTGGCCCCAGCCCCTTGGATACTGGCAAGCCAGCGCATCGCTGGCTTCCGGGTATCAGTAGATTTATCACCTACTAGTATCAGTATCTTCGCTCCCTACTGCTGATTGTAAACCAGATCAAGGCAGAGAAGGGGTTAATATCTATGGATATATGAGATGGATAGTTAAAGGGCCAGTACCACCAAAAAAAGTCCTTATTGTGTTTATTTTATGTTGCTGATATCTTACATGTGCTTTGCTTTTCCCTTGTATGTTTAGTTAAGGAAATATCTTTCTCTATATGTGTCACTGGGCGCATCCATTGTGTGATATTTTCCTCTATATATGTCACTGGGTTCATCCATTGTGTGATATTTTCCTCTATATGTGTCATTGGGTGCCTCCATTGTGTGATATTTTCCTCTATATGTGTCACTGGGTGCATCCATTGTGTGATATTTTCCTCTATATGTGTCACTGGGTGCATCCATTTTGTGATATTTTCCTCTATATGTGTCACTGGGTGCATCCATTGTGTGATATTTTCCTCTATATGTATCACTGGGTGCATCCATTTTGTGGTATTTTCCTCTATATGTGTCACTGGGTGCATCCATTGTGTGATATTTCCTTCTATATGTGTCACTAGGCGCATCCATTGTGTGATATTTTGTATCTTTCCATCACTTGCTCCTCACTGTGTGGCTTTGGTCATAGAATGGAGTGAATGGGTCAGTCACTGACTCACAACATTGTATTGTGTGGGATGTATTTAAAGGACATCACCAGGGGGGAGATTAAAGTGGTTCAAGCCGACTGTCAAATGTCGTTTAGCTGCCATCTTTTATCTCGGATAGTCTAGACAAAACAATAGACACCCTTCAGCCTTGTCTAAAGATACCCTGCCCCACTCCATTGCCTCTTCACTCCTATTTATCCTACGTATCCTTTACCACAGCTGTAAAGCAAAACTTGCCATGAGAAAAATCCACAAAATGGAAACAGGAGATAAAAGCTCGGGCTGAGTAAGAGTAATTAGAGAGAAAAGTGGAAACAGCTGGAAAGGAGACCTGAAATTATGGACCAGGCCTCGGTGGGTGGGACAGCAGAGTGGAGAAATGGTGGATCTGTCTGTGTATGCTTTAATCTTGTTCCAGGGAGCAGAGTGGAGAAGTGGTGTTGTTTACAGCAACCTTTGAAGTCTAAGTCTCGGCCCAGAATCATCAGCAGCTGCAGTTAAATAGTGAGAATAGAAAATGGAAAATTTTACAGCTGGGAAAAAAATACATATTTTTGCACAGACAAAAAAAAACAACGCAACCTCGAAACAATGTTTACAAATAGTAAAAATATTAAACTGAAAACCATAACAAGCGCTGCAGCGTCGCGAGATCCGAGCTGAAGAGGCTTTCTGGAGGGACGAGACACTTCAAAAACACAGGAGGTGTTTTTGCCAAATGTCAACAGGGTTTACATGATTCATTAAAGCCAATATTCACCCTGAGACCGGACCGTAAGAGCAAGAATGGCAATACCACCTCTGCCGCCCCCAACTCTCCATGGGTCGCGTCCTTTAACATCCCCTGAACTGGAGGTTGCGGATTCTTACAATGCTTTGGTATGAATCCTTCAACGAGAGACATTATCCTCACATACCCCCAGCGAGCTGCTACAGTAAACCTATTAATAATACATCGTCTAACAACACACGTCTGCTGGGGGGGGGGGTGCGATACTCTATACTTTCTTTATACACAATCTTATTTGTGTGGTTTTTTTCCCCCGGATTAGTTTTTATCATCTTTCCGACACGATGAAACGCAATGTTCTTCATGGTTTGCCTTATGGAAGGTCAGATTATAATTAGCGTCTTGACGGCCCATGAGCAAAGACAGGACATCACAGGCGTCCACCTGCTACAGTTTCCATTCCACATCAAGGCGTCCGTTGCTCGGGGGCATGGTGGATCCACCCATTGTGTTTTCTGATAAACAACAACCACCCTCCGTTGTTTATCAAAGGGAAGAACAAGTCGCTTTCCTATCATATTGTGTTATTTTTCTTTCATTTTAGAGTTTCTCTTCTTTTTTTCGTGTCTTTGCGGGATCCCACTCAGCAAACACAGGATTCACACCGCAGCCGGTTAATTACAACTTGTTCGCGATGAGGACTGAAGGGAAGCCGGCCCGGCGGCGCTTCTTAATTTACGGACAGGCAGAAGCATGTACAAATTAGAGATCATTGTTTCTCTTCTTTATTCTCCGCGTGATAAAATAAGTATCGCCATTACTTTTTTTCCCCGAGCCTTGTTTTATACGGCGGTGGAATAAAACTGCTGCGAAATGTAACTTTATCATCGCAACGACTACATTTAAATCAGTCCATAAAACTGATGGCCTTTTATTGTGATATCATCTTGCACAGATTTTATTTGAAAGCTTTGGTGGTGTATACGCATATTTTTATATAAAAAGGTGCATATATAAATATATAAAATGTGTATATAAAAAGGTGCATATATATAGCTGGATTGGTGTCACCGGAGCAAGTACCGTGGTATGTGGAGTGCGGGGACTCTTGGTTTTCTTTATACTGTGTATGTATGTATATATATATATATACAGTGGCAAGAAAAAGTATGTGAACCCTTTGGGATTACGTGGAGTTTTGCATGAATTGGTCATAAAATGTGCTCTGATCTTCATCTAAGTTACAACAATTTGAAAAACACAGTCTGCTTAAAATAATACAACACAAACATTATATGTTTTCATGTTTTTATTGAACAGAACATGTAAACATTCACAGTGCAGGGTGGAAAAAGTATGTGAACCCCTAGCCTAATGACTTCTCCAAGAGCTAATTGGAGCCAGTAGTGAGCCAACCTTGAGTCCAATCAGTGTGATATTATTGGATGTGTTGTTGAAAGCTGTCCTGCCCTTTAAAAACACACACCAGTTTTGGGTTCACTGGTTTCAAGAAGCACTGCCTGATGTGAACCATGCCTCGCAGAAAAGAGTTCTCAGAAGACCTACGATCAAGAATTGTTGACTTGCATGAAGCTGGAAAGGGTTACAAAAGTATCTCCAAAAGCCTTGATGTTCATGTGTCCACGGTAAGACAGACTGTCTACAAATGGAGAAAGTTCAGCACTGTTGCTACTCTCCCTAGGCATGGTCGTCCTGTAAAGATGACTGCAAGAGCACAGCGCAGAATGCTTAATGAGGTAAAGAAGAATCCTAGCATGTCAGCTAAAGACTGACAGAAATCTCTGGCACATGCTAACATTTTTGCTGACACATCTACAATAAGGAAAATATTAAACAAGAATGGAGTACATGGGAGGACACCACGGAGGAAACCATTGCTGTCCAAAAAGAATATTGCAGCACGTTTGAAGTTTGCAAAGGAGCACTTGGATGTTCCACAGCACTACTGGCAAAATATTCTGTGGACAGATGAAACCAAAATTGAGTTGTTTGGAAAAAACACACAACACTATGTGTGGAGAAAAAAGGCACAGCACACCAACATCAAAACCTCATCCCCACTGTAAATCATGGCGGAGGGAGCATCATGGTTTGGGGCTGCTTTGCTGCCTCAGACCTCTCGGCTGCTTTTGACACTGTTGACCACCCCCTCCTTCTACAGACCCTCAACTCTCTGGGTCTCGGTGACACTGCACTCGCTTGGGTCGAATCCTATTTATCCAACAGGTCCTTCTGTGTGTCCTTTGCTGGAAACTCCTCCTCCTCATTGCCTCTATCTGTTGGTGTACCTCAAGGCTCTGTCCTTGGTTCTCTGCTCTTTTCCATCTACACCTCCTCCCTGGGCAAAATCATCAACAGCTTTGGCTTCAATTACCACCTCTACGCTGATGACACTCAGATCTACCTCTCTACCCCTGATCTCTCTCCCCCTGTCCTTTCAAAAGTCAGTGACTGTTTATCTGGCATCTCCTCCTGGATGGCCTCCCACCACCTAAAGATCAACATGTCAAAGACTGAACTCCTACTTATTCCTCCCTCCAATGCCTCCCCACCTCCTGACTTCTCTATCACGGTGGAGGGTATCACCATTTCCCCATCAAACCAAGTTCGCTGTCTTGGAGTTACACTTGACTCTGCTCTTTCCTTCATCCCCACATCAAGTCTCTTTCCTCCTCCTGCCGATACCAACTGCGTAATATTTCCAGAATTCGGCCATTTCTTACCGCTGTCACCACAAAACAACTCATACACGCCCTGGTAATCTCCCGACTCGACTATTGCAATAATCTCTTATCTGGCCTCCCTCTGTCCCGCCTCTCCCCCCTACAATCCATCCTGAACGCCTCCGCCAGGCTAATTCACCTCACCCGCCGCTCTGTCTCTGCCGCTCCCCTCTGCGAGTCCCTTCACTGGCTCCCCATCCACTGCAGAATTAAGTTCAAAATCATTATCCTTACCTACAAAACCCTCACTAACTCAGCTCCCCACTACCTGTCCTCACTAATCACCAAATACACCCCAGCCCGCTCCCTAAGGTCAAACAGTGACCTGCGACTAGCTTCTCCCCGCATCACATCTTCCCATGATACACTGCAGGATTTCTCACGCGCAGCCCCCACTCTCTGGAACGCTCTCCCTCGTACTGTCAGACTTTCCCCTAACTTCTCTTCCTTCAAACGCTCCCTTAAAACATTCCTATTTAGGGAAGCCTACCACCCAACTCACTGACACAACCATCAATCACTCTCACCTTACAGTCCTCTCCTCCTGTTTCCAACCCCAACCCTCCCAGATTGTGAGTTCCTACGGGAATAGGGCCCTCATCTCCTCCTGTACTGTTTGTCAAATGTTGTTCAATGTATTGTAACCCTGTCTATACTGTGCTTATTGTACAGCGCTGCGGAATATGCTGGCGCTTTATAAATAAAGAATAATAATAAATAATAATTGTTGTGATTGATGGAAAAATGAATTCCAGAGTTTATCAAGACATTTTGCAGGAAAACGTAAGACCATCTGTCCGCCAACTGAAGCTCCGCAGAGGATGGGTGATGCAACAGCACAATGACCCAAAGCATACAAGTAATTCAACAAAAGAATGGCTTCAACAAAACAAAATACGCCTTCTGGAGTGGCCCAGTCAGAGTCCTGACCTCAACCTGATTGAAATGCTGTGGCATGACCTTAAGAGAGCGATTCACACCAGACATCCCAAGAATATTGCTACACTGAAACAGTTTTGTGAAGAGGAGTGGTCCAAAATTACTCCAGATCGTTGTGCAGGTCTGATCTGCAACTACAGGAAACGTTTGGTTGAAGTTATTGCTGCCAAAGGAGGGTCAACCAGTTATTAAGTCCAAAGGTTCATATACTTTTTCCACCCTGCACTGTGAATGTTTACATGTTATGTTCAATAAACACATGAAAACATATAATGTTTGTGTTGTATTATTTTAAGCAGACTGTGTTTTTCAAATTGTTGTGACTTAGATGAAGATCAGAGCACATTTTATGATCAATTCATGCAAAACTCCACGTAATCCCATAGGGTTCACATACTTTTTCTTCACACTGTATATACAATAAAGCAAAAAGGTTTTGCATTCACGGTTCACCCAAATTTCTCTCAGGTACCCGGTGCTTAGAGATGGCCCCCAGTAAACATCCACAGCAAAAACGCCAGCACTCCAGGGATTTTCAAAACGTTCCTCAATTTATTAATCCATAATAATCGACGTTTCGGCTCCTAACATGGAGCCTTCATCAGGACAGACATGCATATACAGATGCACACACCCTATAAATAGGCATAACACTTACCAACAATAATAGTAGCCCCAATTATTCTCCACCTGGCATGCAGTAATCCCGGTGTGTTCACCTGGCCAATGCGAATGTGCTAATCCTCGGCGCCGACCAGTGACCTCACATTCGTTACCCTGGCAACCCCAGTGCTTACCATAATGCACTGACTTGCCTAAAGCCCGTAGTTCTTTTTTTATATTCAAATTTTTTTTATTGTGAAGACATGTCAGCACTGCAGTACAATAAATCAGCGAGAAGCAGTGGCCGCGCAGGGCCAACAAAAAATAAACGCTGGTGTACACAACAGGAAAACAAAGCATTGGAAGGTGGAAGCCGAAGACCAAAATATATATATATATTAAAAAAAAAAAAGGGGGGGAGGAGGAAAAACAAAACAAGGAAGGGGGATATGGCAAAGGCCAACTACGTGACTCTCCTGGCTCACTCCAAAGGAGTCCAAAGGACAAGGAGGCCATGGAGGACAAATGCCACGCGGCCAGGACTCTCGGGGGCCAATTATGGCAGGACGAGCCATGGTAGCCACCATAGTAGCTCACCCCGAGGCAGTCCCATTCTGCCAAAAAAATAAAAAAAGGGGGGGGAGGCTCCCAGTATCCATCACCACATCAAACATAAGCAATACACCAAAAAATGTCAGCAGAGAAAGCAAAAATAGTGTCTCAGAATGTCTCAATCAGGGGTGGGGGAGGAAGGGACATAGAGGGGTCTCTGCAACCTGTGAGGGGGGTGTCAGCAGGGAATATCAGCAGATAGGATCAGCTGCGAAAGGGGGGGTCCCCACAGCCAGGATTCCAGAAGCAGGGTCGTTCAGCTGAAGGGCAAATAAGGGAGGGAGGACATATACAGTCAACATAATAATAGCAATCTGCAGCAGGATCCACAGTCTTCAATAGGGATGAGCGGTTCGAGTTCGGACAGTTCGGAGTTCGGCCCAAACTTAGCCTGTTCGGGTAGATCGCGAACTCCGAACATTTCCGGGTGTTCGGCGCATGTTCGAGTCCACAATGCATCACAATGGCCCACAATGCATTTTCCCACTGGAGCTCGTAATTGGCTACAGCCTTGCACCTGACCACAGGTCTGGTGCAAGACAGATTCAACAGTATGCCAATCACCGCTCAGAGTCCTGATTGGGCAAATTTTGCCCAATCATGGGCTCACAGAGCTAAGTCCCGCAGCACACTATATAACGTTTCCACGCACCGATTCTGCACGCATTTCAGAGGAAATTTCAGAGGAGATTGTTGTGTGCTGTTACTGCCGGTCTGCCACGCTACTGGGGGGGTCTCATTTCTACAAAATATCAGGGAATTGATATGTGTGGCTTGTCACTGTGCCAGCAAGTTTCTTTGGGGTCACTAATTTCTTTAAAACATTTGTGAATTGAGGTGATCTTCTGGGTCTCGTCACACATCCAGTACCACGCAGTATTTTTGGGGTCACTAATTTCTACAAAATATTTGGGAATTGTTATAATCTGTGTGTTCTCACTGGCTGCCACCCATCAAGGGGACTCACTAATTTATAAGAGGTTTCACTGCCACCCATCAGGGGGTCTCACTGATTTATAGGAGGTTTCACTGCCACCCATCAAAGGGTCTCACTGATTTATAGGAGGTTTCACTGCCACCCATCAAAGGGTCTCACTGATTTATAGGAGGTTTCACTGCCACCCATCAAAGGGTCTCACTGATTTATAGGAGGTTTCACTGCCACCCATCAAAGGGTCTCACTGATTTATAAGAGGTTTCACTGCCACCTCAAAGGTCTCACTGATTTATAGGAGGTTCACTGCCACCCATCAAAGGGTCTCACTGATTTATAGGAGGTTTCACTGCAACCCATCAAAGGGTCTCACTGATTTAAAAGAGGTTTCACTGCCACCCTCAAAGGGTCTCACTGATTTATAGGAGTTTCACTGCCACCCATCAAGGGGTCTCACTGATTAAAAGAGGTTTCACTGCACCCATCAAAGGTCTCACTGATTTATAGGAGGTTTCACTGCCACCATCAAAGGGTCCACTGATTTATAGGAGGTTTCACTGCCACCCATAAAAGGGTCTCACTGATTTATAAGAGGTTTCACTGCCACCCATCAAAGGGTCTCACTGATTTATAAGAGGTTTCACTGCCACCCATCAAAGGCTCTCACTGATTTATAGGAGGTTTCACTGCCACCCATCAAAGGGTCTCACTGATTTATAAGAGGTTTCACTGCCACCCATCAAAGGCTCTCACTGATTTATAGGAGGTTTCACTGCCACCCATCAAAGGGTCTCACTGATTTATAGGAGGTTTCACTGCCACCCATCGAAGGGTCTCACTGATTTATAAGAGGTTTCACTGCCACCCATCAAAGAGTCTCACTGATTTATAGGAGGTTTCACTGCAACCCATCAAAGGGTCTCACTGATTTATAAGAGGTTTCACTGCCACCCATCGAGGGGTCTCACTGATTTATAGGAGGTTTCACTGCCACCCATCAAAGGGTCTCACTGATTTATAGGAGGTTTCACTGCCACCCATCGAAGGGTCTCACTGATTTATAGGAGGTTTCACTGCCACCCATCAAAGGGTCTCACTGATTTATAGGAGGTTTCACTGCCACCCATCAAGGGGTCTCACTGATGTATAAGAGGTTTCACTGCCACCCATCAAAGGGTCTCACTGATTTATACCAGAGTTCTGTAAATCTTTAATCTGTATACCAGAGTTGAATCAGAGTTCTGTATATATTTAATCTATATATCACTAACCATGTCTGAAAGAACAAAAGGGACAGGCAGAAGCTCCCAGAAACAGATAAGAGGGCAAGCAGCCCCGGTGTCGGCAGGCTGTGCCTCTGGTCGTGGTGGACGTGGTGCATCCTCTGCAGGGGCACGCTTGTCCTTTATAACTGGTGCTGGCCATCTTCTTAACTTGCAGAAACATACAGAGGATTTGGTGGATTGGCTAGCCTGGCCATCCTCATCCTCCGAGTCCTCTGCCAGCCAGGCTTCTAGTGCTTTACAGTCCACCTCAGCTGCCAAAGCATCTAATGCAGCCGCCATGTCCACAGCTACTCCTGCCGTAGCCTCGCTATCACACACGGAGGAGTCAGCTGAATTGTTTGACTACAATGACAGTGACATGCTGCTTGAGGATGCGCAGCAACTACAGTGCTCTGATTCAATCTCTGAGGTTGAGCAAGGGAGTATAATCAACCTAGAGGAAGGGGGTGCCAGTGATGACACACAAATAACTGGCACTCATGTTGCCCCAGCAGCTGCAGCATACTGCCAAGTTGGCTCCAGTGACGAGGAGATAGGGGGTGAAGATGACATTGATGATGAGGTCACTGACTCCACCTGGGTGCCAGATCGAACTGAGGAATCAAGTGAGGAGGAGGGGGAGGAGGAGGAGGAGGCACAGCAAACACGAGGCACAACATCCTCTGTGACCAACCGTAGCACTAGCTAGTCCAAGGCATCAGATGTCAGAGCTGCTCCGGTGCAGAGCGCTGTTGTCTCAAAGAACACATGCAGGAACTCCGCTGTCTGGGAGTTCTTTAAGAAATGTGCAGCAGACCCCACCGTTGCTATTTGTAATTTATGTCAGAGGAGGCTGAATCGTGGGAAAAAACCCGACACTTGGGTACCACGTGCTTGAGGCGACATTTGACCACCCGCCATGCATCCCGTTGGCATAAAACATTGCGTAGGTCCTCCTCCTCCTCATCTGTCTCTACCCCCACTGTATGTCCTGCCATGTCATTGCCTACAACCTCCACTGACAGGGATGATGCTACAGTAATGGATGTACCAGGTCCTTCCTCACAATGTGACATCCTCCTAGCAGCTGAAGATTTACGTAGTCAGATTACGTTGCCGCAGCTGCTGCAGCGTAAGAAAAAATATAGTCCCAACCATCCCCAAGCACCGCGTCTAAATGCCAGCTTAGCAAAATTACTCGCATTGCAGCTGCTGCCTTTCCAGCTGGTGGACTCTGCTCCCTTCCATGAATTTGCTGAATGTGCTGTACCACAGTGGCAGGTTCCAAAACGCCATTACTTTTCATGCAAGGCCATTCCAGCACTATACCAGCACGTGGAAGACAATGTTATCCAGTCATTGGGAAAGGCAGTCAGCAACAAGGAGCATGTGACTTTAGACACGTGGTCCAGCAAGCATGGACAGGGTCATTACATTTCCTTCACGGCACACTGGGTAACTCTGATTGCAGCTGGGAGGGATCCAAGACGGGGCTCTGTGCTGGAGCTTGTTCATCCACCACGCCTCCAGAAAGCTGCTTGTATGAGGTCTGTCTGCTCCACCACCACCACCTCTCCCTCTTCCTCCTCCTCCTCCTCCTCCTCCTCCTTCTCTGTCTCTGGTGAAGTGGCAGTTAAACCGATGACTGACAGGGTCTACGCAATAGCTCAAGCAAAAAGAAGCCATACTGTGCTTGAGCTGGTTTGTTTAGGGGACAGGAGCCACACCGGGCCAGAAATTCTGCCAGCTCTGCAGGGCCAGGTGCAGAGATGGTTAACACCATGCCAGCTTGAGCTGGGAATGATCATCTGTGATAATGGTAGCAACCTTCTCTCCGCCCTACGCAAGGGTAAATTGACGCATGTACCATGCCTAGCACACGTCCTAAATCTAGTGGTACAGCGTTTCCTAACCAAGTACTCAGGGCTGACAGAGCTTCTCAGCCAGACCAGAAAAGTCTGCAGCCACTTCAGACGGTCATTCCCAGCAAGCGTTCACCTGGCAGAAATTCAAAGAGAATTCCACCTTCCCACAAACCGTCTGATCTGTGACATGCCCACCAGGTGGAACTCGACATTAGCAATGCTGCAGCGTCTGCACAAGCAGCAGAGGGCCATCAACGAGTACCTGTGTGAGTATGGCACAAGGACAGGTTCAGGTCAACTTGTTTCCCCCCCCCCACAGTGGCTGATGATCAAGGATGCATCCACTGTACTGTCACCATTTGAGGACGCAACGAGGATGGTGAGCAGGGACAGTGCATGCATCAGTGACACAATTCCTTTAGTGTTCCTGCTGGAGCACACTCTGCGGGGAATTATAGATGTGGCTCTAGAGGCAGAGCAGCGGGAGGAAGAGGAGGCCTTCCCTAGCTCTCAAGGCCCCAGTCTTTCCGCAGACAGCATTCCAGCGGGTCCTACTCAGATCAGACAAGAGGAGGAAGAGGAGGAATATTTAAGTAGTTGGGGCATTGAAGGTGGGGATTCCTCAAGAGAGGGTTTCGTGTGCCCAGAAACAGAAGGGCTAGTACGTGGCTGGGAGGAGGAAGTGCACGATATGGTCATCCTCATTGACCAGGAAGACTCGTAAGCTAATGCCACCTCCAACCTACGCTGCATGGGCTCCCTAATAATGCAAAGCCTGCTAAAGGACCCCAGGATTCGTGCTATCAAGGAGAGGGATCATTACTGGTTGGCAACCCTTCTTGATCCACGATACAAGGGGAAAGTTGGGGAGCTCATCCTGCCCGCACAGAGGGAGCACAGGATGAAAAAACTTGAGGACGCTCTAAAGCGACACTTGTGTAACACCTTTCCAGGCACTGGTAGATTACCAAGTGCTGACACAAGTGCTTCTGAGGCTGCGGATGATCAGAGGAATAGTGGTGAAGGCCAGGGCCGCTTGGCTGATGCATTTTTAATTTTTTTTAGTCCATGACGCCCAGGGACGTCAAATGTAGGCACCCATTGCCAGCGTCTTCACCATATGGTGCAGGACTACCTAGGGGCAAGGGCAGACCTGGATACCTTTCCAGCAGATGATAGACTGTCTTACTGGGTGTTGAGAATGGATCACTGGCCAGAACTTAGCCAATATGCTATGCAGCTACTAGGTTGCCCTTCATCCAGCGTGCTTTCTGAAAGGACGTTCAGTGCCGCTGGAGGTTTTGTCAAAGACAAAAGAGTGCGTCTGTCCACCGACTCTCTAGACCGGCTCACATTTATAAAAATGAATCAGTCCTGGATCAGCAGCTATCAACCCCCTGATGCTGACTTAACGGAATAGATCAGGGATGTCTTCTGCATTCACAAAACTTCCAGCACTGAACTCTTCCACAATACCATGAAAGGGTTACTTTATGAATGCACTTGCTGCCATGAAAGGCGCAATATTTGGCTGCACTGACGCCTGTGCCAGATTTATATCATTTTAATTTTTTGAACCGCAGGGTCCAACCCTGCACTCTTCCACAATACCACAAAAGGGTTACGGTGTGAAGGCACTAGCTGCCATGAAAGGCACAATATCTGGGTGCACTGACGCCTTGACCAGAATCATATCTTTTTATTATAGGACCACATGGTCCACCCCTGCATTCTTCCACAATACTACAGAGGGGTTACTGTATGATGATACTTTCTGGCCTGGCACCAAAGGCACAATATCTGGGTGCACTGATGCCCATTACCAGATAAAAAACTTTTCAATATAGGACCACATGGTCCACCCCTGCATTCTTCCACAATACTACAGAGGGGTTACTGTATGATGATACTTGCTGGCCTCACAGTCTTGCACCAAAGGCACAATATCTGGGTGCACTGACGCCTTGACCAGAATCATATCTTTTTAATATAGGACCGCAAGGTTCACCCCTGCATTCTTCCACAATACTACAGAGGGGTTACTGTATGATGATACTTGCTGGCCTGGCAGTCTTGCACCAAAGGCAGAATATCTGGGTGCACTGACGCCTTTACCAGATGCATATCTTTATAATATAGGACCGCAAGGTTCACCCCTGCATTCTTCCACAATACCACAGAGGGGTTACTGTATGATAGTACTTGCAGGCCTGGCACCAAAAACACAATATTTGGGTGCACTGCCACTGACGTCTGTATTAGATTCATATCCTCAGAGGGGTTACGGTGTGACGGCACTGTTGGGGACACTAAAGGACCAATTTTGAAGCACCTATTGTTACTTTCATCCAAAGCCTGCATAAGTTTCACAATAATTTAGCCAAAAAAATCTGTAAACTTTTTCTGCGTGTCCGAAAATGTCTCCTCTTTTCATACAGACTGTCGCCCCAAGCAGTTGTTTATGGATAGATTAAAAGGAAAAGCATTTACCGTCATTTGAAACATCATTTTTTTGTTTTTAAGTGTTTCTTTACATCCTACAAATCCGCCACTTCACGGGCAGGTTATGAGGACCTCCTAGGCACGATATTTGAAGGAATTTTTCGTTTTTATTTTTAACCCTTATTTCATGGAAAACTCACTGTCCCTTTAAAAACGTATTTTTTTAAACTTTTTGTCCTTGTTTCCTGTCCCCCAGGGCACTACCCAGACCCCCATACACCTTTTATGGCAAATATGTAGCATATATGCCCTCTTGAAGGGCACTCTAAAAACCGAATTTTCAGCCTCATTGACTGGCATGGGGTTCGGGTTCGGGTTCGGACCCGAACATTTGGAAAAATTCGAGTTCGGGCCCGAACCGAACTCGGGGGGTGTTCGGCTCATCCCTAATCTTCAACCCGGATCGACGGTAGTGGCATCCACTGCAGGTTGGTTGGGTGGCGATGAAATCAGCAAATGTCGTAGGTGGGACTCCGCATAGGTCCGAGCTTCCTCAGGGGTATTCGTTGGGTGCGCCCGTCCATCATGCAGTATCACAAGCGATCCCGAATGTTGTCTCAAGAAGCTCGTCACGTACCGACAACGGCGTCACGCCACCAGAGCCAGAAACGTTAGGTCCTTATACACCGCAATTCGCTGATCCCCATAAGGCACTGCTGGTACGTTACCGGCTTCCCGAAGAATCTGCGTGTGGACTGAGACAGCCTTAGTAATAGCAATGACGTCCCGGGAGGCTTCAGGGGGTGCAGTTGCCACCTTACGGACTCGAAAAGCCGACACTATGACATCTGGGGAGTCCGGGGGCAGTTTCAGTATCATGCAGAGAAAGCCAGTGGTGTATGATAGTAAGTCCCCAGTACCCACCGTCTCCGGGATCCCTCTGAGACGGAGGTTTCGTTGCCGGTGTCTGGCCTCCAGGTCCACCACTGTCGCTGTCAGACACCTCACCTGCTTCTGCAGGTCCTCCAACTGGGCTGCGGACTCTAGCCTCCCCTCCTCCAGCAAGTCCAAGCGTGCACCCATAACTGAAGAGCCCGCTGCGATGGCTGTAATATTGGCTTGAACCTGAGCCAGATCCCCGTGCCACAGCATCCAAAGGTCCTCATACAGCTGGCGAATGTCTTCTTTAGTGGAGGGCTGGGACAGGGGGGTCCGTGGCTGCTCGGTAACCGAGAGGTCCGGGGTGTCCGCGCAGAGCTCCAGCTCCTGGGACTCCGCACTCTGCAACAGAGGCCTAGTGATTGTTGCTCCACTCAGGGAGCTCCGGATGTCAGGCTGCCCGGATCCGTCCAGCGATCCCATCTGTTTGCCTTCTTCCCCATTTGGGTCGGCGATGTGTGCTAGGCCGCAGTTAAAATGGCCGCCGTCGATTGGGTCGAGAGCCTAAACAACCCGCTCAGGTACCTCTTAGGGAGATCAGAGGTGTCTCTTATCTGCATGTATATGTTGGCACTCGTCTCCGGTACCGGGCTCAGCTGGGTAGAGAAGGGTAATCAGCTATAAAATCTGCAGCCAGCTTATACAGGAGCCTCTCCACCGCACGTCCACTTGCTACGGCATCCGGACACGCCCCCAACGCCCGTAGTTCTACTCAGCCCGGGGGTGATAACTGGGAGAAGCTATACAAAAACATAATACCACCTTACAAAATTAGTAATAAATTTAATAACAATTTGCAGCAGTCACTGTATGCACATACTTAAATGTTGGTACCTTATATCCAGTTCCCTGGGTAGTCACACACATATTTTTTTTTATATATATATATATAGTGTGTGTGTATATATATATATATATAGTGTGTGTATATAAAGAGGTTTGTATATATATATATTGTGATAAAGGCACTGAATGCAAGGTTCGTTGGTCCCTCTTTATTTTATTCCATCATAAAAGCGGCAGGATACAGCAGCAAATCAAATAAACAAAACCTCAAATAAACGCTTACTCAGTCTACGGAGCCTAACTAAACATAGGATACACTCTCTAGATATATTGGGCAGCTAAGCCGCTTGCCAACAAATGAACAGGTATCAAACTGTATCAAAAAGTACTTCCCTTCAGGTTCAGGAGTTCCTCTCCTTGCTGCAGCCAGCACACAGACTGTTCACACAACAGCTCTGTCTGGATCTCTCTCCTGGAACCACACACACATACACCTATATGGGCAGGGCAGTCTCAATCAGGCACTGTGTCAGAATTAACCCCTTAGTGGGATAATAGCATTCTCCAGACTCCTAATATACCTGTGGTCTACAACCCTGCCCCTCACGCTGTCACAATATACAGTATATATATAAAGGAACACCTCGTTCCCCGCACACCCTGAAGGCAAATTACTGGGTACGGTGCTGGAACTTGGTACCTTCACGGATAGAAAATATGTATATAAAAAGGTGTGGCATAGCATTGATTTTAGGGTTCTGTGTAATAACAGACTCCGGATGCATAAAAGTGAGAACGATGTCATTTGCATATCCTACCCAGAATTCCTTGTTGCATATGGGGAATGTGGCACAGGAGCTCTGGGATGCAATTCTTTGAATTGCTGTGATGTGCAGGTGGCTTCTGCAATAATAAACACACTATATATATATATATATGTATATAAAAAGGTATATATATATGCACTTTTTTTGTGGTTATATAACAAATAGTCCATTTTTAGCTATGTATATTTTGCCCCAATATCTTGTGTTATTACGGGTTAGGGTTCCTCTCCGTGTCATTAAACACCATGAAGATTTATATAAAGAAATTGGATGGAGCTTCTAGGCCCGTGGCACGAGCCACACCGCGGATCCCATCCTGCTGCAGCTGAGCCTGTTATGAAAGGCTTATGTCTCTGTCTGCTCGAATAACGGCCGGTGCTATTTGTTTCCCTGTGTTAAATCGGCTCAGTTATTCTGTAGTTACTCGGAGGAAGGAATTAATAAATGGACCGGCGGTATCTATTTCTCAGACAGATTGCATTAACATGTTGACTCCTCTCATTTATCCCATGGAGATAGGGTCTGGGGAGCAATCGCAGATAATACCATATAAATAATGGCACCTGTCGCCGAATTACATTGTAACTCAATTGATTCTGTCTCTGTATCCTGGTATAAACTCAGAGACTGATTGCTCCAACACCAGAGGATAATTCCTTTTATTTTGATGTTTAGAGCTGTTTTACTTCAATCTTCCGAACGTGATTTCAAATCATATGTCTAACTATTCCTTTCTTTCTTTATTACTATTCCTTTCTTGCTTTCCTTTTATTACTATTCCTTTCTTTCTTTCTTTATTACTATTCCTTTCTTTCTTTCTTTCTTTATTACTATTCCTTTCTTTCTTTCTTTCTTTATTACTATTCTTTCTTTCTTTCTTTCTTTCTTTATTACTATTCCTTTCTTTCTTTATTACTATTCCTTTCTTTCTTTATTACTATTCCTTTCTTTCTTTCTTTATTACTATTCCTTTCTCTCTTTATTACTATTCCTTTCTTTCTTTCTTTATTACTATTCCTTTCTTTCTCTCTTTATTACTATTCCTTTCTCTCTTTATTACTATTCCTTTCTTTCTCTCTTTATTACTATTCCTTTCTTTCTTTCCTTTCTTTCTTTCCTTCCTTTATCATCATCTATCTATATAACTGCCAGTGCATCTCCATCTGTCCTTCCACCTCTCTGTGTGTTTATCGATCTTTATGTCTGTCTATATGAATGTCCATTCGACTGTCTGTCTGTCCATCTATCTATATCTATGCATGTCTTTGTATCAACCTCTGAAATAACTCACCTACTCATTAAACTGTAATTAATCTAAGTAACATTCAACTGATATTATTAAAAAGGCGAGGATAAAAACACTTTCAGAAAAAGACAATAAATAGAATATAAAGCGAACAGCAATCTGTAATTCAAGCAAGGGGTCCACATCTGGATTGCCCTGTGTACGTAGAGGGAACAAAAACAAGGTTTGAGCTTAGAGACAAAAAGTTATAGCTGCTAGATGTGTGCACAACAAAAAAACTTTGTTTAGTTTTGTTTCGTATGCATTCGTTAGGTTTGTTAATTAGTTTCGGTGCATTTTTTATGTTAACAATTTTTATTTTTTTATATCGATTTGTTATTTCAGGCGATAAGTTATTCGTTATTTTGTATAAATTTGGTACTTTGTTTTGATTTGTTTCATTTTGATTTACTTTGTTTTGATTCGTTATTTCGTTTTGATTTGTTACTTTGTTTTGATTCGCTATTTCATTTCGATTCGTTATTTCGTTTTGATTTGCTACTTCGTTTTGATATGTTATTTCATTTTGATTTGTTATTTCGTTTTGATTCGTTATTTCGTTTTGATTTAAAACTTAATTTTGATTCGTTATTTCATTTTGATTTAAAACTTCATTTTGATTCGTTATTTCATTTTGATTTAAAACTTCATTTTGATTCGTTATTTCATTTTGATTTAAAACTTCATTTTGATTCGTTATTTAGTTTTGCTTCATTATTTCGGAATGGTGAAACAGATGAATATGAAGAGATTTACTACTGATTCGTTAAATTCGGATGCACTGGAATTAGTGTAGTAATAAGCCACAGCTACGTCCACTATGCAGTGCAGTGGCCACATTGATTTTATTGTCACGATTACGTCAGTATGGGAATCTCCCCCTAGCCACTGTTCAGAAAAACTGGTAAAATCAGCGAACCAGCGTCACTTCCTGTGACATGGATCTGCTGTGTTCCAGAATCGATTCACACTGCGCATGGATCTTACATCACCAAATTCCTCCGTGCACACTTCAATGTATTTAAAAGCAGTGCAGAAAATTTAGTGGACCATTACAAATGCGCATGCACGCGATTTATAACTGTTTAAGCACCACACCCTGTTGCAATGCAAAAAGAATATCAGCTGCTCACACAATATCTGCTCAGAGGGAACGCAGCCGCTCACAGAATATCTGCTTAGAGGGAATGCAGCCACTCACAGAATATCTGCTTAGAGGGAACACAGCTGATAACAGAATATCTGCTTAGAGGGAATACAGCCGCTCACAGAATATCTGCTTAGAGGGAATACAGCCGCTCACAGGATATCTGCTTAGGGAGAACGCAGCCGCTCACAGGATATCTGCTTAGAGGGAACACAGCCGTTCACAGGATAACTGCTTAGATGCTTGTCACTGAGAGGCCGGAGGTTACTGCTTGCTTGGATCATGCAGTTAACCCTTTGTGTGCAGAAATAAATATGTGTAGCAGCTCCTGCCTCTTTCCAATTCCAATTATCCCCAGCTAAGCAGCATTTAAAGAGTGCTCGCTCAGTGTCAGCTGGGATCATCAATTTTTGGCTGACTTTTTCGGCTGGTGTTTTGATTTCGGGCCAAAACCAATAACCCCATTATCGGCAGAATCTATCGGTGGCCGAAATTCCGGTGCATCCCTGATACTGATAGATACAGACAGATATTAGACATATAGGTATACTTGCTGATAGATACAGGCAGATATTAGACATATAGGTATATTTACTGATAGATACATGTAGATATTAGACATGTAGGTATATTTACTGATAGATACATGTAGATATTAGACATGTAGGTATATTTAGTGCAGGAGGGGTGAGGTCGCGCCTATTCCCCGAAGGGTTGGCTGCAACCACCAAATGCATCCAGCCCAACAACATGTGTAGAACATAACAAAGAAAAAAATGTCATCTGCGCTTACTCCAATTATACCGTGTGAAACTAAACACAATTAGAGGTTTGGTTTCTTATTAATGGCCATTATAAGACTAGCTTGCCTGTCAACTTCACGGCACCTCTATAAGGGCGAGTCCTAACCAAAATGAGACCACAGGCTGCTACATAGCAAACCATACCTGCTCATGCTGCTTGTCAAACATGAGGTAGACTGGTGGGCCTTTATTTATGCTCCCCCAGAAACAAAATCCACTTTGGGATCAAAACAAAGACACGGAGCGGAGTCTTGCTGCAGGGATGACCTGGCTGGAAGTACATTGAAACATACATAGTGCAGGAGGGGTGGGGTCGCGCCTATTCCCCGAAGGGTTGGCTGCAACCACCAAATGCATCCAGCCCAACAACATGTGTAGAACATAACACATTTCGGTGGCCGAAATTCCGGTGCATCCCTGATACTGATAGATACAGACAGATATTAGACATATAGGTATATTTACTAATAGATACAGGCAGATATTAGACATATAGGTATATTTACTAATAGATACAGGCAGATATTAGACATATAGGTATATTTACTAATAGATACAGGCAGATATTAGACATATAGGTATATTTACTGATAGATACAGGCAGATATTAGACATGTAGGTATATTTACTGATAGATACAGGCATATATTAGACATATAGGTATTCTTGCTGATAGATACAGGCAGATATTAAACATATAGGTATATTTACTGATAGATACAGGCAGATATTAGACATGTAGGTATATTTACTAATAGATACAGGCAGATATTAGACATATAGGTATATTTACTGATAGATACAGGCAGATATTAGACATATAGGTATATTTACTGATAGATACAGGCATATATTAGACATGTAGGTATATTTACTAATAGATACAGGCAGATATTAGACATATAGGTATATTTACTGATAGATACAGGCATATATTAGACATATAGGTATTCTTGCTGATAGATACAGACAGATGTTGTTGCAATATTTCAACGCTGTTTTAATAAATTAAAGAAAAGAGATAGAGAAAAAAATGAAGAGTAAGGAGACACCAAAATAAACAAAATAGAAGAGTGAGCAGGCTGAAAGAAAAAAAGAAACATCCGTGATAAATAATATTAGTGCTGAATTACTGCTTTATTAGGAAAGTGACTGAAAAGACAGAACATCTTCCTGCAGAAATAAAGACCCGTCCACACATATATGCATTTTTTTCTGTGCATTATTATTGTGTCTGTCCCAGCTTAAGTCAGTACTTTTTATTTCTCCGAATAAAACAAGAAAAGGATGATCTAAACAGTGCGTTAAAAGATTTGGTTGCCTGGAATGTGTTTACGCGCAGCAGACCATTACCTGATTGAACACACTGTACATAACGGCTCTCAAATGAGTACAATCCAGATCGAGCAAATAAATCGACCATCTCTTTCTGAGCTCTATAATTTCATATGAAAAAAAACGAGTGTTTTCGGCACTTCTTCTTTCGGAGCCATGCTATTGATCAATAATGAGCCTGTGCAATAGGATTTTTTTGCTACTGTAGATGTTTGAGATAAACGCAGATTGATTTTTGTCATCCATGGAAAATGGAGTAATTTTGAGCAGCTATTCTTCATTTTTTTGTCTTGTAAAATGACAGTGTGTATAATATTTCGCTTCGGTTTGAAGGTTTGAAAGTGTTGTCCAATAATACATTTCCATACTGTGCAAATCTGTTATGTTTTGCATTTTAAAATGCGGGAATCATGGTAGGTAGAAAAAAAAATATTTAAACTATATACAAAGAAAGTTCAAACAAAACTTAAGAGAAAACTGGTAAACAATAAAGACATACATATATTGGATAAGATGTGCTTGTTAGTTCACCTCGTGAAAGTCCTCATACATAGTGATGAGCCGAACACCCCCGAGTTCGATTCGCACTCGAACTTGAACTTTCCAAATGTTCGAATTCGAACTTGAACTCAATGCAAGTCAATGGGACTCAAAATTCGGTTTTCAGAGTGCTCTCCAAGAGGGCATATATGCTAGATATTTGCCATAAAAGGTGTATGGGGGTCCGGGTAGTGCCCTGGGGGACAGGAAACAAGGACAAATAGTTAAAAAAAAAACGTTTTTAAAGGGACAGTGAGTTTTCCATGAAATAAGGGTTAAAAATAAAAACGAAAAATTCCTTCAAATATCGTGCCTAGGAGGTCCCCATAACCTGCCCGTGAAGTGGCAGATTTCTAGGATGTATAGAAACATGTAAAAACCAAAAAATGATGTTTCATATGACGGTAAATGCTTTTCCTTTAATCTATTCATAAACAACTGGCAGCCTGTATGAAAAGACATTTTAGGACGCGCAGAAAAAGTCTAGTGATTTTTTGGCTAAATTATTGTGAAACTTATGCAGGCTTTGGATGAAAGTAACAATAGGTGCTTTAAAATTGGGCTTTTAGCGTCGGCAACAGTGCCGTCACACCGTAACCCCTCTGAGGATATGAATTTGATACAGGCGTCAGTGGCAGTGCACCCAGATATTGTGCCTTTAGTGCCAGGCATGCAAGTACTATCATACAGTAACCCCTCTGTGGTATTGTGGAAGAGTGCAGGGGTGGACCATGCGGTCCTATATTAAAAAGATATGAATCTGGTAAAGGCGTCAGTGCACCCAGATATTGTGCCTTTAGTGCCAGGCCTGCAAGTACTATCATACAGTAACCCCTCTGTGGTATTGTGGAAGAGTGCAGGGGTGGACCATGCGGTCCTATATTAAAAAGATATGAATCTGGTAAAGGCGTCAGTGCACCCAGATATTGTGCTTTTGGTTCCAGGCCAGCAAGTGCCATCATACAGTAACCCCTCTGTGGTATTGTGGAAGAGTGCAGGGGTGGACCATGCGGTCAGGGCTGGTGCTAGACTATTTTGCACCCTAGGCAAGACCAGCTACTTGCACCCCCCCACTAAAAAAAAAAAGACACAACATGAAAATGCTAAATTTCTTTTTATTTAAGAATAAAGTTTGAAAAGCACCAATAGTAAAGGTAAAATAAATATAAATAAACTGTATTAAACCATTTTAAATTAACTCTATTAAACAAATTAAAATTAACTGTATTGAACAAATATAAATTAACGAAAAAAATAAAATAAGAGTTGTCACGTAAGTTTCAATTTCAGACACATCAAAATTTCACTTTGCGTGCCTTATCCTTTGCAAATTTTCATCATGCGTATATATATATATTGCCCAGGCCAACTCACATCATGCTCACAGACAGTCACAGATGCGCCATCATGTGTATATATATTGCCCAGGCCAGCTCACATCATGCGTATATATATATATATATATATTGCCCAGGCCAGCTCACATCATGCGTATATATATATTGCCCAGGCCCAGGCCAGTTCACATCATTCGTATATATATTGCCCAAGCCAATCCCCTGGTGGAGATAGGGGGTTCATTTGAACCCCGATATCTCCAGGCAGCTAGGGGGTCATGGAGGGTGTCAATCGAAAGGCCTGAGCATGGCCTTTCAAATGATATCCAACATGACCAGGTATAAAGTAAAAAAAAAAAATGTATTTTTTTTTGTGAGTTATTTTTATTAATGCAGCAATATTGTTCACATTTCAATTATAATGTGAACGATGATGCACTAATGATTTTTTCCTATGGGGTGCGTTTGCTATAAATCACGTAATTCTCACCGCAAAATGTAACAAGTCCCCATTTCTAATTTTTGTACAAGCGCACCCCATAGAAAACATAACCGCAAACGCTCATGTGCTAAAATGTGAAAAAAAACACTTTACACACTGTAGATGATTAAAAATTTAATTTGTATTGCACTTTTTGTCATAATATACAGGCAGGACATGACGTATACATATAAAAATTATATATTATGAATCTGCGGAGTCTGCCGGAAAGAACGATATCTAATATGTCTGGGTCATTTTATAAAGTGTGGCTTCAAATCGCGTTTAAACATGATGAGCAAAAGCGGTAAACATGAGCTGAGCACACAGGCGTGAAATGCAGCATATTAGAAGAAGATTAAGTAGAGAAATTAACACTTCTCAGAAGCAGACACCACACCCTCAGTATAGTAGATACAATGTATCAAATTGATTAGACCAGACTAAAAACACATGTTGTTTATGCCGTTTGAAAACACAGGTCATTTAGAGGTGAGAATCTTTGCACGCACACATTAGTTTTTAATTCAATATCTAATAAACCGTTGCTTATAATATTCTGCAGTAAAGAGTCTCTTTATTTCTAGATTTTTTTAGTATTTTTTAAGCATTTTTTATACTTTTTTCAAAAAAAAAAAAAATTCCGAACTCGAACTGAACATGCCAAAAGGTTTGAAGTTCGCGAACTTGCGAACAGCCAAAGTTCGAATCGAACTCCGAACTGATCAAACCGAACAGCTCATCCCTACTCATACACATAGAAACAAGTTTTATTTTAGCACTTGCAGGTCACATAAAGCAAGGAGCGTATCATAATGTAGTTATTAGTCAGTGTCCCAGAGCTGCTGCTTTTCATTTTCCAAGGAATTTATAAATTACATTTAAAATATTGTATAGCAGCAACATATTCGGCAGAGCTGTATAATTAGTATGGGGACTCAGATACACACAAAAAAGTGAAGGTGGATTAAGGCTAGGGTCAGACTGAGGCAGTGCGAACGCGCGTTCTGGCGCACATAATCACGGCCGCACTAGCAGCAGATGCCGGGCAATGACGGCCAATATACGACGTACGGTCGCACAAAAGTCCGGCCGCGCAACGCAAGTGGAAAATGAACGCATTTTTTCGAGAACGTTAAACCGCTGGTACTGACGTACAGAGTGCGCTGCGGCCGCATAGCAGCGTGTGTGCGTGATTAGGAGACGTCAGACGCTGCTAGTGTGCGGCCAACATAACGTTCAAACAGCCGGATTTCCCTAGACTTCTTTTCACCCCATCGTCATGAAATACGTCCAGAATTGCGCATCGTCTGACCACTTAAGCGTATTCCGTGAAAAAATGCGTGCGCACGCATCGACGTACATTTTGACGGTGGCCGCAGAAAATGCGCTCATCTGTCCCTAGCCTTAAAGGGTTGAATATTTGAAATGATGGGAAGCACAGAGTGGAATTAAAGGCCAGGGTGATATTTAAAGTCACTAAATAGTGAGGTTTTTAAGGACCTTTTGAAAACCTTTATTAAAGAAAAGACATGCAGGTGTAGTCAGTAAAAGGTGAAACTCAGGAGAATTGGCAGGAGAAGAGAACAATCTAGACCAAATAGCAGATTTGGAAAGTGAGATAAATTCGAGAATTTTTCTGGTTTGGCTATTTTGACCTGGATTTTTCACTTCTCCGGTCAATTCTCCTGAGGTTCACCTTTATTGAATAGACCTGATGGATATGGAGTGGAGGAAAGTCCTTCCATAACCAGGTGAAAGCCCAGGAGGGGACCTGTAGGTGAGAGTCTGGAGTTAAAGTATGAATGCATGATAGTCACAGATCATCAAAAGAGCAAACTGACTGCAAGGAAACACAGCTGCTAATAGGGGAGGACATATAAGTAGGGGCACAGTTATTGAGAGCTTTGCATGCAAGGACTAGGCTTTTGAAAGACACAGAAAGCCCAAGTAGAGATTGAAAAAGGTATGAGTTGTGAGAGTTGTGGCATGTGATGTAGAGGAGTCTGGCAGAGGTGTTCATTACAGACTGTAGAGAGATGAGGTGTGTGATAGATGAGACTGGCAGAGGCGCTCATTATAGACTATAGAAGGGTGAGGTGTAAGAGATACAGGATGTAAGGTAGATGAGTCTGGCACAGGTGTTCATTACAGACTGTAGAGGGGTGAAGTAGATGAGACTAACAGGGAGGAAAGACAATACATTCAGTTTTAAAGACGTTGAGTTTTAAAAACTGACTGGCGATCCAAGTTGCAGGCGTTATAACAAAAAGTCAATTTATTACTGTCCCGAAACCCCTTTATCCCTGCATGCACACTGCCTTCCTACACTGCCGGTCTTTAGAATAGCCAGAAAAGCTAAACACAGGGCAGACACAGAGAATAAATAAAGTGTCAGAGTCCTAGCCGCCCGCGCCGCAAGAAGGCTAAAACAAGTGCTGCTCCACCCTGAATATAACCCTGGTAGCACTTTTCACACTTGGATCTGCATAGTTTTGGAGTCTACCATACACCGTAGCAGACACAGGTGCTCCCAACCAGGGCCGGCCCGATGATGGAGCAGCGCGGAGCGCTTGCTCCAGGCGGCGAAGATTCGACAGCGGCAAATTTTTGCGCCGCCATCGTGATCGCCAATGCACTATTTTTTTTTTCCAGTTCCGGACTGTGGCACGGCGGCAGCATCTAATTTGGCGGCCGGCGCGTTTATACACTGCGTGACTCCGCTGGCCGCTGACCACACCCACATGCTCCCATCATGCCATGCCGCTGCGTCAACACGGGAGCGCGGGATAAAGACGTGTGGGCAGTGGGCGTGGCTGCTGATAGATCCTGCGGCGGTCACAGCAACAACTTGTCTGGTGTTGTTGTTCACTCACACTCTCTCCAGTCCTCCGGCTCCCGGTGGCCCCTGCCCTGGAGGACCAGCCACTGCCAGCTACCCTGTGTAGGCGGGGCACACGGGTTGAAGGGAGATGTAGTTTTTCCGGCTCCGCTTCCCAGCAATGGCTGCCTGCTGCAGTGAGGTAACGTGTGTGCTGGCTGGAGCTGCAGACTGTGTGGGTGATGCAGTTCTTTAAGGCTTTATGGCGTAGAATAGGCCTGGCAGGGCACTGTGTAAATTTACACTGTAAATGGACAGCATGGTGGCAGTATGTATGAGTGATGCAGAGTCCCGGGTTAGTGTATTATTTCCAGGGGGTTAATACAACCAGCAGACAGAGAAAATACTATTCCAGACCTATTGATCCTTCTCATCATACCACCTGGAATAATAATCATATTAATGTCAGCCTGCATGCTGCTCCTGCGCAGGATGTGATCCTACTGTCCCCAATCATGTCAATGGGAGTTCTGCCATATGTTTAGTGCTCTAACAGGGAAGTGGCTAATGAAAACCCTTTAGAGTTGTGGCAAGGAAGGAGTTAATGCCACTTTTTAGAGTATTGGCAAAAAGGGGTTAAAGCTACAGTTTATTAGCTCTAGCAGGCAAAGGGTGCCAGCCTTTCAGAGAAGGGATTAATATCTGTGAGTTCTGATATGGAAGGGGCTGTCTCTGCACTTTCAGGGCTATGGCACGGAAGCTGTCATTCTCTTTGGAGGTTTTGTCAGAGAGGGGGGGGGGGGTAATTCCATACTTTCCTGCCACAAAGTGGTTATTGGTTACCGTAATATGCCCAATTTTTAGTGCTGTGACAGGGAAAGGGTTAATACCCACCTGATACCACTTTGGCAGGGGAGAGGGTTAATGGCTAACTGCCCTCTGGCAGGGAGGGTTAGGGTGGTCAAACCTTTTGGCTCAAAGGGGTTAATGGCCAACCTTGTGGGCATTGACAGGGAAGGAGTTAATGGTCCGTCTTGCGAGTGCTGGCAGGGAAGGGGTTAAAGGTCAGCCGTGTATGCTCTGGCAGGGAAGGGGTTAAAGGGCAGGGAAGGGGTTAAAAGTCAGCCTTGTAGGCTCTGGCAGGCAAGGGTTAATGACACATTTTTGGAGCTCCTGCAAAGGAGAGATTGTAAACTGTTAATATTGTGAGCTTAAAACTGGCTGCTATTAATATTAACGGGGCATAAAAGAGGCTGCTAATATTGATTGTGGGCATAAAGAGTGATGCCAATATTAATTGGGGGCTGTTTATATTAATTGGGAGCATGCAGAAAGATGCTATTATTAATTTGGGGCACAGAGAGGGGTTCCTATCTTTAATGTGGTGCATAAAGACTGGGGACATTTACAGATCCACTTATAGGAATTGAGGACATGGGGTGATGTTTGGAACATTTCAGGCTGATTTAAGGTATAGAAAGGTGCGTGAGTCTGTCCGTGTGAATGTGTGTGTGTGTGTTTCTGTGACACACTCAAATAATCATCTCCATCCTACTCAGTGAACTATATCCTCAGTCACATCTAACCCAGCCTGACACATACTTATGGAGAATGACTGGAGATGTGAAAATAGCCAAACCAGAAAAATTCTCCCATTTATCTCACTTTCCAAATCGGTTGTTTTGGTCTAGATTGTTCTCTTCTCCTGACAATTCTCCTGGTTTTCACCTCTCTCTGAATAACCCGCTTAGTGTTATACTTGGATTTTAGTTAATGGACATGGGTGTATTTTAGGGAATGTGGTGGGGGGGGGCAGCATTTCAGCCTTCGATCCAGGCAGCACAATGTCTTGGGCCGGCCCTGCTCCCAACCCTTAGCCTTATCTATCCCTACTTAAGTTTGGAGCACCCATGAGACTTTGCTGCATTATTTTGTTCAGTTCGCCTGACAACCAAGAAGCTTGCTCTTGTGATTGTGTGCCAGACCTTTTACCTTTATTGGACTCCTATTATTCCTAATCCAAGACTTTCCTACTGCAGTTTCCTAAAGACTGTTGCCTTCAAGGACCCCACCTGTTGTTCCAAGAATCTCTGCTACAGATCCCGCCCTCAGTATCTCTGGATCTCTGGACACTTGTTTTCAGCCACTGAAATCAGTTTATTTGTCTTTTAGCCCAATCCGTTATCAAACCCTTATCCTATCTATCTGGAGTCTTTACGTTCCCTCTGTGTATATTAACTTCCTACCTTGCCCTTGTGCTTCTATTGTCAGCCCTCTTCCTGTCTTGCCCCTCTGTGTCTATCTTGTGTATTCCTTGGTCAACCCCATGCCTGTCCTGTCTCTCTGTGCCTTTCCTCTGTATCTAGTCATCCTTATTCGTGTCTCGCTTCTCACTTATGTTATTTTTTGTATATTAATAAACCCTGGTTAGTGCACATTGGGTTCATTCATCTCCCACTGCCTGGAGACCCTAACACAAAGTCAAAATAAGCCAAAGTTAGGAACCAAAGCAGATAATTATACAAAGCCAGGGGTTAGTATCGGAATGGGTAGTCATACAAAGCCAGGAATCAGAGCCAGAATGGATAGTCAGACAGGGCCAGGAGTCAGAAGCAGAATGGATAGTCAAACAGAGCCAGGAGTAAGAACTAGAATGGATAGTCAGACAAAACTATGAGTCAGAACCAGAATGGATAGTCAGACAGAGCCAGGAGTAAGAACCAGAATGGATAGTCAAACAGAGCCAGGAGTAAGAATCAGAACAGATAGTCGGGCAGAGCCAGGAATCAGAACCAGAATGAATAGTCAGACACAACTATGAGTCAGAACCAGAATGGATAGTCAGACAGAGCCAGGAGTAAGAACCAGAACGAATAGTTAGACAAACCTATGAGTCAGAACCATAATGGATAGTCAAACAGAGCCAGGAGTAAGAATCAGAACGGATAGTCAGACAGAGCCAGGAGTCAGAACCAGAATGGATAGTCAAACAAAGCCAGGAGTATGAACCAGAACAGATATTCAGACAGAGCCAGCAGACAGTAGACAAGAAAATCAAGGAGATCAAAGGTTAACACTAGAGATTATTCAGGAAACAAAGCCAGAGCCCATACATGGTATACCATAAATACTAGAAAAGGAATCGCAATGATCAGGTTAAACCAACAACAGGGCAATGAGACTTACTCAAAGTTGGATTTTTAATTCACCCACGTCATCATGCTGCGCCCCGCCCACATCATTGACCCACGATAGTGAACGCTGGCCATATCACTTGCCATCTGGCCAGCGAGCAGTGAGGACCTGGGGGAGCCATGACAATTACCACTGTACAGACTGATGTGAAGGAGTGAACTGAATAACTGACTCCTGGATCTGACATTTATTTAATCTACACGGTGAAACAATCGTTATCTCTATTTTAGCAATTACTTTCTGAAAATTACGGTTGATAAAATGTTAAAGTCTGACAGCAGCCATTGATGTTTTTTTCTAGTTATTGAGCAAAAACCAGTGCAAGACCTGGAAGATAACTCTTCCATTTATTCCAGTGGGCTGTTTAATTCATAACAATACGCTCCAATTCAGGCTCCTATTGACTTCAGAGATGTTGCGTTTCCCGATCCTGGGAAAACTCATTGCATCAAAGACAATCCTTGTGTTACTTTCCTGTTTTGATTTGGACTGCTCTTACCTTATTTCCAATCCATCCATTGAGTTTAACACCTTGATTTATGTTCTTTCTAAATGCATGAGTTGCACTGGTGAGCTCTCTGGTGTATTTATTTCATTTTTTTTCACCATAACTTGTAAATTATTGCACTTTGAGTTCACCCTAAACGTACGATCCAGTCCATCAGGCGTCGAATGGGAAGAAAGTGACAATAAAGAAGCTTTGGTTCTCACGTTGACTTACGAGTGATATTTCATTTTCTCTAGAATTCTCATATTGACTTCTTTTATACTTGAACGATTTCCCGGTTCACCGACCGAACTTCAGTCTTTAAAAAAAAAATATGTCTATTATGATTCATAGCCTACATTTTTCTTCCATGTATTACATTAGCATTGAAGAGTCTAAGATAATGTTTTTTTTTCTTATTCTGTTTACATTATTCCGAGGTGTAGCTGCTTTACACAGGAGAGGGAATGAGTTCTTTTCTGCCACATATACTGCCAAAGATTGATTGCTGAGAAGCCCCGTGCTATTCTACTGAAGGTCAATGTAAAACCATAAGGATCGATTCGGAACAATCAACCAAGATTAATACTTTGCTTCCCTAAATCAACTCCTGCTTCTCCCTTGGTTCTTGGCTGGTAATAACATTTTTTAATAAATACTGGGTTAATATACAGTCTCTGCTATTTAAGCTCTTAGTGAGCAAGGGAAATTTTACATCCTGACGCTTACATGCATGTTCTCCAATGTAATGACCTCAGCCGTTCTCAGGGGACGAGCCAATGTGAGAAAGCACATCCATTAAAGTAAATGGGGTTGAATTTATTTCCCTTCCTAACGCCTTACATGTTAAAAGGTCCAGATTTATCACGCCAAGGCCTTTCATGCATAAGGAATGCGGCCTCATTGGCAGAGTAGAGTTAGAGTGGCCAAGTGCTGACATTCATCAAAGGGCAAGAGCGAAACGCGTGCACTTCAATGCAAAACGTAATAGTCTTAATCAAGCGAGAAAACACAGTGAGAGCGAGTCAGAAGTCCTGGAACTCCCTTCCATCCTGGATTTCTAGGCTTCATTCTTCAAACTCTTTATTTTTCCCTCTGCAGTCTGTTTCGAAGTGTTATTTGTTTAGAAACGGTTGTTGTTATGAGTAAACATTGTGGAAATAGGGCCGTTTCTGTTTTCCGTTGACCTGACATTTGCTTCCTCCACCTGTCGGTTTGTTTGAGGATTTGTTTCATCTTTGAACAAATAGAATAAAATAAAAAATGTCCAGATAATAAATAAAGAATAACAAAAAAATAAAAACTCCAGGAGAAGTTAGAGCAAGACCAGGCTGGATGTGAGAGTCAGCAGAAAATTTACGAGTCGGGCTCCACGACGGAGAACCTCCGTTTAACTCACCGTTCTCATGCGATTTGACAATCATCAGTTTTATACTCGGCCCATATCACATACAGAATCCATCACCATGCTGTCATAAAACATCAGACATGCAGACGGTGTCCAGGGCTTTTTGTACAATTCGCAAAACATGCCACAGCCATAATGCACACTGTGGGCCACATTACAATCTTAACGCTAACAAAAACGCTCACCTGTGTGAGCATTAACGTTTGCCGCAGTGTCTACCGCATATTACGATCCAAACACAAATGGGTTAAGTAACGGGTCCTGTCCTGCGGCGAGGACCGCGGCTCTGACTGCCTCCTCCATCCGGCGGGAGCAGGGAAAGACTGGGGGAAAAAGTCCCCCCAGTCTCTCCCTGCGTATCACTAGGCTGACCGGCCAGATCTCCCGAGGCGAGATCCCGCATGTCATGTGACCGCCGGCGTCTGGCTCAATGGAGTCCTATGGACTGCCGCAAGCATCCCGGGCCGTAGCACGCGGTAACAATGCAGGCAGCATTTTAAGCACCTGCATTGTAATTCCACGCTAAAACGGGGGCAGTAGGGGGAAAACTGCGGGCGCAGTTTTTTCTCCCTACCACCCCTGTTTTAGCGTAGAGATTGTAATTTAGCCCGGTGAATGGAGCAAAATACTATATTTTACCTAACTTTTAATCAATTATTTAATTATACACACGGCCGGATTTCCATCTCAAGAGTCTCTAGTTACAGAAATGTGGAGCGCCCCCCCCCCACCCAACAGAAAAAAAGAAACATGCCAAAATGACTTTTTACAATCTTGTTTTGTGGCAAACTAAAAAATAATAAAAAAAAGATTGTAAAATGCCTACTCTGCCTAGTTATAAATCCAGCCCTGATTATACATTTATAGAATATTATTCACTGTTATTTTTTGTTGCTAATTGAGGTTTCAACTGATACGTTCATTTCTTTCTCCTTGCTACAAATAGCCTGCTGGGCTTGAAACTTAACATAAGCCTTAATTACGCTTTTCTTCTCTTTCCTCTTGATTCTGTAGACGTAGACAATGTATCTTTCAATCTTTGCTCGTGTATCATTGTGATCATTTACAATAACAAGAATATATCTGATATTGTAAACATTGTTTTCCCCAAGTTTTATTATCCATTTAATGACTCATAGGGCATCTCGAATCCAACCTTGCCAACAGTTTGTGTCATCTACTCTAGGATTCTCTGACAAATAAGATTGTGGTTTAAACTTGAAGAAATTTGGTGAAACAATTTCAATAAATTTAAGGGTTGATCTAGGCGCTGTGACTATTCAATGCGAGCTGAATGGCCGTGATGACCTGAATGTCCTCCCCTCCCCATTCTACAAGAGGTCCATTTGGTTAAATCAGCCCTCAGGCTAGTAGACTAGCCCCACAAAGAGAGCCAAGTTCAGTGATTGCTCATCTGGCTTCCAGGAAAAAAAGTCAAGAATGAACAAATTCTTGCCTCTAGCCAATAGCTCTCCATGCACTCACATCACGAGCCATTTCATTGGTTAGATGCTGTCACGGTCCACCCCGTGTACCTGTCTAGCAAACCTGGATCTAAGAACTTTGCCCTGGATTTCTTCATTCTTGGATTCCAGTCCAGGTTTTGCCTAGGATAAGCACCATGTCCAGGCTCCTGGAGATCCAGCCTGGGTTTTCCTGTCTAGCCCTGGACTTCCAGCTGAGGCCTATCCATGTTTAAGCCTCCTTAAAAGGCAGAGAGACCCAGCCAACAGTGGGTCTGCATTATTGTTATCCTTGACTGAGGTCTCTTGGTGGTGTGCTAACCTGCTCTTCCAGAACCAGCTTATCCTACGTATCCAGGACCCATCTGTCTACCCGTGGATTACAGTTGTTGATCACCCTCTGACCTCTTTGATCCAGGTACCACTGTACAGACTTCCTCTTGGTGGGCCCTGTCTGCAGTCTAGGACTGCACTACCCACAATCCACGGACTCTCCCTGGACTTTATTGCTATTCCCTTTGTTCTTTTGCCTGCAGTTAAGGACCATTTATGTTTTATTAAAGAATCTGCATTGCGTGACTCCTGTCTGGCCTCCCCTCTGTGTCGCCGCCAGCTGGGATCATACCAGAACCGCACACGCCTCGTGACAGATGCTTGCCAGAGTGTCCATCCAACCTTCCGACCAGTGCCGATGGAGACTGGCGCTGTGATCAGGGAAAGAATTACTCTCAGGAAAGGGTTAAAATGGGGAGATAAAGCAGGATTAATACTTAACACTTCCATTCCCCTCTCCCATTTTAACCCTGGAGCATAAATTCCCAAGACTACCCTCAGGTTGCACTAACAGGCCAGATTTTAAGGATTAGCTTTGGGAAATGCAGACTGAATCCGGCAATCACAGAACATCAAATCATATCACCTGCGTCAGATATCCTGCAAACCTGGCCTGTTAGGGGGACCTGAGGACGTGGGTTGGGATTGGGAACCACTGCCCTAGATTTCACTTGACAGATTTATCCCTTAATTGTCAGACTCGTGCCATGAAGAAGCCATGGCACAGCCTCTGTGTGGTTATATATAATCCCAAGCGCTGGGGTTGAGCAGACACAGGCAGTATATGTACAATAAAGCTTGTATTGGAGGATATAGTACACAGAAAACAGTCTTTGTAGAACACAAAAATACAAGCAATAGCAAGTGTATGGTGGGCCACGTAGTCTTTCTCTGGATCCTTTTGAGGAGAAGCTGGAGCCTTAGGTAACAGTACCTTGATAGAAGGTCTACTTCTAGGAGAGAGCTGAGGGCTGGGAGCCACTTGAGAGTCTCTGGACCCACTGGATAGTGGGCCACGCAGTGGATCTTCCAGCAGGCAGGAACCAGGTGATGCAAACACAGCAAGGACTGAAATAACTGGTCCACGGTACAGCAGATAAATCCAAGGACAACCAATAACAAGAGGGGGCTCTCAGGACCTCTGAACACAGGAAGGGAAAACACAAAATGAAAGCGCAAAGGGGAGGAGGGTATGGTCTGGTTTTATGCAGAACCTCAGGTTCAGACACAGGAGTTAACCCTTTGGTGGGAAGCAGCTAGTGACCCAGGCTGGCCACAGCAGGCTCTCAGAGCTGAGGCATGACATTAATACTGCAGGGTGCCCTGTACCATCCTCATGGCAGCTGGGTCTAAATGCCGCATTGCAGTATAGCACGCCCTGTAGCTAGCTGACCCTCCTCCAGCCTGCTTCTCTTCCCAGCGACTGAACACTGTCATTGGCTGCAGGGGAACTGCCTTAACTCAGGCAACCCTTGCCAGCCAATGAAGACGATCAGGCCACTGGAAAGGAGGAGGACCAGAAACCCGCGGGCTGTGCTATGCCACCCTGTGGCGTTTAAGCCCGCTTTCCGTGAGGATGGCATCTGTGGTGTATTTAGATTTTGTGCTGCCCTAGGCCTGACTAAACTCGTGCACCCCCTAATTTAAATTTGAGGCACCCCTTCCTGTCAAGGGCACACCTCTTCCTGGTTAATCCCCACCCTTCCTCTTTAAGCTCCACCTTTTCCTCTTAGAGCTCCGCCTTTTCCTCTCTTTATATTAACAGTGGATACCAAGTGCCTACTTGTATATTTTGTATACCATTTCAAATGTATCTATTGAGGTAAATAAAATTATGAAATTTTTAAATTCAAGCATTTTTACAAAGAACAGCCACGCATGTCAAGTATACTGGATAACAGCCGCTCTAATTGTATGAACAATAAAATCCAAGAAATGAGCCCTGCATATGAGTGTATCACAGAGCTGCACAGCAATAAAACCCACAGAAATGGGCACTGTGTATGAGCATATCAGAACTGCACAGCAATAAAACTCACAGTAATGTGCAGTGTGTATGAGCGTATCCCAGAGCTCCAGGGCAATAAAACTCACAGTAATATGCAGTGTGTATCACAGAATCCACACCAATAAAACTCCCAGCAATGCAGTGTGTATGAGTGTATCAGAATCCACAGCAATAAAACTCACAGCAATGCAATGTGAGGTGTGTGTGTCAGCGTATCAGAATTCACAGTAATAAAACTCACAGCAGTGCAACACCCATCCCGGTGGGTGTTCAGTCCAGAATAGAGTGAGAGACCGTGTTAACGAATAGGGATGAGTGGTTCGGGTTCGGACAGTTGGGAGTTTGGCCCGAACTTAGCCTGTTCGGGTAGATTGCGAACTCCGAACATTTCCGGGTGTTCGGCGCATGTTCGAGTCCACAATGCATCACAATGGCCCACAATGCATTTTCCCACTGGCCTGAAGCTCGTAATTGGCTACAGCCTTGCAGCTGACCACAGGTCTGGTGCAAGACAGGTTCAACAGTATGCCAATCACCGCTCAGAGTCCTGATTGGGCAAATTTTGGTCAATCATGGGCTCACAGAGCTAAGTCCCGCAGCACACTATATAACGTTTCCACGCGCCGATTCTGCACGCATTTCAGAGGAAATTTCAGAGAAGATTGTTGTGTGTTGTTACTGCCGGTCTGCCACGCTACTGGGGGGGTCTGGGGGGTCTCATTTATACAAAATATCAGGGAATTGATATGTGTGTCTTGTCACTGTGCCAGCAAGTTTTTTGGGGTCACTAATTTCTTTAAAACATTTGTGAATTGAGGTGATCTTCTGTGTCTTGTCACACATCCAGTACCACGCAGTATTTTTGGGGTCACTAATTTCTACAAAGTATTTGGGAATTGTTATAATTCGTGTGTTCTCACTGGCTGCCACCCATCAAGGGGTCTCACTGATTTATAAGAGGTTTCACTGCCACCCATCAAAGGGTCTCACTGTTTTATAGGATGTTTCACTGCCACCCATCAAAGGGTCTCACTGAAATATAGGAGGTTTCACTGCCACCCATCAAAGGGTCTCACTGATTTATAGGAGGTTTCACTGCCACCCATCAAAGGGTCTCACTGATTTATAGGAGGTTTCACTGCCACCCATCAAAGGGTCTCACTGATTTATAGGAGGTTTCACTGCCACCCATCAAAGGGTCTCACTGATTTATAGAGGTTTCACTGCCACCCATCAAAGGGTCTCACTGATTTATAGGAGGTTTCACTGCCACCCATCAAAGGGTCTCAGTGATTTATAGGAGGTTTCACTGCCACCCATCAAAGGGTCTCACTGATTTATAGGAGGTTTCACTGCCACCCATCAAAGGGTCTCACTGATTTATAGGAGGTTTCACTGCCACCCATCAAAGGGTCTCACTGATTTATACGAGGTTTCACTGCCACCCATCAAAGGGTCTCACTGATTTAAAGGAGGTTTCACTGCCACCCATCAAAGGGTCTCACTGATTTATACGAGGTTTCACTGCCACCCATCAAAGGGTCTCACTGATTTATAGGAGGTTTCACTGCCACCCATCAAAGGGTCTCAGTGATTTATAGGAGGTTTCACTGCCACCCATCAAAGGGTCTCACTGATTTATAGGAGGTTTCACTGCCACCCATCAAGGGGTCTCAGTGATTTATAAGAGGTTTCAATGCCACCCATCAAAGGGTCTCACTGATTCATAAGAGGTTTCACTGCCACCCATCAAAGGGTCTCACTGATTTATAGGAGGTTTCACTGCCACCCATCAAGGGGTCTCACTGATTTATAAGAGGTTTCACTGCCACCCATCAAAGGGTCTCACTGATTTATACCAGAGTTCTGTAAATCTTTAATCTTTATACCAGAGTTGAATCAGAGTTCTGTATATATTAATCTATATATCACTCACCATGTCTGAAAGAACAAAAAGGACAGGCAGACGCTCGCAGACACAGATAAGAGGGAAAGCAGCCCCTGTGTCGGGAGGCTGTGCCTCTGGTCGTGGTGGACGTGGTGCATCCTCTGCAGGGGGAAGCTTGTCCTTTATAACTGCTGCTGGCCGTCTTCTTAACCTGCAGCAACATACAGAGTCCACAGCTACTCCTGCCATAGCCTCGCTATCACACACATAGGAGTCAGCTGAATTGTTTGACTACAATGACAGTGACATGCTGCTTGAGGATGCGCAGCAACTACAGTGCTCTGATTCAATCTCTGAGGTTGAGCAAGGGAGTATAATCAACCTAGAGGAAGGGGGTGCCAGTGATGACACACAAATAACTGGCACTCATGTTGCCCCAGCAGCTGCAGCATACTGCCAAGTTGGCTCCAGTGACGATGAGAAAGGGGGTGAAGATGACATTGATGATGAGGTCACTGACTCCACCTGGGTGCCAGATCGAACTGAGGAATCAAGTGAGGAGGAGGGGGAGGAGGAGGCACAGCAAACACGAGGCGCAACATCCTCTGTGACCAACCGTAGCACTAGCCAGTCCAAGGCATCAGATGTCAGAGCTGCTCCGTGCAGAGCGCTGTTGTCTGAAAGAACACATGCAGGAACTCTGCTGTCTGGGAGTTCTTTAAGAAATGTGCAGCAGACAACACCGTTGCTATTTGTAATCTATGTCAGAGGAGACTGAAGCGTGGGATAAACACCGGACACTTGGGTACCACGTGCTTGAGGCGACATTTGACCACCGCCACACATCCCATTGGCGCAAAACTTTGCGTAGGTCCTCCTCCTCATCTGTCTCTACCCACACTGTATGTCCTGCCATGTCATTGCCTACAACCTCCACTGACAGGGATGATGCTACAGTAATGGATGTACCAGGTCCTTCCTCACAATGTGACATCCTCCCAGCAGCTGAAGATTTACGCAGTCAGATTACGTTGCCGCAGTTGCTGCAGCGTAAGAAAAAATATAGTCCCAACCGTCCCCAAGCAAAGCATCTAAATGCCAGCTTAGCAAAATTACTCGCATTGCAACTGCTGCCTTTCCAGCTGGTGGACTCTGCTCCCTTCTGTGAATTTGCTGAATGTGCTGTACTACAGTGGCAGGTTCCAAAACGCCATTACTTTTCACGCAAGGCCATTCCAGCACTATACCAGCACGTGGAAGACAATGGTATCCAGTCATTGGGAAAGGCAGTCAGCAAAAAGGTGCATGTGACTTTAGACACATGGTCCAGCAAGCATGGACAGGATCATTACATTTCCTTCACGGAACACTGGGTAACTCTGATTGCAGCTGGGAGGGATCCAAGACGGGCTCTGTGCTGGAGCTTGTTCATCCACCACTCCTCCAGAAAGCTGCTTGTACCTCTTCCTCCTCCTCCTTCTCTGTCTCTGGCGAAGTGGCAGTTAAACCGACGCCTGACAGGGTCTACGCAATGGCTCAAGCAAAAAGATGCCATACTGTGCTTGAGCTGGTTTGTTTAGGGGACAGGAGCCACACCGGGCCATAAATTCTGTCTGCTCTGCAGGGCCAGGTGCAGAGATGGTTAACACCACGCCAGCTTGAGCTGGGAATGATCGTCTGTGATAATGGCAGCAACCTTCTCTCTCTTCCCTACGCAAGGGTAAATTGACGCATGTACCATGCCTAGCACACGTCCTAAATCTAGTGGTACAGCGTTTCCTAACCAAGTAACCAGGGCTGCCAGAGCTTCTCATCCAGGCCAGAAAAGTCTGCAGCCACTTCAGACGGACATTCCCAGCAAGCGTTCGCCTGGCAGAAATTCAAAGAGAATTCCACCTTCCCACAAACCGTCTGATCTGTGACATGCCCACCAGGTGGAACTCGACATTAGCAATGCTGCAGCGTCTGCACAAGCAGCAGAGGGCCATCAACGAGTACCTGTGTGAGTATGGCACAAGGACAGGTTCAGGTCAACTTGGTTTTTTTTCCCCCCCGCAGTGGCTGATGATCAAGGATGCATGCACTGTACTGTCACCATTTGAGGAGGCAACGAGGATGGTGAGCAGGGACAGTGCATGCATCAGTGACACAATTCCTTTAGTGTTCCTGCTGGAGCACACTCTGCGGGGAATTATAGATGTGGCTCTAGAGGCAGAGCAGCGGGAGGAAGAGGAGGCCTTCCCTAGCTCCCAAGGCCCCAGTCTTTCCGCAGACAGCATTCCAGTGGGTCCTACTCAGATCAGACAGGAGGAGGAAGAGGAGGAATATTTAAGTAGTGGGGGCATTGAAGTTGGGGATTCCTCAAGAGAGGGTTTCGTGTGCCCAGAAACAGAAGGGCTAGTGTGTGGCTGGGAGGAGGAAGTACACGATATGGTCATCCTCATTGACCAGGAAGACTCAGAAACTAATGCCACCTCCAACCTACGCTGCATGGGCTCCCTAATAATGCAAAGCCTGCTAAAGGACCCCAGGATTCGTGCTATCAAGGAGAGGGATCATTACTGGTTGGCAACCCTTCTTGATCCACAATACAAGGGTAAAGTTGCAGAGCTCATCCTGCCCACACAGAGGGAGCACAGGATGAAAAAACTTGAGGACGCTCTAAAGCGACACTTGTGTAACACCTTTCCAGGCACTGGTAGATTACCAAGTGCTGACACAAGTGCTTCTGAGGCTGTGGATGATCAGAGGAATAGTGGTGAAGGCCAGGGCCGCTTGACTGATGCATTTTTACATTTTTTTAGTCCACGACGCCCAAGGACGTCAAATGTAGGCACCCATTGCCAGCGTCTTCACCATATGGTGCAGGACTACCTAGGGGCAAGGGCAGACCTGGATACCTTTCCAGCAGATGATCCACTGGCTTACTGGGTGTTGAGATTGGATCACTGGCCAGAACTTAGCCAATATGCTATGCAGCTACTAGGTTGCCCTTCATCCAGCGTGCTTTCTGAAAGGACGTTCAGTGCTGCAGGAGGTTTTGTCTCAGACAAAAGAGTGCGTCTGTCCACCGACTCTGTAGACCAGCTGACATTTATAAAAATCAATCAGTCCTGGATCAGCAGCTATCAACCCCCTGATGCTGACGTAACGGAATAGATCGGGGATGTCTTCTGCATTCACAAAACCTCCAGCACTGAACTCTTCCACAATACCACAAAAGGGTTACGGTATGAATGCACTTGCTGCCATGAAAGGCGCAATATTTGGCTGCACTGACGCCTGTGCCAGATTTATATCATTTAAATTTTTTGAACCGCAGGGTCCAACCCTGCACTCTTCCACAATATCACAAAAGGGTTACGGTGTGAATGCACTTGCTGCCATGAAAGGCGCAATATTTGGCTGCACTGACGCCTGTGCCAGATTTATATCATTTTAATTTTTTAAACCACAGGGTCCAACCCTGCACTCTTCCAGAATACCACAAAAGGGTTACGGTGTGAAGGCACTAGCTGCCATGAAAGGCACAATATCTGGGTGCACTGACGCCTTGACCAGAATCATATCTTTTTATTATAGGACCACATGGTCCACCCCTGCATTCTTCCACAATACTACAGAGGGGTTACTGTATTGTGATACTTGCTGGCCTGGCAGTCTGGCACCAAAGGCCCAATATCTGAGTGCACTGACGCCCATTAACAGATAAAGAACTTTTCAATATAGGACCACATGGTCCACCCTGCATTCTTCCACAATACTACAGAGGGGTTACTGTATGATGATACTTGCTGGCCTGGCACCAAAGGCACAATATCTGGGTGCCCTGACGCCCATTACCAGATAAAGAACTTTTCAATATAGGACCACATGGTCCACCCCTGCATTCTTCCACAATACTACAGAGGGGTTACTGTATGATGATACTTGCTGGCCTGGCAGTCTTGCACCAAAGGCAGAATATCTGGGTGTACTGACGCCTTTACCGGATGCATATCTTTTTAATATAGGACCGCAAGGTTCACCCCTGCATTCTTACACAATACCACAGAGGGGTTACTGTATGATAGTACTTGCAGGCCTGGCACCAAAAGCACAATATTTGGGTGCACTGCCACTGACGCCGGTATCAGATTCATATCCTCAGAGGGGTTACGGTGTGACGGCACTGTTGGGGACGCTAAAGGACCAATTTTGAAGCACCTATTGTTACTTTCATCCAAAGCCTGCATAAGTTTCACAATAATTTAGCCCAAAAAATCAGTAAACTTTTTCTGCGTGTCAGAAAATGTCTCCTCTTTTCATACAGACTGCCGCCCCAAGCAGTTGTTTATGGATAGATTAAAGGAAAAGCATTTACCTTCATTTGAAACATCATTTTTTTGTTTTTAAGTGTTACTATACATCCAACAAATCCGCCACTTCACGGGCAGGTTATGGGGACCTCCTAGGCACGATATTTGAAGGAATTTTTCGTTTTTAGTTTTAACCCTTATTTCATGGAAAACTCACTGTCCCTTTAAAAATGTATTTTTTTAAACTTTTTGTCCTTGTTTCCTGTCCCCCAGGGTACTACCCGGACCCCCATACACCTTTTATGGCAAATATGTAGCATATATGCCCTCTTGGAGGGCACTCTAAAAACTGAATTTTTAGCCCCATTGACTTGCATGGGGTTCGGGTTTGGACCCGGACATTTGTAAATATTCGGGTTCGGGCCCGAACCGAACTCGGGAGGTGTTCGGCTCATCCCTATTAACGAAAGGGCGGGCAGATGTGTGCATGTCACGTGGTTCAGCCAGTCAGGTGGTACTGAGACTCAGTACCACCTGACTGGCCGGACCGCATGACATGCTCGCACGCAGCCTCACCAGGAGCCAGGCAGCTCAATGACAAATTTCTATAACCGCAGTGCTGGTTAAGGAAAGGTCCACTTTAAACAGCAGTAAGCAGACAGGGCTTCATATCCTGCTGATACCCCCCTTTACCTGCCATTTACTGTCATCTTCTCTCTCTGCATACAAACCACATCCCCCTCCCCTCTCCTAGAGCTGCTGTGAGGCAGGGGAGGGGCTATGGAGGGAGGAGAGGGGGATTTTTATTCTATTCGATTTTATTCCGTATGCAAAAGCCCTGCTCCGCTGCTCGTTGTTTGAGAACACAGCTCAAAGCTGACACACAGTGACAGTGGCACCTCCTAGTACCCCCTAATGACACCCAAATAATCACTGGTACCTGGGGCGGCCCGCCCTCCGCCACTCCCCTAGGTACACCACTGCTCTGTGATATGCTCACACACAAGTTTGGCGAACTGCCAGCAAGTACGGTGCTGTTTGAAGGCATTGCAAATCCCCATAGAGAAGTAATGGTTAATCTATTCAGAGAACACCAAACAGCAGAGAAATGGCAGTGAAATTCCCTGATGTTCGGTGGTTTCAATCAGCAGGTTTATTCAGGCGAACCCCATAGGTTTCAATGTTAAAAATATTCCCGTTTTTATGCAATATCTAATAAACCATTTATTACTTTAATCTGCAGTAAAAAGTCTTTATTGATTTTTTTTTTAGTACCTTTTAGTAATTTTTCCCCTTTTTTTTAATAGCGGTTTTTCTTTTTTCTGTAACAGAACTTTTTATTATCAATCATAGGATCTTATATGTAAATTTCAGACATTTTCGTTCAGTAGTTCTTTTGAAAACAGCAGGCCACGGGTTTGCGGTGGCAGTTTCAGCGGCCGACTCCATGCACTTTGGGGACCCTGCGGTGAATGGTGAATTCACTGCAGGGTGGGGAAATTTTATTCCCTGAAGTGCAGGGAACTACAGAACACCAAAATGTTGGCGTCATTTCTCTGCTCTGTGAGTAACCCATTTAGTGGTGAGTTTTTTTGCTGCCCCCTGGAAAGTGAAAGCCTAGGCCTTGCCTACCCAGGACATACTTGAAAATTAGTGAAATCTCAATGTATCCTTCCTGGTAAAATACTTTGCAAAAGTAAAAAATAAATAAAAAAATTTAGGGGTGGGGAAAGTGCCGCCTGGATGGCATAGATCACCTCGTGGCACTAAGGGATTCATCTTTAAATTTACAATCTAGGGCAGTGTTTCTCAAAACCTGTCCTCAGGTCCCCCTAACAGGCCAGGTTTGCAGGATATCTAAAGTAGGGATGAGCTGTCAGTTCAAATCAGTTCGAAGTTCGATTCGAACATCGACTATTCTAAAATTTGTGAACTTCGAACTTTTCGGGACGTTCGTGGAAAGTTCGAGGAAAAACATTTTTTTCAAAGATATTCCAAAAAATGCTTAAAAGACCCTAAAAAATCTAAAAGTAAAGAGACTCTTTACTGCAGAATATAATAATAAACGGTTTATTAGATATTGAATTAAAACAATATTAATAGAATAGAATAGAATATTTTTAACATTGAAGCCTAAGGGATTCATAAACATTTCCCACTCCTTGTTGGTAAAACATTTCCCACTCCTTGATGGTCAAACATTTCCCACTTATTATTGGTCAAACATTTCCCACTCATTATTGGTCAAACATTTCCCACTCCTTGTTGGTCAAACATTTCCCACTCATTATTGGTCAAACATTTCCCACTCATTATTGGTCAAACATTTCCCACTCCTTGTTGGTCAAACATTTCCCACTCATTATTGGTCAAACATTTCCCACTCATTATTGGTCAAACATTTTTCCACTCATTGTTGGTCAAACATTTCCCCTCTTGTTGGTCAAGCATTTCCCACTCCTTGTTGGTCAAACATTTCCCATGGCTTCAAATCGCATTTAAATATGAGCAAAAGCGGTAAAAATTAGATCAGCGCACAGCGGTGAAATGGCTCAGCACTCAGCAGTGAAAGTTTTTTTTTCATAGTTTCCTGTCCCCCAGGGCAGTACCCAGACCCCCATACACCTTTAATGGCCAATATCTTGCATACATGCCCTCTTGGAGGGGACCTTAATTTTCAAACGTTCGAGCCCCATTGACTTGCATGGTGTTCGAATTGTGTTCGAGTTCGCAGTCAAACTTTTTCGGGTGTCAAGTTCGAATGCGAACCGAATACGAGGGTGTTTGACCCATCACTAATCTGAAGCACAGCTCAGGTGATATGATTTGCTGCTCAGTGAATGCAGGATTCAGCCTGTATTTCCCCACGGTAATCCTTAAAATCTAGCCTGTTAGGGGGACCTGAGGATAAAGAAGACAATGTGCATATTCACATAACCATAAAGTAGCTATAATAACCCCTGCAAGAATGGAAATATGTGGGCACAGAGTCTAAACTTGTTGCCACCTTGTTGACCTGTCCATGAGCATTCATCTAGCCTACTATTTAGGGAATGCACCTTAGATCTTTCCAGAATTTTCTGCAGGACACATCTCAGATGATGCTAATAAATGTGTCGGCCAGATAATAAATGTCAGCTAGACTATCACGGCTAATAATTAGCATATCGGACATCACTTTCTTTTCTAGTGACATGAAGGAGCCGACAATGTGGCAGTCAGAGCGATTTCACTTCCACCGAACTCATCCTATCAAAGAGAAACATCTAAAGGCTTTGTTCGATGCTCCGTGGGATACACCACACCACTGTCCGTCATCATCCGCGAGGAGAGAAACCTGATTAGTATGAATAATTTGAAAAAGTTCTGTATCAGACAGAAATCTGATTTCAGTTTCACTCCAAAAACAGAGTTAACTCGATTTTGCATTGTAATTACCATACACAGGCATTATGTGGCACATACAGATACAAGGTTTTGCTGTAATTGCCATACACAGGCATTATGCAGCACATACAGAAACAAGGTGTTGCTGTAATTTCCATACACAGACATTATGCAGCACATACAGATTTTTTTTGTTTTTGAGACAAGATTTTACCAGGAAGGATTCATTGAGATTTCTCTCGTTTTCAGTATGTCCTGGGTGGCGAGTATGTACTGTTAAGTGTCTTGCCCAAGGACACTTACTGGAGAGGTGCTCGTCGGGATCAAACCCATGACTCCACAGGTTTTCTCCACGCAGAGCAGTGATGTTACCTCTACTCCACCCAGCCGGTGACATATTGCATTGCTAATAATCTCATTCTGATCACTATAAATCCTCAAAAGCAGAAGATCTCACTATTTTATTATCTGTCTGCAGCACATTTACTGACACAAAGGTCATTCTGCCTGTATGCTGATAATGCAGACCCCGTGTAACATTGTGCCAGATAAAGGACGCCATCTAGAGTTTAGAAACTTTCACCCCAGCAATATTTCTGTAAAGGATAAACCAATACAAGAAAAAATAAAAATGAGCCAATTAACATTATTTTAATTCTTCACAACACCAATCTCTGTGCTAAGTACTGTATTTTACCCTACATTTAATTGCTAGCTTCGCATCCCGTATGTCAAATGTCAAAATGTTATGGTAAGAAAAAAGTTCAACAAAAATCGCTTGGTAGTGAAGGGGTTAATATCGGAGTCTGAATACATTTTGAAAAGGTTTATATTTATTTAAATATTGATAGAACAAAAATTACTTTCAGTCAACCCATAACAGAAGGGCTTCTAAAAAAGGCATAAGATAAAGGGAAATGCAAGGTTGGCCCAAACGAAACGCCGCGGCTCATTCCGCAAGATAATGTATTTGGCGTCTTGTAAAATTAGAGGCGCAAATTGAATTAGCAGGAAATGGGCTCCGAATGGCACCGACAAAGTGCTTTCCTGCTCTTAAGTAATGGTGACATCGCTATGGGCTGGTTTTGAGAAAAGCATTGTTACAGCCTCGAGGATGCATCAAATCTCACTTTTAAAAAACTCGTTATATTTTCATGTGTGGCTGACGACTAATCAAACACTGGCGAGTTGAAAATTAACGTGGAAAATCACAGATTAATTGCAGAAGGTAAATAAAATAGTAAACTTTGCTTTTTGGTCAATATTTTGCGAATTTGTTGCACATCATTATTGTAACAACATTTAATTCAAACAAAGAATTGCATTTAACTCTTTCGCTACCAAAAATGTATATATACGTGATTTTATTTTATTTAATTATTTATTTATAAAGGATTTTACCAGGAAGGATACATTGAGATTTCTCTCTTTTCAAGTATGTCCTGGGTTCAAGAACATTGAATTGTTACAGTCGTTACAGAAATACAAAGTAATAAAATGCAAGATATTAAAAACAAAACACAAATATACCGATTAACCAAGAAAATAAATATGTAGGAAATATTTTGCATTGAAATATCATCAAGAACAGAAATTGGCGCATAAAATCCTGCCTGCATAACTTTTTAATGTAAGATCAGTGTGCTCCTTGGGGAAATTCTCTGTGAGATCTCGCTCCTGTCACCCTGTATTACTGTAAAGAAGCTGCAAATAAAAGTAAAAATGTGTCTCTTACAATACGGCCCTTGCACATTGCATGTCTAAAGTAAAAATACGGCATTTACAGCGCGCAGTGTGACTTTACTGTAAAATAAAATAGTGTATTTTACTGTATGGAGATTGCAAGATACACTTTTTTCCAAAATTAGTTTATTACTGTAAAGAAATTATATAAAACCATTAAAGAAATATTTTTCATTAAGTTAGTTTTCTATATAAAATGTTTTTTTTTAAATTTAATATTATATGAAAATGTCCCTACTGTAATACTGCCATTTTACGGTAAAAATTATTTTTACGTAAAACACTTTTTTCTAATACAAACATACTTTTAAAATAAAAACTCATTTTATATCAAAACATTTATTTGTATGCATAAATATTTTTATAAAAAAATAATTTAATATAACAAAATATTTTAATATATACAAATCCTTTTTTATATTTTTTTGCAGTAAAACACAATTTTGTTGCATAAAAAAATGTATTTTGCAATATCCGTAAGGTAAAACCTGTAGTTATACATAATAGCTTGCAATTTCGCAATCTCCGTACTGTAAAGCCACTATTTAAATTATAACCCATAATTTACAGTAAAGTCTGTCCTTTATATCATAGCCTGCAATTTACAGTAAAGTCTGTCTTTTATGTCATAGCCTGCAATTTACAGTAAAGTCTGTCTTTTATATCATAGCCTGCAATTTACAGTAAAGTCTGTCTTTTATATCATAGCCTGCAATTTACAGTAAAGTCTGTCTTTTATGTCATAGCCTGCAATTTACAGTAAAGTCTTTTATGTCATAGTCTGCAATTTACAGTAAAGTCTGTCCTTTATGTCATAGCCTGCAATTTACAGTAAAGTCTGTCTTTTATGTCATAGCCTGCAATTTACAGTAAAGTCTGTCCTTTATGTCATAGCCTGCAATTTACAGTAAAGTCTGTCTTTTATATCATAGCCTGCAATTTACAGTAAAGTCTGTCTTTTATGTCATAGCCTGCAATTTACAGTAAAGTCTGTCCTTTATGTCATAGCCTGCAATTTACAGTAAAGTCTGTCTTTTATATCATAGCCTGCAATTTACAGTAAAGTCTGTCTTTTATGTCATAGCCTGCAATTTACAGTAAAGTCTGTCCTTTATATCATAGCCTGCAATTTACAGTAAAGTCTGTCTTTTATATCATAGCCTGCAATTTACAGTAAAGTCTGTCTTTTATGTCATAGCCTGCAATTTACAGTAAAGTCTGTCTTTTATGTCATAGCCTGCAATTTACAGTAAAGTCTGTCTTTTATATCATAGCCTGCAATTTACAGTAAAGTCTGTCTTTTATGTCATAGCCTGCAATTTACAGTAAAGTCTGTCTTTTATGTCATAGCCTGCAATTTACAGTAAAGTCTGTCCTTTATGTCATAGCCTGCAATTTACAGTAAAGTCTGTCTTTTATATCATAGCCTGCAATTTACAGTAAAGTCTGTCCTTTATGTCATAGCCTGCAATTTACAGTAAAGTCTGTCTTTTATATCATAGCCTGCAATTTACAGTAACGTCTGTCCTTTATGTCATAGCCTGCAATTTACAGTAAAGTCTGTCTTTTATGTCATAGCCTGCAATTTACAGTAAAGTCTGTCTTTTATATCATAGCCTGCAATTTACAGTAAAGTCTGTCTTTTATGTCATAGCCTGCAATTTACAGTAAAGTCTGTCTTTTATGTCATAGCCTGCAATTTACAGTAAAGTCTGTCTTTTATATCATAGCCTGCAATTTACAGTAAAGTCTGTCTTTTATGTCATAGCCTGCAATTTACAGTAAAGTCTGTCTTTTATGTCATAGCCTGCAATTTACAGTAAAGTCTGTCCTTTATGTCATAGCCTGCAATTTACAGTAAAGTCTGTCTTTTATATCATAGCCTGCAATTTACAGTAAAGTCTGTCTTTTATGTCATAGCCTGCAATTTACAGTAAAGTCTGTCTTTTATATCATAGCCTGCAATTTACAGTAACGTCTGTCCTTTATGTCATAGCCTGCAATTTACAGTAAAGTCTGTCTTTTATGTCATAGCCTGCAATTTACAGTAAAGTCTGTCTTTTATGTCATAGCCTGCAATTTACAGTAAAGTTGCTTTTTATATTATAACCCACATTTTTTATATAATAAATAAAGTCACCTTTTATATTATAACCTGCATTTTACAATAAAGTCTGGCTATTATATAACTCGAGGTTTACAGCAAAGTCGGTCCTTTATATTATAACCTGCATTTTTGCTTTAACCCCTTCACTATCGATATCGAGATATTTCGATATGCTAATCTGCAGCAGTGGTTGCCGGCGGGTTTGCGTCAGCATTCGCTGGCCAATTCCCTGCATTTCAGGGACCCTGCGGTGAATGCTGAATTCAATGCAGGGTGGGGAACTTTGATTCCCCGAAGTGCGGGGAACGAGAGAGCACCGAAATGTTGGCGACATTTCGGCGCTCTCTAAATAACCCACATTGGGCTCGATTACACTGTTCGCGCAAAAATGTGCGCGTGCACAAAAACGCATTAATGCGAGGGGCAAAACCCTTCACGCTAAACGTCGTATAAGGACATTCGCGCATACGATGCGCGTTAACGTCTAACGCTAGTGACCCTGCGCGAACGCAAGTTCGAGCGCGCAACCTACACTTAACATTGTGAGTGCAAATGCGTTTGTGCGCTGTGCGCGGATGGTATTATGATCGAGGCGCAACTTTTTACGAACGACGTTTGCGCACGTAATTTTAACGTCTTTTAAGAGCTGGTGGTAACTGCAAATCTGAACGTTCTGACCGAAACGAAATAAACCAGCACGAAAAAAAAAAATACAGCAACTTATAGTTACACATTCTACACATACCCAAACAATAAAATGGAGAGGTTGTGCGTGTTTTTATTATTGCTGCGGCATATATGCGCATATTGATTTTGACAGGCGCTAAAACTGAATGGGAGACAATTGTGGTTCTTAATTCTGATTGGCTGAATTGCGTGAAAAAACAGTTTGCCCACCGATTTCTTCGCGCAACGTTAATGCACGTGGGTTTTTTGCGCGTCTTTTTTACACGCGATATTTTTTGACGGATTAAAAAATGTGCTCGGATCGTAATACCAGTGTTCATTTACGCCCGTTAAAGTTTAACATTGCGCACAAAAAGAAATTGTGCTGCGCGTACCAATTTGCGCGGAGAATGTAATAGAGCCCCATAGTGTTCCACCCCTATCATTGGGAAATTGACTTAGTAAACCCCCCCACCCTATGGATGTACAGAGCACTCTGATTTCAGTTCATGCTCCCACAGATTCTATTTGCGTGTTCACTGAGACTGACAGAAACGCACCGCACAAAGGAAATCGGTTCCAGCGAGAAGTTTCCTGGTTTATTTGTGCATTCATTGGTTTATATTTACAAGAAAAGCAACTGTTACTAAAGCCTCGTCTACTGGTTATCATACTGAAAAAGCATACAAAATCATCTAATTTGTATTTTTTTAATTCACTTCAGTTGCATCTTTTCCATTATTTGATTAAATAAAGTAAAGAAAATAAAGCAACATCAATATTTATGACCCACATTTATGGTGTAATAACCGGCTGGGATTTAACAATAAGGCAGGCTGTAAAGATCCCAGATGTTGCCGTGTCTTACTTGATTATATATCTGTGAATAATATATTATCCTTCAAATAAATATTGTAACAACTGCATAAAACAGGTGTTCCAACAATTACACATTACAGCGGCACTAAGAGTGATAAAGAGAATAATGGGGGGGCGCATCTCTTATGGATTTTAAGTTCAAGTTTTTAAAACTGGCGTTTGTGCGTGTTTTGAAAAAACAAACATTGTCAAAGTTCTACGAAACATTCAGAGCATGGAAAAATACGAAATGTCCAATTAATGTGTAGAGATTAGAAAGTAGATTGTATAAATTGGTGTAATTTGTGTATTTCATGTTGTGTATTTGTACCAGTGTTTTAAGAAATAGAGAGTGTTTCTTATCTTGCAATATTTTAATTTGAACTATCAGCCTACAGGCAGAAATGTTATTCCGTTTGCAAGTTTGATGCAGGTGCCTGGATGGAAATACAAGAAGTGTAGTATCCAAAAATAATAGAAAATGAAAACAGAATTCGAAATTTTGGGCCACATTCCATTGTTGTCGATAAGATAACTACAGGGATAATTGCACATCACACATAATATAATGTATAACATAATATACATCGCGGCTCCGCTTGGGCCGTTCTCTTGCGGGATCCTCGTGAACTCTGCAAGATCTCACAAGAGCGCGGCTGGAGGCCAGCAGAGCCGCGTTCCAACCTTCACATGCCAGCAGCCACTCGCTGGAATGTAGCCAGATTTCCTTTGTCCTTTCCTTTTGGCCTGGCAAATGCTATTAGTATATTCTGTCAGCCACCCAGCCCTCACATACCACCCGGCAAGCCAGCCCAGTGCTGGCTTCCAGTATCGGTAGAAGTATTGGGTGGTAAAAGTATTGTATGAATACAAGTACTCATGCAAATGCACGATATTGGCACCAATACTAATACTAGTATCAGCATCAGTGCATCCCTACTGTTTACTATTGTTATTTGGCACATTAAAGCAAATGTGGCTGTGCATCTTCAGTCATTAAAAGGTTAAGGCAGGCACCTCGTTTATGTATCAGATAAAATTTACATTCAAGCCTCAGAGAAGCTTGCTTTGATGAGGTTTGTTTGATGCCCCTCAGAACTCAAATAGCCTGCAGCAGGAAGCTTGATAACAGCTTTGGTTTATTTATTTGCAAAGTATTTTACCAGGAAGGATACATTGAGATTTCTCTAGTTTTCAAGTATGTCCTGGGTTCATGAACATTGAAAATTTACAGTCGTTATAGAAATACAAAGTAATAAATGGAAGATATTAAAAACAAAACACAACTATACAGATTAACTCAGAAAATAAATATGTAAGTAATATAGTCACTAGGTTACATGTTTACAGGTGCATCATGTATTGAGGTATGTTAATAGGGAGCTCTTGAGTGATTTAAGACTGTGGGAAGATTTGATGGTGTCTGGGAGGTTATTCCATAACTGCGGTGCTCTGTAGGAAAATGAGGATCGAGACACTTTCTTTTTGTATTGTGGTATTGTAAGTAAGGTGCAGGTCCTGGATCGGAGGTTATAGGATGGGGGAAGCAGCCTTTTCAGCTAGGGTGGTAGCTTCCCAGAAAATCTCTTAAACACCAGGTTGGAAAGGTGAAGGCCGGGTACGTCTGGATTCCTGCGACGGCCAGTTTAGCTCTATTAACATGTCACAATTGTGGGTCATGTAGTTACATTGTAATGCAAAGCGGCAGAATGAGTTATACAATGTAGTAAGTTTCTGGAGGTGTGTTTGCGGGGCAGCTGCATACACTACTACATCTCCGTATTCAGCTCCGTATAGCTGGCATAAGCATTTGTTGTACAATCTGCTTTGTTACCGCGGGGCTCAGGCAGGATTTGTTTCTGTACAGGGCACCTAGTTTGGGGTAAAGTTTAGATGAGAGTTTTTCAATGTGGGGCCAAAGGATAGATTTGGGTCTAACCACATACCTAGATATTTGAGAGAAGTGACTGTGGTCAGCGTGCCATTTAATTTTGTCCCCACACATAGATGGGGATTTTGCAATTTATGTAGTTTAGGTTTTGTTCCAAAGAGCATCGTTACCGTTTTGTCAGTATTTCAAAAAGTTTGTTGTATTTGATCCACTTTTCTACCCCTGTGAATTGTTCTTGCAGCATGGCCTCCAGCTGCCGGAGATTTGGTTTGCTGGTATAGATTACGATGTCATCTGTGTACCTGTGTACAGTTGAGGCTTTGCAGACATTGGGCAGATCATTTAGGAATATCGTGAATAGCAGGTTCGAGTATCGAGCCTTGGGGTTCCTGATTGGCAAGAGTTCAAATTGAGACCTTATCAGATTTCTGAACACCAGTCAGAGACAAATAATCATGTTATCTTTCTTTTTTATTTTCTTTGCCTAGCAGCAGTTGAGAAGACAATGACACTGTCACGACCCACTACGCGCGCTGCTGCGCAAAGACGCCGGGTTAAGCCGCTCACTATCTGTCTATCCTAGACCCAGATAATCACTCGCGCTTCTCTACCCGTCCCGGCCACACTTTCTCTCACAGCAGACACGTAGAGCGCGATATACTGATCCCAGGATTGCAACGCAGTACAAATCTTCTCCTGAAGCGCATAATAACTACGTCTCTCACAATCCTGGAGCTCACTTTCTTATTCTATTAGTAACGCTGCCACCAGTCCTCACAGACACTACGCGCGTCGCAACAGGAGACGCAGGGCTTAGCAGCTGCACTATCCTGGACTTGGACAGTGACTACAGATCCCACAATTCCCTGCCGTTTCCTGACGACCACAACACGCAATTTCTTATATATAACCGAGCTTAAAGCAAATAGCATTACTCCCAATCTCTTAGTTAGCGTGGATTTCATCAGCCAGAGTCAAAACTTAAATATTTTTTGGTTTATTTATGATAGAAAAAGAATCACAGTGCTTGGTTACATAAAAATTTATAACTAGAATAAATCAATTGCTTATACAATACACAGCAAAATATAAAGAAAAAGGTGTTAATCACAGAGCCTTACTTACGACGGAATAATCAGTAGCTATCATCGGTGCCTCCTGGGGCCTGGAGGTAGGAGGTAGGAACATGGACCGATCAGTCCTCTTTAGAAGGTGCCCCAAGTGATCAGCTCTGAGCCATGCTTGATTCAGAATATATATAGGGCTGCCTGTTTCTTCGTCCAGCCTCCTAACTGGCAGAGCCTTTGCCTACAATTCCCAGAGTGCCCATCTCTGGAGCATGCCCAGTGCACTTCGTCGTTAATCTTTAATTGCCTAAAGGCATCCCTCTTCCCTCCAGACCCCCCTTAGAGATCAAGGATGTGCTTCCTGTCTTTGAAGATAGGGTCCAACTCTCTTGGGGCCAACCTGGCTGCCAAGGTGTGATTTTCTATGTTAGTGTACAAAGAAATTCCCTTTTTACAGCTACGTGTTATATCCTCCCCCCAAGGGAGAAAGCTAAACATTTTGATTACATTTCAGCTGTGGACACAGGGATACACTTACCAAATGGTCAGACACAAATACAGTTGTGTTCAAAATTATTCAACCCCCACTGAAATTGAGTGTTTTGGCCAGTTTGACATTGATTTTGATCATTCAGTCATCTTGCTTACAATTAAATCAAAGAGGCACGTGTAGGTCAGACAAATATAACATAACATTTATAATGAAATAAGCACAAATGTCTTTTCTGTGCTCACATCATTATCAGTTTTATTCAACCCCCAAGTGACATTCAATCTTAGTACTTAGTACAACATCCTTTTACAGTTATAACAGCTTTTAAACGTGAAGCATAGCTTGACACAAATGTCTTGCAGCGATCTACGGGTATCTTCGCCCATTCGTCATGGGCAAAAGCCTCCAGTTCAGTCACATTCTTAGGCTTGCGCACTGCAACTGCTTTCTTTAAGTCCCACCAGAGGTTCTCAATCGGATTTAAGTCAGGTGACTGCGATGGCCACTCCAAAATGTTCCAGCCTTTAATCTGCAACCATGCTCTAGTGGACTTGGAGGTATGCTTGGGATCATTGTCCTGTTGAAAGGTCCAACGTCTCCCAAGCCTCAGGTTTGTGACGGACTGCATCACATTGTCATCCAATATCTCCTGGTACTGAAGAGAATTCATGGTACCTTGCACACGCTGAAGCTTCCCTGTACCTGCAGAAGCAAAACAGCCCCAAAGCATGATTGACCCCCCGCCATGCTTCACAGTAGGCAAGGTGTTCTTTTCTTCATAGGCCTTGTTCTTCCTCCTCCAAACATAGCGTTGATCCATGGGCCCAAACAGTTCTAATTTTGTTTCATCAGTCCACAGAACACTATCCCAAAACCTCTGTGGTTTGTCCACATGACTTTTGGCATACTGCAGTCGACTCTTCTTATTCTTTGGAGACAGCAAGGGGGTGCGCCTGGGAGTTCTGGCATGGAGGCCTTCATTACGCCGTGTGCGCCGTATTGTCTGAGCTGAAACTTCAGTACCCACATCTGACAAATCTTTTCTCAGTTCCTCAGCAGTCACACGGGGACGTTTCTCCACTCTACGCTTCAGGTAGCGCACAGCAGTCGAAGTCAGCATCTTCTTTCTGCCACGACCAGGAGCGTTTCAACAGTGCCCTTTGCCTTGAATTTGCGAATGATGCTTCCTATGGTCTCTCTTGGTATGTTTAACATCTTTGCAATCTTCTTATAGCCATTGCCCTTCCTGTGAAGAGTAATCACCTCTTCTCTTGTCTTCCTGGACCATTCTCTTGACTTCACCATGTTTGTAACCACACCAGTAAATGTCTAGAAGGAGCTGAGTATCACAGCCATTTTAAAGCTGCCTAATTGGTGCTTATTATGCTTTATTGCTGCTCCATGACATCCACAGGTGTTTTCAATACCTGATTGAAAACACTTGAATGAACCTCTGTTCTTCAGAGTGGTAGTCTTTAAGGGGTTGAATAATTGTGTCAATGAAGAATTCACAAAAGAAACATTTACTATTGTATTACAAAACCAATTGATGTC